>OX104064.1:185735303-185766611 GCA_944474145.2 Dicrocoelium dendriticum
GGGGGCGGGCCCCCCCCCCACCGCCCCCCGCTCCCCCCCGCCCCACCCCCGCCGCCCCCCCTCCCCCTTCCCCTCCCCCCCCATACAGAATCCCCCCTACACCCCCCCCCAGACCCAATAACCAAAATACGCCGAGCACCCTAATCCTTCCAACCCTTAATATGTCCCAAAATCACGCTGCAACAGTAGTCGGCATGTCTGGAGCTGATCAAAGTGAGATTTCCTATTGAGCTGAGATAATTTTTTGAATTTTATTAATGGGTTCATGTTGGACAGTTGTTGGAGCTTTGGTGTAGTGCGTGCGTACCAGGTCTCGCATCGTGATGAATCGTAGAATCTGGTGAAGGGTGTTGGCAAGATGTAGCAAGGATAGTTTCGTACTGAGTCTCAATATGGATTAGGCGACACGGGTACCGAACATTGCTAGGCTTCATGGTTGTAGTGGGCACCTGTGCTTAGACGACACTTGCTCTTATGCGGCCGCAAGTGAACTGTCCTCAGTGGTCGAGATCCATATTGCATAGTCCACAACCTATGACACATTGACAGGACCTTTGGTTTTGCATTCGTGCTGCGGTTCTGAGCAGCTGAAAACTCCTAAGACGCGGATAGCACTGGAGCACAGTAGTATGCATCTAACTGATATTTGTCTATATATATATATATATATATATATATATATATATATATATATATATATATATTACCCAAATCGAAATCGCTCAGGATGGTGAAAATGCACCTTACAAATGCAGCTAGTCAAGTTGGTAATCCAGCCTCACTGCGCTAAACCATGACTTTGGTGCAAATTCTATTCGAATTTATTGCAAATGATCTCAATACTTTTAACATGGTTAGGCACCCGTTTCTAAATGCGCTTGTCACCGTGACTATGAACAATCACAGGGCGTCTGTATCACAAAGAACTTGCTCTACGATACGCACAACCTTCTCCCCACGCATTCCTATTTGGCATAAACCCGAAGATATAAACCCGGAAGACAAGCGATTGAGGATCACGGTTGTTTCAATTTCGGTTCTAACTTCGTCAACGCACACACTGATTTAGAAGCTAGCGGCACATGTATACTAGACGTCACAGAGCAGCGGGTCAGCCGTAGCCTGTTCTACGGTGCAAACAATGTTTGGGGCTTGGTTGCGGTTTCGTCTCCCCAGTATGTAGTAACGGTATCGGGGCAGCGAATACGTTCAAACCCGATATACTACTTATAAACAAGTGCGCCTGAAATGCATACTGAGTACTGGCCGACTAGAGCGACTGCAGCTCCAACTGCTGCACCAGAAGACCTCAACGAAAGTCACTTGTTTGGCATACACAAAATCAGTCAAAATCGAGACATCATCGATTCGAGTGCTCAACCTAATTTCTTGAACGGTTTCCGACAAATTCGTTTTTTTAATGTTTTCATCTTTGTCACATTCGAGGCACACCCTCTGGTCCACGATGTCCGCGACGTCGAGAGACGGAATCGCGTTCCGGCTTTCATCAATTAGTGCTTGTTTAGCTATCATATAGACACGATTGGGAACAAATGCGAAAGAATATCCGATGGTGTTTATGTGGGACACCCAGGTTTTCTTCACCATCTGTTCGAGTTATGAACGTCAGTGGCAGTTGCACACATGTTACTCCCCGGATGGTTTTTAGGTCCAGTAACTAAGTTTCTGTGAAGGTTCACGCACACATAACCGTTAAGGATACTCTTTTAACCGTTCAACAAACGATGTATTAAAATCCATCGTGCATGTACTGGTACACGCGAGGTGGTGAAGCGGACTAGTTGTGCACAGGGGCAGACCAACCCTTCCGCCATCCGTATTGACCTTAAATATGGTGATAGGAAAACTTTTTCGTTTCCCCTACTTCGACCATTCTATCGTATTGCGTATAACCACGCAAGCGCTTTCTGGTTACAATGGACATATTCAGAGGGAGATCAACGTCGGGCGATGACAGCACACCGAGGATCTGTTATGCCTTTGCAGTCTCCATCGAATAAAGAGGACACTATCGATTATTTCACGATTGCCAGTGCCTGTTTTCAGGGCAATTAACATGTATCCGAACTAAGACATACAAAAGCCGTCATACCACAGCTCTTTACCATTTGTCCACTAGATTTGTAGTCGATGCCACACGTGCAAACGCGCACACGCACGCGTCCGTACATACACACGATCAACACACAAGTTCAGTTCGTCAGTTGCACAATCTTCCGATGCCCACTAATCAAGAGGTTTGCAGCTCGGAAACCTACACTAGGTGATCGTCCTGCTGACCACGTGCGGCTGGTTTGTTCTGATATGGAATTCGCTGTGAATGTGTGTGGGTGTGTGTATACGTGTTCGCAACAGTTCGTACCCCGTATGTGTATGGAGGTGCACACGCGCTCAACCAGTCAGTCGGTTGGTCGGTCGGTCTCACGCGTCGAGTCAAACCTCGGCGCACAGGTGGAACTTTGATGTTGCCGCGCCGAAGTCGGCGCCTCCTGGCCAGCTGATGATGATGACATGGCGGCGGCCATGGTCAGCCCCAGTTTATGGGTCACATCGAAAAAGCAGACCAACAATCAGCTAGACTATCGAAGTGAGCGTATGTTCACAAGTTCCTAAAAACATGCGTGTATAGACATGGGCACGTTGACAATGTACCGAACCCTGGTGGGGCTGATTAGCTCACTTCACTGAGCGGTGCTCATCGAATCGGACCTTTCATCCACAATTATCGAGGGAATGGGATTGAACACAAACGATTCTAGGCATGCAGAAGGAAAGATGGGAAATTTCTCCCAATATCGCTTATTTACTGCATTTATGGTAAGATACCGATGAAAAAACCGATGAACAGGCGGTCAAAAAGTTAGGGTCCCGGTTAAGACAGTTATTTAGGTAAGCCAGCGGTATAAGGACCAAAGCGCAACCTGGTAATTAGCTCGGAGGACGAACGTTGCGTAGGAATGAATATGTTATACCCAGCTCAGTTACCACGGGAAAGTTACTTATGCCACCAATGTACCTGTTTGGAGATTCTGAAAGTGCTAATTTGCCTCGTAAACATGGACTTAGTTTTTAATGTTCCGAATGGCCCCTGGAGGAGTGTTCCAACTTGTGAACAATTACGAGGTAAAGTTTCGTGCGCTAGGGGCTGAATTGTGCTCCTTGTCACGTGTTGAAGTGAGGATGAAAGGGTTCAACGGCCGGCCGACACGCCAATGGTGATGGTGGAGACGGCGCTGATCGCAAAACGGTGTTCTCACTAGGTCGATGAGCGTCCACGTGAGCGTGTGCAGCCATCCACATCCCATTTGCTACAGTACACATATACTCAGGTAACAGGCGGCGCGATGTTTCTTCTATACTGCTGCTTTGTCGTGGGCAACCGCGTGATTCCCATTCGAGGATGGGAATACAGTAAAACTTTCCTAAGCTGACCACTCAAGGAATTGAACTAAAGTGGTCAACATAATGAGGTCCGGATCCATGAGGTTTACCTAGTTCAGGCAATGAAAAAAAGTGCAGGTCAACTTATTGAGCTGGACAACTTCGGAGCTTATATTGTATGTCCAAGGTAGAAGCTCGTTAGCCAAAGTAGCGTTGAACCAGTGCGACATTTCCTGACTCAGCACCATCATCATCATTATACACGTTAGCTAGGGATGGGAAACATCTCAGCTATTGTGCCACACCACTGCCCGCGGCCAGTGTAATGTGTCGCATGTGATTCCGATTGTTAGGCGCACCGAAGTAATATATAGTGTTATGCAATCCACGGCGGGATCTAACTGGTTGCGTTTTAAGTGTAAAAATTTACGATTACACCGATTGAGTGAGGGAGAGCTGTCCCTCTGAATTGGGCATAATGGTCTCGGCTAACGACTCTACGAGCGTGTCCCATTGCTTCCTACCCCAAGTTTGCCTCGGCCGATCATAGCGACACGTGGCTTATTCACCATACCTGAAAGCACATATCGACTTCTCCGCGCCTTTTGTCGTTAATGTGATGCGTGTGTAGGTGTGCGCACCACAGAGCATGATTGACTTCTGTTGCGGAAATCAGCCTGGCTAATGCACTGTCCCCCTGGGAGACATAACGTCGGTCACCCTTCATGGAATGACAGTGTATCACAAACCGACCGGTCGCTCTACTGGTTGCGGACTATGAGCCATTTGTGTTATTGCAAAGCAGTGTGAACTTGGCAAAAAGGAGGTAGTCCATAAATAGGAGAAACATAGGAACCAGGTAAACATCTGCAATTCCAAGCCAATCTACATAAAGCCAGAAGATGGTAACAGTGGCATTAGTTAGGTACGGAAAAAGCCGTGACTAGAAGATACCAAAATTCTACACTACGGTCTGATAGTGTACTCAGTGAATACGTCGGCCGAGTTTCTCTAAGCATGTCCGACCCTAGGCATGTTCAATATCACGGTGTAGGTACAATTCCGAGACAGGCGCATTGCCCCTGTCCCCTGATGATAATCATAGTAGTCAGAATGACGTACTGTTTTTTTCAACAGTCTACGAATGGACGTGGTATGTATGTATTTAACACTTGCCCAATAAACATTTGGCAGAGTGCCACAACACATGAGTAACAATAACAAAAATGAGAGTTAGTCAGCGAAATGAATACAAAGTTCCACGTGTTGTGTGAGTATTGAGCTTCCCGGTTGCCCAGGCCGAGGAAGAGGGTTGACTTAAGGGACCCTACGCCGAGCCTTTGGTCTGATTATATATATATATATATATATATATATATATATATATATATATATATATATATATATAATGTGTCAGCTGTACGCCGTAACGGCGCTTCGCTGCCGCGCGACCACCACCAGTCGCGCGCGGGCTGTGTATACCGCGAGGACGCCCACTCCTACGCGGATTCGAACCGGTGACCTTAGGGTTGCAAAGCAAACGTGCAGACCACTCGGTCACCGGCCGAGCCTTTGGTCTAAAGTCCTGGCCCGCAAGGCAGCGGGGTGATTCACGAAGACCGCTGATAGCCAAGTGGCTCATTCGCCTTCTTTGTGTTCGGAAGCAGTCCATAGAGAAGCCGGTGGCCAGCGAGGTTGTTCATCTGCCCTCCGTTAGATACTCACCCCCAGTTGCAGGAGTGAGTGGTCGGTGACCCTGTAGCCGTACGAGCACTTGTGGTATTTAATGGAGAAACAGGTAACCATCCCAGAACTCCCCATGCTCTGCGACGCTGTGGCTGATTGTCCGCGACTGCTTATTCATCTCGCCTGTAAGGCAAACGAGACTTATTCGCAGTTACCTCCATAAGGAAGGCATTCTCCCATCCGCAACCTGGGGACGCGCCCGATAGCATAGGGTCATCAAAAACCATAAAACTCAGAGGAAGGTACAGATATCGTAAAATAAAACACAACACGGCAGTCCATGGTTTCGTCAGAGAGCAAGATACCACACGGTATCCCAAGCCGAGGAAGTGTGTTAATTTAGGAGACACTATCCCGAGGCTTCGGCGGAATAGCCTACCCGTAAGGCAGCGTAGCGAATTCAGGGAATCGCATGGCATATCGTATATAACAATAAACGTATATTAAGGTTAACTTCTAATAAAGTCTATAAGGCGAGCAAGACATTCGTACTTGTAAGGATCCTTAACTCGATACTAGTGGTCGGGTGGGTAATTTGACATCACAATGATCCACTTTGAGGTGAATTCACTGGCGTACCCTTTGCAATTCACCTTCAGCGGATAGCGATCACATAGATTCCCCAGGTAATTGATCATCCACTGCCCGTCGTAGTCACCGATGTCCACCGAATCCCGTTGCGCCTAACTGTTCCACTATGTGGTCTCGTTCTTCCAATAGTTTGAGGCGACTCCATCGACTCATCATATGCGTATTTCGACTTCCCGTCCCCATAGGGCCGTAGTACCACTCTACGATGGGTTTTTCGCTACGCGGCTTCGCAGGAACGACACCCTCCATGGCTCTGCGTAGATTCGCATAGCTGCGAGCAAACAGTGCGAAATATTTGCCCACAAGTTGGTTATGCGGCAAGCCCGATTCCGCGTCTTCGAGGAGATCTTCGTATGTTCGTTTCCGTTTGGGTTCTCGGTGTTCCGGCATGTTTGCCTGAATCACGGGGTATGCTGAGCTTCAGCAGGCCCGTGATTCATTCAGACTTCAGAATGAGTATCTGGAGTTCAGTGTTCAGTTGGAAGAGACCAGTGTTGAATTAAAATTCCTGCATATCTGTCCACGGCCCTTCGATTCTGGTTGATGCTTTACAGCAGTAGGCTGCTGCGGCTCTTGCATTTCTTACGAGTTTGTAGTGAGCACCCAGCAACAACTGTTGCACGGAGTAGCTTCCAACGGGGTTGGGGAAAGCAAGAAACCATTGAAAAGGTCTTGTCTCGGTCCGCTCCCCGTGTTCTTCTTGAAATGTGTATTGCCTTCCACGGGACTCAAATTCTCGTACCAATTAATCAGCCTACTTGCTCGGGTTGTTCCAGTACACAACCAGCACCGTGGGCGTCCAGTCATCGAATTCGCTCCGCTGCCTTGCGGGCAGGCTATTCAGCCAAAGGCTCGGGGTGGTGTCCCCTAAGTCAACACCCTACTTCGGCTTGGGCAACCTGGTAGTACCTCGCCCTATGACGAAACCATGGACTTTGATGTGTTGTGTTGTGTTTTCCTTTACTATTTCTGTACTTTGTTTTGAGTTCCATGGTTTCCGATGGCTCAATGTCTATTCGTTGACTGTTGCAATATATATATATATATATATATATATATATATATATACTACGATTCAAATTTCCGGCCAGTGCGTCGATCGATAATCTAATCAATACCCATTGGGGTTAGCTGTGGGCTAGACCGGCTGCAGACACAAGAAAGATAGAGATGTGCTCAGGATGAAATGGGCTTCAGGGGAAATTAGAGGAATTATTCACGGAAATTGTTCACGGATCGGACTGTTCACGGGATTATGCCTTACGTGAAAGAATAGGCATTTTCTGGTAGCCCGTGGTGACTATGTTGGAGGTTAACTATTGCAGCAACAAAAATGCTGTTATCTCAACCCTTTTCGGAGGTATACACCCCGATAGTCACAGTGGATTGCACCGGTGTTTACACATTAAAGCTAACATTACTTCCGGTTTAACGGTGAGAGGTCAAGTGTCACACTGGTACCGGAGCGATTGACTACGCTTCTCCACCAACGAGTTATAGGGCGGAAGATTTGGAAGGATATCTAGGGCCCATTGTGATAAGCAAATAGTCCCGAAAGCCAGCAGGTCAAGTTCAGTGAACCGGTAATCATTTAACTGCCCAAGTACATCCTTCATAAGGTGTTCACACTCAGTTCAGTGTTATTACCAATTCGTCGCTAGTCTCTGTAGCGATATTGACCATGGTATATTTTGTGTGCTCATTGTGCTTTACACGAAACACAGATTTTGGCGGAACGTGCACAACAGAAGAGAAACAGTAAACAGACATAATTGAGCCGGTGTACTGATGTGTCTGTCCACCATCTACCGAATTTTCTTTCCGTGTTAACACCGGAGCACGACTCTGCAACCATAGCAAAAGTAACACGACATAGGTGGCGCCAATTTGTTTCAAATCCATGCACTTGGGCACAGACAACATGTAGTCTGCATGTATCGCGCACGAGGCAGATAAGATCTACACCCAAATGTGACTCTTGTAATTTCGCACGTTTTGTGCTTATTTATGGTCTCCAGAGAAAAGTTTCGTCTAGCTATAGATGTACTCGACACGTGGTTATTTATGAGTACAACACGCGGTTTGGCTGAGACAAGATGGGAAAATGTTCTGCAGTCTGCGACACTAACAGCCTGTGAAATTACACGGAACGGTTTACTACGGCGAGTTATTTTGGTGCCTGATTGGGCCGTTTCCCGAAGACAGTAACACCAGGAAGAGTGCACTGAGCATTACAAAAAGGGAGCGCATTCCTTAGTTTACTCCTCGAATGACTTAATATCGAAACTCCGTAGGTCACTTTCGTAGAACTGCTGGACCTTACATCACTTGCTCACAGTCTACAGATAGCGATGATTAACCTTAGACTACTAACGGCAAATGACATATTAATCTGGATTTTATTTGACACAGAATGAATTCTACTTCGATAGGTTGCGGCGTGTCTAAATTAGCCTGGTTACTTCAACTTGTGGAGTTACTTATAGCACATTGTAATGAGGTCATTACGATCACTAGGACATTACCTAGGATATCAAAACAATTCAACCGTTCTTACGTGCGCACGATCACTTGTGGTACTTGAAAATTGGTCTATTTCATATAAACATCACAAATTATTTGGGCACATCCCGTACCAGTGCCGGATGCGGGCGGATGTCTACAGACGACAATAGCTTGAACTGTAGCATTTCACCAAATCAGCATACATGTTGCAACCGTAATCCCCGGCAAGCAATCTCACTTGAAGCTTACCTTAAGCTCATCACAGGGAAACCCAGATAATCCCTTTACCAGCTTCCACGATTTTATGTTTCTCGTCTAAAACCAGTTATATTCAGTTTAGGGCCCTTGACAATGACGCAGTGCATTCCTAAAGCTGAGTAACCCTGAAGCTGTCTCAGCACTGGATACATATCCGATGGTCGGAATGACCGAGGTCTAGTCCAAATTGGATAAAGACTGGTAGGGGTCTGCGCGAATACTTGTGATAGGGAGGTAACGAGCCTCAGCGGATGAACATTCAGCCGCCGAAATGGATAGTGCATACGCAAATCAGTTGGCCTGCTAACGCCACGGTTGGCAGCATCCAGTACCGGATTTACCTGTCACTGTGGCCCCATAGGGCAACCACAAGACGCATGCGCCTACAGAGGGACCATGGGTGACTTGCGCTGTACGACCCACAACTCCATCCACACACCGCGTATCCAGTGCAAACCCGAAGGAATAATACCGGGAGACATGTAGATGGGAAACACTTTTCATCAACGGAGCCTGCCCATACTCCTTCAACAAGCACAGCAGCAGCATTTCTGTCTATCTATACAGGGAACCATGTGTACCGGACATACACAAGACGGTGGCTGGGCCATAGCTCGTTCCACACTGGATGCATGGAACCACTCTATGAACTTAGCACGTACACGAGGACCGTGCACCCCATCCTCCCAAGCAACGATACACAGTCTCTTGGAGCCAGTAGTCGAGGTGGAGGGTGTTAGGAAGGTAGACAGGTTGTCAGCATTCACATCAAGCGCAGACATATCGGGGACGTCGAATAACCAACATAGAATTTAAGGGAAAGCAAACACGCAAAATGGACGTAGAATGTGAAGCAGAGTAACGGAATTGAACAAACCAAATAAAGTAGAATAAAGTTTACCCAGATTACACCCACCTAGGTTAAGTGTAATTTGATTTAACCCAACTGCGGGGAAGGAGCATCATGAATGCAGCACTAACCTCAGTATGAGGTTGAATTCAATTAGCCCTGACTAGCCCCACTCACTTTCACCGCATTAATTCAACTGCCACAACAGTCAGACTGTTTGTTGACCGCGACTTTTTGAACCAGTGCCAAACATCTTGCTTAGTTTGACGCTAGCCTTCAAGCGTCCCTTTGGTGATCGGATTTGTCAATTTATCTCTCCAGTTCACCCCGGTAACAAAAAGGGGTTGAAGTTTGGGAGTCGACCGGGAAGTTAGTGCTGCGGTTTGTTTTGGTAACGAGGGTCAGTGGTTGCACGCGAACACAAGGTGCGATTGCTGGACAAGCACAAAAAACGACATAATCAAGTACATTTGTCACTCAGGCAGGTCCATTAGTTAGCAAGCGAATAAATTTCATCTACGCTGCCCTGAGCTAATATCCATGACAGAAAAGTCGGCTTAATGCATTGACCATTTGGCAAGCGGTACTTAGACAATCGACTCTCTACACCTCACCAGTGAATCGCAGGACGATGTGAAGAAAATAGTCCACTCATGTACGATCACTCCATGCGGGGACAACTATTGGGTGGGACACTTGATGCACCCTGAGAGGAAGCTAAACTGAAACTTATCTGCGGCGAAGAAGTCGAAGTCACCTGGGATACGTGCATACTTTTTCAGCTGCCTGGTTTCTAGCATCCGACAACATGTACACTTAACTAGATGTTGGCGGTTTTTAAGTGCTGCCACACTTGTTGACCTTGGAGAAACTATGATCAGGTTTCCCTTTTGTGGCTCTAACTCTGCCAGCTGAACATACCGAAACAGATGGCTGGTTGAATTGGGAGCACGGGGTGTAAGCATCACACGCGCCGAATGCATAAACGGCTGTGCGCGGAACTGACATGCTGGGTAATCGGTCAGTGGCGGTGTGATGCTACCACCGCAAGCATCTCTTTAGTATTACACTGTTTCCCTGAAATGCGTTTTTGTTTTGAGGCAAATTTAGCGGTATGAAGTAGAAACACCGTTTAATGGTTGAAGGACTCCTTAAGTTCATCTATATCGTTCCAAGGGTCGCAGCCTCATACGAAACAGAACGCTTGTACGATGCGGCCGCTTATCCTTTTTGGCTTAAGGAAATACAGTTGCTGTTATGCTGGGTAATTAAAACAAGTAGTGTGTGTGTGTGTGTGTGTGTGTGTGTGTGTGTGTGTGTGTGTGTGTGTGTGGAGTCGGCTGATTCATGCTGAGCGTCCGACATATTGATTACAGTGGTTGGTGTGTGTGATAAAATTCACGGTTCACTGCTTACTTTCCCAAATCCAGCCTACGTCGCTATCCTGATAAGTTGATAGCAAGGCACTGGCTGTAGTTCTTAGAGTGGCTGATTTGCACGTTACTACCTTGCTGAGGACAGGGTATCCACCTGTCCTGGATAGTGAGCGGCGCTACATCACATCTAGTAACTTATTCATGATGGTCGTTGCCGTCCCCCTTAGCGCAGTGGTCTCAAGCACGGATTGGCTACAGTCGAGTTGCGGGCTCGAGCCCTACCAGGGTCCGATAGTATGCGCACTGCTGACGATTCCAGAAAGAATAAACCGCACATACAGTGCTTTTCCGGGCGTGTGATGGCGGTCTGAGCGAGTCTAGACGTGACGAATTTCTGCCTATTACATATGTGCGTCTCATTGCTCATGAGCAAAGGGGCGGTCAGGCGTACACATGCAAAAATCGACGAAGCCTTGTGCATAGAGTAAGCTCCGGGCCACAAGACCGCGTAGAAGAGCGTCGGGTTCACAAAGTTTTGCGATGGCTTTATCAGGTGGATCACTTCCTGCATCGATGAAGATACGATTGAGGAAGCACCTTTGAAAGGGCATTCGGTTATGTGCGCTGTGGCTGGACACCATTAGACTAATGGGGAACTAAGCCGGTCGGACGATCTAGATCTACAGCTATGTGCGCGGATCCATGGTCATTCTGGACACCAGCCCAACTAACCGCGGGCAGAAAAGCTGGCAGGTAGCTGCATTTGTTGGTGTCTAATCAGGCGTTTGCTTGTGCAGTGAAGGTAACGCCGGATCGAGAAAAGTTTGCTACTGTATGTAAAGCGATACAGGAGGTTGACCTTACCTCAGGCTGACGTGTAAACGCCTCACCACCGTCTGAGACAGAGGTTGCTTATGAGCTTCGCCTCTTAAAGCGCTACAACTCTCTTGGCGCAGATGAACTCCCTCCGACTCATTTCAAAGATGGCGGCCCACTACTGTTACAGGAATTAACTTTTCTCCTCTAAGAGATATGCGTCACTTAAGTTATCCCATCTGGTTGGAGCCTAGCAGATATCGTGCCCGTCTTCACAAACGGTACGAGAACTGACTGTACCAACCACAGTGGGATTAGTCTCATCTGTGTTGCTTCCAAGGTACTCGCAGCTCTGCTTTTAAAAGGCTCAGACTGGTACGGGATCAGGGCATACGTGAAGAGAAAGCTGGGTTCAGGTCGGAGTTGCATCGATCACATCTTTACACTCCGCCAAATACTCGAGCGTCGTCAAACATTTGGCCGGCCAACGATCGTTGTCTTTTTAGACATAAGAGTCGCGTTTGACTCATTCGGTAGAGCTGCTGGACTGGAGTTGTCTGCTGAGAAGGGAGTGCCCGAGAAGTATGTGACATTACTTCAAGCCATCTGCTCTCAATGCTCCAGCTGAGTGCGGGAGTACGGCGGACTTTCGCCCCCGTTTAGTATTTTCAGTGGCGTGAGACAGGGTTGCCCAGCATCCCCTTCTTGTTCAACTTTGCTATGGACGAAACGCTGGAGAGTGCTCTAGGGAATTGCGAGCCTGGTGGCATAGAGCTACTTTCGGTGGAACGACTTTGGGATTTGGAGTATGCAGACGACATTACCGAAATCTGCGATTCCTCACAGGCCGCACAAAATCTTCTGTGTATGTTGGAGGTGTCTGCTTCTCAGTTTGGAATGAGCTTCGCTCCATCGAAGGGCAAGGTCTTCCTGCAGGACCGGGTAGGTGCTTCAGTTCTCTTTTCAGGTCATACATTAGATGTGGTAGACAAGTTCGTTTACCTCGGAAGCTGCCTCAGCACTAATACTTTAACGGATGTGGTCTCTTTGCGCGTCTCCAAGGCTCGGGTTGTTTTACCAATCGCCGCAGTCTCTGGCTTCGAAGCGATCTGAGTCTATTTCTGAAGGGCCGAGTTTACAATGCCACAGTGAGAGCGGTTCTGTTCTATGACTGCTAGATTTGGCCTGTTCCCGCAAAGGATGCTGAGAGGCTGTCTGCTTTTGACAACCGCTGCCTTCGGAGCATTGTTGGTGTACGATGGCAACATCACACTAGGAATGAAGATATTCGACGAAGCATTTCCAGATCAGACAGACTTTGCCGGCCACTGAGCAGTATAATTTCCATGCCCAGACTTCAGTGGCTTGGGCACGTTCTCCGCATGCCTACTCATTGCTTATCTCGCCGTGCCCACTTCGTGTTCGCAGAAGTCGGCCGGAAGCTAAAGCATGGTGGCCAACGTATGACTAGGGCCAGGAGCATAAAGAAGCTAACATTAAAGTTAGCCGTGATCGAGCGCTCTCATCTCCCTGGCTGGAGTGTGAAAGATCCGGAACACGCGTGGTTGGAAACACGCTCGGAAATGGCAAGAAACCGTGCGTAATAGCGGATTTGTTGTGACTCCCTATTCCCATGAATGCCGTTTTATCCCACACCCCTCGTTGGTTTATTGTATTTTCCATATGTTGTGGCACTATGCCAGTTTTACTATTGGTGGTGTTATATATATATATATATATATATATATATATATATATATATATATATATGGTTGGCGGCATCCGGTTTCGGATTTGCCTGTCACTGTGGCCAGCCACAGGATGCCTGCGCCTACAGAGGGACCATGGGTGACTTGCGCTGTACAACCCACAACTCCTTCCGCACACCCCATATTCAGTGTGAACCAGAAGGAATAGGACCGTAAGGCGTGTAGAGGGAAGCCACGTTCCATCAACGGAGCCGGCCCACACTCCTTCACAGGCGAATACAAGCACGCTGTATTTGGGAATTAGTCGCGCACAAGGTGATTGCTGGATCGTAGTCCGCTCCAAACTGAATTCATGGAACCACTATTTGAGCTTAACACGGCTACAACGACCGTGCCCCCTGTGCCCCCAAGCAACGATACTCAGTTTACTTGAGCCAGTAGGGACGAGGTAGTGGGTAATAGACAGGTAGGCACCTTGTCAACATTCATATCAAGCGCAGCCACGCCGGGGATATCAACCAACGGCCAATCTCTTGAGACGACGATATCAAATCAAATAAATCGAATAAAGCATATAGCTATGCTTACTTAAATCTTCAATAAATGTGCCTATGAAATAAATTGCTTGCCAAAAAATCCGCTATAGGTTAAGAGATCAGAAAATATATTTTAAGAAAATGCCACAAACGCGAAAATCTTATCTAAGTTAACTACAATTAGTTTAGGCGACGTGTGCAAGTTAAGAAAGATAGTTCAGGTAGACATTAATAGGAGATAAAAAAAACCATTAGGAAAATATAGCACGCGGTTGGTAAATCGAGTGCAGCGTACCTGCAAACGCTGCGCCGGTTCTGCCTACGTTCTCTAAAGGACTTGTCGTCGTTTCGGTGTTGGCCCCGAGTAGCCTCGCTCATGGCTAACTAGGCCTGACTGACTCAGGCACTCGCGACCGCATGTGCTACAGCACCATGCACTCGATGTCGATGGAATACAATCCATCGGTGCTTGCCGCTTCCGCACTTGCCGCTTCTTCTCTGCATGCACGAGGGCTTTTTCCTGCACCACGGCAACGGCCTTCGTGATCAGATCGTGCCATGCGCTGCGATCAACTGCTTTCGATTCCCATGACCTGCAATCAAGATTAGAACGTGAGAGGCTCACTTGGATCATGTTCTGGATATATAAATATATATATATATATATATATATATATATATATATATATATATATATATATATATATATATGCAAATGCGGTGCGTCACTCCTGTCCTGTCGACAAGCCCATGTCTAACCAAGCGGTCCACTCCAGTTCATCGGTTTCCATTTGAAGTCCTCGATCCTTCTTCAGATTGACATGCCTCAATGTACGCACATTGCTACAGGTCGGTCAACAGGCAGCATTTACCCGAACATTAGAGACCCTCTCGATCAATATCTGCTGCTTATCGGAGACTCGCCTGCAGGGCTCGAGCTCTGTGCTCAATTTGCGATCCCCTTCAGGTGACACCAGCAGTATTTTCCCATTGCGTCTATCCGGTGACGATGCAGCTTCGAGCACCGGCCAAGCTGGTGTTGGCATTGCCCTGAGTCCCCGGGCTGAAGCTGCTCTGGTCGATTGGTTCCCAATCAGTAGCCGGATGGGTGCGGTCCGATTGACTGGCTCGTTCAAAGCTTCGAAGTCGCGCGGGACTAATAGGTGTCTATTCATCGTCGTTGCCTATGCACCCACAAACTCTAGCGGTGATTCGATAAAAAACCACTTCTATCGCCAACTGACCGAGCTCCTTCGCCACAGAAGAAGCACGGACACTGTTGTGCTGGCGGGGGATCTGAACGCACAAGTTGAAAAGTTGTCCATTGATGAATTGCATCTGGACGGTCAGCGCGGTGTAGGCTCCCGTAATGATAAAGCTGAGCGGTTACTTCATTTGTGTGAAGATGTTCGCTTATTTCTTGCGAGCACTAAGTTCCGACGCAGCACTCGTCGGAGGGTGACTTGGCGGCCACCAGCCTCGAACCAGCTTTGGAAGCAAATCGATCACATTACAATCCGTTACCGCTGAAGAGGCTACATCCAGAACTGTCGCTCAATTTGGAGCACATATGTGGACACCGACCATGCACTTGTATGTGCTGACATGCAGGTGCGTTTTGGCGGACGCCCACGACGACGCTGTGAGCGCATTGACACCAGCCAACTGACAAAGCCAACTGTTGTGAATGCCTATCAAAGTACGCTGATATGTGAGTTAAGTAAGCGCTCACTAGAGACAATTGAAACTCACTGGTCTCATATTCTCCAGACCTTACTAGCAGCAGGCAAATCCTCATTTGTTAAGTCTAATGGGCAACGTGGTCATTGGGTCTCGTCGCAGTCTCTGGAACTTATCGATGCTCGCCGGCACATTCCGGCTGGAAGCGAACACAATGAAACTCGCAAAGAGCTCCGGGCAAGACTCCGTGCTAGCCTGAAGAGAGACCGCGAATCTTTATGGTCTCATCGTGCGTCAGAGATGGAAGTGGCCGCTGCCCTTGGCAACCATCATAAGTTATTCCATCTGCTACGGGGAATGGGCAGCAGCAGACCTGGTATTAGTGAAACAATTTGTGATGAGAGTGGACAGCCTATCCACAATTTGTCAAAACGTTTAAAGCGTTGGGCTGAACATTTTGAAAAGCAATTTAATCGGCCGGAATTGTTCGATTCCTCACCGGTCAGTGATATCCCTGCTCAGTGGGCTGTCCCTTTGGATCCGCCCTCTCGCTCAGAAGTCAAACAAGAGTTCAAACTGTTTAAGTTGAATAGAGCCGCGGGACCAGCTGATCTTCATCCAATCCTCTTCAAATTCGTGGGCCGTGCTCTTGTTGATGATGTACACGAATTACTATTGAAACTGTGGGAGCAGGAAACTGTCCCAACCGACTGGAGCCGCTCCGTTCCTGTTCACATCTTCAAAGGAGGCTGGCGTTTGGAATGAGGCAACCATAGAGGAATCAGTCGGATCTCCATCGCCTCCAACGTACTCGCCTCCATACTACTTCACAGACTGACTGGCGCTCGTGAAAGCCAGATTCGTGAGGAGGAAGCCGGGTTTCGTCGGGTCGTGGCTGCATCGACCACATCTTCACTTTGCGTTAATTGTTGTAGTACCGACACACATATTGGCGGCCCATCGTAGTCGTGTTCCTCGACATCAAAGATGCCTTTGTTTCGGTGGATCGCTATGCCCTTTGCAACTGTCTACCCAGGAAACGTGTACCCGAGAAATATGTAAATATTATCCGAGCATCATACGCGCGTAGCACGGGTAGAGTGAGGGCTTACGGCAAGCTGTCATCGCCCTTCAATATCTCCAGCGGTGTGAGACAAGGATGCCTCTTGTCACCTTTCCTCTTCAACTTCCACATTGATGAAGTCATGATGCTTGCATTTACAAGACACGACTTAGAAGTGTGGATTTGCTCCCAGGTGAACGACTTCTTGACTTGGAGTATGCTGACGATATTGCCCTAATCTGTGACAGCTCCCAGACGTGCCAAGCTGCACCGGACAGATTAGCACTGGCTGTCAGCCGCTTCGAGCTTTGCTTTGCACCATCGAAGTGCAAAATTTTCCACCAAGCTTGGCAGAGCTCGCCTCCTTCGATGACCCTTGGTGGCGATCAGCTAGAAGTCGTTCAAAAATTTAACTACCCGGGAAGTTGCATCAGCTCCCTTGGGATCGAAGACGAGATCACGAACCGTATGGCAAAAGCTCGAAGTGCTTTTGCTAGTCTTTGCCACCCATGGCGGGGGCGCGACATCACTCTCGCCCTGAAGGGTAGAGTGTACAATGCAGTGTTACGTTCGACCTTACTGTACGGTTGCGAAACCTGGCCCCTTAGATCAACAGACATAAAGTGGCTAGTTACGCTTAACCATCAGTGCTTTCGCAGTTTGGCTCACATGTGGTGGAAACACCGCGTGAGCAACGAGCGTGTTCGATGTCTTGTTTACGGCACAGAAAGAGGAACTGAACCGCTCAGTACCGTCATTTCACGCGCCAGGCTCCGATGGCTCGCCCACGTGTTGCGCTTACCAGCCCATCGACTCCCGCGACGTGCGTTGTTTGCGCGCCAGAGGTGTGGGTGGAAGAAGAGGACGTGTGGCCAAGCGATGACTTGGTCGAGAGCAATGAAGGCCCTCACTTCGAAACTGGCCTCGGTTGGAGCGTTTCGGCTCCCTGTTTGGGGTCCATAAGACGACGAACACGTTTGGCTAGATACACTTGCTGCCATGGCTAGGAGCCGACCTCAGTGGCGTTCCTTCTGTGAGTTTCTTTGTCCCTCCCCATCCACTTTAGCCTCCCCCTCCAATCACGATCTCAGTTAGTAGCATAATATAAGTTTACATAATATTTTTTGTACTGCCTAGTAGACGGTTGTTAGCTTTCCTGGACGATGCCCATCCGTTTCTGGTAGCTCAGCTGGCATGCGACTGTTGCCTTTATTTTCTGTTTTTTCGTTTATGTATTGCGGCACAGTAGCTGAGGTGTTTCCCACCTCTAGCTAACGTGTATAATGAATGTATGAATGTTGCCCATCCCTCGGTGTTAACCGCTTTGGTCTACTCCCTTGAGCGGTAAACTTACGGAGGTTTTACTTTACGTACGTTTACCGAATCGGTTCAACAGTATAGGCATGGGAGGAGTTGGCAACTGTCTGAATGCGCTTGACTACTCTAACATCCGAAGTTAATTTGTTTTCCTGGTTAACGCTATGTCTTAATTTCGAGTCGTAAGTCAACGTGGCCAGCTGGGTGCTATTTGGGCATCGCCATTTAAACGATACCGAAAGAGCATTAAGGCATGAACTCATTGCATTTTGCGTTTATTTATAAAATACTCTGATTTCATGCAAATGCCCAAATCGAATCGATAATGTACGCAATTAAAAACCACTAAAATAATTGACGTTACGTCTATATGCACCTGCAGCTACCCATCATAAACACCTGGTGTGAGAGACGGAGCCATCGCTGCTGGTACGTTTGATTGGCCGCAAATAGGTTTGCCGGTTGACCACAAAGTGATGTCATCTATACAGACCCCAAAGACGTGTGCGGTTTTCCTCTCAGGCCATCTGACAAAATGGCGCCCATGTGAAATCAACGCTCAGAGCGCAAGTCCGTTTTTTGAACTTCATGATCGAGCTGTTTCGTGTGTTTAGACACGAACAAGTACTCGCAAGTTGGGTCGCGCTGATCACACGTTAGGCCGCGAACGATTTGTGTAACGATTCGAGAACCTGGAAGATGGATTTATGATCCCCCCAAAAGTCTTTCGCGTTGAAACATCAGAACAAAGTGCACACATCTGTGAGGCTTTAGGAGGCGAAGTTAAGAAAAGAAGTGCCCGGCTTTTGTTTGCAAATGGCAAGGTGACTGAAAACGATGCCCACTTTCGCACTATGGCGTACTCGGTCTGACACACACACAGAACAACCAGAAAGCGCAACTAAGAGCGAACGAACACATACTCGCTGGGATAAATTACACTGCATGCGTGCCTCATGCCTAATGACCAGGTAGTGAGGGATTCTAGCACATGTTCACCCTGGTAAAAATACCGGAGTTGCACGGCGTTTACTTGATCCTAGTCCATTGGCATTTTATATCTGAGTGGGCTCCCGTGAACCACAATGGTTCTACTTAGTTGTTCATTATTACCGAGGGAGTTTAAAAGGAGACGAAACTGCGCTGTTTCACCCAAGTTACTCTGCTTCGATACTATACGGTCATGGTTATTCTTCTAAGTCAAACCGTTTTTGCTACATGAGACGGAGGATTCTCTAAAACATAGTTATCTTGTCGTTAAAAACACAAGGTGTTGGTCTAATTGAGTTTAAAGCGTGTTTGAGGTCCTGTGCGATTAATGGATATTGGTATGATTCTCTATAAGGATTACGCCATTGTGCGAAAAATACAACTGACGTAGAGACGGGATGCTAATGTGTGTGAAAGTATAGAAAGTGGTTGATCCGCTTAATCATTGGTACACGATAGTGAAAATAGCCTTTTTTCACTCAGAATTCCCATCAGCTTCTTTGACAAAACTGTTTCCATTTAGCAAAGAGAGTTTCCTCTTCAGCTTTCTATTCTCAACGGTCTCCAATACAGGGTACCCAGCTATACGAACAAGTGACGAATCGTATCCATTGTTAACGGATGTCGCAACAATGTACCGCACTATTCACGGCGTACTTGTTCTAATTCTGCTATGAACAACTTGATGCCGCATCCATCTCTCAATATGCGGGTGTACATTTGTGTTTCTCCCCACTGTCTCCGAATATCCTAGCAATTTACTACCATTTTCACCCGGGTGACACACTAGGATCACCTCGTATTAAAGAAGGAGCAATGCGCTTCTCTCACATCGGTCATACATTTAAGTGATCAGGTTCATTGTGGTCATATCCGGTACCGGTAGATAATTTGATGTATCTGTGGATCCCGTATCTCCGAACCAACTGCACGAAAGATTTACGACCCACCGAGTTCCCGCATCTTGTCCACGTTTTCGGATACCGTGGTTAGGTACGCGGTCACTGGCTGGTGGCACTGCACCCACTCGAACAAAGAAACAAGGGGTAGAAGCAAGTCTTCTCTTTGTGGGGTACCTGAATGGAACAATCATCACAATTTGGATCGGACAGTTGTCACCTTTCGCAATTTTCTCTACTTGCAGTCCTACAACTTGCATGAGTTACACATCCTATAAACTTATTTCCGTCGTGTCTAGTTTCTATTATGCGCAATCTCGGTGTTTTGGAGCGTCAAATGAAAGGCCTGGAAAAGTGGCATTTTGTTGGTCACTGAAGTGCGCAGTAAAAGCCTATAGAGATTTAAACCACGGTAAGCGGTAGGAGAAAGTTCTGCTAAGTACACTTACCAGTGTATCCTTTTAGTCAGACGTAAAGCACTAAGGAGCGTCGCGACCCATGCACACGAGTGCCTTAGAATAAACCTCCAGTCATTAAAGTTCGACTTATCATTGGGCAAGCGTTTCCTTCACCTGTAGCCTTCACTGCAACTACATAATGGTTCATCTGGAGCTCAAAGCTAGGTTGGATTTCTTGGTGTGCATATTGAAGCGGTATAGTGTAGATACTTTGATTTGAACTGTGAGTTTTGATAACACCTCTAGAGCAGGAACAAGCCGTGAGAATTCACTAGTGTGTTGCTGGCGTCCTATGCATGAGTCGTTGGATGTTGTTTTTAGACAACAGGCCAAGACATGCTTAGTTCACCTGTTATTTTCTAGTTTGCACTACATTTAGAAAATCGATTATAACATGCTTTATCTTTGGAATGGCATTTCATGATGTTTGGCGTTTTCTAAAGGAGAGTTCTACGGCTGGGACCATCAGTATACCAATGTTGTTTTACATAACGCATAATGCCCGGTCATTCCGTTAGCGCCATACAAGCTTTCGAGTTGTTCGCAAACATGAGAATAGCGTAACTCATAAGGACACCGGGGGTCCACTGTCTCGGAAAAATAGCCTCAGCATTAACTCAACCACCGAAGAGTATAGAGCAGTGGTTCTCACCCCAGGGGTAATTACCCCCAAGGTGGTAAAATAGCATTTTACGGGGGGTAAATGCTATTAAGAGGATTGGGTCATCAACCGGTCGCTAAACAAAATTAAGAACAATGACATCTGTATCAACACAAGTAACTAACTACATAATCACTAGTAGTTAGCCGTCAGTGACTAATTGTTAGGGAGCGTTCAGCGAATTACAGTTTTCAATACTGAACTTTATTATCTAATCTACGAACGCAAGCCTGTAAAGCAGCGCAGGTAGATGGTGCCCCTATAGCCTCGCTCGTCTATCGTTGTTCTTCTGAGTCAGGCAGTCGTTCACCGGATCGAATTACAGAGTTGTATGAACAATAAAGTGGGAGCATAGGTTAGCCGACCGGGTAAAGAATCGAGCGAATGTTCTCCAGGTAGAAGGAACCAAACTGGTGATTAGTGTTCAGGACGTATTAAAACAGAGTGGTGGTGGGAAGCTGTTATCCAGGGACGATTCAAACAAATGAGAAGCCACTGGCATCTGTACACGTTTGAGCAGGGATCACACACTAAACCAAGGGAACGAATGAAATTGGAGCACAGTGCAAGATGTGCATAGCCGAAACCGCACTAAATATACCATAAATTTTTAGGAATAAGCAATATCAACCGTCTCATTAACTTACATCCATACTTGATTTAGAAAAATGCCGCTCATATTTGGTGTTTTACTTATTTCAATGCTAACATGCAATTATATATAATATGCATTTTCCGTTAGAGAAAAGAATGCAACAGTTAATTGGCTTTATTAACTATACTATTTTGTTGGGGTAATTGCTTATAGTGAACCAGGTTTTGGGGTAACGACCTCATAAAGGTTGAGAACCACGGGTATAGAGAGGTCATCGGGACAATGTGCCTGCTAGCTCAGGCGAAAGGTAACTGGGAAGCGGTGAAACCATTCAACCAGAATCCGTGGAGCTATATCCATGTCTTCTGGTGATCTGAGCTTATTTCAAACATTTGGCAATAAGACAGGCATCTGAGTGAAGTTGTCACTTTAGTATCCTGACTTTTAAACCTGGCAGATACCTTTTGAAGCGGAACCTTCGGCTGCTTACACACCCTGTATGAAGTTTCCCTCCGTAAAAGAAAATCGAGCGGATTTCTAAGCAAGTGGGATAAGGAGAATCGAGTTGGTTCTTAAAACTTGGTGGAGGTCTTCTAATTGTAAATTATTTTGGAGGCCCTCCTCTGTGGAAAACCAATAAACTTCGGCAGACTCGACCTCCATCTTGGACGCTCTCTGGTTGGCTTACGTTAATCTACGCGACGCCACAATTTCCTATCAGTGTCCAGGACCCACGGAGATATTGGTGGACCAAAGACCACTTCGTCCCCAACTCTCACTTGACACGCAGCCGACCCCTCACCAACGCATGGGCGAGACAATATGTGAAAATTTACGATCCACACCGGCGTAGAAAACCAGATCCCGGGTATAAGCTCTAACGGAATCGAGTGCTATGGTATAAATCACAATGATAAGCTCTTGAGAGTGCGCTTGTCCTTATGTGAATTCGCGTGTGTATATGTGTGTGTGTATGTGCAGAAACGTGCGCTTGCACCCTGATCAGCGTTGCAGCCAGATTTTTGTTTGTTTCCGTGATCTCCCACAGTTTGGTTTTTTGACCACAGTGAACGATTGTCTCATGCAAAAGCCCACGGCACGACTTATAGCTGCCGATCATCCAATCCCCGTCATCGTCCAGTTTGATGGTGGTAGGCTGTACAGGGTCAGTTGGGGAACGGAAAGACACGGGAAAATTGAGAATACGGGGCTGTGAACCAGTAAATTAGCCTACACTGTTCTGCCTCCTTTGTGACTATGTTGATCCGTTATCGTGCGATTTACAACTCTTGGATAGCGGGCGTCTGGTTTACATTGGCGGCGCGTAATCCGATATCTAGGGGTCGGGTTTGCGCCACGAATGATCGCAAACCTAGTCTACCCTGCGTGTTGAAGCAGTGTATCCTGTGCGCTTTATCATCATAATCGTCAAGTTAATGTATGGCATGGACACAATGCGCAACGTTAACGCACATCAAACAAAAAGCGGTCGTCCAGTTGGTGCGTCACCTGAGGATCAGCGAAGCGTAATAGCTGAACTTCCAAAGGTAACTGAAGCTTGCCTCACGAAATTCACGGCACACGGATGAACCAAAGTTCACAAATTGAACAGAAACGGAATACCTGTGGATCCAAGAGAAAGCACGGCCACCGTACAGAAGTATGAAGGCTGAAATGAACTAGAATCTTTGGAAATGGTGGTGCCGATGTGTAATCCAGCAGGAGATAAAAGGACTTACTAAAGACAGTAAAAGTTCGTCATTACTATAAACAATGCATCATCGAAGTGCCCACCTTATCTCCAAATTCCGCCAAGATTCGTCAACTCAGTCAGGATAGTAACACGAAAATTTGATAGCGCGCCCTAAATCGGTGTTTCGTTGTAAGTCACCGATTCCCACTTGCACATCCCTTTGCGACGTGAACGGGCATCACGGTTGAGACCCAGCGACCCAGCGAAGATGAAACCAAATGTACCAACTCAAGCGTTTTATGTTTCTTTTTTGTAACTTCTGCTTGGTCTTCGGGCGAATGTCTTCTAGATATGAACCAGGGCACTCGTGTTTTGTAGACCACCGTAGAAATAAGGGACGTCCCAATTGCCTTTGTACGCAAAACTCCGTCTTGTGGAGGTGGATATATATAGCTTCCGCAATAGATAGGAGATGTTTTCGGAATCCGCGCGAGAAACGCTCAGGAATAGTGTAAAGGACGCTGAAGTCATTTTCCGTCCCTGCGTGGCCGCCCTCTAAGAGGTGCGACATGACGTAGCTGTTACAAGATTCCGCTTCACCTCTGTAAAACCGTTTCGAGATAAGCTTGCAAGTCCTATGAGATAGGCGCCTCCCAGTATGACCCACGTATCGTACACCACAGAAGCACGAGTACTGATAAACTAGCATTGATCGAGTCAACGGAGAGATGTATCGTCAAATTGATGGAGTTCCAACTGGACCACCACTGTGATCGCTACTATCAGATGTCTAAATGTCAAAATTGGGGCATAACGCATTAAGAACGCACATCAATGAAGTTGAGATGTATCTACGTTATGTGGACGACACATTTCTATTCTATAAATCGACAGCTCAGGCTGTGAAGCTGTTGTAAGTCTTTAATGACGCGCATCATAATCTACACTTCACCTGTGAGCAAGAGTTAGCAAAACGACTACCGTCCCTGGAGGTTGATATCACCGGAAACACAGATGGATAATGCAGCAGAGCAGTGTATAGAAAACCAGCTTGAATTAGACAGCACACCAATTTCTATATTGCGGTAACTCTACAGTACAAACGAACTCTAATCCGCGCTTTTCCCTTCCGGGCACACATAATTTGTACACCAGACACCATCACCAAGGAATTGCAGAGAATCAGTGACGCTCTTAGAGCATATGGGTATCCAGATAAATTCCCCCTCGCACATTTGAAAGAACGCACGATGGAATCACTGAGGATGAGTGTAGCCAAGAAGGAACTCATTGTGCATTTTGCTTTCAATGGTGACAGTGCGGCTGATGACCTCTTCAAACGCCTGAAAACGCTGTTAAAAGACCTATTTCACGGCTCGGCTAAGGATGGTATATTACAAGACCTCACTCGCAAAACCTTTGAAACATAGACTGCCCCCGTTGATTCGATCAATGTCTTTTTATTAGTAATTGTGCTTATGTTGTGCGCTCTACATGGGTTGTACTACGAGACACCTATCTCATAGGATTTTCGAACACATTCCGAAGTGGTTTTACAGGCGAAGTGAGGTCTTGTAACCGCTCATCATGTCGCACCTCTTAGAGTGCGGTCACGCAGGAACGGAAAACGGTTTCAGTTGTATACTGTATTCCCGAGCCCTTCTCGCGCGGATTTCTGAAGCATCTCCTATCCATCGCGGAGGCTATAGCTGCCACATCAAGCCGGAGTTTTGTATACAAAAACAGCTTGTACGTCCTTTACTTCTACCGTGGCCTACAACTTCTCTTGCACACTCCTTTGTCTTGTGCCCCAGTTAGTCTTGCGTGTGAAAGTCATTTGCCTCTGCACATAAAATGCCACCTCCAATGACCACATGATTTACTGATTCATTCCCTCTGGAATTACGCATTCTGATTAATACTCAGCCATATCCTGCACATTTAGCACATAATCGTCATCATGTGAAGTTTGAGCCTGATGAGAATTACTGAAAGAAAGCTTTACTCAGAATTTGCCTCCCTTGGTTCATTTTTCGGAGTGTCTGTACGTTAACTTGTCTTGCACTGTTAACTTGTAAAAAAGGGCTCTCTGCTTGAACTAACAAAACTGGATGTTACTTAGAATGGAAGGATTTTGGTGAGTATTTTTGTTCGTCGCAATCAGTCGACAATTCAGATATGTCGACCAGCTATCCGGAAAAGCAACAGACGGCCGTTTCGCTCTATTGGGGCTCAGCAGCGGTGCGCATCCTTTGGTCCTCTGCGGAGGATCGAACCCATCACTACTAGTGGCTCTTGCCAACTAGTCCGGAGCTTATGCAACTGTGCCATGGAGGACGGTATTTGACTATCATGAATTGTTAGCTAAATGCGATATAGCCCGACGCATCCTCCACTGCCATGCAGGCACCTGCCATGCAGATGACAGCGGTCGGCCTTCCGGCGTCAGGACTTCCCGGTTACGGCAGCTATGAATCGACATAGCATTTTGTGGAATCCGTACGGGCGGGCTAGTTGGCAAGAGCCACTAGTAGTGATGGGTTCGATCCTCCGCAGAGGACCAAAGGATGCGCACCGCTGCTGAGCCCCAATAGAGCGAAACGGCCGTCTGTTGCTTTTCCGGATAGCTGGTCAACATATCTGAATTGTCGACTGATTGCGACGAACAAAAATACTCACCAAAATCCTTCCATTCATAAGTAATACCAATTCGCCCGTACGGATTCCACAAAATGCTATGTCGATTCATAGCCAATGACATCTGTTTTGATTAGGGATCACACGCCAAAGCAAATAATCGAATGAACCTGGAGCATGGCTTACCATGTGCATTAACCGAAAGCGCACCAAATATAGCAGAAATCGTTACGACTAATCAGTATCAACCGTCTAATTAATGTGTATCCCCAATATATTAGTTAGAAATTGTTCGAAATAGGTGTTTTCTCTCTTTAAATAATTGTAAGCAATTAAAAATAGTATTTATTTTGTAATTAGAAGCAAACGTTGCAATAGTTAATAGTAATTTGCCTTTTAAACTAAAATATTTGGGGCTAATTGTTTCAAGGGTATCCGATTTGTGGGTAACAGCCTCAAAAAGGTAGTAAACGACTGTCTTACATCTACCCAGAGATATGTCAAATTAATCTTGGGGAAAAGTTGTAAAGAAGAAGCGAACAACAATTTGTCTGCGTCGCAGCGGCTGTTAAAACATTCCAGTAATCATAAGGACGGGGAAAGCAATCAATTGATCTCATAGCTACAGATTGAGTCCTATCCGGTCGCGGTGTCAGGTCAAGAAATCGTCCTACGTCTTGATATTCAGACTGGCATATA
The DNA here is from genome assembly GCA_944474145.2 of Dicrocoelium dendriticum. Lineage (NCBI taxonomy): Eukaryota > Metazoa > Platyhelminthes > Trematoda > Plagiorchiida > Dicrocoeliidae > Dicrocoelium > Dicrocoelium dendriticum. The sequence continues at coordinate 185,761,785 of OX104064.1, forward strand.
CCATTGCACGAGCGAACATGTGAAGTGCACAGCTTTGATACTTTCTCAAGAGATGCACAAATAATGTTCAATTGGGCAAATATCCCAGGTGTAGACATCAGAACAAGAGTCAGCGAACCAGCTCGATTTCGGTGGATCTCGTCAGGCTGGTACACCACAACTAATACGAATAAAATGAGTTAAAACACCGGACGGGAGTAAAGTTCAAAGGGTAAAATTAAAAGGCCCAGGTCATCTAAATGACAAGATCAAGTGCTTAGTTCACAAACGGTAAATGATATGACAGTTGCATGTTGCTCAATTGGGGTTACTGTAATAGGGAGCCAGGGAAGTGAGAGAATATGAACGCAATGTTTTGTGCACATAGGTCTGGGTTCTGCAGACGGATGGCGATGGCTTCGGCTATTGGTAATAGGTGACAAGCAAGCGTTTCAAGACGTTTGTTCAAAAAATAATCACAAAGCAACAAGTAAAACTTTTAGCGTCATTACGACAAGTTGGCACGACTAAGGCAAGCACTTTATTTCCACCCGACGCGGAAAAGTACGTGCATAATTTTTCCTCGTTACACTTGGATAAGACACTGTCAGAAGTACTTTCACTTGGTCAGAAGTTTTGTTGTCCCCGTAGTTATTCAGGACAACTAGAATTAGAGGTTCAGTTCGAAAATTTGTATTCTCAAGTGTCTACACTTACGCCCTCGTCAGCATTAGCGTCCGAGCATTTTAAATCCTAGCCTGGTTAATACATGTTATCAGTAGCTGAAGCACAAACCCAAACTTAGGTACTTGCTGAAGAAAGACCACCTAGACGCTCTCAAAGCACTCAAACAAAACGAGAATGTGCTACTCTCTAGGCCGGATAAAGGGGCAGGGATCGTTCTGATGGAGAAAGCTGACTATATTGACAAGATGGAGGTCATCCTCAGCGATCGCGCAAAGTTTCGTAAAATGGAGAATGAGAGGGACAAAACAGCGGCAATAGAAAAGACAGTTACTAGGCTTCTGCGGCACCTGAAACAAGAAAACTCGATTGACGCTACCACGTTCGAACAACTTCGACCCACGGGGACGGTAATTCCGAGAATTTACGGCCTACCAAAGGTACATAAGGAGGGGGCTTCCACTTAGACTCATATTGGACATGTGCAACTCACCTTACCACGCAACAGCCAAGTGGCTAGGCAAGCTTTTAGAACCAGTGAGAAAAGTTTTATCCGTAGTGCATTCAGCTTTTTAGACAGTATAAAACATCTTAACCTAACTGGAAGAAAGATGTTTTCGTTAGAAGTCGTGTCGCTCTTCACGAATATTCCTTTAGAAGAGACGATAGGCTATTTGTGCGACATCATTCGAGCACATCAGTTGAACGTCGGCTTTTCGAACAATCGGTTGAAACAGCTACTCAAACTGTGTACTAGCAACATTCAATTTCAGTTTAATGGGTCAATATACAGACAAAAAGACGGAGTATCGATGGGCTCACCACTAGGACCGCTGCTGGCAGATGTATTCATGAGCAAATTAGAAAACAACCACCTGAGCGGAGTCATTAGCGTATTACCCTATTACGGCCGATATGTGGATGATACATTTTGTGTGACAGACAGTCAATGCTGCACAGAGCAAATTCTATCCCTTTTTAACTCAGCGCACGACAACCTTAAGTTTACCTTGGAATCTGAACGTCATGGTACGATGTCTTTCCTAGACGTCCAAATTAGCAGAAGATCAGATGGGTCGATCCAACGCAGGGTGCACAGAAAAGCCACGTGGAATGGACAATACATACATTTTGCCAGCTTTGTCCCACTAAGTCAGAAGCGGAACTTGATTAGATGTTTAACCGAAAGGGCAAGAAGGATATGCAGTGAGGATACGCTTTCGGACGAGCTGAATTTCTTAGCTGGCCTTTTTGAGAGAAACGGCTATCCCGAAAAGTTTGTTCGGAGAAATATGGAGTGCCGAGAATCGAGGGCTAAAACCGATTCGGTCGAAAAGAAATTGGTTTATCTGTCGTTGCCGTTCAAAGGGGATGGAATAGCACAGGCAACGTCTAGAAGGCTATCCGACGCCATAAACCGTACGTACTACGCGGCAAGCTTACGGTTAAGATTTACTTCAACACCAATCGTAAGGCTTCAACTCAAGGACAGACTTTCTCGGTCAAGTACTTCTTTCTGTGTATACTCCTTTACTTGTTCATGTCGCGCAAGTTATATCGGAAGAACAACCAGGAGACTGTCTGAGAGAATCCGTGAGCATTGCCCGAGTTGGATGTGTGCAGGTGGAACTAAAACAGTGACAAGCACCGTGTTGGCACATCTAGTTGATCTTAACCACCGGATCGATAGCCACCAAAGTTTTCAGCCAATTTACCAATTACCAATTATTTACCAATTATTTATCTGGATGCTACACACGAGCGGGAAGATGTTGTCTATTAGCAACAGCCGAAGCGATCGCCATCCGTCTCCATAATCCAGACCTATGTGCACAAAAACAAGTCGTTCAAATTCTCTCACTTCCCTGGCCCCCTATTACTGTAACCCCTGCTGAGAAGCATGCAACTCATATGTCATTGACCGTTTGTGAACCAGGCACTTGACCTTGTCATTTAGCTGATCTAGACCTTTAACTTTACCCTTTTAGCTTTACTCTCGTCTGATGTTTTAACTCATTTTATTCGTATCAGTTGTGGTGTGCCAGCATAACGAAATAATGTTCAATTGTGACGAGTTATACTTACCGCCATGGTGGCATTTACTTACTGTTATTCTGAATAATCCGATTCGTTTCAGTAATTCGACAGAAGTGACCATCTGTATACGAAAGAAGTTACGGCTTGCAGTGCTTTATTTAGTGTTCTTAATTCCGTTCCTTTCCATGTAACTCCAGACTGTGCTCACTGATCGGTGTAACACTTAGTTACGCTAAGTATTTGATAAGTATTAATAATAGCTGTGTTGAGTTTCCCGTCCTGACCACTCAGCTTCCGTGTTCGCCTAGTACCACGCCACCTTGGAGACGGACAACCTAGCAAGCAAATGATCTCCAACTTATTAACATCTTCAGGCTGAAGCGGCCGTAAGTTCGTTACTGTACACTGCTATACGGAGACGAGGTACATCAATGTCACCGTGGAGCTGTGGAATGGTGTTCAGGGTGCCTCTTAAGGTTTGGATTACGTGTCGGAACAGGGTTGTCAATCCTGTATCAGGACAGTGGGTAATGTGTTCGACAGGAAAGTAGGGGCTTTACACAGAGCAATCAACAGGCTAACTGAGTACGCGCCGTGCAATGTGTAGTTGTACTATCCAGCACATTTCATGAGCCGCAGTCACGCGATTTCCCGGATATGGTTGACGAGCTGGTCAGTCGGCCAGAAGAATCCATACTTTTCAGATGCATTCAACATGTACCGAAAAAGTGGCGATAGCAGAGATATGGTGCACTATGAGCGCGAACAGAGGTCAGACGAAAGTGGTCTGGATAGCTGAAACCCATTAGGTTGAGTGCCGAGAATCCGGAAAGTGCTTGGAGCGTGGATGGTATGTGTTTGAAAGCGGGACATTGTATTCTAGTGGAAACTCATTTCTATGAGTTCCACTGCGGCCGCTACGGTCGATCAAACCGGCAACCGTTTTGCATTAGTTAGCCAGAAAGGCATGTAGGATCCCACGACCACGCTCCGTTGTCCATATGGGTACTTTGGCCATTCAACACATAGTGATAGCCAGTTGTGGGCGATTCTGTTGATGCAACTAACCTCGTGCCTCATGGGGACACCACCGTTACCACCGCTGTACTTGCTTCAATCTGCTACTACTACTAGTACTATCTTCCTGCTTCAGATAGACTTCCGGTGATTTAACCGAGTCACGTTCTTTTCATAGTTAGTCACAGTTCGAACTGAGTGCTTGTTACATTCAACATACGCAATGAGCGTTTCACACCCTAACATTGACGTTCGGGGCTTGCTGATGACTTCGCATCAACAAGCTCATGACGTTCGTCAACCCAATCCAGAGTGTCGTTTGGGGTGCTGATGTACAGAAAGAGTAAGCTTGGACAACTCTATCTCACATTGTCCATGTTAATGAAGTACGAACGAGCAATTCGTTGACTCGGCGATTTTGGTGAATTACCCAAAGGACTTTTGGGACGCGTCAATCTGTCATGGAACGCTGAAGAGGAGAGTGCAGCCACTGAGGGCAGTGCCATCTAACAGCGTTCAGCTTCGGAGATGGAATAGAGTCTAGTTTCATGCCAACCGCATCCAGTATAATATATGATTTACTTGACAATGGATAGCGTCAAACAGAATAGTCAGTGGAATTTTGTGTCGCGTAATAAAATGGATGGATGTCGATATAAAACGGACACCGGAGAGTCGCTCTGAACGGCCCGAACAAAATGAACTAATTGACGATGCGTAACTGTGAGCAATATTGTACGACTTCCAATACAAGCCCACAATTGCCATATCCGCTGATCCAGATAGTCTTAGCTAGGTTATTTGTTCGGCACTGCCAATTTCGGTTCTAACTGACCACGGTTGACTGCCTCAGCCCCATTCGCACGCTGCGTTCAGTAAGCAATCACACAGGTAGGCTAAGTCAACAGATCCTACGAGAGCGCCTTTCATTTTCCTGATAGGATTGATCTTATTGGTGGTCAGTTGGAAGTATCCGTTGCAACTTTCGCATGACCTACAAGCTCGTTTAAGAAATAATTGGCAATTGACAGAAGTGAGACAAAATGTTTGGAATTTTAGTGCCCATTCCTTTCGCTTCGTTTCTCGGATGCCATCCCACAGTCAGAGTCC
>OX104064.1:185766690-186064582 GCA_944474145.2 Dicrocoelium dendriticum
TTGTGATGTCAGCTGGTTGGTTCGGGTTTACCCACTTCCAGCAAATAGTTCGGCGGCAGTGTTTCAGGACATGGGGGGTTTTCGCCTTGCAAGGGTTCTTTTCGACAAAAAACGCCACAAATATCCATTTAACAACACTGTGGCGCGACGGACGTGACTCGCCGCTAACTAAACTCACTGTTTCTTACATATCTGGATGATCTAACCCAATCCACGGATGTGGGTCATACAATACGCAGAGCTCATTTCCCTTCTTCCTGCACCTAACTGAAAACAATCACAAATACGACGTCAGGTTCACAAATTCAAACAACACAAAACATTCATGCACACTTAACACATGGATCCATATGTTACTTATAAACTCGTGTCGTTGTTCCATTAACCATTTCGTTGTAATGACTCTTGTAGGCCCCAGGACGCCAGTATATAGCAGTCCCTGTTTCTTTGGAAGTTTGTTGTCTCTGATTGTCTAGTTAGAGGAAAGTTGAATTGATTGAGCAGGGCCTAGAAACGCTCATTTCTTCTCTGTCAGGAGACAGTAGAAGACACTGGCAACTTGTCTGACCCTGCATCTGATTTTTTACTGTCGAATGTTAGTTTCCCTGTTAGCAAAGTCCTTGTTGGTAACGAGCCCTCAAACAGCCTGTTTGATTCGGCTGTTAGCGAAGGAGAGCAGCAGGTTTCTGCCCTTGTCAAAGGAGGCGAAAGAGGGTTAACAAAGCGGCAAAACCAAAGGCGGTCAGGAGAGGTCGGTCGGGCGCCCATTCCTCCCTCAACTTCTACTACTACGGAATCGTTGCATCTGGAAACATCTACGACATTAGAGTCTATAAAACCAGACACTAAACCGAAACCACCGACGTCCATGGAGCGTTCGGTAAATACTCCGCGTCGCGGAGACTCGTATACCGACTGCAGTGTTATTTTCAGAAACGTCACTGAGTCTTCTGCTGTTCTCCCAAAAGACCGTATGCTAGATGACCTTAAGTGTTTTCGAGTATGCATTACCAAACTCCTGCCTCCTGGCTTCCCCGGTGTGACTGTGCGCAAACTAACCAGACTCGGTAACTTGCCAGCCGACAAGTCTCGCCCTCGCTTGTTGCGAGTTGTTCTGTCCACTCCGGAGGAGAGCCAAGCACTTCTGCGTTTCGCCTTCAAGCTCAAGGGCACTGGTGTCATTGTGCACCTGGACCTTCCTTTGGCGGATAGGCTGAAATTGCGGGAAGCTTCGAAGGATCTTAAAGCCCGCCGTGAAGCAGGAGTAAAGGGTCTCCGCTTGGTGGGTTTCCGGGTGGTGAGCCGGCGGTCCACTTCCGCCCTACCAGAGCCGGTTCTGGTGGCGCACGATCCCGGACTCACAATGTTAAATCCCTTCAGGTGAGCTTAAGCAATGTGCATAGCCTGCGAAACAAGCTGTGCGAAGTCTGCGCTCTTGTCAACGACTGCCGTCCAGATGTCCTCGCATTCACTGAAACGTGGCTGTCCACCGACGTCAGGGACAGTGAAGTGCGCTTGCCAGGCTACGCACTGCTGAGATGTGACCGCACCTCTGATCGGCGCGGAGGTGGTGTTGTTTTGAACGTTAACTCCGCACTTACTGTCTGTAAGACGTATAGTTTCAGATCATCAGAGGGTGATGTTGAGGCACTCACAGTTAACCTGTGTATTGCCTCCGCGCAACTTAAAATGGTGCTGGTCTACAGGAGCTCCGACAGCGTTGCTAAGGGCTTGCTGATTTCATCCGCGAGCATTCGGCAATTAGGTGTTTAGTGACGGGGGACGTAAATCTTCCCGACGTTGACTGGCAGAATTTTTCCTGCGAAGCTGTTGCAAGGTGTTTGGCTACCGAGCTTCTCGAGCTGGCCTTGCATGCGTCCCTGCATCAATTTGTCGATCGGCCTACTAGATTCATGATGGGTCAAAACCCGTCCCTCTTGGACTTGATCTTCGCTAAATCCATTGATTTTGTTACGGATATTGTATACAACTCACCTTTCGGTGCTAGCGACCATGCATGGCTCTCATTTAAGTGCGCCCTTCATCGTCAGACTAACGATCATCCCGACCGAGTACCAAATATATGGCGCGCAGGCTTTCAGACAATGAAAGCCAAAGCCGCAAAGTCGCCTTGTGTCATTTTGGAAAGTGACGACATTCAAACGGCCTGGGACAGCTTTAAATCATACTTGAGTGAGCTCTCTCTCCCCCACATACCACTATCTGGCAGGAATAAAACTAGGGCAAAGCCACCCTGGTTTGATTCTGCTGTACTCAAACAACTTAACAGACGTGCCAGATGCTGGCGTACATACTTATCTGCTCCTTCATTATGCACCTTCAAGCGATATCGTGACGTTCGAAATGCCTGCAGGCAGTATCTACGTGGTGCTTGACTACAGCATGAAGTAGAGCTTGCTCGTATAGCCTCATCAAACCCGAAACGCGTCTTCGCTTATGTCAAAAGGCGAAGCAACATGAATTCGTGCATCCCAGTGTTCTTTGGCCCGGACGGCACTGCTGTTGTCACGGATCACGAAAAAGCTTGTTTGCTCAGAGAACAGTATGCTGGGATTTATGTTAGAGAGTCACAGCCGCCGCATATCAGTCTCCAGGCAAAAGTTCCTGAGGGCTCCCACTTGGAGGAGGTTTCTATAACCGAGCCTCAAGTGCTTCGGCTTTTGAGGCAATTAAATCCCAATAAAGCTGCCGGTGGAGATGCAATTCATCCCAAACTGTTGTACGAGTTGGCTGATGAACTTTGCTCTCCGATTACACAACCTTTTGCGAAGTCTCTACAAGACTGCTCTCTACGCAAGGACTGGAAGGAGGCTATTGTTTGCCCCATTTTTAAGAAAGGTGATAATCACCTCCCTGATAACTATAGACCGGTCAGTTTAACAAGCGTGCTGGTCAAGTTATTGGAAAAGCTCGTGAGGGACGCTCTCGAAGGACGTTTGAAAGCGTTTGAGTTGCTTTATCCTTCTCAGCACGGTTTTCGTGAGAGCTATTCTTGCCTTACTAACCTGTTAACGGCTCGTGAACACTAGGCCGAAGCGGTTGATTGCGAGAAGGCAGTGGACGTGCCGTTTATTGACTTTTCCAAAGCTTTGGACACCGTTCCACATTCGCGCCTTTTGTGCAAGTTGACTTCGTGTGGTATTTCTAGACCAGTCTTACGATGGATTTCAGCTTTCCTAATCAGAAGGGAAATGTGTGTGCGGGTGGGTTCAAGCTTGTCCTTCCGCCAATGTGTTCTCAGTGGCTGCCGCAAGGTTCGGTTCTTGGCCCCCTGCTCTTCACTTTATACGTTAATTACCTACCTGATGAATTGGGTGTGCCATCCCTAATGTTTGCGGATGACTTAAATCTCTGGTTCATGGTAGGCGAGCCGATTGGTCCACTGACCCTACAGGAGGCGCTGGATAGACGTTGGGACTGGTCAATTTTGTGGTAGTTGCCACTTAATTTAGTGCAATGTTCCGTTCTACGCATTGGTCTGAATGACCCGCCGACGCGTTATTTGCTTGGCGGCAACGAGGTGCCGCGAGTTCAACTCCAACCTGACCACGGTGTTTTGCTGTCATCTGACTTCAAGTCCAGTGAACACTGGAAGACAGCTGCTCTTAAAGGCTTCAACATGTTGTATATGATCCGCAGGTCATTCGGGATCATGACCACCGACATGTTTGTTAGACTATTTTTGGCTTATGTAAGGCCGCACTTGGAATACTGCGTCCAGGCTTGTCCTCCATGCCTGGTTCGTGATAAGATGGCGGTTGCACGGGTCCTGCGGTCCGGGACGAAATTGGTGTACGACTTAAAGAAGCTGACGTACCCGGAGTGGCTACGTATGTTGGATATGTTTTCCATGTATTACAGGCGGCTTCGGGGCGACTTGGTCCTTACATATCGTACATTGATGGGGCAGACTGGTCCTGATTTGACTGGACTGTTTCGCCCAACTCGAATGCCAACCCTTCGTGGCCACCCATTAACGTTGCACAAACCCCGGTCTGACCGGGTTTTAGCAACTTTTAGATTTCCGCGTACGGTTATAGCTTATTGGAACACATTGCCTGCAGACGTTGTGATGGCACCGAGGTTGAAAGAGTTCGAGCAGCGACTTGACGCTCCCGGTCTGCAGTTTAAAGTCTTCCACTTCGTGCCTTAAACTTTTCTTCGTCTATTACGGCTTACGCTTCCTTAACTCATTTTAACTTACATCTTAATATTGCCTACGATATTCGACAAGCTTGTCTTCTCCTCTGTTTTCCTTTTTTACTGACACTACTGTTTTCTTTTATTCTTCACGCGGCCGGCACAGCGGGGACTACTAGTGCAGGGCACGTGGGCATGGTTTGGTTGGCCATATGAATCGTGTGTGTTGATTTAGCTCTCCTTTGGCACTTCAAGGCACCGGTTTCCCTGTTGAAGCAACTATGTTTTCGATGGTGGAACATTCGCGGGATTTTCCTACCGTTCCGGTCCCAAGTGAACTTGAACTTTTTGTGTCTCCATGATCAAGACTAAGCATACATATCTCGCACTGTCGAGAATAAAACATTTCGTTCTTTCTTTATATAAGTGTTGCTCGAAAACTATTGTTCCAGATAATATTATGTCAAGCAGTACATCAACGTTTAATCGGAAACGCTTGTACCGACATTTTACTTCGGCTCCTGTGCTCATAACACCATCGATTACAACAGAGCAAAATCATGCCGACCGTTGGCTATCGTCACCATGGTAATAACCTTGATTTTTTGCAAACCAGCGCCATAGTTTTCTGGGATCCCACTATTAACGCACGAACTGCTCAAGTGAAAAAACTACGAAAATTTTGGTTGTACTTCATTTTAACCACACCATTTACTGTTCCAAAGCAGCTATGTTTGTAGGTATATTTAGTCCTGCCTTCATCTGAGTGACTCCTTCTACCGGGAAAATACCTTTTATTTATTTATTTAAAACTTCAGTAGCGTAGCCATTGTACTGACTAATAACGCAAGTACTTTTTATTATTGCATTGAAGCAAGAAATGTAGATATGTAGCCTTTCAATGTATTGTACGATAAGTATATGCAGAAACAAACGGGGGTAGGTTAAGTGTCTCGGTTTGCCGTGCAAGAAATCTGGAGACGTCTCGGTTTGACTCATCAATAATCTGGCCATCTTACATGCACCGTACCTAACAGGTGCGTCACCACCGCTGAATCTCACAGTAGAGCATTATACTTAGACGGCCCAGTGACATCCGCCTCAGGTGTTCTAGCAGCGTTGTGTGCAGTTCGCTCGCGGTATCTCATATACACACATATTCACAGTTATTGTGAATACATTTGTAAATACCGTTAGTCCTCTTATCTACCAGAAGTGTGTCTTTCAGATGCACCACTGTTGAACAGATCCCTAGTTTTATTCTTTGGTTAGGGCCGTCGGACAGGAAAAGGAAGTTCCTTCTACCTATAATATTCTTATCGTCCCAATCCATTCCGCTGTATATTTTCAATGTGATTTTAGCATATTGTGAAACGTGTCTTTCACTACAGGTTTCAGGTGTCCACTACTCAGGAATTACCTCACTGTCTACTTCCTTCCCTGTGCACATGGCCTTATCTGTGAAACACAGATCGGAATTGTAGTGCTGTGTCCCATCTGTGTCTGTCGGTTGACGATATATCGGTTCAGAAGCTAATCATGCTTGCAAACTGGGCAGTCAAGGAATGGCGATGTGCTACTATGGTGGGCGATTTCAGATTCCTCACAAACTAGCATTTCTTATCCACTTTTGTGTTCAGAATGTGCCATCCACCTGATACCAACAACCTTTGGCCATTTGCTGGAGTTTGCCAGTACTATATACAACATAGTGGACATTGGCGATCTAATGATAACATCATGTTCTTGAGGGCCTACTTCCGAGTGAAACCCGAGCTAAAACAACATTCCGCGCAATGTCTTACCCTCGGTTGTTTCAACCAAATTAATTTTCGGTCACTCTCTAGGTTAATCTCCTCAGTCAAACAGCGTTTCACCATACTCAGTGCGTTGTATTTCGGCATCTTGGTGAGGAGTGCGCTAACATCAACATAGATCATCGTTTCATCTTCGGTTCACACGAACTCATGACGGTTATTTGCAAACGTATGCCTTCACCCTGTCAACGGCTATATTATACTAACGATTGCATATAGACCAGTAAATGCGAACTTTTGCCAACCCGGTAACCTTATCACAATTAGCAGGGTACTCTTCCGCAAAGCTCGGTGCAGTGGATCATGCATTTTTGTGCAGATGCTGATGCTAACCTCATCATTAAGGCCGATCAACTGCAGTTAACAGGTAATTCGGCCACACCCACCGATAACTAACGCACTGTTCCATGATAGCGCGTAGTGAAGCACCGCACGCATTAATTATTTCACCTAACCACAACCGATCACACGTAGACACCGCTAAGTCTAGGTCACACCACGTGAGGTTAACGGACCTGCTTGCATGGGGCTAGTTTCAGTAAAGGCAATCGATACTCTCTCATTTCATGTCCGTCGTCTGCGGGTAACAGTGAGCACTATGAACGCGGATGGCCGCCCATTTCTGTGTTGTGTGTCTTGATGCCGCGTAAGTGAGTGGGTGGAAGGTACAGCACTTCTTCAACCGTCCATAGACGTTACGTGCTAGTCCGCACCTATCCTCCAGTGAATGAGCTCACGTGTTGTTTTCACGTCCGCTGTGCATCACGTGGTTTGTTGGCTGAGAGCAGTCTAACCGCTCCACTAACCGATGCATATGTTCTGAGTATTCTTGTACTGATTTGCAATTGGTCAAGACGATGGATTCAACTTGATGTGTTTATGAATTGGGTTGAATATTCTTAAGGAGGAGCTTGAATCCGTTATGGATTGGCTTGATTCCGAAAAGTATATTAATCGATACGTTTGGCTCTGTGGTCGTTATTTCCACTTCTGTTCACGCATATGGTAGGTCAGTATCGTTTGCCGGGCGCTGAGACGATAAAATGGGATGAGTACTGAGAATTGCCGCTTTGAGACGCTTGAAATGGGCAGCCGTTGAACGGTCGGTGTCTTCGCCTTGTCTGTAAATTCGACAGGTGGAATCAGTATACACTTCCTTGACCACGAATGGACCGGACCACTCCTTGTGCAGCTTCGGCGGAACGCCCTGAGATGGATTTGGAGTGTGGAGGTAGACCTGTTGTCCAGGTTGAAGTAGATATCTGTGCACTTTTTGGTCATAGTAATCCTTTTGACATCGACGGGCAGCTCCTAAGTGCTCTCGCGCAAGCGAAGAAGCTTTGGTCAAGTCCCGACGTAGACGAACGGCATTGTCTGTGGCAAGGAGCGAAGCAGCAGCCGCGGTTGGCACAGTCAAATCAATTGGTAATCTCATTTCGCGCCCAGTTACCATGAAGTGTGGAGTATTATCAGTAGACGAGTGAACGCTGGACCGATAAGACAGGAGGCACCTTGGAAGTGCAATATCCCAATCGCGGCTGCGGTGTTCTTCTCTGAAGGCTTTTAAAAGAGTCTTCAGCCATCGATTCGTGCGTTCTACTTGGCCATTGCCCTGGAGACGGTAGGCTGTTGTCCGAGTCTTTCGAATGTTTAGTATTCGGCAGAGTTCAGACACTACCAAGCATTGAAAATTAGAGCCACGATCAGAATGAAGTTGCTCCGGTGCCCCCACCGTGAAATCCAGTGGTCAAACATAAGCTGAGCTGTGGACGTGGCGTCAATGTACATGGTTGGTATTGCCTCACACCATTTGGTGAAATAATCGACCAGAACAAGTATATACCGATTCCCTCGTGGCGTTTCAGGCAGGGGTCCAAGGACGTCCACACCTACGGTTTCGTTGGGATATCCAATCACGGGCTGTAGGGGGCCTGTTCCTCGTTTGTGGTTGCTTAAAACGGATGCACTCATGGCGGGCGTTACAGAAGTTCGTAATATCTCGACGTTGTTGAGGCCACCAAAAACGCAAACCTGCTGCTTGCTCCATTTTCTGTTGTCCCGCATGCCCCAACTCCCTATGTAGCTGTTCGATTATCCGTTGCACCATGGACTGTGGAACGATAAGTCTGCTAGGGTAAATCGGACCAAATTGGTAGTACATGCCACCATCCAATAGCCGAATTTTTGACCACAGAGACCACAAGCAGCGCGCTTCCCAACTAGATATAGCCATTTCTGCCTTCGTAGGCTTCACACTCCCCTGTCGTAGGCGCTCATAAATCAACTTGGTCTCTGGGTCTGTTCTTTGAATTGATGCCTAGTCTGTTGAATCCGAATGGTTCAGAGACACAACGGCAACGTTCGAGGTTGAACACGACGGACAATCCCCACGTGTCCTAGACGGCCGGCGAGACACGGCGTCTTGATTTCTGTGTTGCTTCCTGGGTCGATGTTGACATTCAAAGTCGAAGGCTTGCAGTTGTTCTTGACAACGCGCAACTTGCCCTTCAGGGTCGCGAAATTCCCGCAACCACCGGAGCGGACTATAAGGTGTCGACCCAACAGGAGATGTCGAAAATGTTTAACGAAGAGACCAGGGCAAGAATTTCTTTCCTAGTAGTGCAATAGTTTTGCTCCGTTTTTGTTAACTTGCGGCTAGCGTAAGCGATAACCCGTTCCATATCATCCTTTGAGGCCTGTGATAACACAGCTCCGATACCAAGCTCATTAGCATCAGTGTCCAAAATGAATGGGGCGGCTTGAGGTGACACATCCGGGAAGACAAAAATTGGGGCGCTGGCCAAAGCATGGCGTAACTCATCAAAAGATTCCTGGCACTGCGAGCTCCAGTGGAAAGGCCGACCCTTCTCCGTGAGTCGGTGCAATGGTGCTGCCATATCCGCATAGTTCTTCACAAACAGTCTGTAGTAAGAAGCCAGACCCAAAAACTCCGTACCTCTTCAACGGACTGGGGGATAGGCCAACTTAAGATATCCTGTACTTTCGAAGGATCGCTCCGGATCCCACAATCGCTGATCACGGGGCTTAGCTATTTAACCTCTCTCTTCAGCAGGTCGCACTTAGACGGCTTCAACTTCAAGCCTGAGGAACTAAGGCACTGCAGCACTGTTTCTAAATTTGTGTGATGTTCATCGAGCGTACGTTCATGAACTATTACATCATCCAGGTATACAAGACATTTGCTTGGCTGCAGATCTCTGAGTGCAATGTGCATCAGTCGCTGGAAGGTCTCTAGTGCATTAGCCAACCCAAACGGCATAGTCTGGAACTCATATAGTCCAGTGGGTATAACGAAGGCAGTTTTCTCAATGTCCATAGGGTGTACTTCGACATGCCAATAACCTGAGGCGAGATCCAAAGTCGGGAACAGGGTGGCGCCATGCAATGATTCCAGAGTGTCATCAATCCGAGGTAGAGGGAAAAATCTTTTCGTGTAACATCATTAAGTTTCCTATAGTCAACACAGATGCGCAGTGTTCCATCTTTCTTTTTGACTAATACAACAGGGGCAGCCCTGGGGGATCGCGAAGGACGTATGATATTATCTTTTAATATCTGATTCACCACTCTCTGTAATTCCTGTCTATACACAGGTGGGACACGCCTGGGCCCTTGCCGTATTGGTAGAGCATCCCCTGTTTCAATCCGATGCCTAAGTACGCTCGTTCTACCCAAAGATGTACCTTTCCACGCGAATGCGGGCTTGTGTGAACGCAGTAAACTCTCCAGGTGTTTCCGAGCTTCACCGCCGACAACAGGGCTAACAGACGAATGCAATTCCGATATCTCACCCTCAACATCCACGGTGTTAGCACTCAGAGTAAAAATCTTTTTCACATGACCATTATTAGGTTTGAAGTTAAGAGGGAGCAGCTTGCCACGCCATGTCAACACTCAGGAGGTTAGATCGATGACGCATGCATACCGACTTAAGAAGTCAACCCCCAGTATCGCGTCCCATGGAATTTGATCAGCTATGCAAACCTCATGAGAAAGAAGCTCTTGACCGATCAGCAAATTTACGGAAACAACCCCATGAGTAAGCAGAACCATCCCATTTGCCACTCTGATCTGACGCCCGGGACTAGTGACTACTGTGGGGGACAAGAAACAGGATTTTAAAAGGCTACACGCTGCACCGGTGTCAATGAGGGCATGCAATCGCTGAGTATTGATTACTACAACAACAGTTGGGGATTCACAGAACTTAGAAGACACTAAAGGTACACAAGGATGTTCTGACTCACCGTCAATGAATAGTACTCCCGGTGATTGTTCGCGCCTTCGGAAATTGCGGGGGCGTCGTACTGACTTCTCATGGGGTGAATGCTGGCACTTGGGACAATAACGACGGCAAGTATGTGAGTTTAGGCTGGGAGGCGGTTCAGTCCGGTTCATCGTCGGTGGCACACAACTAATAGCCATCAGCTGGTCGACCTCCTTCGGACGCCCATCGCGGATCACCTCTTCTTCGCACGCAAGCCGCGCCGCGGTCGCTAAGTCTCTCGGCGGTTCTCGCATAATACGCTCCGATGTGCGAAGTGCGTTGATTGCTTCAATAAACCGCTCTAAAATGAAGGCCTATCTTCCTGTTACTAATTTCCCTGGAAAAGCCTTGGCCGATAGCACCCGAAAGTCCCACCAAAAGGCATCGGCCGACTCTGCCACTTGCCGAAACCTCTTCCAGAATGTGGATCGAGTAGCCGACCCGTGCTCCTTGTCCAGAAAAGGGCCTCTTGTTGATTCCAGAATTCGCCGACAGAGGCATCAGGGCGCATGTCAGTCGATAACAAAATTTCCTGAACTTGATCACTAAGTGAATTCATGATAACCGACGATTTGTGTTTTCCGAGAACGCAAGCCAGAGACATTTCTACGTGTCGCCGCCAGTTGCATAGGTTAGTGTCAACATCAAAAACCCGTGGGGACGGAGAGACAGCTGCCAACGGCCCAGTTCCAACGGTGATTGTCCACATTTTGATGAATGTGCAGCAGAAACACTCTGTTCCTCGTTCTTCGGTTTAGTTGCGCGGGAGGTCATGGCGATATCTTACCTCTGTCACCAATTATGTAATGCACAATAATCCATGGGGGCACGAAAGATCGTCAATGGCTGAAAAACGCAGGGAAGAACTGATAACGATGGCAGCATGCGTCAAAGCGATCACAGCGCACCAGATAAGTCAGGGCAAAACACAACGTGCACACGGCAGCGTGTAATTGGCAAGAATTCAAAATTCAGGTAATTCAAACAAAAGGGGTTAACTGTACCCAAACCGGAATAGGAAGTACAACAATAATAATTACTATTGCTTTAAAGTCATTGTCATCTGATAAACAGTCCAAATGTCGTGCTTGGTTTTCAGGCCGCCGATCTGAAAGGGAAAAAAATAGAAGGTCAAAAAGAGTTCGATCATTGGCACTACACTGCCACTTGGAAATAACGTTCCTTCGGCAGTGTTATTCCGGTACACAAGGTTGCAGGTGACGCGAGGTAAATTTGTGGCCATTCATCCCATTTTAAATAATAATAATAATGTAGGATGCTTGATGAAATCCTACGACCTCTATTAGTAATCAATATACTAAAGGGTATTTTTGTTCGTCGCAATCAGCCGACACTTCAGATATGTCGACCAGCTATCCGGAAAAGCACCAGACGGCCGTTCCGCCCTATTGGGGCCATCAGTGGTGTGCATCCTTCGGTCCTCTGCGGAGGATCGAACCCATGCCTGCTAGTGGCTCTAGCCAACTAGCCCGCAGCTTATGCAACTGCGCCATGGAGGACGGTATCTGACTATCACGAATTGTTAGCTAAATGCCATATAGCACGACCCATCCTCCACTGCCATGCAGGCACCTGCCATGCAGATGACAGCGGTCGGCCTTCCGGCGTCAGGACTTCCCGGTTACGGCAGCTATGAATCGACATAACATTTTGTGGAATCCGTAAGGGCGAATTAGTATTACTTGTGAGTGGAAGGATTTTGGTGAGTATTTTTGTTCGAGGCAATCAGCCGACAATTCAGATATGGCGGCCAGCTATCCGGAAAAGTACCAGACGGCCGTTTCGCCCTATTCAGGCTCATCGGTGGCGCGCATCCTTCGGTCCTCTGCGGAGGATCGAACCCATGACTGTTAGTGGCTCTTGCCAACTAGCCCGCAGCTTATGCAACTGCAACTAAGGGGTTTAACTGCGTTACGATGGTTAATCATTTTCCCGCCTCATACGTAGCAGCCACGGTGGATGGCTCGCTTGTATTCCGACGTATGCTTAAGGGTCCTTATCTGCGAAGGCGTACAAGAGGGAGACTGGACAGGTGCTACCGTAAGGATGCCCACACCGGTATATTTTGTTTGTATGTGTGCATGCGAGGCGCAGCAATGTTACTGGAAAGCGGTAAGTGCATTGCAATTGCCTGACTTGAAGATTACTATAGGTACCGATGTTACGAATGCCCTGTGCGTTTTTCGGTTACGTATAAGGGCAAAGGTTACGAAATTGGGAATGCGTTTCTGTGGCATTCGCACAGCTTTCACAATGGGAAGCCTTGGCTGTATGTGAGAAACCGAAGGCTAAGAGAAGATCAGGACCGGCTGGTGCTTAACTTCATGAGAACCTTTCGTCGGACCCAGGAGATGCGTGCCTTTGTGCGGCAGCAGTATAACATTCGTTTAACATGAATTGATTTGTATGTCATACGGCGGCGTCATCGTAAAGCTTGTGTCACTGAATTGGAGGAGGTAACGCAGCTGTTGCAAATAAATGGTCAGGTCAAAAGAATGCATGAGGGGAATCAGATTCGTTACCTGTTTTTCGTACCTTCGTGCATGCTCGATTTGGTGAGCCAATACGGGGAGGTAATTTTGGCGGACTCCACGTATCAGATCAATTAGGGCGGCTACATCCTGTGGCACTGCATGGTTGTGGACGTTAGCGGCCTGGGTATGAGTTTCTTTTATGCCCCGTTGCCTAATGAGACGGAGGTTGCTTACTAGGAGGCAGTGAGAGGTATGTTGGATTTGGCCCCGCGGTTGCCGGTGCCCGGACTTTGGTGATGGACAATTGCACCGCGCAAGCGAATGTGTTTCGTAATGCGTACCCCAAAGCGAATATCGTTTTCTGCCGGGTACACGTTATGAGTGACATGCGGCG
Source organism: Dicrocoelium dendriticum (assembly GCA_944474145.2). NCBI lineage: Eukaryota > Metazoa > Platyhelminthes > Trematoda > Plagiorchiida > Dicrocoeliidae > Dicrocoelium > Dicrocoelium dendriticum. The sequence continues at coordinate 185,779,846 of OX104064.1, forward strand.
GCGTTGCTCACACCTTCCGTTGTGTAACTCGGAAGAGAAGAGAGCTCTATTCAACATGCTGCGGCCGTTGTTGTACACTTACGACTGCGCGCATTACCATCGGATTATGGAAGGCATATCCCTGCGCAGCGCGGAATGCTTCCAATACCACAGGCGTACATGGAACCCATGGCGGCTTAGCTGGGCAGCGCATTTGATGGGCCATGTGGTTTTATTCGGATACGACAACACGAATCGCATTGAAAATGAGAATAAGCATCTGAAAGGAACTTTGAGCGAGCGGTCAACGCTACTTAACCTGTTTCAGGTAATAGTGCAGCGTGCCAGTGGCATCATTGAGGAGAGGGAAACATTCGTGTATGCGAAGTTGAGCACGATGTCAGCAGTGGGGAGGTGATTATGCGCAGGCCGTTGTCCTACGCCCGGCGGCAGTACGCGCGGCAGAGTGCTCGAGTTCGTATTCGCAGTGTAAACCAAGGCGGCGGTTGTTGGCTGGTAGACGACGAGCGCATTGGGATGCAACGTGTCATCATTGTCATGTAATCAAACACCGCCTTAACAAGGGATTGTCTACTTTAGTACCATGCAGCCCTGCAGATCCGTCAGCATTATGTGAACAAGATGTTGCGCCAAACATTTACATCCCATTAATGACGTTGTGTTGCCTCACTCTGCAAGACACAAAGTATAGCCGTATATATCATATACGTTAGCTAAACCGACTCTTCTGTTCACGTTAATACACACAGAGACCTAGGTATTGCTTAGATTTTGCTGCATGGTTTACAGAATTAAATTTTCCCTACTTCACATAACACCATGGATTAAGTCAGTCACGCTTTAGGACGCCATATTCCTTGCATCATTCGCACTGCCTCCTGAAACCACTCCCGCATAGCACCTCTTCCGCTCAGAAATCACTGGATTACGCAATTACATGCTTACATACCATCAGTTCATGCGACCTCATTTTCCTTTGCGTGATTTAAGGGCTATAGCATTTACCAAAGGTAAATGGTACAATGGAACAATGGTATATGACGGGTAAAAATGCATACACTTAACGAGTCCCGCAGGTTGGCAATAGAAATACTAACAAATTGGCAAACCACATAAGTGGTTGATGTAAGGAGTGTCAGTGAGATAAAAGGTAGAAGTATAACAGTTTTAGGGGGATAAAGCGGTACGACGCAAAACTGGCTAAGAAATTGTTATCGTTGGTGATGGTAGCAAATAAAAATGGAGTACTCACCGGTTCGCACAGATTTACGACCGTAAATTTGGGGTTTAAATCCAAAGAGGCTAGTCAGCCTAAACATATACAAGCGTTTTCATTCATAAAACAAAACGCAGGGCGCTCAGTGCGACGTCCAATCGTTTTTTAAACGTATCTAATGTGGGGGCACAAACTACTGAGTTTGGAAGGGCGTTCCAGGGCCCGCAGACCAGGAGGGAGAAATAGGTTCTCCGACAGTCTAGACGACTGTACTGTTGGCTCAGCTTTAAACTGTTACCGCGAGGTTAGTGTTCGGGCTGAGCTTCAAGAGGTGGCGGCATACTTGACTGGGATCGCTTAATATCTGGTACACTGGTATGAGGTCTCCACGAAGGCGCCAGTACCGTCCGCTGAACACTCCGAGTATCTCCAGTCGTTCCTGGTAAGGAGTGTGGCGCAAGCCCTTGACGATTTTCGTTGCTCGACGCTGTGGGGTCTCAAGCGCTACGGGATCACGTTTTAGCCAGGGTTGCCATGCCTGGATTGCATATTCGACGTGAGGACGCACGTAGACATTCAGCATCAAAGAGAAGATGGATGGATCCAAAATTCCGAATGCTCTTCGCAGGAGTCCAACGTGCTGGTTGCCCCTTTTAGAAGCGGAATCTGACTGTTTGGAACACCCGAGGTCTTCCTGTACCAGCACACCCAAGTCGCGTTCCTGAGTGGTGGTCTTCAGATCATGTGCCCCAAGCTTGTAGACGAGGACTTGTCGATGGCGGATATGAACAACGCGACATTTGTCCACATTAAACGGCAGGGCGTTTCTCACCGACCAATTCCAGGCCTCATTCAAGTCACGCTGTAGGACTTCATGGTCGTCCGATCGTTTTATCGCCCGCCAAACCTTGAGGTCGTCCGCGAAGAGTAAGAATTTCGACGTAATAACTCTTACTAGATCGTTAATGAAAAGCAGGAACAAACGAGGCCCAAGTACCGAACCCTGCGGTACGCCGCATCCCACTCGAATCGGGTCGGAAAAGGATGATCGAACTCTAACTACTAACTGCCGTTCAGAGAGGAAGTTACCGATCCATCCTAACAACGGGTCTCCGATACCGTACTGTTGGAGTTTAATGAGCAGGATTCGATGATTCAGGCGATCGAAGGCTTTTGAAAAGTCCAAGAATGCAACATCGACTCCTGTTCCCTCATCGACAGTCTCGGTCCAGTTGTCACGAGCTATCAGCCGATTCGTCGTACATGAACTATGTTGACGAAACCCACGCTGTTCTGGCGCAATTATGCCGTAGTTTTCTAAGTATCCCATTAACGCATCTGCTATCACCGCTTCCATGACTTTGGCGATCACAGGCAGAAGCGTTACGGGGCGGTAATTGGCAGGATCCAATCGACTTCCTGCTTTGTATATGGGCGTTATTACACCTTGTTTCCACCTCGAAGGTACGATGTTCTCATCGAAACAGCGCTGAAAAAATGCAGCTAGTGGTTCGGCCAAGTGGATGGCAGCTACCTGTAATGTTTTCGGGTGAATGTTATCGGCCCCGGGAGAGCTGTGTGGACGCAAGGATAGCAGCTTTTGCAGCGCCATTTCTGCGGTGAACGTGACGTTGGATAAAACGGACGGTGGGGTAACTAGTGGCGGAATATACGTCGAGGCTTGTACACCTTGGAAGATTGGGGAGTACGGGGCCCGTAATGCGTTGGCCGCCTCTTTCGCAGTATGTGTATACCCATTGGTCGTATTAAGTGGTGGGATTCCCCGTTGCACCTTGCGAAGTCCATTCACATGTTTGTAAAGAAGCTTTTTGTTCGAACAGAATCGTTTGGCTAGCTCCTGCTGATGCGTTATCTTGTCTTCGCGAACCAAAAGCACACAGTAGTTGCGATGCGAAACGTATTCCGTCCAGTTTTCTGCGCTTGGGTTGCTTTTATACGTGCGCCATGCCCGATCCCTTAGAGTCATGCATTTTCGCGTCCGGCTTTGCAAGAATAAATTCGCTGTGCGGGGATGTTGGGAAACTTATGGTGTTGAGGCTTCTATGACTAGTGACGTGATGGTGTTCGCAAATGTCTCCCAGGCTAGTTCTGGGGTGCAGTTAGCTAGAAACGTCCAACTGGTATTCTCAACTAAGGCAGACAGAACGTGGTAATTGATAACAGATTGCCTCGTTTCGAGCTCCGCAGCTGGATATTCGGCGTAGCAGATGTAATCGAACTGCAAAGTCACGTGATCGCTACGGCCCAAAGGACTGCACACCTTTAGTCCATCAACCATGAGCTCTTCGTTAGTGAGCACTAGATCTAATATCGATGGGTTGTTTCCTGTTCTGAACCTGGTTGGAACGGTGACGTGGTTATACAACAAGGTGCTAGAGAGTAGCTCTTGCAAATATGCCATGAACACCTCTGTCTCGGATGCTGGATTTTCCAAGTCATGGGTGTTGAAATCTCCTGCAACGAGGATGTGGCTGTACTTCTGATTAAGCACGGAGCGGAAAGCGGAGATAAGTCTGTTGTCCCTTTCCGGAGTGGAGTTCGGTGGTCGGTAAACCACAGAGAGAAGGCATACGTCGTTGCGTTCCAACCACAGTTTGCACCAAAGGACGTCGGTGACACAAGTCTGGGGATCGTCTATGAGCTCACAACGAAGGTTCGTTCGGAAATAAATGAGCACGCCACCGCCCTTGCCCGTTCTGTCGTTCCGGAGAAGTGACATACCCGGTATGGCAATCTCAGCGTCTGTGATTTCGCCGCTCAGCCAGGTTTCGGTGATCATTATGATGTCTCGAGGCTCCGAAGCCAAACGGTGACGGAGTTCTACCAACTTACTTATGAGGCCTTGTGCATTAGTATACATGCAGGATAGTGCTTTTGTAACCAAGAGTGAGCTAGCACAGGTTGTGGTAGAAATGGAGTTTGTGCCGACCGTTAACGGGTCGGCCATTAACCGTTTTTTGTGGTGAAGTTTGCCTTTGAGTTTGCTTTCGGTTAGACGACTGATCGCGGCCTTCCGGGCCCTGCTGGTCCCCCGTGTTCAGCCGTGTTTCGTGGGATATTGCGGTTGTTGATAAATCCATGCCTTCACAAAGTTGCATGAGTGGATGGTTCAACAATTTGATCGCTCCCCGTGAGTCGTTGGTAATCCGTGGCAGCGTACCTGATGCCTTTCACCGAATTTCAGCTGGCAGCATCATGCGGAATTTGGACCAGTTTTCCAAGGCGAGCGGTAACATAAACTCAGATTGAAGCACCACCTTCATAAGTCTGAGACCGTTCCCTTTGTAGTTGGGTGAAAATGGAATCCTGGTCAACCGCTTAGCAATGATATTATTGAGGGAGATTTCGTGGCGGATGTAACTCCATTGCTCCCGGTCATATGCATCCGCTGCATCAGAGGTTGAATTTTGGAGCTCAGGAACCCCGTACACAATTATCGTCCATTTCGCCTCGGCTTTACGAACTTCTTCACGGTTGCTCATCTTTTTCGGACGTTCGTTCCATGGGATATCAGGAAGTATACGCGCCTCGAGTGGTGAATGACAAAGCCTGTTGGACGATAGTAGAACTGCCTCTGTGTTCTTGATGGAGTTTAGTGTCACCCGGAGAAGTCGGGGTTCACCCTAGTGCGCTGAATTTGGATGACGTGTGACTCGTCTCAGCCTTGCAGGTTCAACCGAAATGACAATCGCAGTACATATAGACTTCCACTGATTACGATCATCCAACAGCTTCCCCTTTATTGTACTCGCCTGTGATTCAGGAACATTTGTACACACAACGGTTAACGCGCCTTGGCTCCTTGCGTTGGATGCAGATTTGCCATGACTTAAATAGGAACCAACAGCTCATCCTTATAACAAACGTAAGCACTACAAACTCCCAGTTATATATATATATATCTATATCTATATATATATATACTCTGCATCCGCAAATGTTTATCGCATAACCAATTGCAATGAAGGATCACTTGCTTACCACGCAACATATCAATCGGGATATATTTTCCATCCATTATGTCACAGGTATCATGCATACAGCATTCTTCAGTACAGAGACTTACACAAAATCCTTATATAACGTTCACTTTTGTTAAGTTTGACCCTATAGATCTCGTATACCATAATCATTAACCTACGCATGCTTACAAACATGGGCATTTCAACGCAATCTATATATACCGATATACATTTCCTTTTACTTTCATATATATATACATGATTATAGGTATAATGCATAAGTATATATATGTCCTTATAACACATATATATATATATATATAACGCTTATACATGTCAGCGTCTATAACTTATTGACCTTTGTATGGTATTTAGGTTATATCATGAGTTGGAAATGCGAATGTAATTCTTTGGTTCCCTATAAGCCTATTGACTCCGACATGAGTTCTGCATACCACATGTAAAAATGGTTATCGAGCAGATTTCCGTTTGGTTATGTTGCCTAACACTCACATTGTTTCCTTACAAACATATATATATATATGTATATATATACATTTGCATATATATATATATATAGACATATGTTTATATGCGTGCATATACACACACAAACACACACATATATATGTATATATAGGGTTAAACTGCATTTCCCATGTTTACACAAACAAACTCCATCATCTATCCATTAGCAAGGATTCTCATCATCATATCGATTATAAGGTTAACAAAGCCATTGGCAAGCTCCACTACAAATCAATCCCCCATAAGCTACTCAATGCCGATTCCCTTATGTCTTGCACAATTTACCATACATTCTGCCACTGCCTTCTTTTTTCATATACATACTGTGGACTTCCACAAACCATATTTTATAGTCCGTTTCCTTTTTAACGCCTTACTTATCGTTATATTTCAACTTTTACACTTTTATTCAACTTTGTAATTAAGCATGGTACAGACCAAATTTTGCATTTTTGGAAGTTCTGACCTCTTTAGAAACAAGTTGCGCAAGAAATTCATCCATTAAAACCCTTACTTTTGAAGAACGCAGCAACAGGTTGTCCTCATGAACAACAGCCCGCATTCAAAATTGCGCCCGTGGCGGATAGGATGGTCCCGTTTGTTTGCACTATGAGAAAAATGTGTTGCTTTAGGACGTTCAGTGGTACAAATGGTACATAGTAACGAGGTTACCTAGCGACGTTGCCAGGGAGGATGAATGTGCAAGTAACTAGAAATAGCTGGAAGAAGTGTAGGGAATGGGATTGTGTATGAAGTATGAGAACATGGAAATGATTACCGGTAAGGTTGCATATGTATGATGTTTGTTTCATTATTTCGGTGTCCATACTTGTTTTTCTTCTGACGCTATGGCTGTGGATGATAGTGTGCTGTTCAGGTCTCCTGTCATTAGGAAGTATGAAAGCGTTGAAGACATTGAGGAGCAATTGGGACGTTTTCAGATTGAAATGGCGACTTGTTTTTCCCGAGTTTCCTCCATGTCTGCCGCGGCGTACCAGCTTGGAAGGCGGAAGCAGTTGCGGGATGCGGACGGCTACGGTTACATCCTGTACCGTTGCGTACATTGTCAACCTTTAGGATCAAGTGGCAAGCGGTGAGTTAATATTTATGCAACACGTGAACTAACGGATGTAGATACAAATCGTGCAAATGCAAGGCGCGATTCTCGGTGGTTGTGCAGGGGGGTAAATATGTCGTGGGAAGTTACTACGTGATCCGTAGTCATGATTTTTACTTGGGTAACCCGTGGCTGTTTGCACGCAACCATCGGCTTTCACCGCGGCAGGAGAAGGAGGTTCTGCGTTTGATGGACAGTTTTCATAGCACGTCGGATTTGAGACGCTTCATTTATCAGGAGTACGGCAAACGTGTAACCCGTATGGATCTGAGTAATCTGCGCAATTGTCATCGAAATAGAACCTCGTGTGAAGTGTCTGAGGCGGCAAAGATGTTGGAAGGTCACGGTGTTTGCCGATTGGTGTCTGAGGGTAGCCAGATTCGTTATGTATTCTTCTCTCCATCGGTAGTCCCTGGCATGGTGAAGCGTTATGGGGAGGTTTTCTTGTGCGATGAGACGCACCAGTTAAACTATGGTGGGTACATTTTATGGAATTGCATGTTCGTGGACGTAACAGGTCTAGGAATTTCCTTCTTCTTCGCCCTATTACCGGATGAGACGTCCTATAGCTATGGGCAAGCGGTGGAGGCGATGCGGTAGATGGTGCTTAGCAGCATACGTTGCCGCACGGTGGTGATGGATAAATGTGCCGCTCAGTTGCGGGCGTTTCGACGTTTTTATCCCAACGCGAAAGTCATGTTTTGCCTGTACCATGTTAAAGTGGACATGGCTAGACGTTGCGGTCGCATACGTGGAATCTCTGATGCTCGCCGAATCCAATTACGCGAGTGGCATCACAACCTGATATATACTCGTGATGCGTCCGTATTTGACAGCTTATTGAACGCGGCGTGACATGCGAATCCGCAATGCTACCGGTATTTGTGCGCAACGTGGCTCCAATACGCAGACATTTGGGCGGCACACAGACAAAGGGATGCGGTGCTTTTAGAATGCCTTAAGACAAACAGGGTAGAGAATGAGAATAAGCATCTTAAGGAGTATTTTTCATAGAGGTCATCCTTGCTCACTCTGTTCAACTGCGTGGTTGATAGGGTAGACAGTATTGCGCACGAAATAAACAGCATAATAGCTAGGCGTTGCATGAGCGCAGTTTCTATTCCATCGGAGGTGTCCTCATTAGCTTCGGTTTTTGCACAGCTCAGCTATTTCGCAGGGAAGGTCTTCATAGACAATTTTCGTGTATCCACCGTTCTGGGTTGTAGGTCTGATGGGCCTTATTAGTTAGTTAGGTGTCCTCGTTCGAAAGTACGTCGGATATACATAACACGCGGCAGCGAATGTGCTTGTGAGTTCAGTCGGCAGTGGCGGCCCCCATGTGCGCACATACGTTATGTAGCAGCGCTTCACGGACATTCCGCGGAGGACATACTGCATGGATGTCGGTGGATCGCACCCCGGCAACCTCCCGCAGGCACCTCAGACTGTGTTCCGGCGGATGTTGTTGTGCAGCTTCTAGATCGTCAGGTAGCGAATAGGGATGCGGTTGTCATCCGTACCATAAAACTTCGCAAGACACAGGATGTTTTGTCAGACATCGGTACGCAATTGTGCAGCTACGGATCGGAGAACTTCACCGCGGCGTTGACCTTCCTGAAAATGGTAGCGTTGCTGATGTCAAAGGTGGCCAGTTTCCAGTTGTACGGTCGAACGTCTAAGTGCCCTGTTCCCCTTCTGCTGGATAATTAGGCAAAAGTCCGGATGTCATGTGACTTACCTACTCCGGGAACGTCGCATGATAGCACAGCTGTCGCGGTAACTATGACGTCGGGAGGCGGTGTGCCGCACCCCGTGCACGCAACAGAGGTGAATGACATCGGCCCTGTAATTTCAACGGTAACACCGGTTCCATCCACATCGGCGACTGGGTCCAGGAAGCGTAACTCGTCCCTTAAGTGCCGTGTGATGGAGGTGATCCGCAGTAAGAGTGCGCTAAGGGGCAAAGACTTCGGAGGCTTCACACTAGGACATCCTCCTCCTACAGGGTTCCCGTTAAACGGAAACAGGATACTCAGGGAGTCGGTTGAGAGGAGCTCTGCGGGCATGTCTGCAGGAGGATGATATGCAAATTCGTGGGGACGCGGTGCAGTGAGCTATGTGCGATGCGTGCTCCCAGTGGTACCATGCGTCCTGCGTATGCTATGCCGTTGGCGAGGAATTCGTTTGCTTCTCTTGCTCCTCGTATTGCCTGTGCAACCTAAGTACTTGGCATAGCATGGCACGCGCTGCAGGTATGCCTAATTTGCGCGCCATTCCATTACGCCCTTTTTTGTTATTGCAGACAGGATTAATTTTCCCGTTGATGGGAATACGTGTGAATGAGAAGTAAACAAGGTGCCAAGAGAGCTGCCGCACCGCCGCACCGTTGTGCGCCGGTAAGTTTCCCATTTCCCCTAATGAACCGTTAGTTAGGTCCCTATCATTGGGCTGTCATTTCCACAGCGAAGCTCCCTGCCAGGGAAGGTGTTCCACTGTACCTCGGATGGCGTTTGATGCTTGCATGATAGGTATCGCTAGGTAAAGTTGCTTATCCGCCTTGACGGTTCTTTCAGAAGTACGGCGACGTTCCTTCAGAATTGCCGTGATACTGCACCACGCCAGTGCGCCTCCTCTCAGGTAATGCCTCCTCCATGTCATGTCTCCCTGCAACATAGTTGCAAGTGTCGATTTGCTATTTGAAACCGCGCTTCCCTTTCAGAGCTTCTGTTATGTGCGGCACACATAGCCTTCCGACGTAACACCGCCACTCAGCCGCCACCTAGGTGTGGCCTCCGCCACCTCATGCACGCGGCATACCTGGTCGCAGGTGCTGTTCGTTTTCCATGATGTCTTCCATTTTAGAGACGCATTGATGTGCACGGAGCACACCGCTGCAACTTACCACCGCCACTTAGCCACCACCCACGGATGGCCTCCGCCATGTGAAGCTTCATTCCTACGTAGTCACAGGTAACCATTGTTATCCATGATCACTTTCCTTTAACAGGGAAAATGAAATGCGCCGCCCACTGCCTTCCAACTTAGCACCGCCACTGAGCCACCTCCCACGTATCGCCTCCGCCGTTTCATACGTCATGGAAAGCTATCCACAGGCAACAGCAATAGACATGACGCCATTCACGTCTGCCGTAAGCCATTGCTACAACTATGGCGTTAGACAGCATGCCCACCTTACATACACATGTACCCTTCCTAGGTGCTCCTTATTACTGCGTTCAATGGCCTTTACAAATTCACACCACCGGCGTCCACTAACCATTTATCAGTGTTCTCCCTTCGTGGGTAAAGTGCCATTAACCAGCTCACCGGCGAGGTCCATACTACTTGTGAACGGTTTAAACGCGATATGTCACCAGTGCGTAAACCTATTGTGGCGCGGTTTAACACACCATCGCACTTCGACATTCCCAAGAAAAAGGTCACGGTATATGTATGATGCAGTGACGCCTGCGCAACACCCTCGACGGAGTACCATTCCCATTTACCGCAGTCGGGCAATCCACGTCAACCATACGGCTTCCAATACTACAGGTTAGTAACCTATTGTGAACATAGCATTTTTTTGTCGCGTGGATTTGTTCCACGCTGCACTGTTCCTATTTACTGCCATAAAAATTTACAGGCAGTAGATTACTTCCACCGACTCATTTCAGCGTACTTATCACTCTGCATAGTACGTCCGATCATTTGCATATAGGATGTTTCAGGTATCCATCAGCAGCGCCCAGGTGATGCATTAATCATACCTATCCACGGGTACCATTGGTTTTCCATGATAACTTATCTTTCGACAGCCACAGTTATATGCGCCACCCATTGGCTTCCGACGTCATCGTGCCAATGCGCCTCTTCCCATGTATTGCCTCCGTCTTGTGATGCATTATGGATGCCTATCCGCAGTTAACATTGGTTTCCTATGGTAACTTCTCTTTCAGACCCGCAGTGAGTTACGTCCCAATTTGGCTTCCGACGTAACGATGCCAATGAGCCTCTTCCCACGTAATGCTTCCGCCCTGTGATGTATACTTCATACCTACTCACAGGTACCATAGACTTTCTATTATTATCTATATTTCACAGCCACAGTAAAATGCGCTGCCCATTGCCTTCCCTCCAACGACCCCATTCACTTGCATCCACAACCGGTTAACCGTACTTTCCAGCGACCGGACACTGTCAGTTACCCTACGCCAAAATGGTAACTCACTACTAACCACCCTCAATAATGTCGCGTCTCTCCGTTGCCAGTACTTTGTGAAGTATCCACAAAACATTTCCCAGTGTTCTGGCTTTGCGGGTACCGGGCCGTTAAGCAGCTCAGCCGCGAGGTGGGGAATATTTGTGAATGGTTTAAACAACATATGCCACTGGTGCATAAACTTTTCATGGTGCGGTTTAAAAAGCCATTTCATTTTCCCCCGATGAAGGATAACGTCACTGTGTATTTTTGACACAATGAGGCTAACGGTACACGCCTACAGTAGGACCCTTTCCATTTGCAAGAGTGGAGGCATCAACGTCAATGAAACGCGGTGCCATACCACGGGTTACTAACCTATGGTGCACGTCGCACTCCTGCTTTCCGCGTGCATTTCCCCAGAGTGTGCTTCTTTAGCACTGGTATACACCGACAGGCATAAGGTTTACTCCAGCTACTCATTTCAGCGTATATATCTATGTATTGTACGTCACGTTTCCCGGTACATGTTTAGGTAACCGTAACATCTACCATCTCACTGTGCGTGTCGTTGCAATAGTCATGACGGCATATATATCCGCCGTGTTGCACTGCTACAACTATGGCGGTAACGAGCATGCCGAGGGTACATGCACATTTACCCTTCCTAAGTGCTCCTTATTACTGCGTTCAAGGGTCTTCACAAGTACGCTCAGTCGGCGTGCATATCTCCTTTTACCATGCATGCCCCCTTTCCAGGCCTTGCCATACTTGGCAGCGAACTTTGTATTTGTACACATACATCTGGTTCTTGCTTGAGGGGAAGGGTTGCGCGGGCGTCATGTCCGTGTAACCGTCGACGACATCCACCTACCTCTTCACGAATACGGCTTTCACGGGTGCCAGTCAGTCTGTGAAGGTTGACAGAGGCAAGCAGTTTTGGAGGTGATGTACATAAGACTAATTCCGCTCTGGCTAGCGCATTATCATCGTGAGCCTCCTTTGCAAATTCCATCTGGGACGGAGCGGCTGCACTCGGTTAGGGCAGATTTCCGCTCCAACAGTTTGAATAGTAACTCGTGTAAACCATCCACAACAGCAGGTCCCCGAATTTGAATAGCGCTGGAAGAAGCCCATCATGTCACGCGGCTTTATTTAAGTTACGCAGTGTCATTTCACTTTGGACTTCTGAGCGAGAGGGTGGATCCAAAGGGACAGCCCACGAAGCAGGGCGATCGGTAGCAGGCGAGCAATGTGACCATTCCGACCGATGCACTTACCTTTTAAAGCGAGCACCCGAAAGCTCTAAGCGTTTGGATAAGTTGTAAATCGGCTGTAAAACCCTCTTCCCTATAGTTGTACTAACACCAAGTCTCCCAGTTGCGGTACTGCATCCTCAAGATTGCCCAGGAACGGCACGCGCACTGCCCAAAGGTTGTTGGTGAGTGCTGCAATGCATTCTCAGCTATCCCGTGCTGCAAACTCTTAGCATTGGCGCTTTCCTATTGCATCACCCAGGGTCCTTCTTCCTCACTTGCCCACTTCCTTACTGCACCATGGCACTAAGTCTCCACCACGTACAGCAGCGGACATGTGATGCATCATCCATACCTATCCGCCCGTTAAATGGGTTATCCATGATAACTTCTCTTTCTGAGCCACGACCCGATTTAACTGCATCCGCAAGCGGTTAACCGTACTTTTCAGCAACCCCGCACCGTCAGTTATCTTACGCCGGAAAGTTAAGTCAATACTAAACACCTCAATTAATGCCGGGTCTCTTCATTTTAAGTATCTTTTGAAATATCCGCAAACCATTTCTCAGTGTTCTTGCTTCCTGGGTAACCATCCTTCAAGCAGCTCACCCGCGAGGTCGGGCATATTTGTGATTGGTACAAACATCATAAGTAACCGGAGCGTCAACTTCTCGTGCTGCATTTATAAAGCCATTTCAACTTCCACCTCTGAAGAATAACGTCAACGTGTATCTTTGACTCAGTGAGGCTTGCGGCACACGCCTGCCGGAGTACCATTCCCACTCATCAGCGTTGAGGCGTCAACGTCAATGAAACGGGTTGCAATAGCACAGGTTAGTAACCACTTATGCACGTCAAACTCTTACTTGCCGCATGCATTTTCTCCCCATGGACTGTTCCGCTTTACCACTGGTATAAACCGACAGACATAAGTTTTACTACCTGAACTTATTTCAGGGTACATATCTACGTATTGTACGTCACCTTGCCCCGTACATGTTTGGGTAACCGTAACATCAACCATCTCGATGTGAGTATCGTCGCAATAGTCATGACGCCATACACGTCAGCCGTAAGCCATTGCTACAATTATGGCGGTAACCACCATGCCCACCTGGCATCCACATGTACCCTTCTTAAGTGTCCTTATTACTGCGTTCAAGGGTCTACACAAGTTCAATCCATCGGCGTGTACATATCGTGTTCTCTATGCAGGCCCCTTTTGTATGCCTTGTCATTCATTGCGCGCTTGCCTACCTGTTAGGGAACTACTTATTTTGTACAACGATATATGGTTCTTGCTTGAAGGAAATGGTTGCACCGGCATGATGTCCCTGTCACCCTCCAACATTGCTTCCGTGCCATGCGCCTGGAGCGCAGCACCGCCCAACATGCGCATTCAGTGCGCTTCAAGCCACGTAATACAAATTGCTCATGTTCCCCTTTGAAGCACTGTGGGCCGGCTCCATCGATGAAACCTGCACCCCGCCACATAACTCCAGAGCTGATTCATTTGGGTTTGCACTGCATACCTGGTGTGTCGTTGAACCTGCTGTTAGTGATGCTTTGAAGGTTGGTTGCAAGCGAATGTAAGTTGGTATATCTGATTAAGTGCAAAAAGAGTAACTGCGATGACAAAGGAATCACTACTTGCATTGTTGATAAAATACAGAAAAAAATGTTCAAAGTTGACAATGAATTACCAATAGCAGACATTTTCGATTACCGTAATGATGTGTTTATAAACGGGTAAGTGTGTGCTGGATTAAAGGTACATACTACTGCGCCGGGTATAAGTAGTGTGGTGGTGCAAGATAACACACCAACAGCGAGCCCTGCCGACTTCCCCAAAATTGAGGATGACATCATTATTACAGTTCCATGCGCACAAGGAGTGAACACAGAGGCAAGCACCAGTTGGGGAACACTCCATGGAGATCACGCAGATGAGCGGACGCCTCCAAGGTATGAACGAACACACCTAGTGTAAGCCACTTTAACAATAAACAATTGCCGCCTGCCCCTTGGGTTCTAACATTTGGTGCCGCGACCACGCAAGTCAGGAAGATTTCCTTGCCGGAACCATTTGAAGACGGGGATGTAAAGACGTTTTTGGAGGGTTTCGAGGAGGTGGCAGAGGCGCCAGGACTGAAGACGGACCGGTCGAAGATGGCGACCTTGCGGAGTCTCCTCAAGGGCAGGGCGAAGGCGGTTCTGGAAGCGACGCGAAGAGGTCCGGTCAAGTTGGAGTAGACCACCACGAAGGAAGCTTTGTTCTCTGGCCTGGACCCGCCAGCGGAATGCAAGGAGGCGAGGCGACGGTTCAAGGCGTCGCGGCTTGGTGCTGGGACGAATCCCCTCGTGTTTGCGGTGCCCCGCACTAGCTTATTGACCGCGTCTTGCCGGGGTTGGATGAGCCGTCAAAAACGCAGTTGTTGGTTGATCAGTTTTTGACCGGACCCCACAGCCAACCGCGGAGCGTGTTCGGATTGCAAATGCTACTCGGAAGATGCAATTGGAGGAGTTGGCGAAAGTTACTCGAGACCTGGGCGACGCACCACTAGCTGCGCTGAAGGAAGAGCCTCATGAGAATGTGGAACGGATGGACAAATTGGATCGGATGATGGAACAGCTTATGGAAGACATCAATGGGCTTCGCGTTCAGCGTTATCTGGTGCACACAAAAGGATGTTGCGTCGTCTGCGGGAAACCGGGGCACTGGAAGAGAACGTCCGCATAGGCGTGGTGTTACTCGTGTGACGAATAAACGTGGGCAACCAAATTTTTCTTTTCTGATCGAGGATTGTGTACTTTGGACGTTGAGCAGGAGTGCGGTTGAAGCAATGCTGGAAGTAGACGGAACGATGGAAAGGTGTCTGATCGATACGGGTGCTGCGGTGTCACTAACCAACTATCGGCAAGGTGAAAAGCTTCAGTCCTGCTGCACGATCGTAAGAGCGGTTGGCGGTCATTCAGTGGGAATTGCTGGGATAGCCGAACCCACCGTGGGAATTGGGGGACGAAAGCGAACACACTTCTTTCTTGTGTCACCAAATGCGAAACAAACCATATTGGGAACAGATTTGCTGGAGCTCAATAAAGCTGTCATTTATCTAAAGCGTTGGAAATTGCTAATGAAATGCGGGCCACTACCACTCATTAATCGAGGAGAAATGAGAGCTTCGCAGTCGACCGTTTCTGGGTTACATTTGAGCTCATCTTTGCAGTCGCGGATCAACAAATACCAACCCTTGTTTACGGATGACAGCAGCCAATATGGGCTTTGCGATTGGATCGAGCACACCATCCAACTAATGCGCCAACCGTAACGGCCCCATGGACTTCGGAGGATACCGATCCATCTGGAGGCTGAGGTAAACAGGCAAGTGCAGGGAATGCTGGTCGCGGGCCTTATTGAAGAGGCACATAGCCCGTACAACGCTCCTGTGGTCTTAGTGAAGAAGCCGAATAGGAAGTACCGATTCTGTGTCGACTTCCGAAGACTGAATGAAATTTCCTCGATTCGCTTTGTTCCAGTTCCATCAGTTACTGACATTTTTGATCGGCTGCAGCAGTCGAGGATATTCACGGTCCTGGACTTGAGATCAGGATACTAGCAACTGGCAATAAAACAGGAAGATCTAGAGAAGACGGCGTCTACCGTTGGTAAGAAACAGTACCAGTTTAAGAGGATGCCCTTTGGATTATCAGGTGCCCCGTTTACCCTCTGACGTCTAATGCTGCGATTGCTGAGTGAATTGGAAAACGTGGATGTGTACGGGAATGATATCGTGGTGTATAG
This sequence comes from Dicrocoelium dendriticum, assembly GCA_944474145.2. NCBI lineage: Eukaryota > Metazoa > Platyhelminthes > Trematoda > Plagiorchiida > Dicrocoeliidae > Dicrocoelium > Dicrocoelium dendriticum. The sequence continues at coordinate 185,795,946 of OX104064.1, forward strand.
CCAATCAGAAGCGGAACATATTCATCAGCTCGCGGCAGTGCTGGAACGCATTCAGCAGTCAGGACTTCGCATAAATGGACCAAAATCCCAGATCGGAAAGGAATGTGCCACCTTACTGGGCCATAAAGCGGGACAAGGCGAGCTGAAACCGCTACCTAAGAAGATAATGACGATACAAGGCAGCCCAGTTCCCACCTCGAAACTCACTCTTCGTACATTCCTGGGCCGCACCGGGTACTACAGCAAATTCATCAAGGATTTTAACACCTTGGCCCCACCCTTGTACGAGCTGTTGAAACAAGACAGGAAATTCCCTTGAAATGCAGAAGCTCAACGAGCCTATGATTAGATTCTACAGGAAAGAGCAAGGCAGGAGCCGAACCTGAAATTGCCCATTGCTGGTGAGGTGTTCACCGTAGTCACTGACGCCAGCGATGTCGGGATTGATGCGGTGTTGACACAAAACCATACGACGATTGCGTATGCCTGCCGAACTTTGACACCTGCGGAACGCAGATACTCAACCACAGAGAAAGAACGTATCGCAATTGCCTGGGCGTTAGATAAATGGCGGTCATATCTCCTGGGTCAGCGATTTCACGTCGAAACCGAACACAGACCGTTGGAGAGGATTAAGTCTGCCAAAGACCCCAGAGGAAAGCTGGCGAGATGGGCATTGCGCCTACAAGAGTATGGTCTCACGATAAAACACGTGCCGGTGAGGGAAAATCAGACGGCGGATTTCTTGTCAAGCATGATAGGTAATTATGACCTGCCGAGCATAGCTTTCGGTGTTCACGGTATGCTTTGCGAGCAGGATCCAGAACGGTTGGCAACTGGGCAACATAGGGACAAACTCCTGCGCAAGTTGATCACCGCGCGATTAGCTAGTCAGACAAACTTCAACAAAAACCAACTTAAGCAGCTGGGACCGTTTGCAAAAGACCTAAGAAAGCTGCAAGTGAACGAAGGAGGGATCTTAATTTGGATTCCAGTAGGTGGAAACCCTTCGGTGCCAGCCATTCCAATGAAACGGAGACGGAATCTGGTAGTTTCTTGTCACGAGATGGCGCACACAGGTTATTCCAGGACCTACGATCTGCTGAACCAGCGCGCTTATTGTCCGGGGATGAAAAGGGACGTTGAGAAGTGCGCGCTTTCTTGCAGACAATGTCAGCTCATGAAAACGGATTGCCGAGGAATGCAGCAGCAAGTGATGTTGATCCCGGTCACGGAAATTAGTGAACATTAGTCGGTCGACGTGATGGGGCCGTTTCCATTGACCAGGTGTGGCAACCAATATATTGTATTGAGGACGGAGCACTTCACGCGATGGATTGAGGCAACAGGAATCCCGGATCAACGGGCTAGCACCGTTATCCATGCTTTCATGAATCACTTGGTAACGGCTCACGGAATCCCAAAGGCCATATTAACAGACCAAGGGCCGTGCTTTGAGGGTGAAGAACTCCGGAACTGTTTGGAGAAACTTGGCATTAAGAAATTGTGCACCACCCCATATCACCCGCAAAAATGGCCTGACGGAACGTAACAATAGAACAATCAAGGAGTGGATAGCAGCAAAAGGTGGAGACTGGGAGGAAACGTTGCTGCTACTGTTGCTGGCCCATCGAGCAGCCAAACAGGCTTCCACAAAGAAATCACCATTCCATTTGATGTACGGTCGACCACCTCGTCTACCTGTGGATCTAGAGATTGGAAAGTGGCCAACTTGCCGTATATCACCCGAGGAGCCACGGAATAACCGGAAGACCGCCAACCGCAACCTACAGGCGACTCAGGCGCGTAGGATGGGGGAGTTTCCAGACCAGCAACGGTGGAAGGAATATCGAGTTTCAGATTGGTTCGAAAGTGAAGAACAGGAAGCATCAACGCTATCCCACTTGCGGCCCAGGGGAGAGGAAACTCCTACCAAAGTGGAAAGGACCGTACGAGGTAGTCGACCGGCGAGGCCCAGTGTATACAATCGCTCGGCAAGGTGAACCGCGGAGGGTGAATGCCGACGACCTGAAGAAGTGGTGCGAATTGGAGGGGAAACACGCTCATACAATAAACATCCCCGGCGGTCAGAACGACTCCGACGGAAGGCAGCTGACGCGAGTCCTTTGGAGGGGAGCAGTGTAGTGGATTAAAGATAGATACTACTGCGCCGGGTATAAGTAGTGTGGTGGTGCAAGATAACACACCAACAGCGAGCCCTGCCGACTTCCCCAAAATTGAGGATGACATCATTATTACAGTTCCATGCGCACAAGGAGTGAACACAGAGGCAAGCACCAGTTGGGGAACACTCCATGGAGATCACGCAGATGAGCGGACGCCTCCAAGGTATGAACGAACACACCTAGTGTAAGCCACTTCAGCAATAAACAATTACCGCCTGCCCCTTGGATTCTAACAACTGGCAATGAGCACGCACTGAATAGCATTTATTATGGGTGTTAGGGGAGGGGAATATTTGCTTGTGTAAAAGCTGTGCTAGTAGGTCGATGGTTTTGCGAAGTGCTAAGCAAATAGGAATAATTGGGAAGGTCTTCATATGCCCAGATAAGTATGGTAACTGCATATAAACAGGCATTAGCTGTTGCCGGATGCTACAATATACATACATATTGGTTGGCGGCACCCGGTTTCGGATTTGTCTGTCACTGTGGCGAGCCGCAGGACGCCTTCGCCTACAGAGGGACTATGGATGGCTTGTGCTGCACCACCCACAGCTCCAAGCACACACCCCATATCCAGTGTAAACCCGAAGGAATAGGACCGGGAGGTATGCGGATGGGAACCACTTTTCATCAACGGAGCCGGCCCAGACTCCTTCACAGGTAAACACAAGCACACTGTATTTGGGAATCAAGCGCACACAATGCGGTGGCTGGACCGTAGTCCGCTCCACACTAAGTGCATGGAACCACTTTGATCCTAATACGGCCACGAGGACTGTGCACCCTGTCCCCTCCAGCAACGACCAACTGTATCCTGGAGCCAGTATGGACGAGGTAGCGGGTACTAGACAGGTAGGCACCTTGTCAACATGCACATGAAGCGCAGCCACACCGGGGATATCAAACAACAGCCAATCACTTGAGAGAGACAAGGAAAATAACTCGACTAAAGCATAAGGAAACGGTGCCATAAACCTTACGTTAATGAGCATATGAAATAAGTTGTTTACAAGAGAAGCCTAGATAAGTTCACTAGGTCAGAAAGTATACTTTACGGAAATGCCACAAACACAAAAAGGTTATGGAAATCGAATACAGTTGGCTTAAGCGAGGTGTGCAAGTTGATGGAATAGGGTACAGGTAGACATTTATATGAGAAAGAAAAGCATTAAAGCAAAATTGAATACCCACCACCTGAAATAAAGAGTCTTAGCATGCAAGCACGCGGTTAGTAAATCGCATGCGGCGTACCTACAAACGCTGCGTCGGTTCAGCCTACGTTCTCCGCAGGACCCGTCGTCGCTTAGGTAGTGCTCCTGAGTGGCCCCGCTCATGGCTCACTAAGCCTGCCTGACTAAGGCACTCGCGGCCGCATGTTCTACAGCACCCTGAGCTTGAGGCAGATGGAGAACAACCCATCGGTGCTTGCCGCTTCCGCACTTGCCGCTGCTTCTCTGCATGCATGAGGGCAAATGCCTTTGTGATCAGATCGTGCCATGCACGCCGATCGACCGCCTTCGATTCCGATGATCTGCAATCAAGATTAGAACGTGTGAGGCTCACTTTAATCATATCCTGGTATCGTAACTTTGGTTTCCCTACGTGCCGCTTCCCAATACTCAGCTGACTATATAATAGCTGCTTTGGTATGCGCGTTGAATCCATATGTCTCACGTGACCGATCCACCTCAGGTGTCTCAATAAACGTATGCAGCCCACTGTATACATCCGACTTCGGCGCAACACTTCCGTGTCTGCAACTCTGTCGTTCGAGCCGATGCGCACAATCCGTCGCAGACACTGCTGATGGAACCGCTAGAGATACCGCACATCCCGACGATACATCGTTCACGTTTCACTGCCGTATAGGAGAACGGACAGCACCATGGATTTGTACACCATCAGCTTCGTGCCATTGGTAAGCTGATGGTAGTTCCACACTCGGTACACAAGCTTCCCGAATGCCGCTGCTGCCTTCGACACGCGGATACGCAGCTCACTGTGTAGCTGCTGATCAGTCGACATCACCCTCCAAGGTAGCAAAAGCGGGAGGTGGTTTCCAACACTTCATGACCAATGCTGATTCGCGGCACCATTGTAGATTGCACCTCCGTTGAAGGCTGAAAGAGACAGACAGTTTTGCTTGTGTTGCTGTTGAGCCCGAATTTCGCCGCTGTCAAAGCGAGAGCACTAGTCGTGTGCTGCAACTCATCCGTGCTGTGTGAAAACAACGCACAATCGTCAGCAAACAGCAACCTACGGATAGTTGTCTCACAGACTAGAGTTCTCGCACCGAAACGGCGGATGTTCAGCAACCCACCATCAATACTGTGCTCCACACGAACACCGTAAGCACAAGCAGCATCAAAAGCACAAGACAACATTGCATGAAGATAGATATTTAACAGGGCAGGAGCTAAGACACAGCCTTGCTTCACACCAGAGACAACTGCAAATTCATCCGAGGTCTCTCAACTCGGTTGCACCCTCGCTCGCATACCACTGTGCAGACATTCGATTAAACTTACAAACTTACGCAACACCAGTCACAATGCCTCGCTGTTCACCGTATCAAATGCTTTGATGAAATCAACGAAAAGTAAATACAATAGCTGGTGTCGTTCTCTGCAATTCTCCTGCAACTGACGCGCCGCGGACACCGTATCTATAGTGCTGCGACCCGAACGGCATCTACACTGCGCTTTCGCCACGTTAGGTTCCACAACCTGACTGACGAGGCGGTTGAGTAGGATCCGGGCAATCAACTTACCCGCACAACTCAGCAAGTTGCTGCCACGATAATTCGTGCAACATTGCTTGCTCCCTTTGCCATTATACAGTGGTAGCACAAGGGCATCCTTCAGCTCAGGAGGCACCTCCTACTCAATTCATGCGCGTTACACCAAGTGATGCAGCGCAGTCAACAACGCGGGTCCGCCGTGTTTCATTACTTCAGGTGGGATCCCGTCACCTCCGGCACATTTGCCGTTTCGCAGCTGAGCAATTGCTCTCTGCATGTCATTCAGTGTCGGCGTGTCCGCCAGATTCGCCTTCACATAGTGCTGCTTCAGGCCAATTGAAATCGGAACGGTTGTTCAGGAGACAGTCAAATTGTTTTCGCCAGCTCTGCCATATGTCTGCGGTCTGTGTGCAGGTCGCGCCAAAACTACCATTCATCAATGTCCTTTAGCAGCTCCAATCTCGGTCCATAGACCGCTTTCAAGGAGACAAAATATTCCTTGTGTTGGCGACGTTCGGCGTAGCATTCCATCTGCTTCGCATTCTCCGTCCACCATGCATTTTTAATGCGACGGAGCTCTCGGGTCAGCCGCCGTCGAAGTTTGCGAAACTGACTACTCTTCCCCAAGTCACTGGGGTCTGCAACATGTGCAGCAAATGCCGCATTCTTCTCCGACACGAATGCGCCGATCGTCGCGTTGTTTTCATCGAACCAATCAGGCCGCTTACAGGTTGTGTGCCCGATGGTCTCCTCCGCAGCAGCTGTCACCTGGTTGCGAATGTGGTGCCACAGCTCGCCCACTGTGGCTATGCAGTCCACATCACACAGGGGTGCAGCCATCGCTGTCTCCAGCTTAGTACACTTCGCCACAGTACCGAGGGAGAGAATGTTAAATTTACGCCGATTCACGGCGGGAGTGCAATACATAGATTTACGTAAATATGTGTACAGTTTGGTGCGCACGAACTTGTGATCAGTGCCACACTCAGCTCCACGCAGTACACGTGTCATGCGCACTTTACGCATATCACGCTGACGTACGATGGCATGGTCTAGCAGGGGAACGTGACCACTTCGTGGGTGCGTCCTGGTTACTATATCATTCGCACTCAGTGCAAACCGAGTGTTCGTGATCGGCAGGCCGTGAGTGGCACACAGTGAGAGCAGCCCGTCACCGTTCGCATTCGCTGAACCAATGCCATGCGAACCAAAACATCTGTCGACGCTGATGCATCATGCCTAACGGGCGCGCTGAAATCACCCAGCAGAAATAGTCGGTCGCTCCTCGGCACAGACCGTATCACGGAGGATAGCTGATTGGAGAATTGAACACGCGTGTCATCAGGATAACACATGGTCGGACCGTATGTGCTTATAAAGGTAGCAAATTTACCTCTTCCGAGTCGTAGGCGAACAGTCATCAGTCGCGCGCCGATGCCCGTTACTTCACCCACCAGCTGGCCATGGAGACGATCCGATATTGCCAATCCGACCCCATGTTCCCGTGGCGCTGAGGCTGCGTTGCTCACCTAGTAGAATGTGTAGCCAACACCTGCTTAACGCAACTTACCTTGCTCAGCGAGCCGGGTTTCACTGAGCGTCGCAATCTCGATGTTGTAGCGCGCCAGCTCCATCGCGACCAGTGCAGTGCGTCGCTCCGGGCGCTCGCTGGAGTTTCGGTCCAATAGTGTGCGCACGTTCCAACACCCGATGCTGAGTGCTTTGCGCACAGGCATACGATTGCATTGGTGGGCAATCGCACGTGAGGTGGTCGTTGTGCTTCGGAGTTTTGCTTGAGGGACGCCACCCGGAGCCTTTGGCTCAATAGCCTGACCCACAAGGCAGTGGGGAGCGGATCCAGTTCGGGAATGTAATTGCAGAGACAGCTTGGGATCTGCCTGGCGGCCGTCCCATGCAGACTTTGAGGTACTGGAACTTTCTATATACGTTTTGCGACCGTAGTAGGATACGCACCTGCGACCACGACCAGACGCAGGTGTGTTTTGGCGGGTGTGCACCAATTTGTCCATGGGCTGCCTGCTTGAGGCGGGCAGTAGCAAACCACTGAACACCCGGAAGTGTCCTCCCACCGTCAGAGACAATGCGTGGCGCTCGTGCTCTACGCCAATCGAGCTGTGAGCTTATAACCCGTAGACCTGTTGTCTTCCATGGCTTCGTTTTACGGAATGTGGGCCATCGACCACTTCCTAACCTCCGAAGAGGATGGGAAGGAATTCTGCCATGGCGCCCAATCCTGACAGCGAAACGACTCGGGTCCTCAGCCAAAGCCTTCGATTAAATGAACACCCGAAAGGCAGCGGGTCTAGCACATGGTCAATTCACTGACTCATGCGGATTGGTGTTCCGTATCTTAGCAGGGAAAAGGGCGAAACCCAAATCCCACCCAGTGGTCGCCACTAGGAGGCGCCCAGAACATGAGCAAATGGCACAACGGTAGCAGCAGTGGGTAGCCCATCTGTCAGGATTAGCCCCCACTAGCCTCAGCGTACCATACTCGCCCACCATACAAACATATATACAGTGGATTCCGGTTAATAGGACCCCCGGTTCATAGGACCAGCCGCTTATTCGGGCCAAATTCTGAAGAACCGAAAAGAATCCTATTACGCTAGCCTAATTTTAGCCGCTTATTAGGACCGGAGTTCCGCTTAATCGGACCAGACGATAGAAGGTGGCAGGTAACAAAGGTGTTAAAATCAAGTTCTGTACCTGGATGTCTGGACTAAACCCACAGTTCATATGTCGGGAAGGAAAGCGGATCATTCAGTTATGGTAATCCGAGTTTGCCTTTGGATAAACTGAACTGTGGCAACCTTGAGGCACATCTATATAATTGTCTTCAGAACCGCCCGAAACTGACTGTAGTTTCCAACACTTGTAGGCGGAGCGAAGACATATATGCTTGTTCACATGTCGTTAACCGCTCGATCGATGTACCGCACCTCCATTGAGCCGAATGCCCCGAGCCCGCAGTGCGGGCCTACTCTCGAGCACGGCAAGTGATCGCGGACACACAGGTCCGGCAAATCATAGGACAGCAGGTGGCTAGGTCAACCATAGAAATACCCAGGAGACGGACTCGAGTTCACCTCAGTGAACTGTGCGTGTCTTGTTGCATGTTAAGAAAATGCCACGACGGGACTTGACGTTAGCTGAGAAAATTCGTTTCCTAGATCAGGTCAAGGAACAGGGCCCAACCACTAGTCAGCGTCGATTGGTGGAAATTACCTGCTTGGCAAAATCTACAATATCGCGCCTGATAAAACAAAAGAAAGATCTGCGAGTAGAATGGGCACAATGCGAAGGACGACTAGGTACTTCCCAAAAGCAGAAGCGTGAAGGCAAGGATCCAGACGTCGATGAGGCCCTTAATGATTGGTTTGCCTTTGTTACTGGACGAGCCGTGCGAGTAAGTGGCCCAATGTTAAAGTACAAAGCAGAAGAACTCGCTAAAATGCTGGGCCACGAAGATTTTCTAGCTACGGACGGCTGGATGTCTCGATGGAAATCTAGACATGATGTAAAATTTAAGAAAGTACATGGTGAGAAAGAACGTGCCAATAGCGCTCCAGCTGAAGAATGGAAATGAACAAAACTACCAGAGCTTCTTGAAAAATTTCCAGCAGATGACATCTATAATGCTGATGAAACCGGGTTGTACTATAGGGCTACACCGGACGGCTCCTTAAGTTACAAACATGTTACTCTCTCTGGCTGCAAAAAAGCAATGGATCGCGTATCTGTCTTGTGCTGCTCAAACATGTCCGGAACAGACAAGAGGAAGTTGCTGGTTATAGGAAAATGTACCAAGCCTCTCTGCTTTAAAAGGCTCAGAGTGGACAGTTTACCAGTTGTGTATCGTGCGAACAGAAATGCATGGATGAGCTCTACACTTTTTAAAGAATGGGTGCAAGATCAAGACACAGAGCTACAACGGCAGTCGACAAAAGTGTTATTACTTCTCGACAATTGTGCAGCACATTCGAATTTGGAGTTCTTGAAGAATATCCAGATGGAATTTCTGCCTCCAAAGACCACATCTTCGATACAGGCAATGGACATGGGCATCATAAAAAATTTGAAGACGTTTTATCGTTCATGGTTGGTGAATTACATTCTTGAATCAACTGAGGAAGGCTTGCTGACCTCATCCTCGACGGCCGGAAAAATCAGTGCAAAGGTCAACATTTTGCAAGCGGTTACATTCGTGGCCGAAAGTTGGCGAAAAATGAGCAGTGCGACAATTCGGAACTGTTTTTCTGACTGTGGCTTTAAGCATATTGTCTCGGAGATGGATGTGGATATGGTGATTGTAAATGAAAATGAGGGCGAGAATGTGGAGCTGAAACAAGTTGAAAATTACCAAGAACTTTTGTCAATCGACAACGAACTTAAACCCTGTGATGGAAATGAAGAATGCGATGCTGCCATTGTTGCTCGAATAGTAGCGAAACACACGACAGCAACAGAAGACCATGGAAGTGATGAAGATAACCCTAACGTGTTGATGCCAGTCACAAAACAGGATGCAAGGAAATGCATTGAAACATTGCACCGCTATTTCAAGCAGGAAGGAAATGAAGGTAGTCCTATTACTGCGTTACATGTTTGTGGTGATTTTGTGCGAATGCAGTCTGGTAAAAGAATGCGACAAACCACACTGGATACGGTCTTCAAACACTGAATGGAATTCGGTAATCCCTTTGTATAAAACTGTACTTCGCATACTGAATATCTTGTAGGTCGTTAGGAAGAATTTGTTTGTAAATTTCTTTTTCAGTGAACAAAGTTCGTTATAAAAGCAGTTCTTTTTGGTGTGTTTGCTATAAATATTTGCCACCAATACAGGTCATAATAGTAGTTTCCTATGTTGTGTATAGCGCGTCCCATCTTGTTACATCGGGTAACTTCGGTTAATCGGACCAGCCGCTTAGTAGTACCAAAATGGTCTGGTCCCGATGTGGTCCGATTAACCGGAATCCACTGCATATATATATATACTTATACATGTACCTAACTATATATACATCCATATCTACCTACGTGGCATATTAAGACGGATTCGTTTGCATTTATATATGTTTATAAAAAAATATTTGTGTATATACACAAATATTTTTCATAATCAGGCATATAATTAGCCCAGTTTGTATGCAATTAACATATTTATCTGGGCATATGAAGACGTTCCACATTATACTTACTTGCCTAACACTTCGCAACAAACTACGCTTACCAACACAGCGTTCGCACAATTACATATTCCCTTTCACTAACACCAACAATAAATGCCAAGCACCGCACGATCATTCCCAATTACGCGTTCACATACACAGCATTAGGGTAAAAGATGTCTGTTATTCGTCATTCCTTATCAACTTTAAACATCTTATTCCGTATTTTATCAACCATGCACATAGTGATGCCTTCGTCATCCCAGTTACTCCTTTCGCACTTATTCCGATTTACTAAATAACATTGATTTGCAAGTATCCTTCAAGGCATCCTCCGTAAGTTTCACATTCCTTAATTACGTATTGTCGTTCATTAGGAATAAACTAGGTACAAGGGTTGCCATAAAATGTTGCATTTCATGTCCTCCGTGAGCATTATTTGTACAATTAACATTCCGTGTAGCTTTCTCAACCTTTTACCTGCTTCATTTTAAAAAAAGATTTTCGTTTACAATAGACGGTAAGTCGGTGTTTCAATACATGCAGCAGTTCAAAGCATTCACTTATCAAAAATAACCCCATATATGTTGAAGGCAATTTCCGCACATTCGCAGCTGTTGATTTTAAGCCACATTTCGACCTTCCCTAGTTTACGCACTTTACATCAGTAAAATGTTTATACATCATATCCCATGTAATAATATTAAACCGTTTATAAAAATTTATGCTAGCCATTCATAGTACTCAGAAGACAGATTATTTACGCCGTAAAATGGATGTACCAGTTGGCACCAAAGAAATTTAATTTGTTACTGCTATAGTGCAATAAAGCGGTACCGTCAGCAGAAGAGAAAGGCTTTGTGTTGCCACCCAAGAGCGTCTAACTGACGTTCGAAATCATTAACTGTAGGTTCACTGACTACACTTTTTGGATGCGAGTTGTACCGATTGTAAATAAGAACAACTGTTATCCAACAAGCTCCTTTTTATTGGTTCCTTATCAGACTAATATACCACAAATGAATGACATGAACGTAAACAACAGTTAAGAGTCCAGGTTCAAAATCCAGATGGTCTGAGTGACCAAGCTAGGCGATTGGCCAATGGCGATCAACAGTTTGTTTGTGTGTGTGGCGTTGTCCACACTATGTGTCCGTGTTACAGGGGACCAGGGTAGAGTTAGTGCCTGGACAAATTTCTTGTGTGCACATAGGTCAGGATCATGAAGCCTGATGGCTATCGCCTCGGTCGCTGCCAGTAGACGACATCTAACCGCTCTTGTGTGAAGTCTGGGTACGCGATAGATGGGCTAAAACGTCTCATGCGCTTAGACTTGATGGCTCGAGTCGATCAGGTGTGCAGACGCTGCGCTTGCTACTGATCTAGTCACGCCGCTATGCAGCCAAGATGGACAGTGTTCCCTGGCTCTCTCGGACAGTCTCCTGGTAGTTCTTCCGATATATCTTGCTCGACACGAGCAAGAGAAAGAGTATACACAGGATGAAGTACTAGACCTTTGAGTTCTGTCCTTAAGTTGTGGATTCAGGGTCGGCACTGAGTAGAAGCTTAGCCGTAGGCTTGCTGTATAGTACGTTTGGGCGATTGCGGCAGAAAGCCTTCTAGACGTCGATTCAGCTATCTCGTCCCCCTTGAACGGTAACGATAAGTAGATCGGTTCCTTTCCTACTGAATCCACTTATGCCTTCGCTTCTCGTACCTCCATGTTTTTCCGAACGAACCTCTCCGGATAGCCATTTCTAACGAATAGGCTTCGTACAAAGTTTAGATCGTCCGAAAGCATGTCCTCGCTACATATCCTTCTTGCTCGCGTGTTTAGGCACCGAATAAGTTTCTGTTTCTGGCTGAGCGGGACGAAGCTGGCAAAGTGAGTTTATTGCCCATTCCACGTCGTCTTTCTATGGACACTGCGCTGGACCGACCAGTCAGATCTTCGGATTATTTGAACATCTAAGTACGACATTGAGTTGTTGCACTCGGATTCAAGGGTGAATTTTATGTTTGCGTTGGTTGAGTTAAATTGCCGCATTAATGTCTTCGTGCATAAATAACTATCTGAGATACAGCATACGTTGTCCACCTACCGTCCGTAGTAGACTAATTTGTCGATAACTCCGTTTAGATAGTTTTTCTCTAATTTGCTCATAAATACGTCTGCTAGCAATGTTCCTATCGGAGAGCCCATTGCGACTCCGTCCTTCTGTCTGTGGTTCTTCCTGTCGAAATGGAGTTGTACGTTCCTGGTACACCTCTTATTTTACAACATTTGGAGTTGAGACAAAATCATTTACATTGTGCAACAATAATTTTGCTGAAAGGGCCTTTTGGATATCCTGTAGAATAATTAGTTTTATGGGTGGATGGCTAACATCTGCGTAGAGACAATAGCTTTGTAGCAGTAAGTAAACTATGAAGTATCCGTTTAGTATGAGCCAATAACTGCGTGGGGAGAGAGCAAAGTGATTTAGAATATTGGTGGCGATTGCATGATGCATGAACAGGAACTAGCTAGCGTAATACGATAGGGAGCGCAGAATAAGTAAAAATAAATAGGTTGCCGCGAGAGAGACCTAAAGATTAATTGGCGGCAGTGCAGCGGAAAGATTGGATGCAGATATTTTAAAGGAATAAAGGTTATTGAGATACGGAGTGGCTCCTAACAAGCACTGGATCATTGCATATGCATGGGGCCTATGGCCACTAGCTACTTCTGAACAAAGATGCCGAATTTACGACGACCGACAGATGGTGGCGCTAGGAGAGACTCAGTGGCCAGATGTAGCCATTCCAACCAGACGCTTGGTTACTAGTTTATGCCTATAGGGTCGCTGAGTGTATCAACAGGCCATTGAAGGTAAGTGATAGACATTCCAGCGGAATGTATGACGGAGAGACAAGGAGTGTATCTAAGCAAGCTGAACATCTGCGCAGAAGGGACATGGAGCATACGGCGAATTGCTGTAGTAATGAGGAAGAAAAGAAGAGCGGCAACTGGTGGCGCTAGGATGGAGAGTATCAGTGGCCAGCAAAGTCATTCGGATTAAGGCTACTAATTACTATTGGGTACATACAGTGACAGAAAATGTCAACAAACCAGCGAAGGTGGAACACAAACAATTCAAGAGAGTAAGTTGTGAGAGATACTGAGTGACTCCTGGCGCAAAGATCAATCCTACCTACAATGACTCGCTGCAGCTGAAAAGTGGTGATGAAAAACCAATGATAAATAAATAAATAGTATATTCTCGGTAAAACGAGACGCACCTGTTAAGGCGTGATCAAATATGCATACAAGCATAGCTTCTGTGGAATGTTAAAACATTTCGTTTTAATGAAAGTTATAAAAGAAAAGATGTTGTCCGTATGAGTGAGCATACTGTCAGGTAATAGTCAGACCCAGGGACATTATGGCGCTGTGGCGCGCAAAAATCCGTCAAAACACAAGTTGGGGGTAATTTCGCCAGGTAGTGATCCGTGAGCACAGGAGCCTAAACAAGGTTTGTTGCAACCAATAACCATTACGAGATAGAGATGATCTGTGCTCCAACAAAGCATTCTTCATAGCAGAATTAGTTGCACAGGTTCGATGTAGAAGGCTGAGGACTGCGTCAGTGTGAAATGCTTAGCTGTGACTTTATTTTGTGGCGAGTCACATCCGCCACGTTGCAGTGTTGTTAAGCGGACATTTGTGGCTTTTTATAGGGAGAACGCTTGCCAGGCGAAAACCCACCACGTCCTGGAACACTGCCGTAGCTTTCGTTGAACAGTAGTGCAAGTCGGTTATGCATCGTATAGACCGATTTTGCATTCTATTACTCGCAGTCGGTTGACAGCCAAAATTCTTCGTTGGTTGGCCGAATGGCTTAGTACTGATACGGCAGCAGTCGTTGAAGCCGGTCAATGATGCAAGATTCGAAGAGTCGAATGATAATGATGCAGGTGAGTAAACACATTGTTAATAGAGGCCGGCTCTTCTATCACGTTCTTGCTCGGCTCGCAAACCATGTCCAGCTATCCACGCTGGACTTGTCATGGGGTCGGTGAGTGAAGTTGTTTCTTGTGGCTGAATATGTCCTTAATAGGTAAAAACGCCATTCTCCGCAAATTGGATTTGGGATTCCTGCAAATGTAAGTAAGTGTAACTGTTTCCATAGCTAAGTGAAAATTCCATGGAAGACCATCGGAATAGCCACGTATACGTGCGCAACGCTGTCCGTGAAATGACATCAGAATAGCTCCAGGTGACTGGCGAATAGGAATGTTTGAGGCAGTGAAGGTAATCACGCCAGCGTTGTTTGTCTTCGGTTGTGGAACGGGGATCCATGTACATATATTCTTCCAGGTGAGTAAATTGTTCTCTGAGTACGAGGCAAGCTAAACCCATTTGTTTAGACCCCATGAAGGTAGCGCCTCCGGAATGGCGGAATGAGCTCCATTTGGACCAGTGTGTGGGTTTTTCATTTCCTGGAGAAAGGACCAAGCGTTTTGAGGATGGGTCGGCCAGTCCCAGTGGATAAACCTTCTTGTTTTGGCGGATGTACCTGTGGGAATCTCGGGAAAAACGGGCAACGGACAAGAGGTGGCCAAACAGAGACAGCAATGAATCAAGAAGCAATAACACAGACTGGTGGCGCTCACCGGTGCCTATGATACATTCAAACTTATGTAATTTTGTTTAGTATACATAATTCGCAAGCGCGTTCTATACATTACGTCGCTGGTGTGACTCAGACTACAGCTACTACGTGGGAAGAAGGTTCTGCACGCGCAGGGTCAAAAGACCGATATAACAAAGCGTTTTAACAAAAGTTAAGCGAATGATGCGATGGTTTTAGAGAAACAGGTAAACCGATGATGATGGCAGAAGCTAGAATGCGAGAGGCATCTTAGGTGAAACTGAGGACAACTAGGTTGAGACCGAATGCGGGAGCAAGATAGGTAAAGCAACATTCCAAGAGGAAAAGGAATTTCAAGGAATCAGCTAGGAGCGAATGAATGCTGACGGCAATACGAGGAGTAGTTCGTAAGAGTAATTACACTAAAGCGTTCATGATTCTACAGTCCAAAAGCCGTCAGAATCTAGGAAAATGGTCACAGGGGGCCAAAACTGCTGTGCATTGGGAGTCGTTATGACACGTACGGTCTCAATAGTATACCAGTGCGAGCATAAGGTAAAGAGCATAGGAATAGGAAGAGTGGTAAGTTGAGCATACTAATGGAAGTACTAGTCAAGCAACACTTAGCAATGGTCCGAGTGCCGCCAATACTCAGCAGCGAGCTCAGAGCGAATGAGATCATGCGCACGAGGATAACTTGGATAGGCGCAATGAGTGTAAGCTGTGGGAATAAAAATTGGAGCGCAATAAGAGAAAAGGCCAAGGATAATAGGAAATAAAAGCAGGCAGAAAGTGACAGACGGGTCAGGTGAGAGAGGATAACGGCAGGACAGTAAAGCCGGACGTCCGAGTTAAAAAGAAATGAAAACAGAAAGCGATAGAAAAGGTTAGGGTCTAGATGAGAATGGATCATTGGTAAAGCGTGGAAAGGCCCACAAGTCTCTCCACGTAGTGTTTACAGGACCAATAGGTCAGCCGAACCAACAGAAGTGACGTCTCAGAAGTCCAAATGAATTTAGTGATTACGAGGCCGACTAAGCGGTATTGGATTAATCGGCGCTTTGGGACTAGGTCGTACAATGCAGATAAGAAAGAGGCTATAACAATAATGTGGGGTAATAGAGTTAACTCTGCGGAGCCAATACCGTTTAAGGCTCGGTATCATGGGAGCAGTCAGAGATAAACAGACTAGTCCAGTGAGACAGGATCACGGCAGGGCAGTAAAGCTGGTCGTCCGATTAATAAGGGGAATGAAAAGAGAAAGCGAGATAAGAAAAGGTTAGGGTCGGTATGAGAATGGTTTACTGATAAGGAGTGAGGGAGCCAACGAAGCATTCCAGGTGATGTAAGCAAGGAGTCGAGTCAGCCGAACCAAGGTTTGTAACGTGGAATAACTCTAAGTAAAAGTGGAAACAAGTGGCTGATCTAGCGAGACTAGATTAGTCGGCGCGTAGGAATAGCACGTAAAATTAAAGGCAGGAAAAGAGGCTGTAACAAAAGGTGAACGAGTCTAGCAGCCTCACGTAGTAAGGGATCAAGAGCGTTGAGTCTGTATAGCGTATACCACTTAAGTCAGAGTAGCATATCAGCAATCAGAGAGAAGGAAACTGATCGGTGGACTAGATCACCACACCGCCAGTTGAAGAACAATTGAGAACAGAGCGCGATAAAACATAAGTTAGCGACAGGATGAGAAGGGTTTATTCACGATGGGTAAGAGAAGTCCAATAGGCTCTCTAGGTAATGTAAAGGGATAGTAGAGTCAGACGAGCCAAGAGAGGTGACGTCTCAGAAGTCTGAATAAATCCGGAGAGCAGGAGGCCGATCGGGTAGGACTTGATTAGTCGGCGCGTGTGGATAAGGACATGTAGTAAAGGTAAGAAAGGAGCCAGCAGTAAATGGTGAGCAAGTCAAGCAGGCTCTAAATTTAAGGGAAACATCATGTTAAGACTACGGGGCGCATACCGCGTAGGTCTTAGTAGCATAGTAGCAGACTGAGGGAAACAGACTAGGCAAGTGAGCCAATATCACGGCAATGCAGTAAAGCCGGACGTCCGATAAGAAAGGGATTGAAAACAGAAAGCGAGAGAAGAAAAGGTTAGGGTCGAGGTGAGAAGGGTTTATTGGTAAAGAGTGGAGAAGCCCACGAGGCTCTCCAAGTAGTGTAAACAGCACCATTAGGTCAGCCAAACCAATAGAAGTGATGTCTCAGAAGTCCAAATGAATTCAGTGAATACGAGGCCGACTAAGCGGTATTGGATTAATCGGCGCTTTGGGACTAGGTCGTAAAATACAGATAAGAAAGAGGCTATAACAATAATGAGGGTACCAGTCTATAAGTCCCTCAGAGTAGGGGTAATAGAGTTAACTCAGCGGAGCCAATACCGTTCAAGGCTCGGCAGCATGGGAGCAGTCAGAGATAAACAGACTAGTCCAGTGAGACAGGATCACGGCAGGGCAGTAAAGCTGGTCGTCCGATTAAAAAGGGGAATGAAAACAGAAAGCGAGATGAGAAAAGGTTAGGGTCGGTATGAAAAGGTTTACTGATAAGTAGTGAGGGATCCCACGAGGCTTTCCAGGTGATGTGAGCAAGACGTCGAGTCAACCGAACCAAGGTTTGTAACGTGGAATAACTCTAAGTAAAAGTGGAAACAAGTGGCTGATCTAGCGAGACTAGATTAGTCGGCGGGTAGGAATAGCACGTAAAATTAAAGGCAGGAAAAGGTCCGCAACAATAGAGGGTGAGCGAGTCAAGCAGAATCTCCGGGTAGGGGGACAAGAGCGCTAAGTCTGCATAGCGCATACCACTTAAGTCAGAGTAGCATTGGAGCATAAAAGAGAAAGAGGCAAGTCAGTGGGACTAGATCACCTCAGAGCAGTAAGATCGTGCACTCCAATTGAAGAAATTAAAGCACAGCGCGATAATAAGAGTTGGGGTCAGGATGGGAAATGTTTTTTGACAAAAGATGGGAAAACCCACGATGCTCTCCAGGTAATGTAATCAGGTAGTTGAGTCAACCGAACTAAGAGAGATTACGTCTCAGAAGTCTGGATAAATCCGGAGAGCAGGAGGCCGTTCGGGTAGGACTTGAGGGGATGGGGGAACAGAGATTTTGGAACGCAGAGCTAGAGTAATAATGGCTCGGAAGTCGGGAAGCAGTCAGAAACGGGGGCTGGTCAGCCGAGGGTAGATTAGAGCCAGGTCCGAAGGGATATCCGTCCAATTGAAAAAGTAATGCAGAGTGCGAACAGGGAAGCGCTCTATTGAGGTGAAGTGGAAAAGCCAACGATGTTTTCAGGGAGATGTGAGCAGACCGATATGTCTGCCCATCCCTAATCATTAGGGTCACAGTAGTAGGAAGCAAAGAGACCACTGATACGAGATTAGAATATCAGCTCAAAGAGTGAAATATGTAGTAATATGCAGTAATGTGTGTCATAAGATAAAAAGCTTTAGGGATGGCAGCGTCCATATGAAAAGCCAGATAGCATGTCAGGGAAAGTCTCGGGACGAGGGGAACAAAGTGTTTGTAATGTAGAGCCTAGAGTAATAACGTCTCGGGTAAGGGTGAGGACGGTTTTATTGTTAAAGGGTGTAAAATTTAACGAGGCCTCCGAAGGCATTTGTACAGTCAATTAGGTCAACCGAACCAGAAGTGGCAACGTCTCAGAAGTCTGAATGAATCCGGAGAACAAGAAGCCGATCTAACAAGCCTGGATTAGTCGGCGTGTTAGGATTAGGACGTATAATAGAGATGAGAAGAGAGCCATATTAATAAAGGGTGAATGAGTCAAGGATGCTCACGGAGTTAGTAAGATAATAAAGATTGAGCATATCTTGCAGGCACCTGAGGTGAGGGGAACATAGCATTGAGTCAACAGAGCCTAGCCTGTTTGTATCTTCGTAGTTTTGAAGGTAGCCAGAAGAAAAATAGACTGGTCAGATGAGACTCGGTCAGGGCACGGTACTGAGAGTTAGCAGTCCGATGGAAGGAATGAATACAACGAAGTAAGGAAAGAAGAGGGTCAGAGTGAAGAAAGCTTTACTGATTAGGAGTAGCGGAGCCGACGAGACTCTCTAAGGTACTGTGGACAAGGTAGTTGGTCTTCTTAATATTGGCCAGTATCGTCACAGGAGTCAGAAAGCAGGAGCCGAAATACACGAGGCTGTATTAGTCGGCGCATTGAGGTTTAATAGTACAGTTACGTTGGGAAGACAAATGGAGAGTGTCAGCATAAATGGACATGTTAGATATGGGGGAGTTTACATTAGTTATTTAGGTATAAGCACTCGGGGTGAGGGAAATGGTGTTTTGGTTGCACCGAACCTGTACCGTTTACAGCTCAGTGCTCTGTAGGCAGTCAGAAAGTAGGAGACTGGTCAGAGGAAACCAGGTCAGCACACTGCGCTGGGTTACTGATAAGGTGTGGAAGGGCAACTAGGGAGGGGAACAGAGTGTTCGGTCTTCCGAACAATGACCGGTACCGTCAAAATATTCAGAGAGGGTCCGCAGAAATGGGCAGGTTAGAGATGGAGGTGGCTATGTTAAAAAGGGTGAGCAAGACCAGCAGGCTCTCGGGAAGAGGGGGTATAGCCAGAAGGCTACAGAATCGTGCTGGTAGTCTGGAGTAAGTCAAAGAGAAGCAGGCCAGTCAGATGAGACTAGGGCAAGGCAGGGCACTGGCAAACGACAGTCCGCTAGAAGAGGGATTAAAAGTTAATAGCGTGATAAGGAGAGGACAGGGTCGGTTTTGAAATGGGCCTTATTGGTACTAGGTGTATAGACTAACAAGGCTCTTTGCGCATCGGTATTATTCCGCACAATTAAGGCTTTGTATGGAATTCTATATGTGATCGGGGCCGTTCTCCCACAGCTCGTCTTCAGGAGTGCAAGTGCCCAAGATATCTGCTACCTTGGGGACATTTAGTAGTCTATTTATGGCCGTGGAGAATTACAGGATACTAGCAGATGCTCTGATGGTTTCTGGTAACTTATTCCACACGTGCGCATATCTATAGAGGAAGAAGTTAAAACGTATAGAGCAACGAGTTTTGGGTAGTGCGAATGAGTGTGGCTTTTTGCCTAGAGGATAACGTGTGTCACCCAGCGGTTGAAAATATCTTTCAATACTTGAGTCTGATGTTTTGATTAGCTTATAATGAAAAACTAGGTTGATTTTCAGTCTCCGCAGCCATAGTGGTTCCAGACCAAGCTGCTTACAGCGGCTTTGATACCTGAGCGTAGTTGATCCTAGAAGGCGCTTAGTGAACGAACGCTGGACTTTCTCAATGATCATCCTATCGCTTTTGCTTGAATTAGTAACCACTCTCGAGCAGTACTCTACTATAGGTCTGGCACACAACTTGTAGAGCGTGAGTCGAGACTCTAACAGGCTCATTGACTTTAGTATATAGCCAACGATAGACCTGGCTTTTGCAGAGCTGTAGCTCGCTTGTTCCGCAAAATTCAGTGAGCTTGAGTAGTGCACGCCGAGGTCGCGCACAGTAATGCTGTTATCCGGGGGTGTTCCGTTAAGAGTTAATATGTTTGGCGGCACAGAGCATCTGTACTAAGGGAGAGAGAGTATCGACGGCTGGAAATGGCATTGGGGCAAAGCCTTCAAAATGCTAGTGGATACCTAAAGTGTCCCAGAATACGTCAACAGACAGCAAATGTATGTGGCGCACGCAGTCCCAGAGAGGAGTAAAAGAGTGGCTCTTAGCAAGCTCCGGATATGCACAGAGATGGTTGGAGCCTACGAAGAATGGCTCCTGCTAAACAGAGGTGCCAGAGGTAATACGAAGAACTGATAATGGTGCTAAGTGAGAGAGAATATCGACGGCTAGCAATGGCATTGGGGTGAAGCCCACTAATGGCCAGTGGATCCATAAAGTGTCCCAGAATAAGTCAACAGACAGCAAATGTATGTGACGCAGACAGTCCCAAAGGACGAAGGTTAGAGATAAAAGAGTGTGGCTGTTAGCAAGCTCTGGATATGCGGAGATGGTTGGAACCTACGACCACTAGTTGCTACTAAATAAAGGTGCTGTGGTTAATAGGATCGACAGACCATGGCGCAATGAAAAACTGTCGGCGGCCAGAAGTAACCGTTCCATTATGAAGTTTGGTCATTAGTGGAATCCTACATTGTCACAGAATACATCAGCAAGCCAGCAAAGGTAAGTGGTATAGACATTCTAAGAGATTACAGGATGAAGAGACAAGAGATGTCTCCTAGTAGCTCTGGCTGTGCGCAAAGATGTATGGAGCCTACAACGAATGACTGAGTCAATCACTGGTCAATTGGATCTGGATGCCCTTCACCAGCGGATAGGATCAGCCATGGCCTGCCTGCAACATAAGCCTTTAAAACACTTGAGTTCCATAACTCACCTAATCAAACCAAACCTACCTCACCTATTGTCCCGTCTATCAAGGTTCCAATCACTCGCTTATGGCTTGTCAGCAATTTCAAGCTGTTCAATCGACAACGGAAATATGACTAACCCGGGGTACCAAAAGTACGCTAAGTTACTTCGGACAGCATTTGTGTCTCACATTCAACAAATATCGGGGCACATACTTGCTAGCAAAACTACGGATGTGAGGTATGACACATGCGGTCATTCCATTGCTTTTAACCAGCAAAACGTCATCATAAATTTTATCTTTATACATTAACCTAGTCCTGCTCAATTTCTTTGGCAGTGTGCTTGGTCTGTTTCCCTTCTCTCCCTTGTTCTAAAGGATAACATTACCTGCACGGAACACCTCTGAGGACATAACTGCGACACTCCCTTGGAAACGGAATCCACACAGAACAAAGAACTCACCCGCAGTTCGCAATCCTGACACACCAAAGGAAACCAGAAAACTAATCATAACAATTAAAGTCACCTTAGTCGTCTGACTTCAACAGCTTTAACCGCTTGTGGTTGATTCTGAAGGAGACTACGCAACCAACTGAAACAAGTCGGCGAACCTTAACTGCGAATATCCGCGAGGGTAATCGGTATGATGCAATCTTTTCAATATCGTATCACCAGTCGGCATTGTTCCAGGACGTGGTGGGTCTCCGGCTGGCAAGCGCTGTCCCTACAAAATGCCACAAAAGGCTGTTTAATAACGCTGCGACATGGCGGATGTGACCGGCCACTCAATAAAGCCACTGACCCAATCACACATTGGCAAGTTGGCCGATATCACGTTTACAAATTCTGTACATTAATCTGCTGTTGTAAGAACACGCCTACATGTTTGATTAGTGACATGCCACTATCCTTTAAAAATTTTGCAGCTTTTTCCTCATGCTTCACTCACCTGATCCGCACTGTGTACCAAACCTCATAGGACTAGTCCAGCATCAAAATACTCCACATTAACGATCTGCTTCTTATCTCCTCCTCTCGCATTCTGTGGACGTTGGCTTCGTAAAACCTTTGGGCCAAATGGGCCCACACCACTGACTTCAGCTGTACTACTCTCTCTTGGTGCTGCTAATTATGCTATCATGCACAATATTGCAATACGTTGATCATGCGCAAAAGGCGTGCCTTGCTGTGACGAAAATAAAATATTTATGTATTTATTCATGTAGCGACAGTGTTCAGGGACCTGATGTTTTTTGCCTGGCATGTGTTCTCCCTATAAAAGCCGCAGATGTCTGTGTACCAGCATTGCTACGAAGCGGATGTGACTCACCCCTAACGAAAATAACCGCCCCATGATTACCCATCCAACAACAATCCCACCACGTAAGTCACCCACGCCTTCTCACACTATCCACATAATCAATGGCAGTTGCGGTGGCACATGTACAAACGCGTATACTAGAGAGACACATGCACTCCCACATACATGTATGTTTGCACAGCCCCAGCGTTAATGCCCAACTTGCACCATCTTTTATACCTTCCCCGACATTTAGTTGTACCGTTAACATGCTTGTGACTACCTGCGTGTCTCACGTCGCACGAGAATAAATTTAGTTATTTATGTATTGCTGCGGGGTTGCTTCGGGACTTCTGTTAGCCGCTAGACGGGACAATGAGGTGAATATGCCCTTGTTCACCGTCCTAGAACAGGGGACCGCATGTGGTGGTAATGTGCTCACAGTTTCTCAGCTGTGCTGCACGAGGTTTTGAAAATGCAGTCGTATCCATATGTCACTAAGGGAAATAGTGCTACGAAGTGCTTTGCGGACAGGCGGTAGATGTAGTGCATATAAATATCCGCTTACAGCGTCGCTGTTCATGAGTGTGCTTAGCTGCAGTACGTTACGCAACGTGGCCGTTTTCATGCATTAATGTTATCTGCGAAGGCAACCATGATATATGGGAACGTGCTAGCGGATAAACAGCAGTGGATGTATACGGTTTCGGACAGTGGAAACCCGGATGCAATAAAGGTGACCGACGTTTAACCCTTCAGAAATATTCACCACTAGATGAGTGAGCTTATATATGGCTCGGAACTCACCAAGAGTTAACACTGAGAAATGGTTTCGCCAGCCTCATAAAAGGCTGTCGTGACAGTTCAAAACCAATGGTAACCGAACATGGGATACAAGCATTATAAACATGTTTGTTAAAAAAGTGTGTCACATACAAACAGCTTTTGTGTAAACTACGCGGTGATTAAAAGGCGCGTGGCATTCCGCACTCTTATACATGCTACGCGACGGTCAGTGCAGCCCTACATGGAAAGGGAATATGCGCTCGAAATAAAAGTCCCATGTGAACGAATAATACCGTAACCGAAGGTGCTACGAAGTATTTATGCTGTGTCACATGTTACCTAGAGACAGCCAAGCAGTGGTAGATCACTTAAGCAGTCACCACGGACAGTCAGCGATTTTGAAATCAAAAAGTGTACAAGCCATACACCTACCGGATGTGCCACTGCGCAAATAGGCGGCAGTACCTGTTACGTGGAGGGAAACCAGTAGGGCCTTTTCACTTAAATAAGCAGTACGGATGGAGAGGCGTTCTAAAAGCCACCTATTAGGGGCCGATATACTTACAGGAGGTGCAATGGAATAAGTAGTGGAGGCAAAGGTTGCCTGGAAAAAAAACCAGTATTTTGGAGCACGCATATAGGCAGTACGGATAGACAGGAGTTTTAAAGGCGCACTTGAACAGGGAACGCACTTAACGAAGGTGCAACGGAGTAGCTAGCGGCGGCACATGTTACGTGGAGGCTGACCGGTAGTGACGGATAAGTTATCCGGGCAGCACGGGTACACAGGAGTTTAAACGGTAATTGTTAACAGGCGAAATACTTACCGGAGTTTCAGCAGGGTATATATGCGGCGGCAAAGGTAACGTGGAAGAGTACCACTAATGGCGGGGCTATAGTGTACTCAACAATGATACACAGCAGTTCTACTAGCCACATGTGAGTAGCCGATACACTTACCGGTGGTGCAACAGAGTAGAAAGCGGCGTCAAAGATTACGTGGAGGCTGACCAGTAGTGACGCAACACCCATATAAGCAGCATGGACAGACAGCAGCTCTAAAAGCCATGTGTGAATAGCCGATACACGTACCGGTGGTGTAACGTGATTGCCAGCTGCAACAAACATTACGTGGAGGCAGACGAGTAGTGCCGGAGCATTCATCTAGGCTTCATGTTACAGTCCATGGACATTGGGTTATTCTGGGGAAGTGACGGTATAGTAAATCTGATTCAATAACGATCGCGGAAGACTTTTTTCATTTTCGAGTACGCTTCCTATTTTAAACCTTGAAGTACCTAATTTAGTCGCTTGCAGGAACGTGTGCACTGTCACATGACCACGGGCGTCAATCTGCATTGTGTACGATTCTACCGAAGTCCCTCAGTATCATAATAAGGTGCATTAATTAAAAAGCGTTACTGCGGACCTCGGAATGCATGAACTCGCGTTAATCCATAGCAGTTTTAAGCAAACCTTTCGGATTCTTCGAGTGAACTTACAGGTTATCCGGTCGGAAGGTGTCCTTGCAGCATGTGTATATCTGTAAGTGCAGTTTTCCTCTATTTCAAATGCCATCTATAAGTCATTGCTCTTAAAACTTATATAGTTCCCGGGTGCAACTTCACGCAGCACCTCTTGACACCAATACGGATGATCCATGGGCAGACACCATACCTTCTCGGCCGGATTCTCACCTCAGCGAAACCCGAGGTCCCACGACTAAACATTCTCAAACCTCTACCTCTATGAACTTTGCCTTTTCGTGGAGTCGACGCTTCACGATCTACGATCCCTTTCCAGCGTGATGCTTGGTTGCCGTGTTGCAGGACGTGGTTAGTCATCGCCTGCCAAGCGTTGACCCTGTAAAAAGCCACCTATAGCTAACCAACACTGCGACGTGGCGGAGGTGACTTGGCACTATTTAAAGCCACTGCGTTTCGACTCACCTCGGTGGAGCGATGTACTCCAGCAAGTGTGCGCTGATATCATGGTGTGGATTGGGACACTGTATGCTGTCCCACTGCACAAAAGACATAAATTTATACACGGTGACCGACTCCCAATGGGCGCATTTCCCTAAGTTCGCAGCGCTGCATTGCTGGTAGCATAATAAGCCGAACGCTTGGTATTGTGTTCAACTATTTCATAGGAACAACTTTACACACAGGCATTTGATAAAAGTGCAACCTCGACTGAGCAGCACCCAAAAGGCCGTTAACCGGAATCCAATCAACGAACACCGACAGCCTTGGAGCTAACGATGATCCTAAACGGCTTCACCAGTTGTGACCGCAGCAGCCTATCCGGAGATGTGCAACCAATAAAGAAAACAAACCTCGCGAAATTAATTCAACAACGTTATGAGAGCCCTTGATCCTTGTTTCGGATAGACGCCGTGGGCGGTGAATTAACACTTGGCGTCCCCCTGCAAATGGCCCCCGACGGACCCAAGTTGACCACATTTTCTAAGTTACAGGTGACGTGGTTCCATCCTGGATTGCCGCTCGTACTGCAATACATGCGTACACTGGGAGCAAACCTTAGTACGCTGTCGTTACTTCATGCACTTCGATGGTGCAAAGCAAAGTCCGAAGAGGCCGACAGCCAGCGCTAGCACTTCGTGTAAATCATCAACAACATCAGGGCCCCCGAATTTGAAGAGGGCGAGATGAAGAGCAGCTGGTCCCGCGGCTTTGTTTAACGCAGAGAGCACAATGGTACCAGACGGGCTATTTGGTGCAAACTAAAGCGGAGCCTACATGATGTCAAGGACGCCTAGTGCAGCACTAATGTTCAAGTAATGGAGGCAGGTGCAGTAGGTAATTACTGCTAGCTATATTTAGCTGATCCGCACCAGTGGTCCTAGGAAACCTTGCGTCCGTGCGACTATCAGAAATAGCGAACGTCCATTGCCAATCAATAAGTAGCGCAGTATGGCTCTTTGGGAAAAATACTTTCAGCATCAGTTCAGCTGGCCCCCTGCTCCCGGACCTCTTTCTATGTAGGTGCTGCAGGACGAGCCATGGACAAATAGTTTAGGGTTTACGTCGGAGGCCGAGGTCCGAAACACGATCACAGCTCTCAATCGTTTTCGTGCCGCTGGCCCGGATTCACTCCAAACTGCACTATTAAAGGATGGAGGTGTAGTCCTCTGCAAAGCACTAACCTTCCTATCCAAACGTACCTGGAAAGAAGAACGTCCCGGCTAACTGCAGTGATTCCATTATTGAGGCACTATACAAGAAAAGCAGTCGCACGGACTTTTCTAGCCACAGGAGTATTAGCTTAACGCCAGTTGTGACAAAATTACTGGCCTCCATACTCGTTCGGCGCCTCACTGTGGAACGGGATTTCGGTTTTGGAAATGCAGGCGGGTTACCGCCCAGGACGTTACTGTATGGACCATAAATTAACGCTGCGGCTGGTGCTAGAGCAGCACCACGTATATCGCAGGCCGACAATAGCTGTGTTCCTCGCTGTCATGAATGCGTTCTATTCAGTCCAACGACCGATTAGGTTCAACACGCCTGCGCTGAAAGGTGTTCCAAGGATATACGTAAATAACCAACTTGTTATACACTCGAACACTACAGACCGCGTCAGGGTCCACGTTGACCGGTCGGATAACTTTCGGACCACGAGTGACATTGGTCATGGTTGTCAGATTTCCGAAGCTTTGATAAATTTCTTCGTGGATTCTTCCACGTAGTGTTCCCTTGTGGAATCGCACGATGTAGGCGTTGAGGTTCTGCTTGGTAAAAAGTTAGTTGATCTGCGTGATGCGGATCGTATCGTCTCACTTTCCGGCGCTGTCGCGGTGTCACCATCAACCCCATTTAGCCTGTCTAGATTGGCGCCATTATTTGGAACGCTCTTCGCACCTCCAAATTGGAAAGTGTTCCTGCAGGACCACCAGACACTGCACGATCCGTTTATCCTTTCTATCGAGAACTTCGATGTTGTTGATGGATTTATTTACCGTGGCTGATACATTAGCAGTGCTAGCGCAAGGGAACTGGTTTCGGTTCGCCCATCGCATAGGCCAGGACAGCTTCCTTGAACCAGCGGTATTCATGGCGACAGAGGGGAGTTGCTCTCCGTCTGAAAGTCCGTGTATACAAGGCCACAATGAGGGCCGTCCTGCTATAGGGTTGTGCATCTTGAACCCTCCGTTTTGAATACCCGTTCGGCCTTTAGAACTCTGATCATCGTTGTCTGCGAAGCGTTATTAGTGTCGGATGGCAGCAACTTGTCTGCAACGATAATGTGCAAAGGCGATTACTAGGTAGGGATTATGGTGCTGGCTCCCCGGCACAACAGATAGCAATTCATAAGCTGCGGTTGCTTAGGCAGATGCCACGTATCCCGGTCACCGCCTACCTAGGAGGGTCTGGGTTAGTCTGCCCTATGTAGGATGGCTTTAGGCTCAAAACGGACAGAAGTACAGTTGGTAGCAAGTCTAGACAACCGAGCTTATTCCTGTGCAAGCATGCGCTTGCAATCTATTGTTGCTAAATTGACTGACTGCTTTCCTTGTGTTCCCTGCATGGGAGCAACTCCACGGTGTGCAATTTTTAAGGAGATGGTTCAGATCGCGCTTTCAATCGTAAAGCAAACGAAGCGTAAGCAGGACAAAACTGCGAATAGCATGCCTTTTTGCTGACATAATCGATCATGCTGCTGCAACTGCGCCCTTATACACATACGCAAACGTAAGGCAACCTTATCGCACGACACATGAAATGAATGTTATCATAAAAACAAGAAACTTATCGACAGCGTGATGCGCATTCGTCAATACAATGTAACGCAATCACTTGTGCAAATGGCTTTCATTTGCAGACGCCTATGGTGTTGTTTGCCGGTCACCTGCAAGGCGTTTCGTGACTACATGGAATACCTGGAACTTACATTCTACAAAAAACGCATTCATACGTATCCACACCATGATAATATGCGCAAATTGATGGCAACATCTTGGGCATCTGTCACACATCACGCAGGAGACAGCGCTGCCGCGCGTTCCAAAGTCCTTTTCTTGCAGACGCAATTCACAAATCGCTGTTGGAACCTGGCCACTTGCACTCTTATGCGCGCCACGTTTGCCCTGCCTTCTGCGTCAAAAGGGTCGTAGTCGTCGTCAGCCGACGAAACTGCGTAAAGCAATTTGCGCTGGTACCGGGAGCCGGCTTTCCAACACGATGGAGCAAACTTTCCTTGCGAGCACCTTTTGATGCCCGGGATCCTCCACCGAGGCCACGGTAGCGGAAGTTGACGGGCCTGGGATGGATTGCTGAGTGCCAGCCATCATAACGCGCCCCTCAACATTTGCCGATATTTCAACGGAGCCTGCCGCAATAGCTTGAACCTCTTTCTCACTCTGACCTCCCAATAAATGTGGTGCTTTTCCCGTGCACAGCGGTGTACTTTATGAACCCTTCGACGCGCCGCAGCAAAGGTTGTAACCGAACTTAGCGATGCTAACATTCCCGAACGCAAGCAAAATATCCAGCGCTTTCAGATATCCGTCTGGGTCGCGACTCTGGACGTTCACAGCGATTTCCGCAAGCATCTGTTGCAATCCTCTAAGCTTTATGCGGCTGTCTAACACACTGTGTGCATTTTCACCGTCGGTGACCATTGCGCATTGACAGCAATCTTCATTCTCCGCCGTTTCAGGCTGTACCGCTGGACCAAGCAACCATCAACATCCATGAAGGACATCGTGGGCATTCCGATTCTCTACCGCAGCCACGTGCAACATGTGACCGTAAGGCATGCGCCAAGTACGATTAAAAGAACAGTCGCATTTACTGCCTTGGTCTATGCAAAGGCGGTACACAGCGGCCCAGGATTCTGACACCACCCGGTACCGTACATCCGGCACGAAACCGACCATAGTCGTGCGCTGAAACCGCCTCATCACCCTTTTGCGGGCATATGCAGTCAATGTAATTACAAGTTCTGACATCACAAATCCAGCACTTCTTGCTGAAGTACTTCGCATGTACTCCGTCGCTACCTGTCTGCTATGGCAATCAGCCATAACTTCCGCAAGCTTACGATCATATCGAAAAGCGCCCGTAAGGAGGAACGTTTGCTCAAAGGCCGTTTGAGGTGCATATTTTGCTTTTCTGCTCGATTAGTGGAATGGCATCCAAACATCATGATATACCGTAATTGAGGCAACGCCCAGCATCTACACCATGGCATGCCTGTTCTATGGAAATACAGAAAGCATTCCGTATTTTTTTGCCGAATGTTTCCAGAATTCCGTGATAACGCGTTTGCTCAGGCGCAAATATCAGGTTGCTTAGCAAAAGGATCAGAAAAGCCTATTCCGCTGGATGCGCAACTGACAACTGACTGCACCGTCTGTTTATGTCCCGTAACATGTGGACACGGCAAGACACGATGCACTCCTCCGGATGCACCGCGCTAACAACGTTGATTTGTTGCTCGCATTTGCCTACCACCATTGTTCGCACGGCTGCCGTGCTAGGAAAAATTGCACGCATAACTTTTACCGCCTCCAAATAACTCTCTATCGTCTCATTATGTGACAATGAGTAGAAACATGACATCCTCACCCCCGAGACATCAGCGTACATGCAATGCCATGGAATGTAGCCGCCGTGCTTAATCTGATACGTCCAGTCCGCCAGTATAACATCGCCCTACCGTGCAACTAACCGAATTGCACTCAAGTACGAAGAAAAGGAATCGCACCTCCAACTGCTCCCTCACAACCGTAATTTAAGCTTCGTTTTCCAACGTGGTGACTACATGTACCATCTCACTAACGTGTTTCGCCTGACACCGATGATATAAATAACGTACGATAATACGGAGGCCGTCTTCCGTTAACACAAAATTCCTGCTTTCACGCGTCCGACGAAAGGACTTCATTCACTTTAATACCACCGCCTCTTGTACCGCATTATGCCACCGATTAGCCGGATAAAGCCAGGGTTTCCCTAACTGGAACACATGCGAAGGTCTCAACCAGGCGCGGCCAATCTCATAATACCTACCTTTCAGTACCACGGAAAATCGGGCCTTGCAGTTGCAGCACCTGTAACTGAAAGGTTCAACAGCAGTCAAGTTATCATGCACCTTACCGTTTCCCTTTCACAATCTTACGCTTGCTGTGTACGTATCGATATTGAATGATTCGAGAACCAAAACCGTCAGGGTGATCGTTTTCAGTACTTTACTTATGACTCGCCGCAGTAAGCAACGTGAAGCTATAAAACGAGATGGCAGTTTATCTTTGGAACCGCATCGAACGCGTTGAAACGTCCCAAGCGCCTCGTACCCACCAGTTATCATGCAATCATAAGCATCGGTACCATTCCGGCGGCTTAGGGGTAACGGTCACAACTAACATCCTAATGGGCCCGGGTTCGATACCTGGACCCTTGGTTTCCTCCTCCTCGGCGGTAACTTGAAATTATTAAGCGTACTGTCTTTTGAGTTATTGCTTTCAAAGGATAGTTTCGGAACAGAGTTTATAAGTGTCGTGCAAAAAATTTGAATTTTGTCAAATTTCGCTTGATCCAAATACTTTCGGTTCGTCGTTTTCCCCGGATAACAGCGTACCAGTTTTCGGTTACTTACCAAACATCGTCCAGCTTTTTCGGGTTCAACCTCAGGCATTTTCCGGTATTCTTTTGTTGATCGCCTTGGGGCCAATCGCCTAGCTTGGTCACTCAGACCACTTGGATTTGAACCTGTACTCTTAGGTGATGTTTACGTGCCTATCATTCATTTGTGGTGTATTAGCCTGATGATGGACCCCTGAAAATGAGCATGTTAGCTAACATTTGTGCTTTTGTTTTGTAATCCGTTTTGAACCTAGTTTTAACCCGTAACTGTTTCTGTTGACTGCCCTGCAGGTACCAGCTTGGCAGTTTTACTTTTTGATACTTGTTGCACACTCTTTGAAATCGTCATGTTGGATTCGCTGAATATCGGCGCTAATGTGTCTTCGGCTGCTTTGGTCAGCGAATGTAATGCTGTGTGCAGCAGAGGGGGCTGCTTAACGCCGGTGACGGACGAGTCTGGTGGCATGCGGTGCAACGTATGCAACTGCTGGTACCATAAGACCTGTACCGATTTGAGCGCTGTTCAACACGCAATGCCTTTGACTAGCGAAAGCATGTTGTTCAATGGGCTTCTATGCCGTCGCCGTCGATCTAGACGACTTGAGGTAATTGAAGTGACATCGAGCGACGTTGGGTTGGGTAACCGGCAGTTGTGGTCTTTCCTCCCCTCTCTTCATCTGAAAGTGGAGTTATTTACGAGGAATATGGAAGTCTCTATTGATGTCGGCTCACTGGAGGAATACCAGCAACTAACCTCCATTTTCGATGAAAATCTTACTGAAGTGATGGCTACCGTGTCGTGTGTCCCAGCGGTCCAGAGTGCTTCTAAAGTGGCCTCTGATGTCGTATCTGAAGCCGTTCAAAGCGAGACCGAACCTATAGCCCATATGCTCAATAAAACCAAGAGGAAGTGAGCTAAGAAATTCCGTAACGTCCCCTCAATTCCTGAAGGTACTAAAACCGTAAATGTATTGCAAGGGAGCTCATAGCTCCAACTCCAATCACCGCAGTTCCATTAGCGGAGAAAGCCGCTGTGTCGACTTCCGCCACACACGCGAAGCCTGAACAGGCTAGACCGGTGAGGGAGTTGGAGGTAGGATATAAAGCCTCAACCTAAATTACTCCAGCTCCTTTGGCGAGGAAACGCGCCGTGCCACCTGCCAAACGAGTCGAAACTGGGGTCGAGTCGAAGACTCGTGAAGTGAATACTCCTCGTCGAGGTAATTCTTTTACTGATAGTAGCGTTATCTTTCGTAAATAAATAAATAAGTAAATATTTTATCCTCGGCTATGCGAGGCACGCCCATGGAGGCATGATCAGATATGTACAACTGTACAAACATTGTATGGCAACAGTAACAGTGACAGTAGAAAATTGCTCATATGTCCATGATTGGAACTGTACAATGGTGAAAATGCGAAACAGTAATTTGGCTTTCGTGAGATACGGGACCTCAGCCAACAATAGACTGAGAATCCTGAATAATCCAATGGAAGGTAATGGAAGAGCACGCTCAAGAGATATATGCCAATAGTGAGTTTGTACGCAAGTAAGGTAAAGGTCAACGTATCGTAGGAAGTAAAAAGACGACCGTATATGCAGGTGTAGAAGTTCCAGTGTAACGATCCTATCTAGAATTGTGACGCTAGTTGACCTGCCAGTGTGAAGTTATGGGCTGTGACTTTATTCAGTGATGAGTCACATACGCCACGTTGCAGTGTTGTCAAATGGACATTTGTGCCTTTTTATAGGGAGAACGCTTACCAGGCGAAAACCCACCACGTCCTGGAACACGGCCGCTAATCCATTGAGTTGCAAATTGTAACTGGCTATGTTTCTTGTTGAACGTTTGTTTGCTCGGTTATTCGCAGTCAAATTGCGTCCCATTTTTCTGCTGGCTGATGCCATAGCTGGTTGCCTATTGCTGAATCCGCGGCAGCGCATCCAAAGGAACACGTGTTGGATGACCTCCAGTGCTTCAAGCTATGCGTTAACAGGACGCTTCCACCTGGTTCTCCCGCTGTCACCATCAGGAAACTAACCAGATTGGGGAACGTCCTTGCAGATACGCCAAGTCCGCGACCCCGACTACTCCGTGTAGTCCTCTCAACCCCAGAGGAACGTATAGCGTTGCTACGCTTTGCATTCAAACTCAATGGTAGTAACTTCAGCGTTCAGCCGGACGTGCCACTAGCAGACCGGCTGAAGTTAAAGGAAGCCATCAAAGCCTCATGAGCAGGCGAGCGGCTGGTGAGCACGGCCTTCGTCCCGTGGGTTTTAAGGTGGGCATTTGGAAGTCAAGTTCTGCCCTACCAGCACCCATATGTTTGCGTACGACCCAGGGCTGGTCGTGCCGACTTCTTTCAGGTGGTGCTTAATAACGTGCATAGCCTAAGGAACAAGGTACACGAAGTGGGTCTACTTGTAGACAAATCTCGTCTTGACTTGCTTGCTGTCTCCGAAACGTTGCTGTCCCGGTGAAGTATCTTTTACGGGCTGCGCACTGCTTAGATGCGATCGCTCCGTTGGCCCCAAAGGTGGAGGCGTCGCTCTTTATGTGAGTTGTAAACCTGATGTGTTGAGGACCTGTGTGTTCCAGTCGCCGGATCAAACTGTTGATGCCCTGTTGACTGTTGTGTGCACTTCCTCTGCTCAGTTTATAGTTGTAGGGGTATATCAAAGTCCTGCATGTATCTCCAAGGCGGTTATCTAATTTATTCTTACTCCGACTGCCAATAGGTGTCTAATACTGGGTGATTTCGGCCTCCCTGAAGTCTGCTGGGCTGATCTATATTGCAGTGCGGCCGTGGGCACCTTCGATTTGGATCTCCTTGAGCTAACATTGCATCTGCCTTTGCATCAGTTCGTGGACCTACCGACTAGATATAGGCGCAACCAAATTCCATCTACCTTGGGTCCCATTTTTTCGAAGTCGCACGATTTGGTAAGTGCTATTACCTACGGCAGTCCACTGGGAGCCAGGTACCATGTCCGCATATCCTTTCCATGGGATATAACTGTGTCATCAAGCTACCGCCTAGGCATGTTCAAATATTTGTCGAGCAGACTTTAACTCAATGCGAGACAAAGCTTCAGTTCTGCGTTGTGCGATCACCGTGGCTGACAACGTTGAGACAGCCTAGGAGAAATTTAAGGCATACCTCACCGAGATCTCTGCTCCCCACATCCCACACATTAGAAAATAACAGACACTGGCACAGCCTCCTTTGACAGATCATACAGGTAACTACCTGCTCAGGAAGCGCTCCACGTGCTGGCGAACTTACCAAGCGATTTCATCAATTAGCACCTATGAAAGCTATCCAGCGGTTAAAAATAATTATATGCATCATCCTAAAGCTCTTCGTCTACAGTACGAGGACGAGTTGGCTAACGCAGCCGTGAGAAAACCAGTGCAGCTTTTGGCTTACATAAACATACGTAGCGGTACAACCTCGCCTATACCGGCTTTACTTCGAGCAGAGGAGAGCCATGGGCATACCGACCATGCTAATGCTTGTATACTTAGTGAACTGTTTACTGGTATCTTTTCTGATGAGGCCTCTCTTCCTCAGGTTGAGCTGGTCACAAATGTCTCGGAGGATTCTTGCCTAGCTAAAATCAGCATAACGGATACACAAGTCTTCGGGCTATTGCAAGGGCTAAATCCTTCCAAAGCTTCTGGCCCTGATTCAATTCACCCGAAGCTGATGGATGAAATGGCCGTTGAGCTAAGTGTTCCACTGACATGTACGTTTACAGTATCCATCGAAAGTGGTGGCTTACATTCGGAATGGAAGAAGGCAATCATCTGTCCGATTTTCAAGGGCGGGAACAGTGCTCTGCCCGCGAACTACCGGCCAATCAGCTGAACAATCGTAGTAGTTAAGTTGTTTGAAAAGTTGGTCAGGGATTCGGTGGAGAAACACCTGAGTAAATTTAACCTTCTCAGTGCGGTACAGTACGGATTGAGTAGAGGAGTTTCATGTCTGACAAATTTACTTGCAGCTCGTAAAAGCTGGGCTGAGGCAGTAGACAACGGTCACGCCATCGACGTGCTTTTCGTTGACTTCTCAAAATCCTTTGATACTGTCCCACATCAACGACTCTCATTGAATTTGAGATCGTATGGGATATCTGGAGCCGCCGTTAAATGGGTTTCTGCTTTCCTAGAGGGCAGAGAACAGTGTGTACGCGTGGGGCGTAGCCTTACGTATAAACAAGCTGTTCTTAGTGGCGTTCCGCAGGGCTCGGTGCTAGGGTCGTTGCTTTTCGCAATTTATGTAAATGAGCTACCCCAGGAGCTTGGAGTACCGTTGCTATTGTTTGCTGATGACCTCAAGCTCTGGAATATTGTGGATATCCCTGGTGGCTCTGGGGCACTTCAGAGTGCCTTGCGTAGGCCCTGGGATTGGTCAACCTTATGGTTGATGCCCAAAAATCAGGCGAAACTTTCCGCCCTCCGCGTTGGAGGTGCTAGTCCTCCCACGCGCTATGTAGTTGGACGTGAACACCCTGTTGTCATTCATCAGGTTGATATAGATATCACCCATACCTCATTGCTTCACTCTGGGGAAAATTGGAGGAAGGCTTCTTGTAGAGGGTTCCGTATGAGGTGGTTTATTCGCCGCTCCCTCGGTGTCCTAACAGCCGTGAAGCTGTTCTCAGTTTTGTGCGACCTTACTTAGAGTACTGTATGCAGGCTTGTCCACTTGTCTCGTATGGGACAGAATGGAACTGGAGAGGTTTTTGCAAGCGGGTACAACGTCAGTGCAAGTATTACGGGGCAAACTTATCCCGACCGGTTGCTTAGCTTGGGTATGTACTCAATGCACTTCCGCAGAATTAGAGGAGACTTGATCCTCACTCACAGTGTGTTAGGAGTTAAGATCGGTCCCGACTTGTTCTGGCTATTTAGTCCCGCCAAGCTGCCTAGTCATTGAGATCACCAGTTGAAGCTGCACACAATGCGTTCTCACCGGGTAAGCACGGAAACTTGCTTGTCGCGTCGAGGTTGACACTCGCATCCGGAGCACGTCGTTAGGGAGTCTACGGTTGAGGGTTTCGAGCATCGGTTAGATGCACTTGGGCGGCAGTACCAAACCTTCCCCTTCACCTAACCGATTTGTATCTTCAACGTTCCCTTCGTTTATTTAATTATCTTCCCACACCTTGGTATTATCATTATATAGCTGGCATTCCTCCTCTTGTTTTGTTCGCTCTCCCTTCATTCTTTTACTTCACCTAAACCGGCCTGGCTGTGACTGCTGGGCAAGAAAATGTGGGCAGTAATTGACTGGACAGCTTGTGATGCGGTCTTTGTTCTAGCCCTGGTAGCACAACCGTAACAGTAAACGTAGCAAACTGGACAGAAACTTGACGACAGTCCAGTTCAGGTATAATTGCATTACTTGAAGCTAAACGCATTTAGTTTGACATTTGTTAATTAATAAATGACTGGTAAGCATTATAAGTAATATTATTTAACTATAAGATGTGTGCTTTAAATGCATCGGCAGGTCATTTTATTTGCCCAGTTCCGGTTTTGTAACCTTGGGCGCTACTTGCACTTGGATATGCGCTATTGCTTAGCTTTTTTGATACCGCGCCACCTAAGGCACACCTATCAGGTTTTCCAGTTATAGCTTGTTTGATACATATGTATTCCTTTTCAGCATGCCACGTCGAAAACGTTAGCAATTAAATGCACTGTTTCCGTCTCGTAGCACCATTTACCTTGCAGCAAAAAGAATGACATCAGGGTTTAGCTACGAAAAAGTGCTTTTGTTGTCAGCAGCTACATTGCATGCTCTGTTCTTTCGCTCGCTGCTGATGACACTGCATATTATCAATTGCATATTGACGGATTTAAACATTTTAACGGTTATCTTGTAAGTTACCCAATGCCACACAGTTATACACTAACTATAGACGTCTTTCTTTTTCAGCACAGATGGCTTTTCAAGCATACAGCGTTGTCAAACTACTTGACAGTCAACACCTTTCCGATGGGTGTTCCAACTAAGCGTCCTATGTGAGTATGGTTTTTTATTTCCCCATACAGGATGGCCCGTCCGCTCCAGCTCCGATGAAATAGATGCCGCGCGTCCCACCAAACCCAAAAGACCTGCTGCAGCAACTTACGCACGTGTTCCCAGTACTCTCTTCAGTGGCATTAGTTCAACACGTCCAGAGCGATCAACAAGCAAACGTAAGTAGCGCATTCCTGCTGCCCCTATTAAACAGTAATCGCGCCGATCGTTATTGCTGATGTTGCACCATCCAATCTGGAGGTACTACAGGAACTGAACGCGATTAAAAATAAGACGTCACAGACGCATTGCTTTGCACTCAGCTTTATTTTTAGATGAACTATGCCTCAGCCGATCAGAAGTGGTCGGCCGTCGCCGCATGTCCGAAACCATGTTGCAGATGCTGCAACGACAGTCCCAACGTCTTGCACCGGGACGTTGTCCGCCATTTATCTCTTTCAGTGAGCTTAAGGGCTATGATGAACGGCTAAAGGATCCAGATTTTAAAAATACCGTCGTAAGTTCGTCTTATTATTGAAAGACTTTCAGGTTAAACATTTGTGTGCTGTGCAACTCATCGTGCAACTCATCGTCAGGGGTAAATGGAGCGGCTAATGATAAGCTCAGTTGCCGCGGAGATCTACTACTCAGGCGCAGGTGGCTTGTTTGCATTTAGGCGAACCAATATGAACGGCATGGTACAAGGTAGGTTTACATACAGTAATGCATAAAATCTACAAAGGCATCATTCGGCAACCCATGGGTGATGCGGCCTCGGATGCTGACATTACACGGCACATCAAAACGTGGTTGCATTCTGCACGGCACAAGAGACCGAATGTTGAGCGAAGTAAAGTATGCAGCGCGAACGAGGTGAGTCCATTGCTTCATTATGAACATCTTTAGCCTCCTACATTGTCCATCACTGTAGCGGATAAACCATCTTGATAATGCCGCATTTTGCTACTAACGTTATTTGTACTACACACCTTCATGTTCATAATGCATTCTTATACCCCGGTTGTCATATTCTTTCGCCTTGTGATGTTCTCAGGTGCGCGGTAAGCTCCATTTCGCTTCCTTACCAACAGCTTGAAGCGCCGCCTAGGTGTATTCCCACCTCCAGCAACTACGACAACATGTACTGCGTGAACCCTAAGTCCAAACCGTCAATGTATTCCTTAGGCACTAAGTGCGTAGAAGTGTGATGTCCGTATTCGGATATCCATGGTAGGCAATGGAGGTTACTGGACCTACCGGATTGCCACACATAGTGGTGGATTTCTAATGATCAACGCTGGCATCGTTTTCATTGGTCCGCCGTAAACTGGATATAATCCATTTTTAGCCGACTCACGGTATAAGATCCTGTCCAGTTTAGCGGAATGCTCTCATAGGAACGTTTAGAAGACCAATATGGACAGGACCTGGACATGTGCTACCAGGGAGGCTTTTCAACGTCTCAAGCAGCCCTGTCAATTCCAGATCCGACGACATGAAAAAGAAAGGAGATTCACGGGATTACCGCACCTTTCCTGTCCCAAGTGAACTTGAATTTAAACTTGAAACGCACCAGAAGCCACAAGCTAAATAACTCATATAAACAAACGATATAACCATCGTTATTCCTTAACTGTGACCTATATTGATATTACCCTTAACTAACCGTTACCGTTTATATAAGTATGCCACATCTAAAACTACGTGAGCATGTTAACACTGACTGTACCAGTCATCCGTCACGGACAATCGAACTTTCCGAAGAGACCGTCCTATCCGCCACTGGCGCCATTTTGAATGTGGGCTATGGTTCATGGTGACAATCTGTTTCTGCGTTCTGCAAAAGTAAGGATCTTAATGGATGAATTTCTTGCGCAACGTGTTTCTAAAGAGGTCAGAACTTCCAAAAATGCAAAATTTGATATGCACAATGCTTAATTACAAAGTTGAATAAAAGTGTAAAAGTTGAAATATAACGATAAGTAAGGCGTTAAAAAGGATGCGGAAAATAAAATATGGTAAATATAAGTCAGCGGTATGTATCTAAAAAAGGAAGGCTTTGGGAGAATGCATGATAAATTGTGCAAAACATAGGGGAATCGGCATTGTGTAGCTGGCTTATGCTGGTGGGGATTGATTTGAAATGGAGCTTGCCTATGGCTTTGTTAACCGTGTAATCGATATGATGATGAGAATCCTTGCTAATGTATAGATAATGGAGTGTGTGTGTGTAAGCATGGGAAATGCAGTGTAACTCACTCTCTCTCTCTCTATATATATACACATATATGCACGCATATAAATATATATCGATATATACGCATATGCATATATATATTTATGTTTGTAAGTAAATAAATAAATAAATAAATAAATACTTTATCCTCGACTATGCGAGGCACGCCCATGGAGGCATGATCAGATATGTACAACTGTACAAATATTTTATGGCAACTGTGACAGTAATAGTAGAAAATTGGTCGTGTGTCCATGGTAAAATAAATAAATAGATAGTTTACTCTCAGTTTCATAGAGACGCACCAACTTAGGCATGATCAAGGTTTAAAACGGTTGTGTATCACGATGATACTCCAAGTTCAATGGTGTATAGCTGAAACGGTGTCAAGATGAGTTGATATGTGAATCTAGTCGACTTGCCAGGAAAGATAATGTTAATGTTATGCGACATAACAAAACGGATTTCTCATCGACAAACATTTTCACATGTGGTATGCAGAAATCATATAGGAGTAAATTTGCTTATATCATCATCATCATACACGTTAGCTAGAGGTGGGAAACACCTCCGCTACTGTGTCGCAATACAAAGAAAAAAGGAAAAAAAACAACTGGTGCAAGCCGGCTGAGCTACCGGTAACGGATGGGCATCGTTCCGGTAAGCTACCAGCCGGCTGCAGTGCACCCAAAAAATTATTATGCAAAATAATATAAGACTAAGTAATGATATCGTAGTTGGAGGGGGAGGCTAAGAGGGATGGGGTGGGACAAAGAAACTCACAGCACGAACGCCACTGAGGTCGGCTCCTAGCCATATCAGCAAGTGTGTCCAACCAAAGGTGTTCATCGTCTTTCGGACCCCAACCAGGGAGCCGAGACGCTCCAACCGAGGCCAGCTTCGAAGTGAGGGTCTTCATTCCTCTGGACCAAGTCATCGCCTGGCCACCCCTCCTCTTCTTCCATCCACACCCCCGGCGCGCAAACAACACGTGCCGCGGAAGTCGGTGGGCTGGCATGCGTAACAAGTGGCCGAGCCATCGGAGCCTGGTGCTTGAAATGACGGCGCTGAGCGGTTCAGTTCCTTTTCCTGTGCCATAAACAAGGCGTCGAACACGCTCGTTACTCACGCGGTGTTCCCACCAAACGTGAGCTAAATTGCGAAGGTACCGGTGGTCGAACGTAACTAGCCTCTCCAGGTCCCCTGCTTTAAGCGGCCAGGTTTCACAACCGTGCAATAGGGTCGAACGTACTGATGCATTGTACACTCTACCCTTCAGGGTGAGAGTGATGTCGCGCCGGCGCCATAAGTGGCGAAGGTTAGCAAAAGCACCCCGAGCTTTTGCTATATGATTCTTGATTTCATCTTTAATCCCACAGGCGCTGATACAACTTCCCAGGTAGTTGAATTTCTGAACGACTTCTAGCTGATTCCCACCAAGGGTCAGCGAAGGAGGTGGTCCAGACCAATCTTGGAGGAACGCTTTGCACTTTGAGGGTGCGAAGCAAAGCCCGAAGTGCCGGACAGCTAG
The DNA here is from genome assembly GCA_944474145.2 of Dicrocoelium dendriticum. Taxonomy (NCBI): domain Eukaryota; kingdom Metazoa; phylum Platyhelminthes; class Trematoda; order Plagiorchiida; family Dicrocoeliidae; genus Dicrocoelium; species Dicrocoelium dendriticum. Next base: position 185,836,570 of record OX104064.1, read on the forward strand.
TGCTAATCTGTCCAGTGCCGCTTGGCACTTTTGTGAGCTGTCACAGATCAGGGCAATATCATCAACATGCTCCAAATCAAGACGTCGTTCTCCTGGGAGTAGCTCCACACCTTCCAAGTCGTGTCCTGTGAACGCGATTTCCATGACTTCGTCAACAGCGAAGTTGAAGAGGAAAGGTGACAGCGGGCATCCGTGTCTCACGCCGCTGGAGATATTAAAGGGCGACGACAACTTGCCGTGAGCCCTCACTCTGTTCGAGCTACGAGCGTATAATGCTCGGATAATATTCACACATTTCTCAGGTACACCTTTCCTGAGTAGACAGTCACAAAGTGCATGTCTATCCACAGAATTGAATGCACCTTTGATATCGAGGAACACGAGAACGGTGGGCCGCCAATATCTGTGACGGTGCTCCAACAACTGACGCAAGGGGAAGATGTTGTCAATGCAGCTACGACCTCGACGAAATCCAGCTTGCTCTTCACGAATCTGGCTTTCACGAGTGCCAGTCAGTCTGTGAAGAATGACAGAGGCAAGCAAATTTGGGGGCGATGGAGACCAGACTGATTCCTCTATGGCTGCCGCATTCCAATCGCGAGCCTCCTTTGAAAATTGGTACTATGATGGAGCGGCTCCAATCGGTCGGGACAGTTTCCTGCTCCCACAGTCTCAATAGTAACTCGTGTAAATCATCCACAAGAGCAGGTCCCCCGAATTTGAAAAGGGCTGGAGGAAGGTCGTCAGGTCCCGCGGCTTTATTTAACTTCAACAGTTTGATCTCATGTTCGACTTCTGAGCGAGAGGGTGGATCCAAAGGAACAGCCCACGGAGCAGGGCGATCACTGGTCGGCGAGAAATCTAACAATTCCGACCGATTAAATTGCCTTTCAAAGTGCTCAGCCCAACGTTCCAGGCGTTTTGATAAATTGTGGATGAGCTGTCCACTCTCGTCACGTATAGTTTCACTAACACCAGGTCTCCTGCTGCCCGTTTCCCGTATAAGACGGAATAACTTGCAATGGTTACCAAGGGCAGCGGCCATTTCCATCTCTGTTGCACGACAAGACCACCAGGATTCGCGGTCTCTCTTCAGGCTAGCACGGAGTTTTGCCCGGAGCTCTTTGCGAGTTTCATTGTGCTCGCTTCCAGCCGGGATTTGCCGGCGAGCATCTATAATTTCCAAAGACTGTGAAGAGACCCAATGTTCATGTTGGCAATTAGACATATCACATGAGGATTTGCCTGCTGCTAGTAAGGCCTGTTGCATATGAGACCAGTGAGCTTCAATTGCATCCAGTGAGCGTTTATCCAACTCGGATGACAGCGCAATTTGATAGGCGTTCAGAACAGCTGGATTCACCAGTCTGCCGGTGTCAATGCGCTCACAACATCGTCGCGGGCGTCCGCCAAAGTGCATCCGCAGGTCAGCACATACAAGTGCATGATCGGTGTCAACACCTGTGCTCCAAATCGAGCGACAGCTCTGGACGCAGCCTCTCCAGCGGTAACTCATCGCAATGTGATCGATTTGCTTCCATAGCTGGTTCGAGGCTGGTGGATGCCAAGTCACCCTCCAACGGGTGCTGTGTCTGAAATTAGTGCTCGCAAGAAATAAGCGAGCATCCTCACACAAATGAAGTAACCGCTCACCGTTATCATTACGGGAGCCTATACCATGTTGGCCGCCCAGATGCAGCTCATCTGCGGATAATTTTCCAACTTAAGCGTTCAGATCCCCAGCCAGCACTACAGTGTCCGAGCTTCTTCTGTGGCGAAGGAGTTCGTTCAGTTGGCGATAGATAAATAAATAAATAAATAAATAAACGTTTATTCTCGACAATGCGAGACACACCAGTACAGGCATGATCATGATTAGCTAACATAGTGTGATCAAAATGTACAGAGTACATGTTTGGCATAACAGTGAATTTAAGTGTATGGGTGTATATATGTATGTAATTGTCTATGAATGTAGCTTGTATTTTTGAAGGTGCCGCAGAATTCTTGACTGCTTGTTATCGGTAGGAATGTGAGAATAAGCGATCGATGTCCGTGAGTTGGATACCATTTTCCGGATGTCCACGGCCCAGTGACTTTATTTTGTGGCGAGTCACATCCGCCACGTCACATTGTTGATAAGCAGACATTTGTGGCTTTTTATAGGGAGAACGCTTGCCGGGCGAAAACCCACCACGTCCTGGAACACTGCCGCCGAACTATTTGCTGGAACGGGTTAAACCCGAACCACCCAGCTGGCACCACGAGGAGGTTGTTCGTCTTTCACCCAGTCACCGCTACAGTTTGTCGGTGCATAGGCAGCGATAATGAATGGACACCTGTTAGTCCAACGCGACTTTGAAGTTTTGAACGAACCAGCCAATCGGACCACACACATCCGGCTACTGATTAGAGTCAAATCGACCAGAGCAGCCTCAGCCCGGGGACTCAGGGCAATACCAACACCGGCTTGGCCGGTGCTCGAAGCTGCTTCGTCACCGGATAGGCGCAATGAGAAAGTGCTGCTAGTGTCACCTGAAGGGGATCGCAGAGTGAGTACAGAGCTCGAGTCTTGCAGGCGGGTCTCCGATAAGCAGCAGATATCGATCGAGAGGGTCACTAATGTTCGGGCAAGTGCTGCCTGTTGACCAATCTGAAGCAATGTGCGAACATTGAGGCATACCAATTTGAAGGAGGATCGTGGGCTCCAAACGGAAGCCGATGAACTGGGCTTGACCGCTTGGTTTGACATGGGCCTGTTGACAGAGCAGGAATGATGCTCCGTGTTCACATGGGAGTTGAAACTAAAAGACAAGCGACTATTGAAGCAAGGTGGGGGAGGGCCGAGAATTGGGGGGTTAAAAACAGGGGGATAAAAGTAAAGCTGGAACGGGACGACAAGGGTAAAAAAGCGCAAGAAGGGGAATAAGAAAATGGGAAGGCCTGAGCAGCAGCATGCAAACCCCTATCCACCCTGCTCGCTGCAGCAGATAGGGCACCGTTGATTATCCTCTGCGGTGGCCAGAGCATCAGAAATTTGTTTGGGGAAGGATTCATCGTATTGCGTGGGCAGGATACTGTCAGGTTGCCCAGGCCTAGACAGGAGAACGATTAGGGATTTCAAGCAAAGTCTTTGGTTCCAAAACCTGGCCGCAAGGCAGCGGGTTTGGCACTAGACTACAAGGAGACTATAAGGAGCCACCCTCATTCCAACCCCCAACCTGAAGGACCAGGAGGCTGAGTTTGTCTGGCCTCTAACCATTGACCAATCTGGTATGAGTGGCTCTGAAGGCGCAAAAGCACCACCCAGTATAGCTCAATGGATCACTGAGGCACACAAACCATTGCACCACGGTAAGGTCCAGCCTCATTGCGATGGATATATGCTTAGAGGGAACCAATAAATTGCATGCGCATTTTCGACTCATGATATAACCTAAATGCCATTAAACCTCATTAAGATATGGACGCTGACATGTATAAGCGTAATATATATATATATATATATATATATATACAGTTGGCGGCATCCGGTTTCGGATTTGCATGTCACTGTGGCAAGCCGCAGGACGCCTGCGCCTACAGAGGGACCATGGATGGCTTGCGCTGAACCACCCACAGCTCCAAACACACCCCATATCCAGTGTAAACCCGAAGGAATAAGACCGGGAGGCATGCGGATGGGAATCACTTTTCATCAACGGAGCCGGCCCACACTCCTTCACAGGCAAATACAAGCACACTGTATTTGGGAATCAAGCGCACACAAGGCGGTGGCTGGACCCTAGTCCGCTCCACACTGACTGCATGGAACCACTTTTCGAGCCTAACACGGCCACAAGGGCCGTGCACCCTGTCCCCTCCAGCAACGACCAACTGTCTCCTGGAGCCAGTATGAATGATGTAGTGGGTAATAGACAGGTAGGCACCTTGTCAACATGCACAGCAAGCGCAGCCACACTGGGGATATCAAACAACAGCCAATCACTTGAGAGAGAGAGAGAAAGAAAAAGAGAAAAGCTCGATTAATGCGTAAGGAAACGGTGATATAAACCTTAAGTAAATAGCATATGTAATAAGTTGTTTACAAACAAATCCTAGCTAAGTGCACGAGGTCAGGAAGTATAGTTCACGGAATGCCACGAACACAAAAATGTTATGGAAATCGAATACAATTGGCTGAAGCGATGTGTGCAACTTAATGGAATAGAGTACAGGGAGATATTTATATGAGAAAGAAAAACATTAAGGTAAAAACTGTAACCCCACCACCTGAAATAAAGAGACTTAGCATGCAAGCAAGCGGTTAGTAAATCGACTTCAGCTTGCCTACAAACGCTGCGCCGGTGCTGCCTGCGTTCACTGCAGGACCCGTCGACGCTTCGGCAGTGGTCCCGAGTGACCTCTTATGGCTCACTAGGCCTGCCTGACTAAGGCACTCGCGACCGCATGTTCTACAGCACAATGCGCTCGATGTCGATGGAGTACAATTCATCGGTGCTTGCCGCTTCCGCAACTGCCGCTTCTTCTCTGCATGCATGAGGGCTTTCTCCCGCACTTCAGCAACTGCCTTCGTGATCAGATCGCGCCATGCACGCCGATCAACCGCCTTCGATTCCCAGGATCTGCAATCAAGGGTACAACGTGTGAGCCTCACTTTAATCATGTCCTGGTAACGTAACTTGGTTTTCCCCACGTGCCGCTTCCCAGTACTCAGCTGACCGTATAAAAGTTGTTTCGGTATCCGCGTCGAATCCATACGGCTCACATGACCGAGCCATCTCAGGTGTCGCATTAAAAGTATGCCGTCCACTGCATACATCCCACTTCGGCGCAACACTTCCGTGTCTGCAACTCTGGCGCCCCAGCCGATCCACAGAATTCGTCGCAGACACTGCTGATGGAACCGCTCGAGACATCGCACATCCCGACGGTACATCGTCCACGTTTCACTGCAGTATAGAAGAACGGACAGTACCATGGATTTGTACACCATCAGCTTCGTGCCGTTGGTAAGCTGATGGTAGTTCCACACTCGGTACTCAAGCTTCTCGAATGCCGCTGCCGCCTTCGACACGCGATTACGCAACTCAACGTGTAGCTGCTGATCAGTCGACATCACACTCCCAAGGTAGCAGAAGTGGGAGGTGGTTTCCAATACTTCAGCACCAATGCTGATTTGCGGCACCATTGTAGATTGCACCTCCGTTGAAGGCTGAAAGAGACAGACAGTTTTGCTTGTGTTGATGGTGAGCCAGAATTTGGCCGCTGTCGAAGCCAGAGCACTAGTCATGTGCTGCAACTCATCCGCGCTGTGTGAAAACAACGCACAATCGTCAGCAGACAGCAACATACGGATAGTTGTCTCACAGACTAGAGTTCTCGCACCGAAACGACGGATATTCAGCAACCCACCATCAATACTGTGCTCCACACGAACACCGTAAGCACAAGCCGCATCAAAAGCACAAGACAACATTGCATGAAGATAGATATTAAACAGGGCAGGAGCTATGACACAGCCTTGCTTCACACCAGAGACAACTGCAAATTCATCCGAGGTCTCTCCACTCAGCTGCACCCTCGCTCGCATACCACTGTGCAGACATTCAATTAAACTTACAAACTTACGCGGGCAACCAAACTTACCCAACACCAGCCACAGTGCCTCGCGGTTCACCGTATCAAATGCCTTGGTGAAATCAACAAAAAGCGAGTAGAATGGCTGGTGTCGTTCTCTGCACTTCTCCTGCAACTGACGAGCCGCAAACACCATATCTATAGTGCTGCGACCCGAACGGAATCCACCTTGCTCTTCCGCCACGTTTGGTTCCACAATCTGACACACGAGGCGATTGAGCAGGATTCGGGAAATCACCTTGCCCACACAACTCAGCAAGTTGATGCCACGATAACTCGTGCAACATTGCTTGCTACCTTTACCCTTGTACAGTGGTAGCACAAGGGCATCCTTCAGCTCAGGAGGCACCTCCTCCTCACTCCACACGCTTTGCACCAAGTGGTGCAGCGCAGTCAACAACGCGGGTCCACCGTGTTTCAATACTTCAGGTGGGATCCCGTCACCTCCGGCACATTTGCCGTTTCGCAGCTGAGCAAGTGCTCTCTGCGTCTCATACAGTGTCGGCGTATCCGCCAGATCCGCCTTCACATCGTGCTGCTTCAGGCCATTCAATGTAGGCCAGTCGATCTCTGAACGGTTGTTCAAGAGACAGTCAAAGTTTTTTCGCCAGACCTGCATTATGTCTGCAGTCTGGGTGCAGGTAGCGCCTGAACTACCATCGATCACTGTTCTCAGCTGCTCCAATCTCGGTCCATACACTGCCCTCACGGAGTCAAAGAATTCCTTGTGTTGAAGGCGTTCGGCGTAGCATTCCATCTGCTTCGCCTACTCCGTCCACCATGCATTTTTAATGCGACGGAGCTCTCGGGTCAGCTGCCGTCGAAGTTTGCGAAACTGACTCTTCTTCTCCAAGTCACTGGGGTCTGCAACATGTGCAGCAAATGCTGCATTCTTCTCCAACACCAATGCGTCAATCGTCACATTGTTGTCATCAAACCAATCAGGCCGCTTACAGTTTGCGCACCCGATGGTCTCCTCGGCAGCAGCTGTCACCTGGTCGCGAGTGTGGTGCCACAAGTCGCCCACTGTGGCTATACAGTCCACATCACCACACAGGCGTGCAGCCATCGCCTTCTCCAGCTCAGTACGTTTCGCCACAGTACCGAGGGAGAGAATGTTAAATTTACGCCGATTCACGGCGGGAGTGCAATACATAGATATATGAAAAGTTGGTCCGAACCCACTTGTGATCAGTGCCACACTCAGCTCCACGCAGTACACGTGTCATGCTCACTTCACGCATAACACGCTGACGTACGATGACATAGTCGAGCAGGTGAGCGTGACCACTCCGTGGGTGCGTCCAAGTTGCTTTATCACTCGCACTCAGTGCAAACCGAGTGTTCGTGCTCATCAGGCCGTGAGTGGCACACAGTGAGAGCAGCCTGTCACCGTTCGCATTCGCCGAACCAATGCCATGCGAACCGATAACATCAGTCCACGCTGATGGATCACGCCCAACGCGCGCGTTGAAATCACCCAGCAGAAATAATCGGTCGCTCCTCAGCACAGACCGTATCACGGAGGCTAGCTCAGTGTAGAACTGATCACGCGTTTCATCAGGATAACACATGGTCGGACCGTATGTGCTTATAAAAGTAGCAAACTTACCTCTTCCGAGTCGTAGGCGAACAGTCATCAGTCGCGCGCTGATGCCCATTGGTTCACCCACCAGCTGGCCATTCAGGCGATCGGATATTGCAAATCCGACCCCATGTTCCCGTGGTGCTGAGGCGGCGTTCCCCACCCAGTAGAATGTCTAGCCAGCATCTGCTTCATGTAACTTACCTTGCTCAGTGAGCCGAGTTTCACTGAGCGTCGCAATATCGATGTGGCAGCGCGCCAGCTCCATTGCGACCAGTGCAGTGCGTCGCTCCAGGCGCTCGCTGGAGTTCCGGTCCAGTAGTGTGCGCACGTTCCAGCACCCGATGCTGTGCTTTGCGAGCAGGCATACGATTGCATTGGTGGGCAATCGCACGCTAGGTGGTCGTTGTGCTTCGGAGGTTTGCTTAGGGACTCCACCCGGAGCCTTTGGCTCAATAGCCTGACCCACAAGGCAGTGGGTGGTTTGGGGGTTTGTTTGAGGGACTCCACCCGGAGCCTTTGGCTCAATAGTCTGACCCACAAGGCAGTGGGTGGTTTGGAGGTTTGCTTGAGGGACTCCGCCCGGAGCCTTTGGCTCAATAGCCTGACCCACAAGGCAGTGGAGAGCAGATCCAGTTCGGGAATGTGATTGCAGAGACAGATGGGGATCTGCTTGACGGCCGTCACACGCAGCCTTTGAGGTTCTGGAACAATTATTATATGTTTTGCGACCGTAGTAGGATACGCACCTGCGACTACGGCCAGACGCAGGTAGGTTTTTGGCGGGTTTTTACACCAATTTGACCAGGGGCTGCATGGCTTGAGACGGGCAGTAGCAAACCATTGAACACCCGGAGGTGTCCTCCCACCGTCAGAGACAATGTGTGGCACTCGTGCTCTACGCCAGTCGAGCATTGAGAATATAACCCCTAAACCTGTTGTCTCCCATGGCTAGGTTTTTCAGGAAGTGGGCCATCGACCACTTCCTAACCTCCGGAGAGGATGGACTAGGATACTGCCAGGGCGCCCAATCCTGACAGGTGACCGACTCGGGTCCTCAGCCAAAGCCTTCGATTAAAGGAACACCCGAAACGCAGCGGGTCTAGCACATGGTCAGTTAGCTGACTCATGCGGATTGGTGTCCTGGATCTTAGCAGGGAGAAGGGCGAAACCCACCTCCCACCCAGCGGTCGCCACGTGGAGGCGCCCAGGACATGAGGCTATGGCGCAACAGTGGCAGCCGTGGGTAGACCATCTGTCAGGATCTAGCCACCACCAGCCTCAGCGCACCATAGGCTCTCCCGCCATATATATATATATATATGGGAGTTCGGAGTGTGTAGGTTTTTTAAAAGAATGATCTGTCGTTTCCCATTTATCTTTGGTAAATGCTATGGCCTTTAATCACGCAAGGGAAAAGGAGTTCGCATGAATTGATTGTAGGTAAGCATGAAAGTGCGTAATCCGGTGATTTCTGAGGTGAAGAGGTGCTATGCGGGAAGCGGTTTCAAGAGGCTGTGTAAATGGTGTGAAGAATCTGGCGTCGTTAAGGGTGACTGACTTAATCAGTGGTTTTCTGTGAAGTAGGGAAAATGGAACGCTGTGAACCATCCAGGAAAGTTAACTAATACCTTGGTCTCTGCGTGTATTACCGTGAACAGAAGAGTCGGTTTAGTTAATGACAATGATATATACGGCTATAGTTTATTGCCTTGCACAGTGAGGTAACACAACGTCATGAATGGGATGTAAGTGTTTGGCGCAAGATGTTGTCCACAATGCTGACGGATGTGCATGGCTACATGGTACTGAAGTGGGCAATCTCTTGTTAAGCCGGTGTTTGATTATATGACAAGTGGGCAGACGGGACGCCTAAAGCATCTGCAAATATTCTCGTGTAACTGGGGAGCGTTCAGAACGTTCATCACCCACCAAGCGAGAATACTGAAAAATGGTTCATCAAATATCGTTGCAGTAAGAGGGGATGGCTCATGAAGGTGAGCATTGCCACGTGTCAGAGCACTACAGAAACAGTGTTTACGAATAATGGACTGATGCAACGACAAGTTACAGGTAGAAAATATCTGCAAGAGGTTAACTTACCACTTCGTGTTTAGAGGACGATGTTGTTCGCATACGTCGCAGGGTTGCTAACACGTGTTAATGTATGAATTTTCCCATACGTTATCTGAAGATTACGGAGCCACCCACGGAACCTGTGAGCTTGTAGACCGCCGCATACTTCCTATGGGCTGTGGGACGACAAGACACAGATGCAGGGGGTGGCCATGAAAAGGGCCGTTGCTCCGTTCTCATAGGAATGGGAAAAGTGTAGTAACTGGAATGCGAAGGAATACCGGACAAGGTGATATGCTAGGAGACTTCGAGTGCACGTACGTCACATAAAATCTGAAAGAGAAATCAGGATGGACAAGGAATGTAACCTGCGGCGGCGAATTGTGGCGTTCTAACACGGCGCCAGCGGTACGCGGGAGGAGGCTCTGTGGCAGCGTGAGGTTGAAAGTCAATGGGCGGCACAAAGCAGACGCTCCGAAGACAAGGTGATCACGGAAAATCTACATTACCTGTAACTACATATCAACGCAACATCACATGGCGGCGGCAGGATTGGGCGGAGGCTCTGTGGCAACGCGAGGTTAAAACGCAGTGGGCGGCACATATCAGTGGCTCTGCAATAGGGATGAGCATGGAAAAGCTATGTTAGTGTAGCTACGTATCAATGCAACAGAACATGGCGGCGGCAGGACTTGGGAGGAGGCTCTATGGCAGTTTGAGGACACGACATCGTGCTCAACCTGGCATACACGAATGTTTCCCTCTCTTCAATGATGCCACTGGCACGCTGCACTATTACCTGAAACAGGTTAAGTAGCGTTGACCGCTCGCTCAAAGTTCCTTTCAGATGCTTATTCTCATTTTCAATGCGATTCGTGTTGTCGTATCCGAATAAAACCACATGGCCCATCAAATGCGCTGCCCAACTAAGCCGCCATGGGATCCATGTACGGCGGAGGTATGGGAAGCATTCCGCGCTGCGCAGGGATATGCCTTCCATAATCCGACGGTAATGCGCGCAGTCGTACGTGTACAACAAGGACCGCAGCATGTTGAATAGAGCTCTCTTCTCTTTCGTGTTACAGAACGGAAGGTGTGAGCAACTCCACCGCATGTCCCGCATAAGGTGTACCCGGCAGAATACGATGTTCTGATTGAGGTACACATTAAGAAACGCATTCACTTGCGCGGTGCGCTTGTCCATCACCAAGGTCCGAGCACCGGCAACCGCGGGGGCCAAATCCAACATACCTCTCACTGCCTCCTCGCAAGCAACCTCCGTCTCATTAGGCAACGGGGCATAAAAGAAACTCATACCCAGGCCGCTAACGTCCACAACCATGCAGTGCCACAGGATGCAGCCGCCCTAATTGATCTGCCATGTGGATGCCGCCAAAATTACCTCCCCGTATTGGCCTACCAAATCGAGCATGCGCGATGGGTACGAAAAACAGGTAACGAATCTGATTCCCCTCATGCATTCTTTTGACCTGACCATTTATTTGCAACAGCTGCGTTACCTCCTCCACCTCAGTGACGCAAGCTTTAGGATGACGCCGCCGTATGACATACAAATCAAGTCATGTTAAACGAATGTTATACTGCTGCCGCACAAAGGCACGCATCTCCTGGGTCCAACGAAAGGTTCTCATGAAGTTAAGCACCAGCCGTTCCTGATCTTCTCTTAGCCTCCAATTTCTCACGTACAGCCAAGGCTTCCCATTGTGAAAGCTGTGCGAATGCCACAGAAACGCATTCCCTATTTTGTAACATTCGCCCTTATACGTCACAGGAAAACGCGCAGGGCAATCGTAACATCGGTACCTATAGTAATCTTCAAGTCAGGCAATTACAATGCACTTACCGCTTTCCAGTAACATTGCTGCGCCTCGCATGCACACATACAAACAAAATATACCGGTGTGGGCATCCTTCCGGTAGCACCTGTCCAGTCTCCCTCTGGTACGCCTTCGCAGATAAGGACCCTTGAGCATACGTCGGAATACAAACGAGCCATCTACCGTGGTTGCTACGCGTGAGGCGGGAAAATGATTAACCATCATAACGCATTTAAACCCCTTAGTATATTGATTACTAATTGAGGTCGTAGGATTCCACCAGGCATCCTCAATTATTATTATTAATTACTATGGGATCAAAGGCCCTAACTTTACCTCACCTCACCTGCAACCGTGTGTACCGGAATGACACCGCAGCCCGCGGTCTTTTCCGTCCTACCACTGGCGGGAGGGACCGCTTAACGATACGCGCGGTTTCAAAATCGGGGTGATGCCTCGAGTTACAAATGATCTATGGATCTGGGAAACTATGGTCAAACTTTGCAAAGTGAAGGTAGAATTTTATGTTTCAGCCGGTCTAGATACTCAAAAATCATCTATGTGTGATATATTAGGCTGAATAAAAAAGTTCGTAATTTTCGTTAAAGTAGAAATGGAATACCAAAGAGGTGCATTAAATTCAGTTTGAAAATGAAAAAGCAATGCTTGCAATGGGAGGGCAGCGTATGACGGTTTATTGGTGCACGGTAACAAGTACTTATAGATGACAACTGTATGTATGATTTTGCACGTCTGCGCTTGTCCTTATGTGTATGTGTCATTAAAAGTGGTAACGTAAGTGGGAATCGAAATAGCTTGCTATATATTGCATTAAAGCGTGCATTAAATTACGAAAGCACGATCCTAGGAGTGAAAGGCTGTATGTACAAGTGTAATGATATATATATATATGCTTGCAAAGGTAACATATATGTTAGTGCATTGAGCCATGTGTTAAAGGTGCACACAGTTAAGTATATTTATTGAAACGTACATCTAAGTATATCTTGTAATATTCTAGTTGATAATGGATTGCGATGTACTCGAGAAAAACTAGCTGCTATTTATACAAGTTAACCTGTTTATGTGATTTTACATGTTGAAATATGGTGATTACCGTCGTTGGAATGCGCGTTTTATGGATAACATAACCTAATTAACATAATAAATGTTAGCTTAATTTTTAGGGTACGTAAATGTATGACTTGTATGAAGCACATGAAATCACACTTTGATAAATGAGCAATTTATAGAAGTTATGAACAGGGATTAGAATAATTTTACGCATGTATAGCACGCATTTACGCATGAGTACGTATTCCTGTGTATTCCTGTGAAGGTGACGGTTGCATATTTTGGCCATGTTAATGTGTCATTTATCGCATTATTGTGAATACTTTACTGGATTCATGGATTGCGTTCGTTGCCGTTATGCATGGAAAGAGGATATAAGTACGGTAACGGTAGCGTAATCATCAACTATGAAACTGTGACGCATTGGATGTTTCCAGCATCGGAAATTCAAGCTGCATTATAAGGGTGTCCATTCCCCGATAGGGAGAAGTTTTATTAACTGGATTGAAACGTATGTCATTGGGCTGCACCAGCTTCCATGAACGGGTGTCAATTACCACAAATACGTCCCATTAAATGTGCGGCAATAGCACCAATCGGGAAACAATATGCATACACGAAACAATGTGCTTTATATAAAACAAAGTAAACGTAATCGACGCAGCGCACGTGTAGTTATCAATGGTAGAGACTCCGGGTCATGAATGTTTACTATACGTTAGCATGTGAATAAGCGGTCGATTTCTGGCTGCATTCGTCGGGACTTCTATTAGCCGTTAAACTGGACAACGGGGTGAATATGCCTCTGTTCACGGTTCTAGAGCAGCAGATGGCATGCGGCAGTAACGTGCTCATGAAAAACTCATCTGTGCTGCACTAGTTTTTTGAAAATGCAGTGTTATCCATTTGTCCCGGCTCTGCGCACAAGTTGGCGGACAGGCGGTAGATGCAATGAATATACCTATCGGTTTACCGCATTTATGTTCATGATTTTGCATAGCTGCCATGTATTACCCGACGTGGTAGTTGTCTTGTATTATGGCTAATTGCTAAGGCAACAACCATACAGGTTAACGTTCTAGGTGATAAGCAGCGGTGGATGTAAATTGTTCCGGACATAGGGAAAGCCGAAGCAATAAGGTCGAGGGATGTTTGGACCATTCAGAAATATTCATCACTAGGTGAGCGAGCGTATATGTAGCTCTGAACACACCAAGGGTGAACACTGAGAAATGGTTTCCCAAGCCTCATAAGAGGCCGCGGTAACAGTTCGAAATCAATGTAAACGGGACATTGGATAAACGAACACGTAAGACAGTATAAATATGTACAATTATCAAAAAGAAATGTTACATGAAAACATCTCATGGGTAAAATACGCAGTGCAGAACATACGCATGGAGTTCTGCATTACTCCGTAAGCGACGAGACGCTCAGAGTAGTCATGCATGCGAAGGGAATATGCGCCCGTTCTAAAAACCACACGTTACAGATCAATACACCAACCTGACGTGCACTAGAAGTATTTCTGCTGTGGCACACGTGAAGTGGAGGCGGACCAGTACTGGCTGATCACTGAAGTAGGCACCACGGATAGACATGGGTTTTGAAAGCGAAAAGTGAACAAGCGATGCACTTACCAGAGGTGCAACGGAGTAAATACGCGGCAGCACATGGTACATGCAGGGAAAGTGGTAGTGGCACATCACTCAAGTAAGAATCTCGAAGAGAGGGGTTCTAAAAGCCACCTATTAAAAGCCCACACCCTTACGGGATGTGCAACGGAGTAGATAGACGCGGCATATGTGATGTGGTGGCAGACCAGTAGTTGACCATCACCTTCATCATCGGCTGGCTAGCCGAACAACCTCCTCGTGGTGCCAGCTGGGTGGTTCGGGTTTGACCCGTTCCAGCAAATAGTTCGGCGGCAGTGTTCCAGGAAGTGTTGGGTTTTCGCCTGGCAAGCGTTCTCCCTATAAAAAGCCACAAATGCCTGCTTAACAACACTGTGACGCGGAGGTCGTGACTCGCCACAAAATAAGGTCACTGCCCCGTGGGTATCCGAATAATCCTTTCCAGCGCACGGACATCCATCTTCTACTCGAGCATTGCCGACGATATGAGAGTGAAAACTAGAGCAGCACAGTTACACACAGGAACCTCACGGTTACACACCCACCCACACACAACTACATAATTACATACCTCCTACATACACATACACTGGTACGGCAAACATAACGTATTCTTGCACACTCTTGACCGCGCATTGTTGTCATAATGATCATGTCTGTAAAGGCGTGCCTCGCCTTGTCGAGAATAAAACTTTAGCTAAATTTACGAATCACTGATAGACTGGATGTGTAAAACCCGCATTAGGACACAATACACTTACCGTGGGTGAAAGGAAGTACGTAGCGGCGGCAACCGTGACCTTGAGGCTGACCAGAAGTGGCGGATCAGTCATCCAGGTAGCACGGATACACAGGAGTTGAAAAACCAATTTTTTACAGAAAATAAACTTACGGGAGGTGCAAAAGAGTATTTAAGTTGCAGGAAATGTTTCGTGGAGGAATACCATTAATGACGCATATGTCAGGTGTCCTAAAAGAAAATAGTGAAGAGCCAATGCACTCTTGGAGTTGCAACCGAGTACAGAGGACACAAAGCATACGTGTAGGCCAAAAAGTAGCGCCGGGTCACCTATATATGCAACATAGATACACAGCGCTACTAAAAGCCGCTTATTAAGAGCGGACATATTTACCGGAGGTGCAACGGACAAGCTAGCAGCCGCAAAGGTGACGTGGAGGCGGGCCAGCATTGGCGGATCAACCATGTAGGCAGTATGGATACCCAGCAGTTCTAAAAGCTGCTTATTAACAGCGGATACACCTACCGGACATGCAACGGACTTGATAGCGGCGGCAAAGGTGACGCGGAGACGGAAAATATTGGCGCATTAATCATATAGGCAGCGCAGATGGGGTTTGCTAAAAACAAATTGTCAACAGTGGATAGACATACCTAAGGTGCAACGGACAACATAGCGTGAGACAAAGATGCCCGTTGTCACCTTTCTCATCAACCTTGCTGTTGACGAAGTCATGGAAATCGCGTTCACAGGACACGACTTGGAAGGTGTGGAGCTACTCCCAGGAGAACGACTTCTTGACTTAGAGTATGCTGATGAAATTGCCCGGATCTGTGACAGCTCACAAACGTGCCAAGCGGCACTGGACAGATTAGCACTAGCTGTCCGGCACTTCGGGCTTTGCTACGCACCCTCAAAGTGCAAAGCGTTCCTCCAAGATTGGTCTGGACCACCTCCTTCGCTGACCCTTGGTGGGAATCAGCTAGAAGTCGTTCAGAAATTCAACTACCTGGGAAGTTGTATCAGCGCCCGTGGGATTGAAGCTGAGATCACGAACGGTACAGCAAATGCTCGGGGCGCTTTTGCAAACCTTCGCCACTTATGGCGCCGGCGCGACATCACTCTCACCCTGAAGGGTAGAGTGTACAATGCATCAGTACGTTCGACCCTATTGCACGGTTGTGAAACCTGACCGTTTAAAGCAGGGGACCTGAAGAGGCTAGTTACGTTCGACCACCAGTGCCTTCGTACTTTAGCTCACATCTGGTGGGAACACCGCGTGAGTAACGAGCGTGTACGACGCCTTGTTTATGGCACAGGAAAAGGAACTGAACCGCTCAGCACCGTCATTTCAAGCACCAGGCTCCGGTGGCACGGCCACGTGTTACGCATGCCAGCCCACCGACTCCCGCGATGTGCGTTGTTTGCACACCGGGGGTGCGGATGAAAGAAGAGGAGAGGTGGTCAAGCGATGACTTGGTCCAGAGGAATGAAAGCCCTCAGTTCTGAGCTGGCCTCGGTTGGAGCGTCTCGGCTCCCTGGTTGGGGCCCGAAAGACGATGAACACGTTTGGTTGGACACACTTGCTGATATGGCTAGGAGCCGACCTCAGTGGCGTTCGTGCTGTGAGTTTCTTTGTCCCACCCCATCCCTCTTAGCCTTCCCCTCCAACCATGATCTCACTATTTAACCTTATATAATTTCGCATAGTAATTTTTTGCTGCATAGTAGCCGGCTGGTAGCTTACCGGAACGATGCCCATTCGTTACCGGTAGCTCAGCCGGCTTGCACCAGTTGCATTTTCTTCTTTTTTATTTATTGCAGCACAATAGCAGGTGTTCCCTACCTCTAGCTAACGTGTATGATGATGATGCCACCGAAACTGGCTCTGAAAGGCGGAAGTAGACTTCCGGCTCACCACCCGAAAATCTACCTTTTGAGGACCCGCTTCACCCGCTTCGCGACGGGCTTTGAGGTTCTTTATGGCGGTCTTCAGTTTCAACCTATTAGTTAATGGGAGGTCAGATTGACTACTGACCCCAGAACCTTAGAGTTTAAAAGCGAAACGCAGAAGCGTATTACGCTCGTCCGGTGTTGAAAGAACGACTCTCAGTAAACGGGTTTTCACGTCCGAAACATCAAGCGACACAGACCCAAGCCTAATGATTTTCCGCACAGTTACGTCAGGAAACCCGAGCGGTAGAAGTTTGGAAACCCAAAGCTTAAACCATTGTGGGTCATCAAGCATTCGCTCCTTTGGAAGTGCGGCGGTGGACTTCGTGACACCCCTAAAAATGACACTGGTATAAGTGTAAGCGTAAGTGCTGCGGGGGGTACCTACTCAACTCGCCACAGAAGCCTGCGACCGGGTGGCTGGTTAGCTGCATAGGAATTGGCTTGGGGAGGAGACGTCGAAGAACTTAATACTGAAGGGTCTGCAAGTGACGTGCTTACCTGATACTCTGTAAACTCCGATACTACCACATTTTGAGAGTTTACAGCTTACCTTTTCTTGCTCCGCTTGCGTTTTACTGACAAGGTCTGTAATATTTCGGCACTAGCTGTGGAATCGCGTACTCCTTCCAACTGTTTAGCACCAACTAGCTCACAATCGGTTGCCGGATAGGTTGTCAGGTAGACGGAATCCGGTTGCGTGCTACTATCCGCTAATTTCACTTGGCCGAGAACAAAGGATGGTGTCAGGCGATCTGCTAAACCTTCAACTTTCCCATCCAAAGTTGTCAACAGCAAAGACAGCACTCTTCCATATTTGTCAGTCTGGAAACGAGCGAGTCGAAACAACACTTCGTGGTTACACAGCGCTGAGCTTTAAACTTAAAACAAGCTTCACCGATATAAAGGAACATCCCAATGCTTCCCAAGAGAGCATACTGATCCACAGGCGAACCGGTGCATGCCACATGGAACCACCTACCGCAAAGATCGCATTGCATACCACCCGACAAGTCGGTTAAATGTATAGTGCATCTCTCTAAGCCGCATAGGTAAACTGAATCAGTTGTTTTAAGACCCGGAGGCAAACCCACAACTTTTCTAACCATTTTGACAGTGATGAAGAAAAGGTAAGAACAACGAAAAGGTGAGGACCGGTTTGCGAAGGCCTACAATGCAGACAGCGAGAGCAAAGTCGGGTATTACCGCAAGAGAAACGTACGCACCGAATTGAATTCACCGGGGGCAACCGATATAAAGCACTTTTTCAAGCAGGACAGTGTTTACACAAACGTTTTATTGCACATGAAAGAGTAATCAGCGGATGCAGGGTGTAGCAAGCCGTGATTCGTACGGAAAAAGAGAGTGCGAGTAGATTAGGACTATTGAGTCCCTTTGATTCCCAGAAAACAGAGTTCGTCGAAGAGCTCGAACGATGAAACACGACAGGTAGGCCGTGACCAAATAGTCCGGTAAGTTGGCACTTCCAAGCCCTTTCGGATCCTAAGAAGACTGACAAAGGCCAAATTTTCTGTGCAGTGTTATTCAACTACTGTTTTCAAACAAGGATTTCAGCCTTTCAGCGCCACATAAAATCGGGCCTTGTAGTTGTAACACTGATATCTAAAAGAGCTAACAGCACTAAAATTGTCATGCACCTTACCGCTTCTTTTTCAAGTGCTTACGCTTGTTATGCACACATGGATATTGAATGAATCGACAATCATAACCATCAGGGTGATCTTTTCCAGTCCTTTGCTTATGACCCGCCGCAGTTTCTCTTTGGAACCGCAACAAATCACGTTGGAACCCCTTAATTGCCTCGTAACCACCAGTTGTCATGCAATGAAATGCTGCGGCATCATCCTGCATGGCGGACGACACGAAACGCGCCAAAACATACCAGCTAAATAATTCATATAAACAAACCACTTACACTGCCTTCAATTCTTAACCTTAAGGTATCTAGAAACTACTCTTAACTTGCACTTACCATTTACATGACTGCGAATAGCGACCTCCTGCGCATTCTGTTCTCCCGAGACAGGTCATTTGATCATTGGATCAAGTGATTATGTGTAACTCACAATGTTTGTGCGAAAGTGGTGACTAAGGGTATCCAGTGTATTGCCTGCAAACTCTGGGCATGGGGCCAAAAGCGTTGCTCGCAACTTACTGAACCGCTCTTCAAGACCTATGCTGAGCACAAGGATTTGCTATGGATTTGTCGATATTGCATCGATGCTGCTGCGTTGGCAAGACGTCCGCCACATCAACATCCTGAAAGGCGTTCTTCTGCTCCTTCTGCTAGGCGTGCTAGGAAGCGGAGCAATACATCTTCCAGCGACGCTCCAAAGGTCGCGGCCACCCCCGCCCCGTCTACTTCTCATTCGGACCCTTTGATACACATCCGGCCTGTTGAGCATACGACGAAGTCATTTGCGGACGTAGTGAAGGAGAAAGCGACTTTGGCCTCGTGTGGCCAAGGTCCAGCCACATGTGTCATCAAGGCTAAGACTAAATCTTCGAATAAACCTGAGCTTCCATCTTCTCAGTCACAGATGAAGATAATTCTCAACAGAATCTCTGAGCCGGAAAAAGTGATAAAGGAAAATCCAGCATCTCGTAAGCCACCAATTCCAGAGCGCATTCAGCCATCTCGTGACCGCTGTCTCATCATCGTGAACGCGGCGGAATCGGACAAGGCTACCTCGGCGGAGCGAATGTTGGATGATCAAATACTGCTCGAGCGGATGATTTCTCTACTGTTTGATGCAGGCGAACAAGGAATAAACATTGTCTCTGCCTTTCGCCTCGGTAAGAAGCAGGAAAATTCCTCCAAGTTTCGACCCCTCAAGATTGTATGCGGAAACGAAGAAGAGTGCGCGCGCATCCTTCGACGGACTCCACGTCTCAAAGGCGAACCTTTCTACGTGTTACGAGACCTCTCTCCCGAGGACCGAATTAAAATGAATAAGGCTATAGAGGAGCTCCGAACACGCCGAGCGAGTGGTGAAACCGACCTACATATCGTGGATTTTTGCGTAGTTCGGAAGAGCACAAGAGTGCGCTGGAGGCCGATTCTTGTCACCCTCAGACAGTAAAGTATAAAAACGGACTACGCGTGCTATCGGCCAACGTACGCAGTCTAAGGAATAAACTGGACGAAATTCAGTTGCTTACTTCGGAGACTCGTCCAGACCTGATGGCCTTCACCGAAACCTGGCTATTCTCAGATATCACGGACTCGGAAGTGTCTATCCCTGGATATCACCACTCCCGGTCCGATCGCCACGGGGTGAGGTCAGGTGGTGGAGTAATTCTCTACTGGAAGACGGATCTCAAAGTACATCTAGTTGAAGCAATCAGTGACCAGGATGACAATTTCGAAGCCCTCTGGTGCCGTGTTCATGACGGCTTTAGATCTCTCTTGGTCGGTGTCGTCTACAGAGCGCCATCGGGTCCCGGAGCACGCTTGTTGGGCTCGATAAGAATGTATGGTGGGCACAAAGACTGTTTAATCTTGGGGGGTTTCAATGCACCGGATATCGATTGGGACCTACTTCTTTGTGATCGCCGATCTGACTTCTTCGACGCCACACTGCTTAAAACCGCTCTCGATTGCAGCCTCGTTCAACATGTCTTGACGCCTACTCGTATTTTTCCAGACCAGACCCCGCACATCCTGGATCTCGTGCTCTCCCCGGCAGATACGGATGTCACGAACCTAACCGTTCTTCAACCCATAGGCAAGAGCGATCATTGTGTTGTTTCATTCCACTGGACTCGCCGTCTCACAATCCATAGCCACTGTGGTCACCGTCGAAATTTTTGGCGTGCCGACCCACTCCGTCTGAAAACGGCCGCAAGCGCTACGGATTGGGGTATCCCGGAACACATTCACCTCGATGACGCATGGAATCTTGTACTCTCCAAAATAACGTCGTTAATTGAGCAGGTCGTTCCTTCCTCCCATCGAAAGCCCTTCGCTAGAGGTCCACCTTGGATGGATCGAGAGTTGAGGTCAAACATGAATAGAAGGTGCAAACTATGGGACCGCTATAGGCAATCTCATGCAGAACTCGATTTCTCTCACTACAAGACAGTCAGAAATGTTTGTGTCGCAATGAAGCGCCAGAAACGCCAACGATACGAGCTATCCTTGGCAAAACACTCCAGCATCGCGCCCAAAATGCTGTACTCTTATTTGAAAAGAAGCACTAGAGCTGGTAATGGCATCCCTGCTTTGTGTTCCTGTGATCATCAAGCTTTACTTCACGAGGACACTGAGAAAGCTAGTCACTTGGCTAAGCAATACGCTTCTGTTTACGCGAAAGAAACCCCATTTAGTGACAGAGCCGTATCCACATTTCCATCTTCGTTGGCCCAAGTAGATATTAACACTGATTCTGTGATGAAATTTCTTCTTCAGTTAGATCCGTATAGCTCACCCGGCCCTGATGGATTGCATCCTTTGTTCCTCAGGACTGTGGCGGAGTACATAGCTTCACCCATATGTCAAGACTTTCGTCGCTCACTAGAAGCTGGCCGTCTTCCTTCAGCTTGGAAAGTGGGTATCGTCAAACCCATTTACAAAGGAGGGAGTCGACATGATCCGGCCAATTATCGTCCAATCTGTTTTACGTCAGTAGTGTGTAAAGTTATGGAACGAATCCTAAAACAAGCTGTTACTCTTCATCTTGGGGTACAGAATGTCATTGCTTCTGCCCAGCATGGGTTCAGAAAAGCACGCTCCTGTACCTCGAACTTGCTCGTTGCTAAGGAGACCTGGGCAAGGTCACTTGACTCCGGCAAACGCTTGGACGTTGTATTTGTTGACTTCAGCAAAGCTTTTGACAAAGTCCCGCATGAACGGCTCCTGTTTAAGCTCCAAGGAATCGGTATTTCTGGGAACCTCCTGTCTTGGATCTCCGACTTCTTAAACGACCGCTCTATGCAAGTGCAGGTGAATGACATTTTCTGCTCCTGTTCTCATGACGAGCGGGGTCCCACAGGGCTCTGTCCTCGGTCCCGTACTTTTCAATATTTTCATCAACGACTTACCATCCACTCTTCAGACGGATTGCCTAATCTACGCTGACGACCTAAAGCTATGGATGGAAGTATCCAGCCTTGAAGACGCCGACCGATTACAAACTACGCTCGATCTACTTCATGACTGGTCGATTAAGTGGCAGCTACCCGTAAATCGTGCTAAATGCTCTGTTCTCCCCGTTGGCTCATCAAGCCCATTTGGAACTTACCATATTGGTGGTTCCTTGCTCAGAAGCGCAACCCAAGAGAGGGATCTTGGAGTGATAGTGTCATCAGACCTCAAATCTATTCAAGACACCCAGAAGAGGGTCGCCGCGGCCTACAGGATGTTCCATTCTATACGTAGAGGGTTTTCTCTCCTGACCCCGGGACTTTTCCGACTCCTGTTTGGCTCGCATGTACGCCCGATTCTCGAATACGGACTACCTGCTGTCTACCCTCTCACCAAATCCGAATGTGATATGATAGAGAAGGTTCAACGGCGTGGATCCAAATCCGTCCCTGAGTTGCGAGACCTGTTGTATCCACATCGACCTCAACAACTGAACTTGTTCTCCCTAGGTTACCGCCGTTA
Organism: Dicrocoelium dendriticum; assembly: GCA_944474145.2. Taxonomy (NCBI): domain Eukaryota; kingdom Metazoa; phylum Platyhelminthes; class Trematoda; order Plagiorchiida; family Dicrocoeliidae; genus Dicrocoelium; species Dicrocoelium dendriticum. Next base: position 185,858,739 of record OX104064.1, read on the forward strand.
CCGAGGAGATTTGATTTTCACCCTACGTATTCTCAGAGGAGAACTGGGTTGCGAGTTACAGGGCTTCTTTCAATTTAACACTAAGAGTTCGACACGAGGCCACCGCATGAAACTGTTCAAACCGAGGAATCTCCGTGTGCGGCTCAATTTGACCTTATCAACTCGCGTGGTGAATGATTGGAACCGGTTGCCGGATCCTGTTGTTGATGCTGAGACAGAGGAACGTTTCAAACAACTGTTAGATTCTCACCTGAGCGCGCTGGGATTCTGCTGCCTCTAAGGAAGCTACAGTGGTCCTCTGCGGAACCTTCTACCGCAATGACCCACGCCATCTCCGCAATGATCGGGAAGTGAAGGAGCTGACAAAGGATCTTCCTTCTACTCTCTATCATCCAATGATCCAATGATACAACATCTAAACTGCATGAGCACGTTTACCCCGACTGTACCAGGCATTCGTCACGGGCAACACTTTAATCGCTTATCGTTAGAAGGTCGCTCCGACCACTGCCCATTCTGGTAGCGCACGACCCAGGTCTGATCTAACGAAAACCTTCAGGTAGTGCTAAGTAATGTGCGCAGCCTAAGGAATAAGGTGTACGAGTTAGGTCTGCTTGATGGGTCTCATCCCGATATACTCACATTCACTGAAACGTGGCTGTCTCAGGACATCACGGATGGTGAAGAACATCTATCTGGCTACGCACTATTTAGATGCGATCGCTCTGCTGGCCGACAGGGAGGGGGCGTCGCTCTTTATGTGAGCTGTAAACTTGACGTTTTGAAGACTTGCTTATTTCAGCCAGCAGACAAAACTGTTGAAGCTCTGTCGGCTGTTATTAGCACATCCTCGGCTCAGGTTACAGTTGTAATTGTGTATAGAAGCCCTGGGAGCGTATCCAAAGAGTTACTTGAATTCATTCGCTCCCAGTCCGCAAATAAGTGTTTGGTGATGGGCGACTTCAACCTCCCAGAGATTTGCTGGGCAGATCTTTCTTGCGACTCAGCGTCAAGCACATTCGGCGCTGATCTGCTTGAACTTACGCTCCAGGTGTCTTTGCACCAGTTCATTGACCTCCCCACTAGGTACATGGACGCCCAAGTACCGTCTATCTTAGACCTTGTATTTGCTAAGTCACTGGATTTTGTTGATGACATTACTTACGGACCTCCACTGGGTTCCAGTGATCATGTTTGTTTGCTCTTCAGTTGTACTCTGTCTAGACGCTACCAGAGTACTGTTGAGTCTCGCCCGAACATATTGCAAGCAGACTATCAATCAATGAGAGCCAAAGCTTCTGGGTTGCATTGTGAGATCTCAGACGACGATACTGTCGAAGTTGCCTGAGATAAATTTAAGGCCTACCTCACAGAGGTCTCTGCTCCCTTCATCCCAGTCAGAAGGAGAAAGGAGGCCCGAGCACAGCCGCCCTGGATAGATCCCACTGGCAGGCATCTGCTCACAAAGAGGTCTAGATGTTGGCGGACTTACCGAGATGTTCCGTCCACCGATACTTATGACAGGTACCGTAAGGCTAGAAATAGGTGTATGCAACACCTAAGGAATGCTCGGCTCAATTTTGAAAAAGGGTTAGCGGACGAAGCTTCAGAGAATCCAAAAAGATTCTTCGCTTGTGTCAAAAGGCGCTGCGCTTCGAACATGTCAATTCCAGTATTGATGCGTGATGACGGTACTCATGCGCATACGGATTATGACAAAGCCTGCGTACTCAGTGGGTAATATGCGGCAGCGTTTGTAAGGGAAACCTCTTTGGCAGGTGTTGAGCTGGTTTGCAGGACCCCAGAGGGTTCAGAACTATCTGAATTTATTGTAACGGAGACTGCAGTTCGTAGGCTGTTACAAGGGCTGAACCCTTCTAAAGCCTCTGGGCCTGATTTAATTCACCCAAAACTGTTGCATGAGTTGGCTGCGGAACTAAGTGGACCGCTCGCTATTGTGTTTCAGAAATCGCTTGACAGTTGTGCATTGCCTTCCGAATGGAAGGAAGCTGTCATCTGTCCCATCTTCAAACATGGGGACAGGGGTCTGCCTGCAAATTACATGCCAGTTAGTCTGACGAGTGTAGTAGTCAAACTCCTCGAGAAACTGGTGAGAGATTCATTGGAGAGTCATCTGAGTAGATTTAATCTACTTAGCAATGTACAACACGGATTCCGGAAGGGATTTTCGTGTCTGACGAATCTGTTGGTGGCTCGCGAAAATTGGGCGGATGCAGTGGCTAACGGCCACACACGACGTGCTTTTCGTCGACTTTTCGAAGGCATTTGACAAGGTACCCCATTTGAGGCTCGCGCAAAAGCTGTCCTCCTACGGGGTATCTGGCCGCGCCCTTCATTGGGTGACTGCCTTCTTGGAGGGTAGAGAACAGTGTGTACGGGTAGGTCGGGGCCTATCATTTAGGCAGTCTGTCCTCAGCGGCGTGCCGCAGGGCTCGGTCCTTGGACCGCTGTTGTTCTCTATCTATGTGAATGACCTACCCGCGGAGCTTGAGGTACCATCGCTGCTATTTGCTGATGACCTGAAGCTGTGGAACATTGTTGATGTTCCTGGGGGTTCCGAAGCTATTCAGCGAGCATTGGATAAGCTTTGGGACTGGTCTACTTTATGGTTACTGCCCATAAATCAGGCAAAGTGCTCCGCTCTTCGAATTGGAGGAAGTTATCCTCCTGCGAAGTACTTGGTCGGTGGGGTCGAACTCCCCCGTGTATCTATCCAGGTTGACCTAGGCGTCGTACACTCTTTGGCTTTACACTCCGGCGACAACTGGAAGAAGGCCGCAAGCAGAGGTTTCCGCATGTTGTGGTTAATCCGACGTTCTTTCGGAGTCTTGACGGGTGGCATCTTTACGAGGCTGTTCTCGGCTTTCGTTCGGCCTCATCTCGAATATTGCGTCCAGGCTTGTCCGCCCTGCCTCGTCCGGGACAAAATGGAGCTAGAGAGGGTTTTACGAGTGGGTACTAGGTTAGTCGTGCGATTACGTGGACGGACGTACCCCGAGCGTCTACTTAGTTTGGGAATGCATTCAATGCACTACCGAAGGCTTAGAGGAGATCTTATCCTAACCTACCGTATCTTGACTGGGAAGGTTGGTCCAGATTTATCTTGGCTATTCAGTCCCGCTAGATTGTCTGTTCTACGCGGTCATTCGTTGAAGCTGAACAAACCGCGGTCCGATCGGATTAGGGCGGAAATCCGGCTGTCACGCAGAGTCATCGACCGCTGGAACATGCTTCCGGAAAGTGTTATCAGGGAATCTACGGTTAAGGGGTTTGAGCGGCAACTTGACGCTCTTGGGTGGCAACACGAAACCTTTCCATTTTCCTGAGTAACTCGCATCTTCGTACTTCTATTTTCTTTTCTCTACTTTTCTTCACGTATTGGTATTATTTTCTTATTTAAGTGCACTTCCCTATTCTGTACCTTCGATTTCTCTTCCTATCCTTTGCTTACTTCACGTGACTGCCACAGCAGGGACTGCTAGGGCAGGAAACGTGGGCATTAACTGGTTGGCCAGGGTGCGATACGGGTATTCCGTTTTAGATCCATCAATAACTGAGCACTTCATCAATTCCTGGCTCAACGACCCACTCAAGATGGAACACTCACGGGATTCTCCTATCGTTCCAGTCCCCATCTGAACTGAACTGAACTGAAGGAAGGTTATTTCCAAGTGGCGGATAGGACGCTCTCGTTCTCGAGCATGCTGCCTTTTTGAGGATTTGCTTTCAAAGGACAGTTTCGGAACAGTGTTTATAAGTCTCGTGCAAGAAATTTGACTTTTGTCAAATTTCGCTTGATCCAAATAATTTTGGATCATCGTTTTTCCCGGATTACATCGTACCCGTTTGGTAATTACCAAACGTCTTTCAGGAATATCTGCACCTTAAAAAAACGAGAGAAACGGCAAATGTGCGAACTCGGTTTGGCTGTGCAATCCAAGACAACTCCCAAGGCGCTCTTCTCTTACCTGAAGAGAAGTACCAGAGCTGGCAGTGGTATTCCTGCTGTATTCCTTGGCGCATGTGGGTTTACTTGATGATGATGCTGCGAAAGCCAGTCTCCTGGCCATGAAATATTCGTCTGTTTACTCAATAGAGACGCCACTTCCCAGTGACGCGGTGCCAATACTCCCTTCTTCGTTGGAGCATGTAGAAATGAGCGCTGATGTCGTTGCCAAAGGCATTCGTGAATTAGATCCGAAATCCTCGCCGGGTCCTGATGGGTTGCATCCGCTGTTCCTCAAGACTGTGGCCGGTTACATTGCCGCTCCTGTTTTCGGAGTATTATTCTTTATTTCATAGGTCCTCATGGTTGTATAGCAGCGAAGCATCATTTCAAATGGCTGATGTACTGCTGTTGATGATGATGATTTCCGAGTATTTCGACATTCCCTTAAAGTTTGACGGCTCCCGATCGCTTGGAAAGTGGGGATTGTTAAACCCATACACAAAAGAGGGGATCGTAAAAACCCTGCCAATTATCGGCCCATCTGTCTAACGTCAATATTGTACAAGGTAATGGAGAGGATTCTCAAGCGGGCACTTCTCCACCTCGAGAACCTAAACGTCATCTCTTATGCGCAGCATGGTTTTCGGCGGGCGCGCTCCTGTTCTTCGAATCTGCTTGTGGCTCGTGAAAGATGGGCGAAATCATTAGACGCTGGGACACGTCTGCATGTTATTTTTGTCGACTTCAGCAAGGCCTTTGACAAGGTTCCTCATGAAAGGCTCCTTTATAAACTACGATTAATCGGTGTTTCTGGGAACGTTCTCTCTTGGATTGCTGATTTTTTGGATGACCGGACAATGCGAGTCGACGTGAACGAGACTTACTCCGCTGCTGTGCTCATGACTAGCGGTGTCCCACAGGGATCGGTCCTGGGTCCAGAACTTTTCAAGATCTTTATCAATGACCTCCTGGCGGAACTTCAGTTAGATTGCTTGATTTACGCTCACGACTTGAAATTGTGGATGGGGGTATCCTGTCTTGACGAGGCGGACCGATTACAGGCTACACTTGATACGTTACATGAGTGGTCAGTCAAATGGCGATTGCCCATAAATTGCGATAAGTGCTCGGTCCTCCCCATTGGTGCTCCTGAGCCTTTCGGGACGTATCACATTGGTGGGGCGTTGCTCAGAACCTCAATCCTTGAAAAAATACCTCGGCGTGTTGGTGTCATCTGATCTACGGACTACACAAGACACGTTACGAAGGGTTGCTGCTGCCAACAGCATGTCCCATTCCATACGAGGAGCCTTCTCGCGTTTGACTCCGGATATATTCCGGCTATTGTTTACTTCCCATGTCCGCCCCATTCTCGAATACGGATTACCTGCCGTCTTCCCTCTCACCAAGTTCGAATGTGACCTCATTGAGAAGGTCCAACGGCGGGGATCGAAACACATCTTGGAGGTACGGGACTTGCCTTATCCTCTGAGACTTCAGCGGATGAGTCTGTTCTCCCTGGATTATCGTCGCGGTGACTTGATTTTAACCAGGCGCATCCTGAGAGGAGAGCTGGGGACGGAGCTGCAGATGTGCTTTCAATCCAATGCAAACAGTTCAACTCAAGGCAACAACTGGAAACTGTCTAAACCCAGAAGACTCCCGGTTCATCCTGCTCTCGCTCTATCAACTCGCGTAGTCAACGATTGGAACAACTTGCCAAAGCATGTGGTCGATGTCCAGAGTGAGAAATGTTTCAAGCGAATGTTAGATTTTTATCTTTTAAGTACGCTGGACCCTTGCAGCTTCCAGTGTAGCTGTCACGGTCCCTTGTGGATTCCCGCTTAACGTCGAATCGCGGCCTCCACGCAATGATCGGGAAGCGATGAAGCTGACAAAGGATTTCTCCTTCTACTCTCTACAATCCTATGAACCTATCATTTTCGGGTTCAGCCTTTGGCATTTTCCGGTATTTTTTGTTTCGTAATCCGTTTTGCACCTTGTTTTAATCCGTAACTGTTTCTGTTGACTGCCCTGCAGGTAACAGCTTGTCGGTTTTATCTTTTGATGTTTCGCACTCTGAAAGCGTCAAGTCGGATTCGCTGAATATCGCCTCTGATATGCTTTCGGCTGCGTTCATCAGCGAATCTAATACTGTATGCGGCAGTGTGCTATGCTCAAAGCCCGTGACGGACGAGTCTGGTGGGATGCAGTGCAACTGGCGAGCAAGGTCTCCGATTTTTGTGTAGATTCGTCGCAGTTAGATCTAGGCAGACGGCTACCGCATATCCATGGAAACCCTAGACGGCCGTTTCGTTCTATTGGGACTCCTCAGTAGCGCGCACCCGCAGAATCCTGCTGGATTCGAACCCACGACCTTGTTCTTGCGAGTCAGCGATTTATGCCATGGGCGACGGCAGCGGACCGCCATGGCTGATATCGAACTGCGATGTAGCCCGGATCACCCTCCACTGGCTTGCATGTTATGAATGTGCAGAGGACTGGCTGGCCCCTGATAAAATTCCCCTACTACTTACAAATAAGTAGTCGCATTAGCAGCTTACATGCCACCTCGATTGGTGGCGGCTTGCAAGGGAAGTCCTTGATCTGAGGGCCAACCCCGTCCTCTGCACCTTCATAATATGCAAGACAGTAGCGTGTGAGCCGCTTTATATCACAGTTAGATATCAGCCATGGCGGTCCACTGCCGTCGCCCATGGCCCAGTGACATAAGTCGCTGACCAGTAAGAGTAAGGTCGTGGGTTCGAATCCGGCAGGATTCTGCGGGTGCGCCCTACTGAGGAGTCCCAATAGGACGCAACGGCCGTCTAGCGCTTTCCTGAATGTGTGGCGGCTGTCTGCCTGTGTCTAACGAATCCACATAAAAACCTAATAAAATCCCTCACCTACTTACAGGGTCTCCGATTGGTGGGTTTTCAGGTTTTCAGCAGGCGGTCCTTTTCCGCCCTGCCAGAACCTATTCTACTTGCGCAAGACCCAGGGCTGGTCGTGCCGAAGTCCTCCAAGTAGTACTTAGTAACGTGCGTAGCCTGAGGAACAAGATGTGCGAGGTGGGTCTTGCTTTTACTGAAACGTGGCTGTCTGAGGAAATCACAGATGGTGAACTATATCTGCCTGGTTTCGCACTGTTCCGCGTTGACCACTCCATTGGCCGTCAAGTGGGTGGTGTACCACTTTGTGTGAGTTGTTACATCGACGTATTGAGGACCAGCGTTTTTCCGTCTCGACAATTCTGTTGAGGCTCTTGCAGTCTTGATTTGCACTTCCTCGGTTCACTTTACGGTCGTGTTAGTGTGTAGAAGCACTTTGAGCACCTCCAATGGAATCATTGATTCTATACGCACTCACTGCGAACAAGTGTCTGATGCTGGGAGAATTCAATCTCCCAGAGGTTTGTTGGGATGATCTATCTTGCAGTTCGGCGCTGGGGTCCTTCGGTGCAGAACTGCTGTACTTAACGCTGCAGGTACCATTGCACCAGTTCGTGGACCTCCCCACTAGATACATGAGAAATCATCCGCCGTCCATTTTAGATCTTGTTTTTGCTAAGTCACGACTTTGTAAATGACATTACTTACATCTCGCCTCTTGTTGCCAGCAATCACGTTTACTTGCCTTTCCAATGTACCCTTATCAGGCCTTGCCTAGCTACTACCAGTTGGTATCCGAATATTTGGGTCGCGGACTTCAAGCGATGCGGGATAAAGCTAGGTCCTCCACTTATGTGATATCTGAAACCGACACTGTTCACATAGCCTGGGGAAAAACTTAAGGCTCACTTCGTCGACATTTCTGCATCTCACAACCCACTGGTAAAAAGAAGGGAATCGAGAACGCAGCCTCCGTGGATAGATTCCGCTGGGAAGGGCCTGCTAAAGAAGCGGCCTAGATGCTGGCGAGCTTCTCGAACAGCTCCGTCGAACAGCACGTTTGACAAGTATCGGTTGGTTCGAGATGAGTGCAGCTACATCTTAGGTTGGCGCGGCTTCAGTATGAAAAGGGCTTAGGTGATACTGCCTCGACAAATCTCAAATTATTCGCTTACGGCGCCAAACGGCGCTGTGATGTAAACGCCCGTACCACCATTTCTTCGAGGTGGTGGGACCCATGCTTATAGCGACTATGACAAGGCATGCATGCTTGGTGAGCAGTACTCAAGCGTCTTGATCCGCGAAACAAATATGCCATACAGAAAACCAGCTTCGAGAGTCTCTGAGGACTCTTGTGTGGAAAATATTCCTGTAACTGAGTCTCAAGTTCTTCGGCTGCTGAGAGAAGTGAACCCAACTAAGGCTTCTGGGCCAGATTCTGTTCATCAAAAATTGTTGCACCAATTGGCAGTGGAACTCAATGGACCTCTGATTTGTGTGTTTCAGAAGTCACTTAATATCTGTATCTTACCTACCGAATGGAATGAGGCTGTTGTCTGCCCGATTTCCAAGTGCAGTGACAAAGACCTACCGGCTAATTACAGACCTGTCAGCTTGACTAGCGTGGTCGTTAAGTTACTTGAAAAATTAGTACGAGATATAATGAAGAAGCATTTAGGTTTAACCTACTTGGCGTCGAGCAACATGATTTTCGCAAAGGATTTTCGTGTCAGACGAACTTGCTGGTAGCTCATGAGAGCTGGGCTGAAGCCGTATACAGTGGACACGCGGTAGATGTGGTGTTCATTGACTTCGCCAAGGCCTTTAGCACTGTCCCCCGTTCGCGACTCTCACTGAAGTTGAGGTCGTATGGAATCTCTGGTCGCGCTCTCCAGTGGGTGTCAGCTTTTCTGGATGGACGGGAACAGTGTATTCGTGTGGGAATCATTCTTTCGTTTCGACAAGCTGTCCTTAGCGGCGTTCCGCAAGGCTCTGTCCTAGATCCGCTGCTGTTCTCAGTCTACGTGAATGACTTGCTGGAGGAGCTTGAGGTACCATCGCTCTTATTTGCTGATGATCTAAAGCTCTGAAATATTGTTGATATCCCTGGAGGTGCTGCGGCTCTTCAACGGGCTCTGGATAGACTCTGGGAGTGGTCTGTCTTGTGGTTGCTGCCCATAAACCGAGCAGTGTTTAGTGCTGCGTATCGGAGCGTCTGATTTCTCCACAAGTTGTTTGCTCGGTGGGAGTGAACTTCTTCACGTGACTCATCAGGTTGATCTAGGTGTCGTCCACTGTTCCACACTACACTCTGGAAATAATTAAAAGAAGGCGGCTAGTAAATGATTCTGGTTGTTGGGGTTCATCCGTCGTACTTTCGGGGCCTTAACCGCTAATACGTTTGCGAAGCTCTTCTCAGTGTTTGTGCTACCCCACCTAGAATATTGCGTCCAGGTCTGTCCACCATGCCTTGTCCGGGATAAAATGGCACTAGAAAGGGTGTTGCGTGTCGGTACTAGGTTGGTCGAGGGGTTACGGGGACAGACATACCCAGAACGCCTACTTAGTTTGTGGATGCATTCAATGCACTATCGAATGATTAGACGGGACCTAATCATAACCTACCGTATTTTGACTGGGAAGGTTGGCCCTGATTTGTTCTGGCCATTTAGTCCAGTTAGATTGTCTGGTTTCCGCGGGCATTGTGTGAAGCTGGACAAATCCCGGTCCGATCAAATTAGAGCGGAGAGACGGTTATCGCGTCGAGTCATCGAGCGCTGGAATTTGCTTCCAGAAATGTTGTCAAGGAATCTACGGTTAAGGGGTTTGAGCGTCAACTAGATGCTCTTGCTTGGCAACACGAAACCTTTCCTTTTTCCTGACCAACTCCCATTTTCATACTTCACTTCTATTTTCTGTACTTTCCCTCGCCATTGGTCTTATTCTCTTCTTTTGACTGATTTCCTTCATTCTTTACCTTCGATTTTTCTTCCTCTCTTACTTCGCGTAACTGGCATAGCAGGGACAGCTAAGGTAAGGAGCGTGGGCGATAAATTGGTGGATCAGGGTGTTTTTTCGGGTGTTTTCGTTTTAGATCCATTAAGAAGTCGGAGCACCCCTATCAACTCCTGGATCGACTACCCGCTCAAGAAGGAACACTTACGTGATTCATCCTATCGTTACAGTCCCACCTGAACTTGGACTTACTTACGGAACAGTATGCTAGGTCGTTTGTTCATGAATCTCGCTTGCCTAATATTGTATTGCAGGCAAATATACCAGTAGATTCCTTTCTGACTGACCTTTCCATCTCAGAAGCTGAGGTACTCGAGCTCCTGCGTGACCTGAATCCCACTAAAGCTGTCGAGATAGATGCTCTCCATCCCGAACGTTTGTACGAGCTGGCTGAGTTGCTGTGTAAACCGATTAAATGTCTTTGAGAAGTCTCTTCGTAACTGCTCCCTACCTGTTGACTGGAGAGATGCTATCGTGTGCTCTATTTTCGAAAAGGGTGATAAGCACCTACCAGAAAATTATAGACCGGTTAGCCTAACAAGTGTACTAGTGAACGCATTGGAGAAACTGGTAAGAGATGCTCTGGAGAAGCACTTGGCCAAGTTAAGTTTGCTCAGCCCGTCTCAACTTGGGTTCCGAAGAGGCCACTCCTGTTTGACTAACATTTTGGTAGCCCGATAGTGCTGGGTCGAGGTTGTGGATCAAGGACAAGCGGTGGATGTTTTGTTCGACTTTTCTAAAGCCTTTGACACCGTACCACATTGCCGTCATTTGTTTAAACTGGAATCCTACGGCGTCTCAGACCAACTATTGCAGTGGATTTCGGCTTTCGTGGAAAGAAGGCAGATGAGCGTTCGAGTGCGTTCCTGGCTATCTTTCCGACAAGCCGTCCTGAGTGGTGTTACTCAGGAGTCGGTTCTCGGACCTCTACTGTTTGCATTGTATGTCAATGACCTCCCTGAGAAGCTTAAGGTGCCATCCCTTATGTTTGCGGATGACTTAAAATTTTGGAATACAGTCAGCGATTCTGTTGGACCCACGGCTTTGCAGACAACTTTCAACAAGCTTTGGGTGTGGTCAGAATTGTGGCAGCTGCCAATCAATCTTGACAAGTGTTCGGTCCTGCGCATAGGATCAAGCACTTCCACAACTTACGTACTTGGCGGAAATGTAGTGCGTCAAGTGACTGAACAAATCGACTTGGGTATCTCGCTATCCTCTGGCTTCAAATCCCCCGAGAACTGGACAAATGCTACCCGCAAGGGTTTCCGAATGCTATGGATGATCCGCAGGTCGTTCGGCATCATAACAAATGAAATGTTTATAACATTGTTCTCAGCCTTTGTCAGGCCATACTTGGAGTACTGTGTGCAGGCTTGTACTCCATGCTTGGTACGCGACAAGGTGACACTTGAACGAGTTCTGTGGATTGGCACAAAAATGGTACAAGGATTGAGGCATCTCTCCTATCCTGATAGGTTACTCAGGTTGCAGATATTTTCGCTGCACTATAGGCGCCTTCGGGGAGACTTGATTCTTACGTACCGTATATTGACCGGCAAGATTGGGCCTGATCTAACTAGACTGTTCCATCCGGCTCAGATACCATCTCTTCGTGGTCACCCTCTGAAGCTGCATAAGCCCAGATCTGATCGCGTTAGAGCTGACTTTCGTTTATCACGCAGTGTCATCGACTCATGGAACTCACTACCCAGCCAAGTAGTATTAGCATCAACGGTGAAGTAGTTTGAACATCGACTCTACGTCCTTGGGTTGCAGTTTCAGACCTTTCCGCTTAGTTCTTAACTTCTACATCCATTTCCTTGGCTTCTCACATCTATTACTATTATTGTCTTATCCACACATTCCCTCCTGTACTGCAATTATCATTATTCTGTTTTTGTTGATCCCCTTAGCCTTTATTCTTATTCACGTAGCCGCTACAGCGGGGACTGCTAGTGCAGGCCGCGTGGGCATTGATTGGTTGACCGTGATGTGATTCGTGTGTATTGATTTGGCTTTTCTCGGTTTCGAATTGCTCCCGCGAACCATCCTGGTTCAACGATGCATTGAAGAAGGAAGGCATATCGGAATTTTCCGTTCCTGTCCAAATTAAACTTGAAGTTGATAGTGGGATGTGCTATTTGGACTTCAGTAAAGCCTTTGATTCAGTGAATCATCGTTTTTTAATTGGGAAGCTGACATGGTTTGGATTGCATCCTCAGCTATTACTGTGGCTCTCTGAATTCTTACGTGGAAGGACATTCAGAGTTAGAGTTGGGAAAGCGAGTTCTAGTGTGGGCCATACCTTCAGCGGTGTTCCCCAAGGCTCGGTACTGGGTCCATTGTTGTTTCTTATGTTTATAAATAGTCTGTCTGCTATATCTTCTCGGATGATTTAAAGCTAATTATTAGGGGAAATCGAGCGACATTGGTTAAGGACATCATCACTGTGGTAATTGGTCGGGCCAGTGGGATTTAACTGAATGCCAATAAATGTCAGCTATTGACTAATAGTGGTAGCGGAGTTGCAGTGCAGTCTCCTGCGGGATCTTTATCATTGCAGTGTACTGATGAAGCCCGCGATTTAGGTGTCCTCATAATGAACAGTTTTAAGCCTTCGGCACAGTGTCGCCATGCTGTCAATAAAGCGCGACAGGAATTGTTTCGTCTTAGGAGAGCGCTGGGTAACACTAAAGCAGAAGTATCTTGCCGTTATATAAAGCAGTGGTTAGGCCACATCTGAAGTATTGTGTTCAGGACTGGGCACCGTACTTCCGTAGCGACGCCATGTGTATAGGAAAGATACAGAAACTTGCGACAAGGATGATCGAAGGTCAACAAGGGAAGTCGTATGAAGATCGTCTAAGTAACTTGGGATTATTTTTCTTGGAACGGCGTAGGTTGAGAGGGGATTTGATAGAGATGTGTAAGATCATTAAGGGATTGATTGGTATTAGTCCCACGCCTCTGTTTGAGTTAACTACGTCGAACCACCTGCGCGGGCATCGTCTGAAGCTCAAACATCATAGAGCTCATTTGGACCTCAGAGCAAAACTTTTTTACGAATCTAGTAGTTAACATCTGAAATAAACTTCCTTCTGATTTAGTGGAATGTGTCTTTAGAAGCCTTCAAAAGGGTCTTAGATGAGGGTTGGTCTGTCTTTTTCCCAGAGATATTGTAATTGTACTGGAATAAGTGGTGTATTTTGATGCTGACACCTGCAAGTGCAAAGCTTGCTCTTGTTCTTGCTTCATTTTTTTGCAGAAGCAAGCAGTGTCAATCCAACGTCGAAGTGCCGAGGATCGCTTCACTTGCCGGCACAAGAAACAGGACGCTCGTTAGGTGAAGGCCTCTATCGTCCGTTGTACCTGGCTTGATCTGAACTGGACTTTCGTCCCGTTTCTGTCCATTGCTACGTTTATTACTACGATTATGCTACCAGGGATAATGATCGACTGTGGAATCCATCTAATATATCACGGAACGCGTTGAAGTCTGTTCACAATTTGCAGACAGCCGAAGCAATTTACTATTGAACTATTACGTATCACAAAAGCCATTCCCGCCATCCGACTACCCTATTAGTAATGAATTCTCAGATAGCGTGGCCGACACTTCGGGGACTACTAGTTCAGGGCATGTGGGCATTGTTTGGTTGACCATGTGAATCGTGTGTTGGTTTGGCTCTCCTTTGACACACCAATTCACCGGATTCCCTGTTGGATCAACGACGTTTATGCAAGTGGAACATTCCTGGGATTTATCTACTGTTCCGGTCCCACTTGAACTTGAAATTGTACTTAATTCGGCTGTTAACGAGGGAGAGCAGCAGGCTTCTGCCCGAGTGAAAAGGAAGTGGAAGTGGGTTTAGAAAACAACAAAACCCATGGCATACTTGAGAGATCCTTCGGGTGCCCTATCCTCACTCCCCTCAAATTCTACTACTACTGAATCGTTGCAGTTGGATTCATCTACGAAATAAGAGTCTATAAAAACGGATGCTAACCTGAAACCACCGACATCCACGAAGCGTTCGATAAATACTCCGCGTCACGGAGACACGTATAGTGACTACAGTGTTATTTTAAGAAGCGCCGCTGACTCATCTGCTGTTCTACCAAGAGACCGTATACTAGCTGGCCTTCAGTGGTTTAGAATAGTCGTTACCAAAATCCTGCTGCCCGGCTTCCCTGGCGTGACTGTGCACGAACTTACCAGACTCGGTAAGTTGCCAGCTGACAAGTCTCGCTTTCGTTTGTTGTGAGTTGTTCTGTCCACTCCGGAAGATCGCCAAGCACTTCTGTGTTTCGTCTTTAACCTCAAGGGCACTGGTGTCATTGTACACCTGGACCTCCCTTTGGCGGATAGGCTGAAATTACGGGAAGATGTGCGAGATCTTAAAGCCCGCCTTGAAGCAGAAGAAAAGGGTCTCCGCTTGGTGGGTTTTTGGATGGTGAGCCGGCGGTCCACTTCCGCCCTGACAGAGCCGGTTCTAGTGGCATACGATCCCAGACCCACAATCATAAATCTCTTCAGGTGATCTTAAGCAATATGCGTAGCCTGCAAAACAAGCTGTGCGAAGTCGCCGCCTTTGTCGATGACTTCCGTCCAGATGTTCTGGCATTCACTGAAATGTGGTTGTCCACCGACGTGACGGACTATGAAGTGTGCTTGCTAGGCTACGCACTGCTGGGGTATGGTCGCACCTCTGATCTGCGCGGAGGTGTCGTTGCCTTGTACGTTAATCGCATTTACTGTTTCCCATCACCAGACGGTGCGGTTGTGTCACTCGCAGTTAACATGTGTATTGCCTCCGCGCAACTTAAAAGTTGTGCTGGTCTATAGAAGCCCCGACAGCGTCGCTAAGAGTCCTTGATTTCATCGTGAACATTCGGCAAATAGGTGTTTAGTGATGGGGGACTTTAATCTTCCCGGCGTTGACTGGCCAATGTTTTCCTGCGACGTTGTTACAAGGTGTTTGGCTACCGAGCTTCTCGAGCTGGCCTTGTGTACTCCCCTGCACCGGTTTGTTGGTCAGCCCACTAGATTCATGATGGGTCAAAACCCATCCCTCTTGGACTTGATCTTCGCTGAATTCATTGACTTTGTCACGGATATTGTATACAACCCACCTCTCGGTGCTAGCGACCACGCCCGTTTCTCATTTAAGTGCGCCCTTAGTCTTCAGACTAACGATCCTCCCGACCGATTTCCAAACATATGGCGCGCGGACTTTCAGACAATGAAAGCCAAGGCCGCAAAATCGTCATTTTGGAAACTGACAGTATTCAAACGGCCTGGGACAGATTTAAATCATACTTGAGTGAGCACGCTCTCCCCATATACCACTGTCTGGCTGGAATAAAACTAGGGTAAAGCCACTGGTTTGATTCTGCTGTACACAAACAAGTTAACAGATGTGCCAGACGTTGGCGTATTTACTTATCTGCTCCTTCATCTTGCACTTTCAAACGCTACTGTGCGGCTCGAAATGCCTGCAGGCAGCATGTGCGAGGTGCTCGACTACAGCATGAACTAGAGCTTGGTCGTATAGCATTAAACTCGAAACGCTTCTTCGCTTATGGCAAAATGCGAAGCAACATGAATTCGTGCATCCCAGTGTTGTTTGTCCCTGACGGCTCTGCTGCTGTCACAGATCACGAAAAAGCTTGTTTGCTCGGAGGGCAGTATGCTGGGGTCGCAGCTGCCGCGTATCAGCCTGCAGGCAAAAGTTCCTGAGGGCTCCTTCTTGGAGGAGGTTTCCATAACGGAGACTCAAGTGCTCCGGCTTCTGAGAGCATTAAATCCTAATAAAGCTACCGGTGTGGATCCTGTTCGTCCCAAAATGTTGTAGAGTTTGCTGATGTACTTTGCCCTCCGATTACACAACTTTTTGCACAGTCTCTACGCAGCTGCTCTCTACCCACTGACTGGAAGGAGGCTATTGTTTGTCCCATTTTTTAAGAAGGGTGACTATCACCTCCGTGATAACTATAGACCGGCCGGTTTGACGAGCGTGCTGGTCAAGTTGTTGGAAAAGCTCGTGAGGGACGCTCTCGAAGCACACTTGAGACCGTTTGAGTTGCTTACTCCCTCTCAGCACGGTTTTCGTAAGGGCTATTCTTGCCTTACTAATTTGTTAACGGCTTTCGAACACCGGGCCGAAGCCGTTGATTACGTTAAGGCAGTGGCCCTGCTGTTCATTGACTTTTTCAAAGCTTTTGACACCGTTCCACATTCGCGCCTTTTGTACAAGCTGGAGTCCTACGGTATTTCTGGACCAGTCTTACGATGACTTTCAACTTTCCTAATCGGAAGGGAAATGTGTCTGCGGGTGCGTTCCAATCTGTCCTTCGCCAATATGTTCTCAGTGGCGTCCCGCAAGTTTCAGTCCCTGGCCCCATCCCCTCCACTTTATACGCTAATAACCTACCCGATGAATTGGGTGTGTCATCCCTAGTGTTTGCGGATAACTTGAAACTCTGGATCACAATAGACTAACCGATTGGTCCACTGGTTCTACAGAGGGATCTGGATAGACTTTGGGACTGGTCCCTTTTGTGTCAGTTATCCGTTACTTTAGCGTGATGTTCAGTTTTACACGTTGGTCCGAATGACCCGCCGACGCGTTATTTGCCTGGTGGCAACGAGATATCGCGAGTTCAGCTCAACTCTGACCTCTTAGTTTTGCTGTTCTCAAACTTTAACTCCAGTAAATACTGGGCGACAGCTGCTCGCAAATGTTTCAACATGTTGTGAATGATCCGCAGGTCATTCGGGATCATGGCCACCGAAACGTTCGTTAGACTGTTTTCGGCTTTTGTATGTCCACACTTGGAATATTGCGTTCCTGCTTTTCCTCCATGCCTAGTTCATGGTAAGATGGCAGTTGAACGAGTCCTGCAAACGGGGACGAAAACGGTGTACCGATTAAAGAAGCTGTCGTACCCTAGAGGCTAGGTAAGTGGGATAAGTTTTCCATGTATTACAGACGGCCTCGGGGCGGTTTAGTCCTCACGTATCGTATACTGATAGGTCAGATTAGTCCTGATTTGATTGAACTGTTTCGCCCAACTCGAGCGCCAAGCGTTCATGGCCACCCATCAAAGTTGCACAAACCCCGGTCTGACCGGGTTTGCGCGGCTTTTCGGTTATCGCTTAGGGTCATAGCTTATTGGAACGCACTGCCGGCAGACGTCGTGACGGCACTGACGGTGAAAGAGTTCGAGCATCGACTTGACGCCCTCAGTCTGAATATTAAACTCTTCCCCTTCATGCCTTACGCTTTACTCGTCTACTACAGCCAATGCCTCTTTAACTCATTTTAACTTACATTTTAATATTGCCCACGAAATTCGATATGCTTGTCTCCTTTGTTACCTTCCGTTTGCTTTTATTCTTCTCGTGGCCGGCACAGCGGGGACTGCTAGTGCAGGGCACGTGGGCATTGTTTGGTTGACCATTTTAATCCTTCGGGTTGGCATGCCTCAATGTACGCAGATTGCTACAGATCGGTCAACAGGCAGCACTTGCCCGAACATTAGTGACCCTCTCGATCGATATCTGCTGCTTATCGGAGACCCGCCTGCAAGACTCGAGCTCTGTACTCACTCTGTGATCCTCTTCAGGTGACACCAGCAGCAGTTTCTCCTTGTGCCTATCCGGTGACGATGCTGCTTCGAGCGCCGGCCAAGCCGGTGTTGGTATCGCCTTGAGTCCCCGGACTGAAACTGCTCTGGTTGACTGGATTCCAATCAGTAGCCGGATGTGTGCGGTCCGATTGGCTGGCTCGTTCAAAGCTTCGAAGTCGCGTGGGACTGACAGGTGTCTATTCGTCATCGCTGCCTATGCACCCACAATCTAGCGATGATTCGATAAAAGACGACTTCTATCGCTAATTGAACGAGCTCCTTCGCCACAGAAGAAGCTCGGACACTGTAGTGCTGGCTGGGGATCTGAACGCTCAAGTTGGAAAGTTGTCCACTGATGAACTGCATCTGGGCGGCCAACATGGTATAAGCTCCCATAATGATAACGGTGCGCGGGTACTTCATTTATGTGAAGATGCTCGCTTATTTCTTGCGAGCACTAATTTCCGACACAGCACCCGCCGGAGGGTGACTTGGCATCCACCAGCCTCGAACCAGCCATGGAAGCAAATCGATCACATTGCGATGAGTTACCGATGGAGAGGCTGCGTCCAGAACTGTCGCTCGATTTGGAGCACATGCGTGGGCAACGACCATGCACTTGTATGTGCTGACCTGCGGATGCGTTTTGGTGGACGCGCACGATGACGTTGTGAGCGCATTGACACCAGCCAACTGGAGAAACCAGCTGTTCTGAATGCCTATCGAAGTACGCTGTCATGCGAGTTGAGTAAGCCTTCACTGGATGTAGTTGAAGCTCACTGGTCTCATTTTCATTAAACCTTACTAGCGACAGGAAAATCCTCATGTGGTAAGTCTAATCGCCAACATGGACATTGGGTCTCTTCACAGTCTCTGGAATTTATCGATATGCGCCTGCATATTCCGGCTGGAAGCGAGCCCAATGAAACTCGCAAAGAGCTGCGGGCGAAACCCCGTGCTAGCCTGAAGAGAGACCGCGAATCCTGGTGGTCTCATCATCCATCAGAGATGGAAATGGCCGGTACCCTTGGTAACCATTGCAAGTTATTCCGGATGATACGGGAATCGGGCAGCAGGAGACCTGATGTTAGTGAAACTATACGTGACGAGAGTGGACAGCCTATGCACGACTTATCAAAACGCTTAGAGCGTTGGGCTGAGCACTTTGAAAGGCAATTTAATCGGTCGGAATTGTTAGATTTCTCGCCGACCAATGATCGCCCTGCTCCCTGGGCTGTCCCTTTGGATCCACCCTCTCGCTCAGAAGTCGAACATGAGATCGAACTGTTGAAGTTAAGTACATCCGCGGGACCTGATGACCTTCCTCCAGCCATCTTCAAATTCTGGGGCGTGCTATTGTGTATGATTTGTACGGGTTACTAGTCAAACTGTGGGAGCAGGAAACTGTCCCAATCGATTGGAGCCGCTCCATCATAGTCCCAATTTTCAAAGGAGGCTCGCGATTGGAATGCGGCAGCCATAGAGGAATCAGTCTGATCTCCATTGCCTCCAAATTTCTTGCCTCTCTCACTCTTCACAGACTGACTAGCACTCGTGAAAGCCAGATTCGTGACGAGCGAGCTGGATTTCGTCGAGGTCATGGCTGCATTGACCACATATTCACTTTGTGTCAGCCGTTGGAGCACCGTCACACATATTGGCGGCCCACCGTTCTCGTGTTCCTCGATATCAAAGGTGCATTCAATTCTGTGGATAGACATGCACTTTGTGACTGTCTACTCAGGAAAGGTGTACCTGAGAAATATGTGAATATTATCCGAGCATTATATGCGCGTAGCTCGGGCAGAGTGAGGGCTTACGGCAAGTTGTCGTCGCCCTTTAATATCTCCAGCGGTGAGACAAGGATGCCCGCTGTCATCTTTCCTCTTCAACTTCGCTGTTGACGAAGTCATGGAAATCGCGTTCACAGGACACGACTTAGAAGGTGTGGAGCTACTCCCAGGAGAACGACTTCTTGACTTAGAGTATGCTGATGATATTGCCCTGATCTGTGACAGCTCACAAACGTGCCAAGTGGCACTGGACAGATTAGCACTAGCTGTCAGCCGCTTCGGGATTTGATTTGCACCCTCGAAGTACAAAGCGTTCCTCCAAGATTGGTCTGGACCGCCTCCTTCGCTGACCCTTGGTGGGGACCAGCTAGAAGTTGTTCAAAAATTCAACTACCTGGGAAGTTGTATCAGCGCCCGTGGGATTGAAGATGAAATCACGAACCGTATAGCAAAAGTTCGAGGCGCTTTTGCTAACCTTCGCCACTTATGGCGCCGGCGCGACATCACTCTTGCCCTGAAGGGTAGAGTGTACAATGCAGCAGTACGTTCAACCCTACTGTACGGTTGTAGAACCTGACCGCTTAAAGCAGCGGACCTGAAGATGTTAGTTACCTTTGACCACCGGTGCCTTGGTAATTTAACTCACATCTGGTGGGAACACCGCGTGAGCAACGAGCGTGTTCGACACCTTGTTTACGGCACAGGAAAAGGAACTGAACTGCTGAGCACCGTTACTTCAGGCACCAGGCTCCGATGGCTCGGACACGTGTTACTCATGGCAGCCCACCGACTCCCGCGACGTTTGTTGTTTGCACGTCGGGGTGTGGATGGAAGAAGAGGAGGGATGGCCAAGCGATGACTTGGTCGAGAGGAATGAAGGTCCTCACTTCGAAGCTGGCCTCGCTTGGCGCGTCCCAGCTCCCTGGTTGGGGTCCAAAAGACAATGAACGCGTTTGGTTGGACACACTTGCTGATATGGCTAGGAGTCGACCTCAGTAGGGTTCGTGCTGTGAGTTTCTTTGTCCCACGCCATCCCTCTTAGCCTTCCCCTCCAACCACGATCTCATTATTTAACATTTTATAATTTTGTATAGGTAATTACATTTTTGCTGCATAGTAGCCGGCTGGTAGCTTACCGGGACGATGCCCATCCGTTACCGGTAGCTAAGCTGGCTTGCATCTGTTGCATTTTATCCCATTTTCTTTAGGTATTGCGACACAGTAGCTGAGGTGTTCCCCACCTCCAACCAAGGTGTATGATGATGATGATAAAGCTGGTTAGTAGGGGAAACCGGCGACATTGGTTAAGAACATCATCACTGTGTTAGTTGATCAAGCCAGTGGGATTTAACTGAATGCCAGTAAATATCTGCTGTTGACTAATAGTGGTAGCGGAGTTGCATTGCAGTCTCCTACGGGGTCTTTATCATTGCAGTGTACTGATGAAGCCCGCGATCTAGGTGTCATCATAATGAACAGTTTTAAGCCTTCGGCACAGTGTCGCCTTGCGGCCAATAAAGCGCGACAGGAATTATTTCGTCTTAGGAGTGCGCTGAGTAACACTAAAGCAGAAGTATCTTGCCGTTATATAAAGCAGTGGTTAGGCCACATCTGAAGTATTGTGCGCCGTATGGCTCGTTGGGCTGAACACTAAACATCAGCTCAGCTGGCCCCCTGCTCCCGGACCTCTTCCTACTCAGGTGATGCAGGACGAGCCATGGACGGTTAGTTTAGAGCCTCCGTCGGAGGTCGAGGTCCGAAACGCGATCACAGCCCTCAATCGTTTTCGTGCCGCTGGCCCGGATTCCCTACCACATGCACTATTTAAGGATGGAGGTGAGGTCTTCTGCAAAGCACTGACCTCCCTATTCGAACGTATCTGGAACGAAGTGGGTGTGTCGACTAATTGGAGCGAATCGATTATAGTGGCAATATACAAGAAGGGCAGTCGCACAGACTGTGCGAACCACAGGGGTATTAGCCTAACGCCAGTTGTGACAAAATTACTGGCCTCGATTATCGTTCGTCGCCTCACTGCAGAACGGGAATCTCGGATTAGAGAAGAGCAGGCCGGTTTTCGCCCAGGACGTGGCTGTATAGACCATATATTTACTTTGCGGCAGGTGCTAGAGCAGCGCCACGCATACCGCAGACCGACAATAGCTGTGTTCCTCGATTTCAAGAGCGCGTTCGATTCAGTAGATCGATCGATTCTGTTCGAACTACTTGCGCGGAAAGGTGTTCCCACGAAATATGTGAACATCCTTCATGCTCTATACTCGAACACTAGAGGCCGCGTCAGGGTCTATGGTACCCTATCGGATAGCTTTCCGACTACAAGTGGCGTTCGTCAGGGTTGCCCGATTTTCCCGTTTTTGTTCAATTTCGTCGTGGATTCTATCATGGAGTGTTTCCTTGCGGAATCTTACGATGTAGGTGTTAAAGTGCTGCATGGTGAACGATTAGTTGATCTAGATTATGCGGACGATATCGTCTTGCTTTTCGACAATGTTGAGGCGGCACAATCAACCCCGAATAGCCTATCCAGAGTGGTTCCATTATTTGGTATGCATTTCGCACCTTCAAAGTGCAAAGTGTTGCTGCAGGACCACCAGCCACTCGATGACCCCTTGACGCTTGCTAACGAGGAACTCGAGGTGGTTGATCAATTCACTTATCTTGGCAGCTGCATCAGCAATGATGAGCGCATAGAAACTGACATCATCTCACGCATTGCAAAGGCCAGAGCTGCCTTCTTGAACCTGCGTCATCTTTGGCGACAGAAGGGAGTTTCCCTCCGTCTGAAAGGCTGGGTATACAAGGCCACAGTGAGGGCCGTTCTGTTGTATGGTAGTGAGACTTGACCCCTTCGGTCTGAAGATCTGAGGCGCCTTCAAGTCTTTGATCATCGTTGTTTGCGAAGCATTGCTGGTGTCGGATTGCACCAGCGTGTCCGCAACGATGATGTGGGTAGGCGAATACTAGGTAATGATAATCATGCTAACTCCCTAGAACAACAGATAGCACTGAATAAGTTGCGTTTGCTCGGGCACGTGCTACGCATGCCTGGTCACCGCTTACCTAGGAGGGCTTTGTTTAGTCTGCCAGGTGTAGGATGGCGCAAGGCTCGAGGTGGACAGAAGTTGACTTGGCAGCGGGAAATGAAGTCACTGACGACCAAACTGGGTGCCGTTGGTCCGTCTTGCCTTCCGGGTTGGAGTCCACGTGACTCGCCTTGTGCTTGGCTCGAGATTTTACAGGACATGGCTTGCAGTAGACACCAGTGGCGCGTCTGCTGCAGTCTCCTAATCAGATTGTCTGTTTAAGGTGTGTTTGGTGCTGAGTATCTGCCGGGTAATTGCTGATTATGATGCGGAGTAGTGAAAGCCACAAGGAAGCTGTCTTGCCGATGCCGCCTTATCTTTGCACGATAGCCAGCTGTTTGTGACGGAATGTTATCTACACAAGGTGTAGGCGCCTTGACCCTGCATGTTTGCTTAGGGCATTAAGGTTTTCAGGTAAGTCCCCCTTCTCACCCTCTTCTTATTCTTTATTTCATATGTCCTCATGGTTGTGTGGCAGCGAAGCATCAGTTCAGATGGCTGATGTACTGCTGTTGATGATGGTGATGATGATGATGAAGTATTGTGTTCAGGCCTGGGCACCGTACCTCCGTAGTGACGGCATGTGTATAGGAAGGATACAGAAACTTGCGACAAGGATGATCGAAGGTCAACGAGGGAAGTCGTACGAAGATCGTCTAAGTAACTTGGGGTTATTTTCCTTGGAACGGCGTAGGTTGAGAGGGGATTTGAGAGAGATTTATGGTCATTAAGGGATTGATTGGTAATAGTCCCACGCCTCTGTTTGAGTTAGCTACGTCGAACCACATGCGTGGGCGTCGTCTGAAGCTCAAACATCATAGAACTCATTTGGACCTCAGCGCAAATTTTTTTTACGAATCTAGTAGTTAACATCTGAAATAAACTTCCTTCTGATATAGTGAAGTGTGTCTTTAGAAGCCTTCAAAAGGGGCTTAGATGAGGGTTGGTCTGTCTTTTTTCCAGAGATATTGTAATTGTACTGGAATAAGTGGTGTATTTTGATGCTGACACCTGCAAGTACAAAGCTTGCTCTTGTTCTTGTTTCATTTTTTTGCAGAAGCAAGCAGTGTCAATCCAACGTCGAAGTGCCGAGGACCGCTTCACTTGCCGGCACAAGAAACAGGACGCTCGTTAGGTGAATTCCTCTATCGTCCGTTGTACCTGACGTGAGCTGGCCTGAACTCCTTTGGTTTGTGAGAATTGCGAAGTGTGGACTATTTTAGCGACGGTTTTTGTTTCCCTCGCTGGGTAAGCCTCGCAGGTATGTACTCGGAGGTGTTTCACACAGTTACTGATATCCTTTACATAAGCGGAGAATAGAAAAGGGTGGCGAAAGATGCTATGCTAATGAAGCCTGATTAACTCCAGCTGAGTTCTCAGGGTGAGGGAAACGGTGCGTTAGGTATGCGACACCTATATTATTTATGTCTCGGTAGTATGCATGCACTCCGAAAACAGGAGTCTGGTCACCTGAGACTAGATCAGGGCAGGGCAGTGTGAGCTGGCTGTCCGTTTTAAGCAGGAGTGAAAACAGAACGCGATTAGAAAAGGTTAGGGTCGGGATGGAAATTGTTTATTGATAAAGAGTGGAAAAGCCAACGAAGTTCTCTAGGTAATATGAACAGCCCATTAAGTTAGCCGAACCAAGGAGGGTAACGTCTCAGTAGATGTGAATTCGGAGAACAGGAGGTCGGTCAGGTGAGACTGCATGAGTCAGCACGTTGGGGTTAGGACGTACAATGGTGGGAACAATAAAGGGTGAACGAATCTAGCAGGCTCTCGAGGTAAGGGTAACAGCGTTGAGTCTGCAGAGTTTATACCGCTTGTGTTGTTAATATTGGAGCAGTGAAAAAGGATCAGACTAGTCAGGTGGGACTGGATCACGGTCGGGTAGTGAGAGCTGGCCGTACGGTGGCTGAAGAAATGCAAATAGAGAGCGCGATAAGGAAAGGGCAGTGACGAGATGGAAAATGCTTTACTGATTAGCAGTGGAAAAGCCAACGAGGCTCCCGGGGTAATGGGGACAGGGCGTTGGATCTTCTGAACATTGGCCGTTTACGTCACACTAGTCTAAGTGAAGTCGGAAAGCAGGAGACCGATTAGACGAGGCTGTATTATTCGGCGCATTGAGCTTTAGTCGTACAGTTAATGTAGGAAAACCAATAGAGAGGGTCAGCAGAAATGGATAGGTTAGAGATGGAAAAGGTTCAATTAATAAACTGTGAGCAAGCCTAGGAGGTGATCGAGGTGAGGGAAGTAGTTGGCTGTGCAGAGCCTATGCCGTTTACATCTCGGTAATCTGGAAGCAATCAAACACCAGGTGGTTGGTCAGATGAGACTAGGTCAGGGCACAGTACTGAGAGGTGGCAGTCCGATTGTAGAGGCAATGAAGACAGGAAGCGCAGTAAGTGGAGGAATTGGTCGGGATGGGGAAAGTTATATTGATAAGTAGTGGAAACGCCATTGAGGCTCCCGAGGTAATGGGGGCAGAATGTTCTGTCTTCTGAACATTGGATGGTAACACCGCAGTAGTCTGAGAGATATCAGAGAGCAGGAAACCGTTCGGACTAGACTGGATACGTCGGCGCATTGAGATTGAGTCATACTTTTAAGATGGGAAGACACATAGAGAGGGTCATCAGAAGTGGACAGGTTAGGGTTGAAAGAGGCTATATTAATCAAGGGTGAGCAAGTTCAGCGGCTTCTCGAGGTGATGGGAACATATCATAGAGTCTGCAGAGCTAGATCATTTGCATATCGGTAGTCTGGATGCACTCAGGGAGTAGGAGACTGCTCAGAATTGGCTGTCCGATTGAAGAAGTGATGAAAACACAGAGTGCAATATGGAAATGTCGAGGTCGGAATGGAAAAAGGTTTACTGATTAGGTGTCGAAAAGCCAACGAGGCTCTCGAGTTAAGGGGGAAAGAGCGTTCAGTCTTCCAAACAATGGCCGGTACGTCACACTATTCAGAGAGGGTCAGCACAAATGGACAGGTTAGACATGGAAGTAGCTATATTATTAAAGGATGAGCAAGACCAGCAGGCTCTCGGGATGAGCGCGGCACAGCTTTGAATCTTCAGAGCCGAGACCGTTTACATCTCGGTAGTCTGAAGAGAAGCAGACTGGTCAAATGAGACTAGATCAGGGCAGTGCACTGAGCGTTGTAGTCCGATAGAAGAGGAAATTAAAGCAAAGAGCGCGATGAAGAGAGGACAGGGTTGGCTTGAAAAGAGCTTTATTGGTGCTGCTTGAAGAAGCTACTAAGGCTCTCCTCGCATTTCGCACAATTAAGGTGGTTTTGTATGAAATTCCATTTATGATCGTGGCCGTTCCCCCAGAGCTCGTCCTCAGGGATGCTTGTGCTCAAGATGCCTGCTACTTTGGAGACCCTTAATAGTCTATTATCGCCGTGGAGAATTGTGTGATACTATCAGATGCTCTGACGGTTTCCGGTAGCTTATTCCATACGTGCGCATATATCTAAAGGAAGAAGTTAGAGCGTATGGAGCACCGTGCTTTGGCTAGTGAGAATAAGTCTGCCTTTTTGCTTATGGGACAACGTATCGCCCAGCAGTTGAAAACATCTGTTTGAGCCCGGTTTTGCTTAGCTTATATAGAAAAACAAGCTTGGTTTTAAGTCTCCGCAGCCAAAGTAGTTCCAGACCAATCTACTTGCGGCGGCCTCGATAGCTGAGCGCAGATGATCCTAGAAGGCGCTCAGTGAACGAACTCTGAAATTTTTCGATGACCATCTTGTCACAACTATCCAGCAGTACTCTACTATAGGTCGGACACACAATTTACAAAGCATGAGTCGAGACTCTAACCAGCTCATTGACTTAGTATATGTCCAATGATAGGCCTGGCTTCTGCAGAGCTATAGCTCGCTTGTTCCGCAAAATTCAGTGAGCTGGAGTAGTGAACCCCGAGGTCGCGCACGCTGAAGCCATTATCTATTGATGTACCGTTAAGCGTTAATATGCTTAGGGGTATAGAGCACCGATAGGATAGGATGTTTCATTTCATCGGTGAGAACTCTAGTTTCCATAGCGTCGTGATCGTTTTGAATGTTGGAGGGGCGATTGCATCGGCAGCTAGGATTCAATGAGTATACCAATTTCATATCATCAACAAAGAGGTACGGAGTGCCTGTTGAGAGACCTTGAAAACCTCATTGATGCACAGTAAAAACAGCAGAGGACCCATTACGTTGCCTTGGAGCACTCCGCTGGTTACGGATGCCTTTTGGATGAGATATCGCTCAGTAGCACTGACTGCGTTCGGTTAGAAAGGTAAGAGGAAAACCAAGAAAGCTGGTGGTCAGAAACACCGAATGCAGCTAGTTTTGTCATTAAACCATTGTGTTGAACCTGGTCGAATACTTTTTTCTTATCCAGGAAGATGATGACCCGGACCTTTCCCAGGTCTATGGAGTGTATAAAGTAGTCTAAGAATTCAAACTGGCAGCTTTGACAAGATTTACTAGGCAGAAACCTGTGTTGAGACCTATTGAAACGGTTACGTTGCAGTAGCAAGAGAAGCGTCCCGTCCTTTATTATTCTTTCCATGAGTCTAGACGCAATGGGTTTGTGATTAATAGGACGGTAATCGTCAATAGTTTGGCGACAACCTCGTATGTGTCGTGATATGACGGTTGCGTGCTTCCATTTAAACGGGTAGTGTTCGCTCTTCATAGAAATAGTGAAGCAATTGAGGAGAAGTACTAAAATGTCCGTGTCTCCAAGTCCTAATACGGAAGCGGGAACACCACCAGGATCTGGCTAGTGTGACAGTTGCAACGTGCAAAGTACTCGCTTGATGTTGTTTAAGTCAAATTCAACAGTGTGTATTTAATCATCAGTGAACTTAAGAAGCGTAGTTGACAATACCGACTCATTGCTGGTGAAAGAGTTACAGAAGTGCGTATTAATGAAGTCGCATAGATCGACTGCACTAGTAACTATCTTTTTATCAGGAAGCACAAGGGTAGCAATCGGCATATCTTTCCTGACACCCCGCTGCTTCATTGGTCGGATAAGAGACTGCGTTATTGTCGGTGCAAAGCGCTGCGCGCTCAGCTGATCTACTTGCATTACTTTGTGAACTGCAGTCGACCAGTAATTCGTTCTTACGGATGATTAAATGAAAGTATTTGGTCTTCTTGTAGCGGGAGCGCATTTTCTTAAGCCTACTAGCCAGTTTGTATGTGGAGGCATCATCAAGAGTCTGACTCCTTATGTTTCTCTTTTTAGCCGCAAGGACATCTAAGCAGTTCGCGAAATCGTTATACAACTCGCTGATCGCAATATCTATATTGTTGGAGAGGAAGTCGTCGCAGGTTGATGCTCAGAAAAGGGAGGAAAATGTTTCCCAGTTGATGCGCTTGAGGAGCCGAAATACGCCCTATTTTTGACTTCATGGTGATGGAATTTAAGCAGCGCAAAAGACAGCTTCACCACCTTGTGCCCGCTGCCCGGTATGTTATCTCGTACGCTGGTGCATGCGTGCGAAATGCCGTTAGTGAATATTAGCTTCAGTATCTTAGCTTGTCTAGTCGGTGCATTCACATGCTGAGTCCAGTCATGTGTGTAAATAGTATCTACCAAGCCCTATACTTGGGTGGGGCTGACTGACTAAGCCACGAGACATGAGGCATATTGAAATCTCCAGCAATAGTTTTATAGCGTGCAGGAAGGGATGAGACTTCCTAGAATTGCTTGACCATTTTGTTAACGTTAGCACAAGGGGAGTGCAGCGGGTTGTATAAACATCCTATCAAGAGGTCAAGTTGATCTCCAACGGCCTGAATCCACTCTGAATCTTCAGAATTGCCAGGAGACATGGTTTGGAAAGATGTATGAAACTCGTTCTTGACGTATATATGGCATTCGTCACCACTGTGATTGGCACGTCCATTATAGAAAGTGGTGTGCCCTGGAATGTGAAGTGGTCTATCAGAAGCATCGGCCGATTGCCACGTTTCTGTTATCAGCACCAGATGCGGCGTGTCAGAAGAATGAAGGGGCCTAGGAAGAGCATTTTATTTTTAATCCATCGTGCATTGAGGAGGAAGAATGTATGCGACTCGTTTCCGCAGCGTCCTGTCGTTTTGTCGCCAGATTCTGCAGTAGTGTGGGAAAGGTGAGGCAAGTGTTGCGGATATGTGTTCCGGGGGCGGCGGAGTGTTAAATTGATAGCAGCCGGCCGCCCATGAGTCAGTTGTAGGTTTGAGGTCCATGGGGGTTACGCGTAGGGCTGGAACCAGCCGTTTCGGGTTGGCTGTAATGAATATATGAGTCTTTAAAGTTGATACAGAGAAGGCGCGAGCTCTTGGAGAATTGGGCGTGGTGGACCATGCCCTGTCATATTCCATAAATAGGGGCCTACAGTTTGTGTGATACTTCTGGGCGACCTGACATTCTGAAGAAGTCCTGCTGCGGGAGAGCGATTAGTAGGAGTAAAAGGAGCTGTGCTATTCATGCTGGTAATCGAGTTGACAACAGCAACAGACTGTCGACTTCGGCCGGGCGCCTTATATCCGTGTGCTTTGGACTGATGTTGATAAGTTGGATTTTGAGCAGTGTGATTTAGTGGTTCGAGTAGAAATGGTTTTCTGAATATCTGGCTAGTCCTGGTCGGAGCAGCAATCTCGGGTAACGCTCGATATGCCGGAGCAGTACGTGTACTAACCACCGTTTGCATTTGCAGAGGTTTTGGTTTGACGCGGTCGGTGGTGTATCGGGGTTTTTGGGAATCCGGAAGTGCTTTATTGAGAGTTTTGAGTTTTGAGTAGCTAGTTCCTGCGATGAGGCTGCGCTTGTTTGGCAGTAGACTTCGGTCCGAAATGAGGAAGTAATGGTCCTGTTGTGTACAGGCGAACTATCTGGGGGCGTGGTATTTCTGCTACTGTCTGAGTATTCTTTAGCCATATCAGAACGTCTGCGTATAGTCCGTTTGCTGTACTGATATCGATTCTGTGGAAGCCGATGAGTGAGAGCTGTGCAACACCGTCACTTTGAGTTGCTGTTCTCTGGCGTTGTGTCGATAGAGAGTTGCGTGGGGTCGTTAACAACACTGGCTACTAAAGTATGTGATGATAGGAAGCCCACACTCTCAAGTTCAGAGTTTATATCACACATGTCAGGCATATCAACCGGCTGTGTACTATATTCGGTCGTGTCTACGACAACGTTACAGGTTTCAGCTGATAGCACAGACTTGGCGACGATATTTTTTGTATGCCATTTGTTTTTTGAGGTTTTTTTTGCATCGCAGTCTGTCGTTGTGAGGAATCCAGATCAACGTCACACAGCATCGAGGAAGAGACGGTAGCGATTGCACTTTGTTGCGTATTTGTGAGTTGGGACTCTGGCCACTTTACTCTGAGAAATTGTACTGTAGATCTTTGCAGCGGGGTTCTGTCTGGTTTTATCAGAATTGGCCCGCGATTAGAGTGCTGATTCAGGTCATATCTGACGTCAATGAATCATTTAGCCATCTCGGAATTGCTAAATTTCATGACTATTGGGCAGGATCGGCCAGGGATCTTACTTTGGCGAGTGGCTGAATAGCAATCAAGTGATAGTATACAATCATTGAGAAGGGCATGCAACACTTTGTTAAGCGGCATTTTGTCAGGTACGTTGAATACGACAGCGTTATTGGCACGACTTATGCGATCGCTGACTTCGTGCATAATGTCGTTTAATATTTCACCTGCAGCGAGCATATCAGAATGCAGTGTTAAGATGGCATAAACAGCTATAAGAAAAGACCTGGTTCTTTATGCTGTTGGGCTACCAGTGTTACCAATTTTGTTTGGCGAATGTTCAACATAGATAAAAAGCGGAGAACTATGAGGCCAATAGTAGAGGGAATGGACTGCAAAATGCCTGCATCTGAAGGTTATGGTTCTAACAGTGTTCTTTTAGCCTGCCCGGTAGACTCCGTTTTTCAGAAGTATAGATTGAAGTTATAATCAAAACGGCGGTTTAACAGATGATATTCATGGGGTATGGATAGAATCTATGCAGAACATGCTGTGTGGGTGTTTACCACGGCGTGCTCTATTCGCTTGTGCAGGGCCGCACTGGAAAAAAATCACGAGGTGATCAACCTACCACTTGGCGACAAAACCTTAAGGCGCTGACTTCAAGCTTTGCTGTTGGTCCCGTACATCCTCAGGACTGGAGAGTCCGAAATGAAAAACATCAATGGTTGTAGATGCTTGGGGACATGGCGCATAATCGTGGGCAATGGGAGGCATGCCTGATTCTTTGTATTGATTCTAATGATCAACACCGTAATATCTGAACCGACAACAAAGGATAAAACGGCGTGTGAAAAGCAGAAGAATTTTCTGCGTGTTTTTCTTCTAATCTTTGCACTTATTATACACCTTCATTCCATGGCTTCTAGATGGCTCGATGTCTCCTCTCTCTCTCTCTCTGCCCCATGCTGAGGCTGATGTTGCATTCTTGATGCTTCTTCACCGCAGTTGGGCTAAACCAACTTACACTTAAACTAGGTCTTTTTAAGCAGGATAAATTTCATTCCGCTTTATTTGGTTTGTTCTGCCTCCCTGAATAATGTTCTATTAACTGGTCACGTTGCTTACACTAATTGCGCTTATCTTCGGTAATTTTGTTGCGTTTGTAGCATTTTTAAGTAACTTGTGGACCTTTCTTACTTATCACGGATTTGTTGCTAACCAACTTACTTCATATGGTAATTTAGCGAAAAGTTATGCCACCGTATCTGTATGCATTATTGGATTTATTTTATTTCAGCTTGTCGTTTAAAGTGAATGGATGTTGTTTGATATCCCCGGTGTGGTTGCGCTTGATGTGTATGTTGACAAGGTGCCTACCTGTCTATTACCCACTACATCATTCATACTGGCTCCAGGAGACAGTTGGTCGTTGCTGGAGGGGACGGGGTGCACGGTTCTTGTGGCCGTGCTAGGCTCAAAGAGCGGTTCCATGCACTCAGTGTGGAGCGGACTACGGTTCAGCCACCTCCTTGTGTGCGGTTGATTCCCCAAATACAGCGTGCTTGTGTTTGCCTGTGAAAGAGTGTGGGCCGGCTCCGTTGATGAAACGTGGTTCCCATCCGCATGCCTCCCGGTCTTATTCCTTCGGGTTTACACTGGATATGGGGTGTGTGGTTGGAGCTGTGGGTGGTGCAGTGCAAGTCATCCATGGTCCCTCTGTAGGCACAGGCGTCCTGTGGCTTGCCACAGTGACAGACAAATCCGAAACCGGATGCCGCCAACCATATATATATATATATATATATATATATATATATATATATATATATATATATATATATATATATATATATATATATACGTTTGTTACGCTACCCGCATTCTCCCTATGATCGTCTTCAGTAGCAAATTGAAGTGTCATTAGAACTCAAGAGTACATACTTTCCTCTTTTTCAGCTTATTTGAACTGCTCCATTTCTTGCTTGGACCATTGTACGCCACAGTATGGTGCTGGATATAGACTTATTCCGCGTAGAAAAGGGTGGTAACCCGGAAGTCATCAAGGACAGTGAGCGAAGACGCTTTAGAGACCCAAAAAGAGTCGATGATGTTATTAGATTTGACGAGCAATGGCGCAAAGGTTAGTTGTTTTTTGTTAGCTGTCTAGTTTGAAGCTCGGTTCTCGCTTGATCAACTCAATAAAGCCAAAAATGTATGCAGCAAAGTAATCGCGAAAAAATTCAAGGTAATTGAATTTCAAATTCTGCAACTACGATTAGACAAGAGAAAGTGGTGTTGTGTCACCCGATGGTCTATATTCTCATCTTCTCGATACCCTTCAGTCGCTCGATGAAGATCATGCTTCTGTAAGTAGAGCCTCAAATTCTCCGACTGTTTAGCCATTATCGGTTGGCGATTTGAAGAAACTCTCTGTGCGTGTGGATGAAGAGCTGAAGTCCGTTCAAGATCTCATGTTGTCTTTGGAGGCCAAACGACAGGAGGCATTATATGAGGTTGCCAATCTGCTACATATGGATGTTCCAGTCAGCAATGACGAGGTTGGTTTTCATTTTCTCAGTCTGCATCCTCTTTTTTGAGCCGATTTGCCATCAACCGTCCTCTCCCTTGATTTTTTTGTACTTTCCTTAGTGAAGTTCTCTTGGTGAAGTCTTGGTTTGTTTAATGGCTAATAGAAGTATACTGAATGCTGCTTCTTGTCCTACTCAATAGTTCGCATATGTGGTGACATAGCAATTGGACTCATCCGCTCTCTCTGTACTTAATGAATGTGCCTCTGCCAGTTCCTTTTGGAGCGGGGCGCTTTCTAGAGAGTAGGGGGATAGCCACCAAATTAGCAGGTTTGCATAGGTATGGCCGAAGCTCGTGGCCTTAAGGATCATAAGCCTGCCGTGTGATCTGATGTCGCAGTTTCGAGCCCGCGTAGGGGACTTAGCGACCCTCGCAGTTTCCTTAGCCAACATGCGACTACTTGTGGTTACGTTACAGTGTAGCGTCAGTACTGCCTACCGGTGTACTGCTGGTTTTTCATGTATGGCCGACAAGATGGGTTCAGTTTCAGCTGTGTGAGTGGCAATATAAAATGTGTGTCCTGAAAAGTGTACACAGTTAGTCGAAGAGTAGGGAAGAAAGCAAAAAGAATGAAGCATCAGCAGTACGCTAGTACGCAGTACCTACGCTTCGCTGCTGCGCAACCACCACCAGTCACATGTGGGCTAGAATACTGCGAGGGCCGCCTGCCCTGCGCAGGCTCGAACCCGCGCCGTCAGATTACAAGTTAAGCTTGTTAACTTGAGGCTACGGTTCGACAAAGTAGGGAAGGACTTCAGTTTTTTTAGGAAACCGGCTGTTTTATGACAATTTTCAACTACCCTACTCCAGTGTATACTAGTTTAAACTTCCGAATTGTCTGTCCCAGGATTTTCGATTGAGTACCGTTTGGCTGTGATCCAGTCATAAAGGTACCGCGCAAAGCATCATCATCATATTCGTTTGTTGAAAGATGGGGATAATCACATTACTTTGTTGGTCACTTGATGCGTTATCCGAATTTATCGCTGCTTTGTCCACAGTTGTTCACTTGTGTCCTTGGGCCATCGAACAAAAGCTTCATTCTTGGAGCATACGTAGGGATTGAGAAAGCTAACTTTCGCTTTCATAGGTTTTACTTTCGAAGGCATGTTTATTGAACCTATGGTAGATGACGTTAACACGTATGTTCAGATTGCCCTGATCACCAGACTGTACCCGTCGCAACGAGACTGTACCTTAACGTGGTGCGACGGTTTACGTACCTCATTGCCCCATTGAGCTATACCGGATGATGCCTCCGGGCACCTTGAGAGCTGCTCCTACCAGGTTGGTCAATGGTGAGAGGTCGGACAAGCTCAGTCTCCTGGTCCTCCAGGTTGGGAGTTTGAAATGGGATGGCGTCCATTTCTGTAAAACTAAATCATTGCCACCTCTCCGCTGCCTTTGCGGACAGGCTTTTGAGCCAAAGGCTTTGGATGAGGACCCTAATCGTCCTCTTGTCTAGGTCTGGGCGCCCTTGCAGTATCTCAGCCCACATACAACCATGACATTTTCTTCAAACATAAATTTCATCCTGCATCGGCCGTCGCGCAGATTATCAAGGGTCGCCTTATCTGCTGCATACAGCGGGGCGGATAAGCGAAAACATGCTACTGCTGGCGCCTCCCTTCTTTCTTTTCCACCTGTTTCTCTTGCTCCCGTCCCGATCCCCATTACTAACCTTCCTTCTGTAATTCCCAGCTTAATTGACAGTAACCAAAATGCCACTGGAGTAGAACTATCTGCACCCACCATCCCACAGCACCTATCGGCAAAAGTCCCTTATAAGGCCACGCTATCCATTTTCCATGGCGACATTTAAGGTTCGCACTCTAAGACAAACAGGTCAACAGGCTGCATTCGCACGCACCTTGGACACACTGGGTATTGATGTGTGTTGTGTGTCCGAAACTAGGATCAATGACCCTAACGGGGTTATTGAATTAACTGCACCCGGCTTATCCTCTCGTTATTGGTTGCACGCATCCGGAGACGCCGATGCAGCACTCACGGGTCAAGCTGGTGTAGGTATCATTCTCAGCTCTAAGGCTGAGCCATTGTTGGTTGATCGGGTTCCGGTGAACAGCCGTTTATGTGCAGCCCGTTTGACGGCATCAGCTAAGGTTGATTCACGAAGTAGTACAAACGCTTTTTGTTTGGGATTTCCGCTTATGCTCCCACCGACTGCAGTTCAGATGTTGTCAAGGACACATTCTATCACGAACTGAATGCGCTATTACGCAGTGCTACTAGTTCAGATATTACAGGACTTGCAGGGGATATGAACGCACAAGTAGGGCGTCTAAGCTCTTCAGAAGCAAAGTGCAAAGGGTTGCTGCAGTACCACCAGCCACTTGATGACCCGTTGACGCTTGCTAACGAGGAACTCGAGGTGGTTTATCATTTCACTTATCTTGGCAGCTGCGTCAGCAATGATGGGCGCATAGTAACTGACGTCAGCTCACGCATTGCAAAAGCCAGAGCTACCTTCTTGACCCTGCGGCACCTTTGGAGACAGAAGGGAGTTTCCTATCGTCTGAAAGGCTGGGTATACAAGGCCACAGTGAGGGCCGTTCTGTTGTATGGTAGTGAGACTTGGCCCTTTCGGTCTGAAGAGCTGAAGCGCCTTCAAGTCTTTGATCATCGTTGTCTGCGAAGCATTGCTGGTGTCGGATGGCACCAGCGTGTCCGCAACGATGATGTGCGTGGGCGAATACTAGGTAATGATAATCATGCTAACTCCCTAGAACAACAGATAGCACTGAATAAGTTGCGTTTGCTCGGGCACGTGCTACGCATGCCTGGTCACCGCTTACCTAGGAGGGCTTTGTTTAGTCTGCCAGGTGTAGGGTGGCGCAAGACTCGCGGTGGACAGAAGTTGACTTGGCAGCGGGAAATGAAGTCACTGACGACCAAACTGAGTGCCGTTGGTCCGTCTCGCCTTCCGGGTTGGAGTCCACGTGACTCGCCTTGTGCTTGGCTCGAGATTTTACAGGACATGGCTTGCAGTAGACACCAGTGGCGCGTCTGCTGCCGTCTCCTAATCAGATTGTCTGTTTAAGGTGTGTTTGATGCTGAGTATCTGCCGGGTAATGGCTGATTATGATGCGGAGTAGTGAAAGCCGCAAGAAAGCTGTCTTGCTGATGCCGCCTTATCTTTGCACGATAGCCAGCTGTTTGTGACGGAATGTTATCTACACAAGGTGTAGGCGCCTTGACCCTGCATGTTTGCTTAGGGCATTAAGGTTTTCAGGTAAGTCCCCCTCTCTTCTCTTCTCTCCCTCTTCTTATTCTTTATTTCATATGTCCTCATGGTTGTGTGGCAGCGAAGCATCAGTTCAGATGGCTGATGTACTGCTGTTGATGATGATGCTGATGATTACTCGTTTTTAGAGATCGTTAGACTTTTGTAACCAACAGATCCATCACTTAATGGCGTCATGCATCGAGATCGGTGTCGAATTTGTCTGATCACTCAACGAACCGTGGAAATCTTGTGGCAGTAAATAGATGTGTTGAACATGGATATCACAATGAACAGACTAACTTGTAGGTAGGAGCGCACCCTTTACTAATCCAAAACTGAGCATATGAGCTGGAATGCAAGACAGCTAGTCATGCTGCTTTGTATACAAAAGCCAGTTGAGTGAATGCAGAATGTTGGTACGACAATTATATCTTCCGTCTCTATAAGTGATCGAGTCTTTGGGAGCCCACATGAACGCTTCTAACCATCATTCACGTTGGTTGGAGATGTGAAATACCTCAGCTACTATGTCACGATATGATAGAGCAACATATTCGAAAAGAGAACACAAAGCAGTATGTGGTACAAAGTACAAATTGAAACCATTAATATTACACTTTTTATTATTGTGCGCCCATAATGAGCTCTGTGTTAAAGGGAAGACTAAGTGGGATGGGGAGAGGCAAATGAACTTCAGAGGCTCCAACCGAGGCCAAATTCGAAGTCTGAGCCTTCATTTTTCTTGATGAAGTCATCGATTGGCCTCCCTTTTTCTTCTATCCAGACCCAGGTCGCGCAAAGGACGCGCGCCGCGGTACTCCGTGTGCTCTCATGCGTAATACACAACTAAGCCATCGGAGTCTAATGTGTACAATAATGGTGCTGAGCATTTCACTTGCTCTTCTTGTGTCATAAACAATGTCCAACACCCTCATTGCTCTCGGCATTCTCACCAGACATGAATTAATCTGTGAAGGCACCGGTGGTCGAAGGAAACCAGCCACTTTATGTCTGTAGATTTGATGGGCTAAGTTTCACAACCGTATAGTAGCGTTGAACGGACGTCATTACACTCCAACCTTCTGGGTGAGAGTGATGTCGCCTCGGCGCCAAGAGTGGCGAGCTTGAGTAAGAGCGTCTCTAGCTTTGAATACTACGGATTGTCATTTCATTTTCTGTTTCACATGTGCTGATACAGTTGCTCAGGCAGTTGAATTTCTGAACAACTTCTTGCTGAGATGTATTTATTGCCCTCAGCTAACATGTACTGATGATGATGATAATCCCCGCCAAGCGTCAGAGCAGGAAGTGGTCCCTGCTAATTTTGTAGAAAAGATTTTCATTTTGAGAGTGTGGATCAAAGCTCAACACATATGACGTCCAGTGCAGACCAGCACGTTGGTGAGCGGACGCAAATTAAGACAATATCATCTGCATACTCCAAGTCACGAAGTCAATCACCTAGTAGCGGTAAGGGGGACCTTGTTATGTTCGGTTAGTAAACCTGACACAGATAATACTAGGGTGCAACGGGTCACTCAGTTCAAATGAATGGTTTCGAGCTCCCTTGACTTGTTAAAGCATTGAGAAATGCAGCTGGATTACGGTGGGGGCAATTACTCGGAGGTGACGCGCTGATAATTGTCTCTTAGAGAACTGATATCGATAGCATTTTGCGTGGGATGTAGTAATCACTACCCATCACATACGCGCATTCTTACCTGCCTGTAACTGATAAACGCGGCTTACATTTCGACTAACAAACGTTAGAAGGATCTGGATCCTACTCTCACTGAAGTGTCCGGAGTAAGCTCAGCTCAGTTAAACAACTATAATCAGGGCACCGAAGTGCGATGGACCCAGTTGTCACGACTCATCGCCAGCTTATTAATAAATAACAAGGACAAGAAATTGCGCTTGACTACAGAACTACTGTAAGGAAAATGGAAACAAGAAGATGCGTTAAACTAATCAGAATGGAACAAGAATTAACAATTAGATGCAAGAATACGTATGTAAGAACGCCACTGACTGCACGGCTGTATTATGTCTGACGGGGTCTCCAACCATTGATGTAGACCATCCCGAGGTCCCCATACACGAAGACAGCATGCATCAGCTTGAGCGAGTCCCTCAGTCACTTTATTCATACCTCATATGCCACGTCATGGACTACTGGTCGCCTCGCAGTTTCGCCCAACTTGGCGCAGTCAGGACGTATAATGCACGCCGAGGAAGCCGGTCAGCGAGCATACAGAGGACATGGTCTAGCCAACCTAAATGGTTAATATTCAACAACCATTCGAGTGAGACTATAGAAGGCTTGTTGCCGAAAAACAACTGGCGGACTTACGCATTGCTCTCGGCGAAGAGTAAATACGTGGTCGATGCAACCACGGCCAGGGCGGAAGCCAACCTAGGTTTCAGCGATTCGGTTCTCACCGAACCAATTAGTGATACCCGTGAGCATTTTAGTGGCATTGGAGATAAGGCTAATGTTTCCATGGTATTGGCGCAAAGTATGCTGACCCTTCTTGAAAGTGAACACGACAATTGACAGCCGCCAGTCTGAAGGCACCTCCCCAGGGCTCCAAATTGTGTTAACTGAGAAGCAATTCCAGTCAACAGAGTCATCTCCATCTTTCATCGCAGATGGAGAAAACTCGTCTTGTCCAGGACCCTTGTTTCGTTTCAACATCGCGAGCTCATGTCGAATCTCTTCCAATCTGTGAGGTGTGAAATCAGTTTCCCACGTGTGTTCAGGTGATTGGGCAAGCAGCAGTGTCGCAGAAGACCTGCCGAACTGCACTTCAAAAGATTTCGCTCATCGGGCTAGTTGATGAGGTTGAAAATGCATCAACTGTCCATCTTTCTCAGCTATTTTTTCACTAACTGGGGGATTAATCGGATCTGTGCTCCGGATGAGCTGGAGTAGCACTCAGTTTTTCCCGATAGCCCTGGCTTTCTCCATATTACGGGCCTTTGCCACCCACCAACGTTCTCGGTTGATCCGAAGACTTTTTATCATACATCGTTTCAGGGAGTTACGGACACTGAAACTCGCTACTGATTGTTACCTGTTCGATGCTTCAGAGGGCCATTCACAATTAGGTCGTCTCAAGTTAAGTGCACCGAACTGCGTTCAGTAGAGGCATAACTGGAAGCGATGAGAAGACACCTTGTCTTATTAACCTCAACAGAGGTTCGAAGTCGAACAGCACATATGCGGTTGTTCACCGGCATCCATTCAAATAGATTGCTTTCTGCATGTTTCCTGAGGGTGATACCAACATCCTAGGTACCTTGAACCATTGACTCAGTATGGCCTGAGACACGAAGAGTGTAATCATTGTCGATCGACGCTGTTATCTAGCGTGTGTGTTTTAGAGACCATGTACAAATCAATCTTAAGTTAAGATTGTGAGCTTGTGTTGCCTGTTGGCCGATCTGACCCAGAGTGTAGACATCAAGCGCACCAATGTGAACTGAGATCCTTGGTTTACTGGACGAGTTACATGTATCTACGGCAGCAGCTACGAAGTCAACGGCAGTCGTGCTCATTAGACGAAGAAGAAGCGAGTCGAGAGGGAAGAGAAAAATAAGAAGAAGAGGGAGTATTGTCGAAGTAAACGAGAAGGCATATGATGCTCTCCGGCTACCCATTCTGCGCGAGTGGTTTTGTTCGAAGTGCCCTACCTCTAACTTTTAACTCAACAGTCTGACCCACAAGGCAGTACGGTACACATGGGTTCGCTTGACAGACTCCCCTCGGAACGTTTTGCTCAATTGCCTAACACAAAGCAGTGGGTAGCAAGTCCAGCTATAAAGGGTGATTGCAAAGACCCGTCGGGATCTGATTGAGGCCTGTGACATACATCCTTTGAAGATTTAGAACATTGCACGTGTTTTTCGACCGCAGTATGTCACGCACGGGTGCCGCATGCTAAGGCTGATGTTGCATACATCATGCTTCTACACCGCAGTTAGACTACACCGCCTTACACTTAAATTAAATCTTCTTAATTCGAATAAAACTATTCCTCTGCGTTTGATTTTTTCTGTTTTGCTATTCTGGTGTTTATTCCATGTCAATTTTGCATGTTTATTTTACCTCGAAATCGGTGTTGATTGTTTTATATCCCCGATGTGGCTGCGCTTTATGTGAATGTTGACAAGGTGCCTACCTGTCTAACACTTTCCTCCTCGTTTACTGGTTCCAGGAGACTGCCAATTTTTGCTGGGGAACGGGGTGCACTGTCTTAGTGATCGTGCTACGCTCAAAGGGTGGTTCCATCCTGTGTGGAGCGCATTACAGCTGAGCCATCGCCTTGTGTGCGTCTGGTACGCATGATTTCCAAATTGGATAGACAGGAATGCTGTTGCTGTGTATGCTGAAAGCGTGTGGGATGGCTCCATTGATGAAACGTGACTCCAATGCACATGCCTCCCGGTCTCATTCCTTCGGGTTTACACGGGATATGAGTTGTGTGAATGGAGCTGTGGGTGGTGCAGAGCAAGCCACCGATGGTCCACCTGTAGGTGCACGGCTTCTGTGGCTGGCCACAGTGACAGGCAAATCCGAAACCGGATGCCGCCGACCATATATATATATATATATATATATATATATATATATATATATATATGTATATATATATATATACCAAGAGATTGAGTTTGTCTGACCTCTAAATCTTGACCAACCTAGTAGGAGTAGCCCTTAAGAGGCCCGGGGGTACCACTCATTATGGCTCAGTGGATCAAAGAGGTACACGAACCATCGCACCACATTAACGTCCTTTCAAATACATCGCCATCAAGTCGATCACCCTCGCCTATCGTTGCCACTGCTCCCCCCCTTAACACCGCTGCGTGTATCGGCGTACTGCTGATGACTGACTGACCCATATTTTAAGTGTCATGTGTCGGAAAGATCTTCCTCCAACGCATACCCCTTACTCAACATTGTCGCCTCACTCATCCTTCCTAGCATATTATATAGCTCGACTTCCACTTTATTCACATCGTTCGTTCACTTTAGAGTACTCCGCATTACTGACCAGTGCACGGACATTAGTACACTCTGCTCCCTGTTTCCAGGTTTTTCTATATGAGCTCAGTCAATTTTTGCTTACCCGATAGCATGCTGGTTTGAGTAAACGCTTAGCACATTTGGTCCGGTACTATTTCATCTCCAAATATCTTTCTTCCCGGTCGCATTGAGCGATGTCCTGCAATATTCGCATTTCCCACTACGTCCACTTGTATTTCCCTAAACCGCGTGGAGGGTGCGCGAGCAACTCCATCACAGACACTGTCACTCTCCACGCCCTTCAGCCTTGTTCATATGGATAAAAGAATCGACTCTACCCACTCCCAACCCTCATGAGCAGTCTGAACTTTCCTCACCGTCCCGGAATCCAGGCTCAGTGACCATTTATCCTCTTTTTACTCTACCTTCAAGTCTAAATGTTGACGATGCTGCTGACGGTATTCCTCAAGAGAATATACTGCCGACGTTCGACGCTACTCCCGTTACAACTGCAACAAGGAATTCCATAACTTCTGAACGTTTACTTACAGTCGCATAAGCTGTTACGTCCATCTGCAGCTCCACTGGACGCACGTGCCTCGTTTTTGTTAGATATATTGGAGCGCTTTCTGGCGGTGAATGGGTCGAGAGCGATGTTCAGTGACCTACTAGATTCGGTTTATATATCATTTTCAACACACTTGGAGGCATTCAAAACGTCCGTCTGCTCATAGAACCACAATGAATAACTACCAGCGTCATCGATTGCAGTTTCCACATTTGTACCACTTTCGTCGACATGATGCCACTCTAAGATAGACGGCAAACTGTCTATATGCTTTATGACAAACAAATCCGGGGTTTACTAATTATTGGTCTAATTTTTTAACCTCTGGCCCGTACCCTTATGGATTTTGTAATCTGAGGGCGCGCCTTCAAGCTTGCGTAGGGACCAGGCGACCCTATGTGTGGCCCATGTGTGACCGATAGTGGTTGCGCGGCAGTGAAGCGTCGGTGTTGCGTACCGGTGTACTGCTGGTGCCTTGCTTTGCTTGTAGCAGACATCCGTGATACACGTCCCTTGCGAAATCCCAAATTCGAGTTGGTACGACCGGTGTACACTGAGGAAATGCTTCCCGCTCTTCGATTCATAGATGGAGCTGTCTGCGGTGGCCATTGCATTGCTCCGAAAGATGGATCTCGGATGCACCTAATTTTCTTCACTTTTTAACTGTATTATTCCATCTTCCCCTATCAGACCCACTGGAACATTGCCCAGATTACCTTCGTTCCTAAGATTCTCAATCCCTCACGCCACGCAAATTTTTGACCAGTTTGTGTGATCTCATTCCTTACCCGCCTACTTCACCCGCATTTCCTCTTCCCGTAAACCGTCTTCAGTTTGGTTTTCTTCGGAAGGATAACTATTTTGAAGCCCCTGCTTCGTCCTTTTTATGTGATCTTATACCTTTGTCCTTCGCTTCAGTTGACATCTCCAAAGCGCTTAACCGTTTCTCACGATTCTTTAACCCGAGTCGCCTCTTTTTTGGTGCTACATCGTTTCTATTGAGCCATCTGCCTTTCACTCACAACTCCATCACCATTCATCCACGTGGTGTGGAGGTGAAACCCAAAGGGGCCTGCTTTCCCCATTGCTGTTCATCATGGCTTTAGATGAAGTGTTTCACAAGTTTGCATCATCTCACTGGCCTTACGCCGTTGGCCCTATCTCGACTACGTGGCTTAATCTGATGCTGTGATAATCTTTGACCGGGACCGGACGGTTTTCTTGAGTCGTCTAAAATCAACATCATCATCATCATCATTTAAAGCTCTGCTTCCAGACCAGTTTTTTCATGTTTTCTGTGTCATATATCGTAACTTTTTGTCGTCAGTTGTTTAATTCGGTATTATTTTTGATCCCGTGTTGTCTAGTAATACATTTATAACCTTTTTGGCAGTAATTCTCTCGTTCTACTCTGCCTTGCAACTACATCATGAGCTCACCAATGGCTGAGTTAACCGGCCAAGATTTCTTCCCGGCTATTCATACTAAGGATTCAGTTGCGAGTAGGGTCCACCTTCTTGCTCACCTTCTTCAACATCCACTCTTCACTGCCATTGAGGTAGTGGCTAGAAGCAAACGCTATCACACATCTTTCAATCATATGCAATCACACACGATGTTCGCTTAAAAGCATACTTATATCTGGAAACAACTTTTGGCTACAATCCACCATCCAGATTACACCGGAATCCAAAATACC
This sequence comes from Dicrocoelium dendriticum, assembly GCA_944474145.2. Lineage (NCBI taxonomy): Eukaryota > Metazoa > Platyhelminthes > Trematoda > Plagiorchiida > Dicrocoeliidae > Dicrocoelium > Dicrocoelium dendriticum. The sequence goes on from OX104064.1 coordinate 185,901,776, forward strand.
CACTTTTATAAATAAATAAATTTGTATATTTACCGACAGACGGTACACGGCCTCATAAGTGGGAGCGATCATTTGTATAGTGGATACGTTTCATAATAGCAAAGAAAGGTTTATTAATAGCATTTCGGATCATGGTTATTTTTCTTTGGGTCCTAGACCCGTGCAACTCGTATGTAAAATTTACGGATGTTTGTATCTTCAGGAGTAGATAATAAAGGCAAGGACTACTAGGCTGCAAAGACACAGGATTTGGTATGGTATGTACTGACATGTAGTGGGTAAGCTAGCTGTCAATGTTTCTAGTGTTTGCTGTGAGTGAAATATCTTCAAGGCATTTGGTATAGTGAGGAAGGTCTGAAGGAGATTTCGAAACGTGACATAGCTTGTACACATGCATATCTGTAGGGTCTGTTTGTTCCACAGATAATTGTACCTCACTAAGAAGAAATTCGATCGAATTTTATGACTTGAAAGGTTTATACGTATCAAGTAGCCGCCATTACGTGTGAGGTAGGCTGCAGTCTTCCGTAGTTCAAGTGCGGTGCTGTCTGCTTAAATTCGTTGGTTTATAATATTGTAGAAGAGAACGAGGTTGTTCTTTAAGCGTCTCAGCCAAAGTGGATCTAGTTGGAGTTTTCGACAGCGATCATAATAAGTCAGATTTGAGCAGCGCCCCATGACCAGCTTGGTAAATGATCGTTGGACATTTTCCAGAGCCGTTCTGTCTTTCTTTCTCAATTGGCTGTGAACGATAGTACAATATTCCAGAGTCGGTCGTACTATTGTCTTGAATGACTCAAGACAAACCCGACCTGTTCACAGTCAAGGGGATTATCGCATATGTTGTGGATGTTGCTACCTGCGACGCAGACTGCATGAGATGAGCCTACAAACTGATGCTAAACAAATATTGTGTCGGTCTGTATGCAGAGGCGATCTCTAGATATGTGCTGTCACAGTTTCCGTAAGGGTCGAACATTATCCACAAGCCTGTGATTTTAAACTACCGCGGAATTATTAACCCCGCTACAGCGAAACATCTCATGTTCCTGGGTCTTTCGCGGTTCAGCATTACGCATCTGTGTCTCCACTATTCGCGGGACACTGAGCATATATGATTCGTAAATGTGGAGAGCCTCCTCCACACAGCTCACACACAACACCCAAACACATTAACTAACTTGGTGTGCAGTTTCGTCCTTACCATATAATTCTTTATTCCGCATTACTGTCTCAGTATTTTGCCGGGACGTTGCCATGCTTTAGTAATTTGTTTTAAGCCCCGACCTTGGACCATTTATACAACATTTCAACAAAAGTGCTACTACTTAACTTTTTGCGAAAACTATGATTGCCTTCTAAAACCTGTGACATCTGTGGCGTCAAAAAGGTTTTCCCTTCGATCTGAAAGGCTATATCTACAATGCCACAATGAGGGCGATCCCACTGTATGGTGTTGTGATACTCCCCCTTCAGTCTAAAGTTGTCGTTGCCTGCGGGGCACTGCTGGTGTCGGATGGCACCAACGTGTCTGCAACGATGAAGCGGTGCAGTCGGCCATCTGGGTCCGGTTATTAAGTCAGCTTGGCACTTACTACGCTGCATGTCCTTCATTCAAATCCTTTCCTGCTATCGGCTGCAATTCCCCATCCTCCTACCGCTTTCTGTGACATGCAAGTGCTTATCAATTACATCGACCTCTTTTCGCTTTCCCATTTTTCATATAGTTGCAACTCCACATGGCACACAGCATTTTTGGAAATTGATTTCCAACCCTGGTGGTTTTCTTGTTTGTCTTTTTTGCCCACTATACTTTTTCTTTCCATTGCTAACGGAGTGAATGTCGTTTTTTTAGACTGATAACAGTGTGCTTCGCACTTTCGGTGACTGTGCTCGCGAAAAGAAGTATTCACACGTGGATCTTGTCACTTTGGTCGACGGATTCGATGGTGAACGCGGAACCCTTGTTTCCGGTGCCCGGGGCTACTACTTGAAGGTAGGCGTTCTAAACTTACTTCCTCTTTTCTCTCTAATGTTCTTTTTCTTAGTGTTTTTCTTTATCTTTTCTCCAACGTGTTTCTCCTAAGATTATATACTTGCTACTACCTGCTATTCATTGCTGATTATCTTTTGAGGCACCGAGTATGTAATGTTGACTCGCGGTGCGTAGACATTTGTAGACAGGTGACTTGTTTTTTAATGCGGTCATTGTAGGTACCGGATGTTTAGCGTTTGACTGGTGTTCCCGTTTCTACTCACATTGGCCATTACCGTCCTGCCATCCACTGATATGTTTTTGTTCGCCGTTTTGCAAGTTTCGTTTGCGCCTAACTCCGTTCTTCATTTTTGAACAGGACATAAGGTTGTAGATGACTAAGAGTTGGCGACTGACGTTACTCTATAATCTCACGAGTGGAGAACTTCTGGTGCAAATTTCGTGGGAGTTCGCGCAGCAGCTTCCATGTCAGATAATCTACTACCAATCTGGAGAGGTATTAGACGGCTCCTTCGTCTTGTTGGGATTCACTGGTGCGTACCGCCGTCACCGTCACGAACCGAGACCGACACTAGCAGCTTGTGCCACCAGGCACACCACTGCTGTGCCTCAACTGGGGCTTTTCCGGATGCGCCGTCGTCAGCTATCTGACTTGGAACCTGTTGCGATGACCTCCCGATAAAATTTACACTGTTGTTTCTTTTATTGCTGTATCCTTCGACCTATTGTATCTTGGAATCAAATCACACAGCCACCGCTGTATTTCATAGGCCTGAATATATCTTATCGATCTAGTCTTCGAGGCAGAACTAGGCACGCTCTTATCATATCCCCATGTCAAGCTTCTCATTTCTAGTAACAAACAGCGGCGGCATTGACAGCGTCCGCCGGGATTCATCTTGTTCTCAGATTTCAGGTCATTGCGCCATCGCCCGATTAAAACCTAATGTGCGTTAAGGTAATATGCGAACATCTTTTATGCTAATGTTTTGTTCACACCTTTCGCATCGTCTGGTATGTATTGTATTCCTACTTGGGTTTGCATACCTCCGTGACCCATTGAGTCACGCTGGTTAGCACTCTTACCAAACGGGTCATGGTTAGGGGTTAAACTAACTCTGAACATCCCCTTTGTAAGTTTGAGAGAGATCGATGGCCCACTTCCTTTTAAACAGCCATGCGAGACAACAGGTCCACTGGGTTATAAGCTCCCAGCTCGCTTGGCGTAGAGCACGACCGCCACGCATTTCCTTTGACGGTAGGAGGGCGCCGCCCAGCGCTCAGTGGTTTACTACCGTCCGCTTCAAGCCAAGCAGCCTCTAGACAAACTTGTGCAAACTCGCCAACGTCCACATGTCGCTGGCTGTCGTCGCAGTTGCGTAACCTACTACGGTCGAACAACACATGTATCTTTGTGAATATTCTTAGGCTGTGTGTGACAGGCCTAGAGGTAGCGGACTTGTCTCGTAAACTTGTGTCGTGGGTTCGAATCCGCGTAGGGGTGGGAGTCCTCACGGTATACTCAGCTCGCGTGCGACTGGTGGTGGTCTCACGGCAGCGAAACGCCGTTACGGCGTACAGCTGACACTATTATTATTATTATTATTATTATTATTATTATTATTATTAAGTACCAGTTGTCTCTTTAATCACAATCCCTAGCTCGACTTCTTGCCCACTGCTTTGTGGATTAAGCTATTGAGCCCAAGGCTCTGGATGGAATCCCTCAGTCGAACCTCCGTGTACGCCACTTCTCTGGGAATCCGACTTGAGTCAGAAGCACCTCGAACTAACCTGCCTGTCAGAATAGTTAGCCGGAGAGCATCATCTGCCCTCAGCCTCGTCCACAATACTCCATTGGAGACGCTTCCACGGACAGCCGTATTACTCCCCTTGTACATTTGACTATATCTACCTTTGTTGTTATTCCCAATTTATTAATCTTTCTAATTCATTGAACTTGCCAATCGCTTCAAAAATCTGTTTGAGTACGACTGTGAAAATCACGAGCAGTTGTCTGTCTTATACTGATACTGATACTGATTAGAAGCAGCGAGGAGAGTATACTCTGTGTAGCTGCATCAAATGTCGCTCTTGGACATCAACATATTATTTATCGTTCCGCTCTTCATATTTTGCCTCTGCGAAATGTTTGTCTAGAAGCTTCTTAAATTCGGCCACTGAATTCGCCTCTATTACCGGCTGCGGCAGGTTGTTCCAGGTATTCACCACTCTACGTTCGAAACAGAGTTGGTGAGCTACCCGCTTCAACTGCGGTACGATAAGTTTGTACCGGTGTCCTCGCGTGCCACTTGGTGTGCGCAGATGAACCAGTTGTCTCAACATGGGTAATCACTCAGATGTACTATCCGGTGCGTCATGATGAGGTCAACTCTCAGCCGAGGATATGCTAGGGTGTACAGCCCTAGTTTCTTACATCGGTCTTCATATGGCGTACCTCGTAAGTTGGGAATCATCCTAGTGGCTACATGCTGCACCCGCTCAAGCTTTTCTACCTCGCTGTGCATATTGATCAGACCACTCACTTGGGCTGTACCTCGCATCGTCGATGAGTAGCGTACTTTAACTGAGAATTCGTCACAGCAGCTTCCAAATCGCGTAGTCGTCTACATACCCAGAAATGCACTAGACTGCTGTTTCAACCCTTTGGGCATCACCAGTAGTGCGCATCTACCGGATCCATCAGCATTCGAACCCATAACCACTAGCACATTGCACCGTCAGTCATCCGCTTATGCCACTAGGCCATGGGGGAAATCGGCGGACCGTCATAATTCACGGGCTAACTGCAACATAGCGTGTCTTATCCGCCTTTACCATGCAACTTACGAACGTTGTAGAGGACAGGGCTGGCCCAGAAAGATACGACCTCCACTGACAGTAACTATGCACAACATAGCATTTAGTAATTGTTATGGCAAATATTTTGCTATACTCATGAATATATGCTTTCGATCTAATTACTTGAGAGTTCGTCGCAACAGGTTCCAAATCGGATAGTCGTCCGCATGCTCGGAAAAGTACTAGACTGTAGTTTCGACCTATTGGGCATCATCATCAGTGCGCATCCATCAGTATTCGAATACACGACACTGCACCTTGATTTCTCGAAAGCCTTTGATCGTCTTGATCACAACCTCCTCCTTTCCAAACTTCAGAGCTGTCGAATCACCGACCCATCCAGAGTTGGATACGTGCATTCCTACTTGAACGTCACCTAAATGTGTGAGTTCGTGGCGCCTTATCTGACCCGATAGAAGTGCAATGTGACGCCCCGCAAGGCTCAGTTCTAGTACCGAGGCTTTTCCTCGCCTTCATTAACGGCCTCGTTGGAGTGATCGATCCAAACATTTCACATTTCGCGAACGATCTCAAAATCTGGCGGACTATCAGGACGGGAATCGACAACATGACACTACCACCTGATCTCGTCAGGGATCACGATTAGTCAGTTCGGAATATGCTGGAGTTCAACGCTGCCAAATATCGAGTACTGAGCATACGCCACCAGAAAACTTACGCATACCGGCTAGGAGAACATCTTTTACAACCTCTCTCCCATGAAAATTATCTTGGAGTGTTCGTGCAGGCCGATCACAATTGCTCAAAACAGGCCGAAAAGGCAACACGAAAAGCCAGTCAACACTTGGGTCTTGAGGAGAGCGTTTGGTCAGTTTGGTCTCACCATCTTTTCACAAATGCTCAACGCTCACGTGAGGCCACATGTTGAATACGCCACCCAGGTCTGGCTCCCCTGGCAAAAGCCTGATCTTGTTGCTCTTGAGACTCCACAAAGAAGAGGAACAAAATGTTAAGAGCCTGACTCATCTCTCTTACCAGCATATAGTACAAACCCTAGGAGCTTTCGATGGTCAACACCGTCGTCTGCGCGATGATCTTGTTTTGGTGTTCCAGATCCTAAAGAATCCAAACCACGCATGTCGACACTTATTGAAATTAAGTCACAACACCTCACTTCAAGGTCATCACTTGAAGTTTGCCACACAGTACAGCCGGCTGGAATATCACCGGCATTTTTTCTCATTTTGTGTGTCCCAATGGTGGAATGGTGGTAATTCTGTTTCTAGACATGCACCAATCATGCGACCGAGTACCTCACAAGCGGTTGTCAGAAAGTTGGAGGCCTTTGGGATCTGGGATTCATTACTAGGTTGGGAATTGTCAACGCATAATCTGATAATCAAGCATTCTGCAATAAACTATCATGACCGTTACACTTCTGTGTCGGGTTGGCGTGCGTCACCTTTGTCGATGGATCTTCTGGATCATGCACATCAACAGCCCTGACTTCCATCGGACATGGCGCAGTCAGAGCATGAAATGCTCTCATTTGATCCTTTATCTTCGATTGTTCCTTCTTTTGCCTACCGATTTTAATGTTTTTTGATTAATCGCTTACCCTATTATTCCTTTTGTCATTTCGTGCCCCTTTTGGTTGTTGTCTTAATGGCATCTTAGACCCTGGCACCCAGACCCACATCATTTCCTTGCCCAGATCATGATATCTGACCACCCGAACTGGCTTTTTTAGGGCGATTGAATTCGTATACTACATTACATTCGATTTTAAAGTTCTCCATCTTTCTTCTTATCCTCAGTTTTTCCTTTCAGGGTCCGCTGGTGTTTCTGGAACAGGCCATTATTCAATTGGCGCTCAGGATGCTGCAAGAACGCGGCTTCACTGCGCTGTATACTCCGTTCTTTATGTGCAAGGATGCCATGCAAGCGGTGGCACAACTAAGTCAATTCGATGAAGAGTTATACAAAGTGAGCGGTTGGTCACATTTTATTTATTTTATTTTATCAACCCGCATTTTGTTGAAGAGTGGTTCCATAATGATTAACGGTAATAAGAATGGCCCTCTGGTTGTCTTGATGTGTGTACCAGCACTCGGGTTGCTTCACATTGCACCGTTCGGATGGCGTTGGCAGCTTATTCCATACACACCCCATTTATTGCCGCCACTCAGCCAGACGAAGCTCTGTACATCCCCTGCCGCATTTAGCGATAACTCAGGCACAGGCCCATAGACGCTGAGCCCTACCAATCAAGTGTAACTTCTGTGTCCGGTTACTTTCATTGAATCAACTATGATCTTATCACCGAATCGCGGTTGACTTAATTGAATCTAATCACTTTACTTAGCTTACTAAATGAGTTAAAACAGTCCGAAAAAAGCAGACATTGATGAAAACCACATCGGTTGAGCTCGATAGGACGTTCTCATCACGGGATGTATCACACCCCTAAATCTAATGGAGGATAATTTAGGGGAAGATGAAGTCGTTTCGAAAATGTGACCTATCGAAGACACAGAATTGATCAATCAGCCGAGTGAACTGGTTCACTGTCTCAGTCAGTACTTACATATATTTGTCTGAGACCTGATACCTATCTGGCTAGGGCTTTACAGAGGAGTAGAATGGGAATGAAAAACAAATAGGCTAGAGACCTTTAGGCCCATTAAGCACTCTATTAGCGAACCCATGAGATTCTTTTGAAATCCGCTGAGACTTTCTAAACCGAGAAATAACAAAAGATGCTCGTCTGGTCAGACAGCGTCACACCCGACTCGGGTCGGATGCACTTACGGCTTTGTGCCTCATTGAGTTCTGCAGCAGTGACATTCGGCGAGTTATTCGTCCCCAGTACAGATCTTAATCTGCCACAGGTTCTTGCGGCTCCCCTCACCATTCATTTCTCGCTATCCGATTGTTGGCTTTATCCGAGAACCGCAGTCGCTACCTTGCTAAGAGCTCACTTATCGATACAGAGCACTCTCGAAAAATGCCTGAATGGTTAAATTGGATTTAGGATTTGATTCCGGCAAAGCAACGATCAATGGAGATCAATCTTCTGGCCGAGGTGAATGCGATCTGCTCAGGATCACGTGGTCTGCTTTTTGCAATATTGACCAATGGTGAGACGGCATCGCGAAGAGGCTGAGTCGTAAGATGGCATTTATGATACTGCAGGCATGCCTCTCTAACATGCAATACGATAATTATCAAATCTGAAAGTCTAACTACTGGCTATGGCACTTCACTGTTCCGCTGTTTTACGGTTTGTAACCTGTGGTTTCCCAGTTCACGCCGCTCCAATATTTTTAGACCCAACATACCGATATCGAAGCTTTGAACCTAGTGGGTTTTTATGCGTGGGATTGGCGAGGATGTGGTTTATCTGCTCTACGAAATGGGAGTCTATCTGTTCCGCTAGATTCAACGGTAAACTTCAGTTGGGGGTGTGTAACCGTACATCTCTATTTTTGTTTATCTAGTTAGTAATTGGCCTCTAGCTCATGTTACAAAGTTAGCTAAAGAAGAGGATTCGCCCCCTTGGCAACTAGCGTTTTGCCTTTTTCTCTCGTTGTTTGAGTTCTGACTATTCGCGCACCCATCTATGAGGCTATGAATATATGTTCGTTCATGCATATGAACTACGGTTTCGCTGCTCGGTCGATTGTATCATGCCACCCCGCATATGAGTTGTGCCATTTATTCGCATTACACATTTCGACCGCTTTTCCATTATTTGCACTACGATTGTGGCGGAAAAAGTGCCGCTGATCACCATAAAGGCAGCCAGTCACAGACCCCATCCATCTTTCTTACGGTACGGTTTATTGCATTGCTGCTTATGTAATCCCGTCATTTATCTCCACTGTTTAACCGAACTGCTTCTTTGGCCAACCATTTAATGCTTCATGCAACCAGTCTACTTGTGGTACTTTGTATTTTCCTGACCGTCCTTTGCAAACATCAGGTTGTGGGACGCCGTGAAGGTGTCGTCAAGAAGCCAGGTGAAGCAGCGAGCAATGCAGAAGAGGAGAAATACCTCATTGCAACATCCGAACAACCCATAGCTGCGTTTCATCGCAACGAATGGTTACCGCTTGACCGTCTACCAATTAAATACGCTGGTATTTCCACATGCTTTCGCCAAGAAGTTGGCAGTCACGGTCGAGACACTCGTGGCATTTTCCGTGTTCACCAGTTTGAGAAGGTATGTCACTGTGTCCATTGGTTTCTGTTATCGTTGATCTAATAGTGTGTCGGTCCATCGATTAAGTGGGGTGGCCACCCCTCTGTATGTATTTCGCCGGACGTCTCTTCCGATGCAGCTCAGTTGTATTGGCCGGTACCCCTGGGAGATACCGTTCAATGACACTTAATCGTTTTCGTCACATTTTCCGGGCGATGCAGTAATGGGCTACTGGGCCGTTTGAGGGCCAAAATGTGGCCTTATATTGAATGACTCACTAGTCGCTCGGTTGATTAGCGTAGATGTCATTGTAACCGTTGGCAATCGTAAGTTTACTTCCAACAGTGAGACCACTTTATCAATCGGCACACCTCATTACACTGCCTGGTTCAAAATCGGACCAAAATCTTGCGTGAAATGCAACCGTTTGTGCTTCGATTTGGTGCTATTTTGCTTGCGACAGGTGTGCGCGTCTTTCCGATGAATGTACGTCTGCACTTTTTTCATTGTACGGTGTACCCCATTTTCATTCGATTCACCTTTTGTGCTGACTCCGGTACAACAGATACGGGGAATTCATTCCTCAGAGCTACCATTACAGCCCACTTAAGGATTGCATATCTTTTTGACCATGCAGCTAGGACTGTGTACAAGGTACCTCAATGGCCTTCTTGCTGTGAGTTTCTTTATCCCATCCCATCCCCCTTAGCCTCCCCCTCCCATCATGATCTCATTATATGGCATTTTATAATTTCGCATAGTAAATCCATTTTTTCTGCCTCATAGTAGCCGGCACGTAGCTTACCAAAACGATGCCAATCCGTTACCGGTACTTCAGCTGGCTTGCACCTGCTGCATTTTATTCCCCTTTTTCTTTTAAGTATTGCGGCACAGTAGCTGAGTTGTTTCCCACCTCTAGCTAACGTGCATTGTGTGTGTGTTGTGTGACCTGTGGATTAGAGAGCCAAACAAAGGAGTTGTTGCTTCGCAGCCTCCGGGACTACTTCGATTCAGGACACGTACACGGCGGTTTGCTCCCAGAATTAACAATAAATGTTGCTTCACTACTGCAACCAAGCACTTTGCTAGTAAACACGAACATCTCTTACACTTAACACGCTATAGCTTCAAGGTGCAAAATACGTATATGATCGTTTGAGTTTTTGAAGTACAGCCGCAGCGGTACTCAAACGGTCCCGTCAGCTTCACCAAAATTGGGCCTATGGTCTTTTAAGCTCACACCTGATGCTTATGCAACATTACAGACCGACGGGATCCATGTAACCTGCTTTCGTCACATCTCTGCTGCCGTTGCCACACTGTCCTGTTTCACTGCATTTGACCAAGTTGCTCGTGGCTACCCCGAATATTCCATAGGTCGACTTACCAAAGTTCCCCTTTAATCCCCGATTTTAATCACTATTTATTTGCCATTTTCAACCAACATTTTACCAAGTTCAGTTGCCTGATTCAGCCCTATGTCAAGGAAGATCCGGTGTATCCCACTTAACATCTTTCACGACTTTTTCAACTTAGGTAAATAAGGCGGGAATATTCAGTTTTGGAACATGCTTTTTCAGCATTATATATTGCTACAAGTGCAGCACAATAAAGATGAATTGATAAGTGGAAAACCAGCATAGCATTAATTGGCCGATTACTTTTCGGACGATTTTATTAGCGTCCATCGAAAATCGCGTTGGACAAAAGATAACTGCCAACCGTATGCTCGTGTTCGAGCATGTATGGGCTTGTAGTCCTTTCTGGTTGACAAGCTCGACACACATTCCGATAATGCACAATCATTGACTTGCAGGAACTAACATGTTTGAATACAGGTATATCAACAAAAGTCAGCTTTGTTACACCTCTACATCGCGACAAACGTTTTAACGACCTGGAGATTAATCTAAGATCCTTGCCCAATAGATCAAGAAAAATTACTGGTGAGCAATACCTCCAGTGTGGAAGAATACAAGCGGTGACAAAGCGATCAAATCATGAGGGACAGAGGAAGCTCACACGTATGAGACTGAAATGATAACCTCCGGGCTTTTGTACTCTTCATTTATATGCTGTGACCAATATTAATCGTAGTTAAACGTGGCATTCAGATGCGTCACTTATCTGTAGTAGTGCAACCCCTCACTTGCTAATCTCTTGATCCCGATCTCCTTTCTGTAGTGCAAAACGATATAAGTGCACTTTGACACGTTGGACAATAGTCCGCGAGTTTTCGACCAAAGCATGAGATCTTTAAGAATATCCCATAGTTTCACTGAACAAGCAGTGGTCGGTTGATTGATGCCCATGGCAGCGTCGTCTGCATACTTCAGCAACGTATGGAGCTCATATTAATAGTAAAATAGATATGGTGACAGAATGGCTCCTTGAAAAACACCCGTGTTTGTGATTAGGTATTGAGGAGCTTTTGCCTCCAAATCAGGTAGTCTGAGTACGACTGGTAAACTAATTCCTCAAAATCTTTTAACAGCGGTTCACGATGTACGCAGCCAAATGAGTTGCTATAGTCCAGGAAATCGAATTCGGGTGAATTTGATTCTCTTCCAGTGATGACAGAACCGAGTGCACAAGGCAGATTACTGCGTCTTGGGCTGCGGCGTACAAACCGAAGAGAATCATTTGACCGTTTTTGTCCAAACATCTCATGAATGATCTGTTCGAACATCCTTCAAGCTACCGAAGCACAAGCAATCGGTCGATATTTGCTTCTTTCTTTCTTTGGTGTAGTCGTGCTACTGACACTTCTCTAGTAGTCAGCAATTCTATGTTGTTGGGTGCACAATACATCTAAAGTAGCCAGAGGTTTGGCCAGTAGTATGTCAGCACATTCCTAGAGGACGATGGGAAACTGTCTGGTCCACTTGCTTTCCTTGAGTGAAGGTGTTTTAGTAACATCCGCACGGTGCCGCTCTCGACAGTGGGCAGTGAGTTTGCAAATAATTTAGGCTGGGCAACGGATCCGATCGATGTAGCAGCTTCAGAAGTCATGGTTCAGTTTTCCCACATCTACTTTGGAGGTTGATGTACGTCGATTTGCCCTACTTTGTCGTTTTAACATCCTCCAGAGTTCACGACAACTACTACTCCCGATTATCACTTGAACATACATGTAGGTGAGACTGCGCAACTCCTCCTTTATAAGGATAGAGATTGACTTTACTTAAATGCTGTCTTTTCCTTTCAGAGTTTTCTCCTTATGTCTACGTAGCCGCTTCAGGTGGGGAGGTGGTGAAGAGAACATGTCCTCACGGATGAACAGTGTTTCGCGTGGACAGAAATTGGCAGATCAAAAGTTCAGGCAACATGTTAGCTGGTGTCAAGATGTAGCTACGTCAGTGCCAAAAAATAAACTGAGGTCGTTGGATGATATCATTTCTCGCAGTCGATCAATATTCTGTGCAGAACACCACCTGAAGTTGCGGTCGTTGTAACAAGTATTCACCGTATGGACACGACAGTTTAATTGCTGATTGACCAGATCTACCTTATGTTACACACAAAGAACAGTTTCCTCTTGTTAACAAATACTAGATCAGGAGTTGCATTAGATCTACTAGCACAATTTACGATGTTTCGCAGTCCTAGACTTGTAAGAAAAGCGGTGTCAAATCAGCTGAACTCACTAGCAAAAATACCTAGTAAACAATCGAATTGTTCTGTTACAGCCGCAGTAAACTTGTCGTAAAATGCCTCTGCTTCAGGTTTCGGACAGTTTGGGGAAATGTAGACGTTAGCCAATAAGATTGAGCGGTACCCACTGATACATCTCGGCTTATACCACAGAACTGAGCAATTAATACTTTGAGAAGAGAAGGAAAACAAAACTTTCGTGAACGCACACCGGCAAGTGTTGGTATAGACGATGACTCCACCGCCACGGTTACGGTAGCCATCAAGGCGGTCGACCCGATGGTAATTGAACACTCTTCTACCGATACAATTGCGTCATCAACCTCCTCCTCGTGTATCGAAATGATGCCTACCTGTTAATATTTTCAAGACTTGACGGTGCTTGTTAACATCGATTGTCACCAGATGCGAACGTATATTTGAGTTAAGTAAGATGGGTATGTCCATACTCCCCAATTTTTTCTTCCGAAGAGTAACTCTCCACTCAGCGCAATGTTTTCTTGCACGTTTATTGCGCTTTTGGATTATTTTCTGTTTATTTCCTACAACTTAGCTGTTGCAATAAGCACAATTTTTATACTAGGAAGGGCAGCTTTCTCCCAGTATGGCGCGTGTAGGTTAAATTGCTGACAATTCAGAATCATGAATACAACCTGAAGCACCGTCGTTTCAGTAAAACCAAGAGCATGTGTGTTAACGATTTCACAGAATAGAATCGTAGAGCACGGCCAAATTTGAAGGTCTCGTCTGTTCCTTAGTAACTGGGAATTTCGCATTTAATTATCAAAAACAAAAGACCGAAGGTAAATAATTGTTTTCGACGATTCATCCTCAGACCCGTACAATCATTTGGGTGAAATAGAAATGGGCGTAAAAGTGGATTCGATCAGTTCCAATGAGATTCGATCACGTGCCGACCAAGAGCATAAACCAGCAACAAACAACAAACTAGGACAAAGGTGTAGTTGGACAATTACAGTTGCCCTCAGAAGGGTCCGTTTTGTCTGGCCAAGGTAACTTAACGGCTTTGATCAGCTTCTTTTGTGCACACAAAAACGGTTGATACAGCCGAATGCTGATCGGCTCGGCAGTAGCAAGCGTGCGGCGGCGCAGACCTTTCGACTGGAGTGTATAGTATTCGAAATGCACGGATTGGGTCAACCTCATGCCCACTATAAACAAGATGAGCCATAACAGAGTTACTTATAGCCCCAGTACCGCCTCGACGCAACAAGCGTGGTATGTGCTCCTTAATGCGCTCCGACAGTTGCCGCGCCGTTCGGTCGATGTAACTAGCGCCACAGGCGCATTTGAAATTGTAAACGACCATAGAAGTGGTCAGTGTCGCCAACTTTGTTGTGGATACGAATGAGTGGCTCCGTTGAAAAGATACACCTAGGCTTGGCTGCTGGGAAAGTTGACTTGACAGCTTTTGAAAGGCTTCTAGTTACACGCTCAGCAGCAGCGTCCCCCTTGAAAGGTAGTCATATGAAAAGTTATTTCTTCTCTGCTGTCTGAACTTGCAGTAGGTCGGGCTTGTCTTGCATGTTCCTAAGAATGAAACAGTCAGGATATCCGTTTTCGCCCAGCAAATTCTGAATGTACGTCAATTCATTATCCAACGTGTCTTCAGCACAGATCCTACGGAGCCTTGTGGTTAGACAGTGAATTAGCTTTCGCTTATATCTCAACGGAACGAAACTGTGGAAGTTCGTATACTGGCGGCTCCAGGTTTTCTTCTTATAGACCTGCCGTTGGATCGAGATGTTTGCCCTTCTAGTTAACAGGACATAAAGCAACGCAACTGACCGTTCAATTCTTTCTCTTAGGTAAACTGCAATTCTGCTTGGGCCGGATTAAAACCATCAATAACAGCGTCAAGGTCAACAGAGTGATCGGCCATGATAAGTATTTCGTCCCTATAGCGGTGGTAACATTCAAAGGCCGTGAGCTCCGCATGTAGCTTGGTATTCTCTAATTCCGCCATGAAGATATCATCTAACAATGGACCCAATGGCGATCCCATAGCTACACCATCCTTTTGTCGATAGTACATGCCACTGAATAAGAACTGTACGTTCCAAGTGCAACGCAACAGTAGGCTTTTCAAATCCCGCAATGGTATGCACATCTTTGTTTATGTTTTTTTATGTAGAAGCAAAGATAATCGATTGTCTCGCAAACTGTCACGTTGCTGAAAAGCGACACAACATCCAAGAACAACACTACTTTCTTACCGATGTTGCGGTCTTTGATGCCTTCAATGAAATGAAAGTTGTCACGAAGGCTGTAATGTAAGTAGGTGTGTAAGTCGCTGTCTTACTGCCTCTGGAATTTCCACAAGCCATTGGGTGACGGCATGGTAGAGTGAGTTAGGCATTGATAAGATCGGGCGAGGCAGGACATCTGTCTTATGAATTTTCGGTAACCCATAAAGCCTCGGGACATTCCTGCCACTCGGCTTAAGGCTATCATAAAGTGTATTTGATATATGTCCAATATTCCGTTCAGTTCACTTGATTTCAATCCAAACTCCCTATGCCGGTTTTATTTCCGATATTTACGTGTTCCAGTTAGAAATTCTCGTTTCTTTTGGGAGCATATTGATTGGTGGAGTGTGTGACTTCAAACTACCTACCGGATTTGGTAACTGCTCATTGCTGTGTGTATCGTGACTATGTATTATGTATGTAACTGAATTTGGAAACGATGAATGTTTCCCATTATTATTCCACTTCAATCTAAGTCAATTTGGCTAATCAATCGTCCTCCGAACGAAGATGACATCATACTTCTCGTGTTAGTGGTGCTAAACATTGGCAAAAGTGGGAAGCAATAATTGATGAAAGGCGATGCAACAAACGGCGAGAGCCTTAAGGTTATACCATTAGGATGAGCGTTGTACTCGGAAATACGGATTGCCAGCTAAAAGCTAGGGGCAGAAGCAAAGCGTTGCAGTCTCCAAATGTTACCTGTGTAAATGTGTATTCCACAATACTTCTACTCGTTCAATGCATGAAGACGCTCCCCTGTTTGTTCCAACAAGATGCGCTTGGATGGTCAGTCAGAGCGTACGAATTTTCCGCATTTAGATTCTGCTCTCCCCTACACTGATCGTTAACGCCAGTGTGTCATGTTGTAAACTCGTCACCAGACGTGCAACTAGTTTTGGTTTCCAATTTTAATTTTGTTGTTATTGTAGCTCTCTATGCGGTTCCGGTTGAAACAATTATGTCCACCCCCGCCAGCTTCAAATCTCAATCAACTCAAAAGTCAATGACCTCGATGCTAACGTATATTGAATATGCAGCTACGGAAACGATGCAGTTTGAATTCAATGCGTATTATTTATAGGTTAACCCAGAAATGTCCAACCTCTGGAATGGCTATTAAAATAGACGAGAGGGCAGGTGCATGGGTCACCTGACGGGATTGAATATTTGTGAAACAACTTGATACTTCTAATAAACATTCTCCCTTCCAGTCGTTTCCTCGTTGGACTAACGGATTTTCTTGGGATATTCTACTTCCTTCCAGACACGTACATTTCTAGTATTATGTCCGTAAGTTGACCAAAGTGGTCAACATAGAGATGTGTAGATCCGTAAGATTTACATAGTGAATATTCAAGCAGTAGAAAAGACGGTCAACTTAGAGGGCTTGTCACGGTAGACTTAGTCTGCACTGCACTAATTTTGACCACTTTGATTATTTTTCCATTTTCGGTGGTTCATCGTCAGGCCAGCTGTCACACGGACAGCTCCCTTGTGAACGACACACCCATTATGGGCGTTTTGATAACTCCATTTTTAGCTACTCAATTCACCGCTTCTTATCTCAACTATTTAAATGTGTTGCATTTGGCCTGACGATGAATCGCTGAAAACGAGCCTGTTTGATAGACCATCTTTTCATGACTGAGACGGACATTATTCACTATTTTCCATTTATTTTTTCTTCTGGTTAACTTGAAAGCATTCACATTCGATGCGTTGCTCGCCCTACCCGTAAGTGGGCTCGGATTGGGGCAACTGAATTACTGGATCACCTGTACCGTTGAAGCCAATTTCTTTCTTTCTTTCCGCACCCTACACCATTTATTTATGCCCGAACGCATATCCCATTGAATCTTAACAACAGAGCAATTCTTGATCATGCCCCATTTCCATAGTTAGACTTTTAAAAGCAGTTATCGACTCTGCTTTGACCTTTATCACACACCGCTGTTTCAGGTGGAGCAATTCTGCATCACAAGCCCACACGACAATTTGTCTTGGGAGATGTTCCACGAAATGATCGCAAACGCCGAGGCTTTTCATCAGGTGAGTGCTGCAGTCTAGATTGTATAGGTGCGTTGTGTTTTTTGCAAATGTGAAATCCAAACGTGAGATAGGCAAGCAAATTACAGTTCCGCAAACCTGAATAATATGTGTGAATCACTTGTCGCACATCTGGTACACACCCACATTTCTGCTAAGCAGATTGTCTACGGCACTTCTGGCACCAATCGTGCTGAGTATACAGATTCGTCATCGTGTGCACAACTCAGAGCGCTTTTAGATTTCTTATCAGGCAATATAACGGTAATCTCAGGGGTATTCACGACTGCCATGTTCAAATAATTTTTATTCTCTTCATATCTAATACGCAGCTAGTGCCTGCGAAACCAGGGAGCTAGAAGCATTACCACTAATAGAAGAAGCGAACACAGTCCAGATCGTTTTCCTAATTTGAGCTCCTTTGTACACCTCGTTCGAGCTGGTGGAGTTCGGTCAGTAGCGGAGACTATTGTTATGTACCAATTGAGATAACACAGCACTTCGAGGGCTATCCGATGTTGTCTTGATTATGGTCCCTTGAATTACGTATGCAACCATATGCTGCGTTGATACTTACTCATAACTTTGAGTTTGGATCGCATCCCTCCCCCTCCCACCCCCGCATGTCACAGGCACTCGGAATACCTTACCGGATTGTATCCATCGTGTCTGGTGAATTAAACAATGCAGCCGCTATGAAGTATGATCTAGAGGCGTGGTTTCCCGGTTCCCGCGCCTTCCGTGAGCTGGTCTCCTGCAGCAACTGTACCGATTACCAGTCGCGCCGTTTGGCCATACGGTATGGCCAAACGAAAAAGATGAACAAAAACGTGAGCCCCATTTTTTGCATCATTCGCACAGACAGTACACCCTCTCATTAGGGTGCGATACTTCACAGAATAAGATTGTGGCTTGTTCTGGTTTGTGCTGCTTCAACTACTGAGATGTGATTTCATCTTACGGAGCTTTTCGTTTACCATTCCTCATCCGTTTCACTATCCCATGTGGTCAGGATGTATCCACTTTGATACAACTTGTTTCACGCTACTCGCTATTGGATTCTACGTCTTCAGATGGTCAACCACTTGCTGTGTTGTACGAGTCTACTATTTAGTTCATCTAGCCAGTCAACTTTGAGTACCGTGGACGCAAGCCCATTGTCAATCACTAGCAGGCGTACCACAACAACTGGTTGATACGAGGAAAACAGATCAGTTTGCGGTGCACAAAACTTTTGTTGGCGATCATTCACAGTCATAGGAGTTCCACATTGTAAGCACAGTGCAGCCATCTTGATTCGGCGGTGCTAAAACTGACCGCAACTGGTGGCTTTAATCGCATAGTCGACGTCATCTTGTCAAGTTGATTGTAGGCCCGTCGTCAATCTCATAGAAATTGTAAAGCGACCCGCTACAGAGTTTTTTGTTTGGAATATTGTTACCGATGGCCTCCATAGGACAGCCACGGGACGTCTGTGTCTACAGAGGGGACCATGGTTGACTTGCGCTACACCACCCACAGCTCCATCCATACACCACATATCCAGGGTAAACCCGAAGGAATAAGACCGGGAGGCATGTGGACGAGAGCAACGTTTCATCAACTGATCTAACCCACACTCGCTCAACGTGCACAGCAGCAGCATTCATGCTTATTTAATTTGGGAATCATGCGCAGCAGACGTACACAAGGCAGTGGCTGGACCGTACCCCGTCGCACACTGGATGCATGGACAGCCTAGCAGCAAGTTCCAGCGTCACGGAGGTCAGATGGAATGCACACTGCTGACGATTTTCGAAGCTATGTTTGAAGTGATGAATTTCTACCTATGCCATTCGACTCCCCCTGCTGCTCCATTGTAATTAGTACATAGACCAAACTGCTTATAATCCCGTAAGTTAATTGGTGGCATAAATGTGGTAAGTTCGTCTCTTGTTGGGGTGGGGTCTACCCTGTCCTCTCCACGGTAGCAGTGTGCAAATCAGTGGATGATGAGCGGCGCTATATCATATGTACTTAGTCGAGATGGTCGTTGCTGTCCCCCCGTAGCTCAATGGTCTCAAACACAGACTGGCAACAGTCGAGTTGCGGGTTCGAACCCCACAGATATCGAATGAAACGCGCACTGCTGATGATTCTCGAAGGGATGGAATAGCCGTGTAGTACTTTTCCGGGTTATTGTTGACTGTCTGACTGGTTCGTAATGTGATGAATTTCTACCTGTACCATTCAACTTCTAATAATCCCTATTTAAATTGAATCGGTCAGATCTTGGGTATTGTGAAACAAGCGTAAGTCCCTCTAGCCCACCTACGGTGAAAAAAACAGTAAATACAAAATCACTATCAGTATGAGGCTTATACCTCAGATGGGCTACACCGACTTACATTTCAACTTCATCTTTTTGTCCTGGCTCTAAAATATTTCTATACACATGGCGTCTACTGAGAGGAAGTCATGACCTCGGAGGCTAGCCACTATCATCTGCATTGGTAGTAACCTGGAAGATGGGTCATGCTATATCCCAGTTAGCTTGCAAATTGTGTAGCCCAGTCACCTTTCCCCATGGCTCATTGGTTTAAACTGCTGGCTAGTTGGCGTCAGCCTCTAGCGGTCATGGGTTCGATCCCCAATAGGGGACCGAGGGTATGCGCACCACTAATGGGCGTAAATAGGTCGAAACGCGTCTGGTGCTTTTCCGGATTGTGGTTGTGCCGTGTAGCTTGTGAGCTGCTGAGACGAAAACATTAACATTATCCAGTTCTGTTATTCTCTTGCGTATCCCGTGTCAAGCGGAAGTAAATCACCTTGATTACTATTCTTTTCACAGTCACACCCAGCCAAATAGCCACTTTATATCCGGAAAAACACTGCACGGCCGTTTCACCCTTTCGGCTGTACTCGTCAGTATTCCACATTCCGTTTAACATCTCACGAGAGAATGAAACCCGCATGTCTTCGCTTTGGAACCAGGGTTTCAGACCACCGGGCCACGGGGACGATCTTTGACCACAGTGACCACAAGCGTTTCCGACGTGCTCTTGCTAACTATTTCAAACCCATTGAATTCCAGTTAACGCCTTCGTTTTGAGCACTCTTCGACTGTAAGCGTATAACTTTTCACCACCAGCAATGACGAAAATTTTCGTAAAACTGTTCGCTTTTCCATTTTTTCATAATGTTCCCATTGTGTTTTCTAGGTAGAATACGTACACATGCTGAATGCTACCATGTGTGCTACCACTCGAGTGATATGCGCTATATTGGAGAATTACCAAACCGAAGATTGCATTATCGTACCAGAGGCTATCAGACAGTTTATGCCCACGGGTGAGTTCAACTAACGCGCTCGCGTTTACGGCCGCACTTTTTTTCTGCGCTTTTTGAATTCATCCTTAAGGTGTGGCTTTTCCCGACATTATTTCTGCTGGTGGCTACTGCAGACTCGCTGCTCACTGTGTTATTTCCCTTCTGAATAAACTTTCGGAAGTGCATACACACCTTACTGCTTGATATTTGCACTTCCTCGTGAGACCTTGATCGCTCTGATTAATAGTGAGTGGTATTTTACGTTGTTTTCATAGCCCCTGTGGGCTTCAGTATATCCTATTTTATACAGTATCAACTATGGATTTGAGTTTTGTGATTACTCAGGTCGATCGGTGCTGTGTGGGCTAACTGATGGTTCTACGTGCGCACATGCGCCAAGCTCGCGATTGATTGGTTGTACGGTTGCCGACCGATCGACAGTACTCATGACACCTGTAGGGAGGACGTTATTAGTCGGAATACACGGTTCCAACTGCGCCGTGGCTTTGTTCTGATTACCGTCCGTGCGTGTCAGTGATACTACTACTGAGGTCAGGTTACGACTAGGCCCACTGCACTTACTGATATACAGCAATCGGTTTGCTTGTACACATTTCGTGGCCAGGCAAGACGGCGACATTCATACAACTTCAGGAAGTCGCACTAATGATGTCACTGAGTCCTGGTGCGACACATCTGCAGATGAATGTTTCACTTACTATAACGGCTCGACATCCATATCTCTTGGTACGAATATTCTCAACAGTTTAAGGTAGTAAGAATGTTCGTGGAAAGTAGTAAGAATGATTAACTTTTGTGCAGAATAACTTAAATTCAGGTTACTTCGTGTCTTCTCACTCGACCAGGTGTACACGCAAGCAACCGGCGGATCATAGGAATATCGGCGAAAAAAATCAACATGAAAATCAATAGGATACTGAGAAATTCAAGGTCATCGCTTGTAACGACGTGATCTACACTTTATCCGAGCAAGGCGAGCCTGGCTACAAAGTCGAATTGTTTGCAGAGGTTTGGTTGATTGAAAAATATGAAAAATAATCTGAATTCAGGTCATTCCGATAAATGTTTCTGAAGGGAATTGGCTACTTGAAATTATCAGTGGTTATTATTTTCAATAATAGCGTTCCCCCTCTAGGATCTGCTGCTCACAGCCAGTCGCTCAGGATGTAGATCGGTGATCGAGAGTTTATAGAGTGAACGCTCCACCATGTTGACTGAACCGTCACTCGGCGATGCTTTGTTCCGTCTAGCTGAGGTCGTGTTTCATCATGGACTATTTCCGTTAATGATCTGTTCAACCATCAGTCCATCTTAGGGTCTCATAGCGTCGGACCATCACTAGTGCTCTTACTTCGATTTTAGCGCTGCCCTGGTTGTTGCCACATTTTCGCACTCATTTTCTGGCGTCGTCCAGCACTTATTCACTTGGCTTGACCCTCTTTTGGCGCCATTCATTCGTGACTGCCTGTTATTAGTGTCTGCGTGCAATAATCATTCCGCTTTAGTGCCCGTGTTCTTGTTAATGCAAACTTATCCACCTTCTCTTTTGGATTTAAGCCTATCAGGAAAGAATCCCTTTCGTCCAACCCGCACCAGTGTCCACAGATAAAACGCCGGCCGCAGCAGACAATATCAAAATATCCCATCTTCGTGAAGAGAAGATACTAGACGATTCGATACCTACTGGATCAGTGCAAGAACTGGCCAATCATTTACAGCATGTCAAGCTAGCTGAGAATTCACCCACCCCGCCCATCGAGTCCTTAGGGGACTCCCAACTATTATCACCTCAACTTGCTAATGGGGATGAGCAGGACCCTGTGGGTTCGGAAAATGCATCTCCGGAAACCGGTGACAAAAAGAAGAGGAAAAAGAAAAAGGCAAGAAGAAGCGGGGCTCAGCTGAGCCAAATCTAGGGACCTTGCTTTCTCTTTCTTCACCCCACCTTTGTTTCTTCCGTCTGAACTGCTGTTCCAATTTTTGAAACGCACAACATTTCTGTGAATCATCAGTCCTTCAAATGGTCTCGACATTTCACTTTTTCCGTTTTAAACCATTATGAGCACTTTTTGCTCGATATAGATGCGTTGTCACGGAAATATTTGACCAGTACTCGTTTTTCCTACTTTTGGCAAGTAGCAATGTGCCAACCTGTATTTCCAATTTCACCAAATTTGCTGGAACTGTCTTTATACTTGCCATCTTGGCTTTACATTGGGAGACGTTTCGATCGGCACAGCAGGGTGACTTTACTCATGCCCTTTGTATTCGCATGCGAATAACGGATTATCCAGAAGGGTTTCATCCGCTTGAGTTGATCGATTAAGCTATATCCACAGAAGTTGGGAATTCATTTGCCTAGAATGAAGTTACCAATATTTAGCAGGTAAATATTGGGTGTAGCCTACCCTAAAGCATAGCGTTTCACGACGCGTTCTGACCTTTTATCTCATTAGGCGCTCAATTCCAGGTACCTAATATGGGTTGCCGGATAACACATACGCCTCTGCAAAAGTCGAAGGGTCGCATGGAAAGTAGCGATGAGCAGGCTATTGCTTCACATGTTTAATACTTCAAACATTAAAAATGAGAAGAAAAGAGAAGATTCGGCATGTGAAAAACAAACTGAAAATGCTTTATTCTGCTTTCCGTCAAAATGTTCCATTCTTCTTACGGCATATTAGCTGAAGTGTGTTGCTCACCTTCAACTACTATGCCACGGTGATTATGACGCAATGACTTCCACTTATCCGCTAATTTCCATGGTTTTTGTTGGTTCTGTGTCTAGTTGCTGGACTGCTGAAATTACATACAACACAATGGGTGGGGCCAGTGGGAATTCCTCGCAAGGAAAGAACATAGGAAGCAGTCCGTGGGTGGGTACTGAACAGAGAGCAATAGAATGATCTTTCATCGTAACCAGACTTTAATTTCAATGCTGGGGCGCTTGAGGACCCGCTTTCCGCAGGCAAAACGACTATGTGTACAAAATCGGCTGCAAATACTGCGCACGAGAGCTACGTGCACGGATCTTCGAACAGCAAAGGCACGTTTTATGACCGCCAAGTAATGACCTTGTATACGGAGCTCTGTTAAGACATTCTGCCGCAACTGTGCGTACGGCTGATAGGACATCAGCTCGATTTGGATAATGTCGAGATCCTTAGGATCGGTTGGCTAACGAAGCCCGAGAGGTTAATTGCTAGGGCGATCGCAATCCCTATAGCCAGTTGGTGTATTCTTTAGTGTATCATGGGACAAAAGGTACAAGATTTACAAGACCATCAGCATGGCAGTGCAAAAGAAAATCAGCATGGAATGCGAGATGTCCATATATCATACCATTTTACATGCAAGTTGGTGGCTAGTGCAGTGAAGTTGGTTTGTTGACCAACCAAAATAATTTGTTACTCCTTCCACTTGGTAGACCATAGACTGCAATGCATGGGGGTTATTTACGAGCGGATACCGTCGTGCTTCTGCCTCATTGGTCACTCGCCGTGAGGCAGTTGCGCCAGGGGATATCGGTATAGAGATAAGTGTAGGTATGTATCTGGCACATGAATGTAGGCCTGACAAACTCAAGCACGTCGTCAGGGGGTGAGAATATTAATATCTGAAGTCACCAACTGCTGGTTAGAATGGAGCAGGGCCAATATGTTCGCATTCTGTCACTGCAGGTAATCGGTGTCCCTGAGCCAGCTGTCTATGTGCTTGTCCGTGCAAACTATTGCGTGCCTTGGACGGACACCTTGTTTGCGCGGGCTGACAGACACAAAGAATCGGTTGCACATAAAATTGCAACTTCACGGTTGCCTATGATCCGACCGCCAAATTGCATGTGAACCAGTGCATGTTACCAAGCTCACTGATGTGATGACTGGTGCGCACTAACATTCAATAAAGCTTGTATGTCTCGGCAGTGCGAGAGACCGCGCAAACTTACAGATCAAATGGTACACAATAATGTTTCACAAATTATGTCTTCCAATCTAGGTTTATTGATAACTCACTCCAGTATGTGCTGACTAATGGAAGTAATTTAGCACACTAGAGAGAAGTGCTGAGAAGAGGATTCCTCCTATCCATACAAGCACATCTATCGGTCAGCTATCGGCACTTGGTAATTATGGTTGTTGCACCTTTATTTTGGTCTTGTCGATGATTGCAAACAAATTCCGTTGTGGAATGTGTTCCACAAGACAACACTTGACAACATAATTGTCCCATCATGTTTAACTTGCAGCAACTCTCACAATTAGCAACAGAATGCCATAAATGACAAGTCTTATCTTATGCAATGTTGACGCCACCCTTTCCCAAGGCTGAGATATCCACAGCATGGATATGATGTTGCACACAGCAAGATATTTCTTGACAAGCAGTTGAAACCCATATAATTTACCGCACTTTCGGATGCTTTGGCATACTTTGTTCCAAAGCTTGAGGTAAGTTGTGGGAAGAAAGCTCTATCTTCTGCTTGTTTTCATCCTTTGAATTATGATCCTGCAACTTGATTCAGCCACTCTGCATCATAGACAAATTGACCCCTGCAGTGTAGGGAACTGTTGTGTACGATTCTGGACAAAAGGCTTAATATCATTCTTCACGTTGAAGTTGGTTGCAGTCCAAGGATTGTACAGCGCACACACTTGGTCAGTTTTATGGAGTGACCAATTGTCTTTTTCGGTAAAGTGGCGTAAGTTTCGCTCAACAGCCATTTTGTTCGACTTTGAGATGATTGTGCTCCTCAGTGAGCTGCACAACTTGGATCCACTCAACTGTTGAAGGATTATCCTCAGGCTCAGCATTAGTGCAGCACGTGTGTAACGCACTTACTCAGTGTAGCGCGGTAGTTGCCACAAACTCTGGGACTTAACATCACGTTTGAGCGGTGTACCGGTTGGTGTGGCCCAAGCGGAATTATGAACTGTCGAAATTATGCCTTTTTCGACCATGTCTTTTGACTTCATCATAGGCTCTCTAATACCGGATGCAATGGTTCGTCTTTTTTACAGACACAGGAGTGCCCTGATTTTTAAGCGTGACAGGTTCAACACGCATGCCACCTGAGACATTGGAACATTGTGTGACAACTGCACGAAGTTTTGGTTGAAGTGTGTCAGAAAACATTGACAACGAAATATTTAAAACTTTCATGCTCTTCAGGCCCATGATTCATGGACCAGATTCCGTGACAAGAAATGTACACTTGTTTAGATTAGACTGACTCGAACTACCGCCCAATCACTTTCCTCCCAGTTTTATCCAAACTAATGGAAGGTATTATCGCGAAGACATTCATGGGATACATTGAGCGCAACAACATCATAGTGTCACCGCAGCACGAATTCCACAGAAATCGGTCTTGCACTACAAACATGATTCTAGCCAGAGCAAGCTAGGCAGAATCAGTGCATGCCAGAGTAGGAGTTGACCTTCTCCAAAGGGTTCGATCGCCTGGACCACCGCGTTCTCTTTCACAAGCTTCGAAGTTATGGGATCGGTGACCCTGTGCTGGTTTGGATAAGCAACTTCCTCATTTAACCTCAGATGAATGTGAGAGTCCACAGCGCCATTCCTGACCCAATTGACATCCAATGTGACGTGCTTCAAGGATTGGTGCTGGGGCCACACTTGTTAATAGTATTTGTTAACGATCATGGCTCGTGTACTGCAGTCGAACTTCTTGATATTTGCTGATGATGACAAATTCTGACATGACATCAAGACAGTGGACCATCACAAGGTACTGCAGAGCCATCTGGATGGAGACTATAAGTTGTCATCCGAAAGCCGGCGCATGGTGATGAAATACGAAGCTGTGAGCATACGCTATCAGCTTACCCATGGATATCGACTTGGGGACTAGCAGTTGCAACATGGTTCTCAGAAAAGCGATCTCGGGATGATCGTGCAGAACGATCTTGGCTGCTCGAGGCAGGCTGAAAAGGCATCGAAAAGAGCCAGACAACATCTTGGATTCTTGCGGAGGGCTTTTGGGAATTTCGAGCCATCATAATTTCCGCAAATGTTGAACGCCCACTTGGAATATGCGATCCAAATCTGACGCATGCGCGACGTCAATGCACTTGAAGCTCCACAACGTAATGTAACCAAACTCGGTAGAGGATTGTTTCACTTCAGAAACCAGCGTAGACTGCACTCGCTGAGATTATGCAGTGGTGAATATCGGTGTAAGCAAGGAGACCTCATCATAATTTACTTTATACTGACGAACCCAATCCACCTTTGTCGCAATCCGTTGCTGCGGAGCCAAAGTACCAAACTAAGAGGCCGCTGGCTCAAAACGGCAACGTACTATAGTCGACATGGTTGTCGACTCAGCGTTTTCTGCTTCTTGTGTCTCGAATATGGAAAACCCCTGCAGCTCATGTCGTCCTTACCCCTATATTAAAGCTTTTCGAAAACGCATTGATGACGAACTCCCACTTGATTGCTTGCTGTAGTCCGTCTCGCTCGGAGGACGAAATAATGCGAGCCAGTCTATGTGCTTAACGGCACTCTCCGCAATGTGGCGGTAAAGAAACATACATCGGTGTGAATAGCTTGTCTGAGCTTAACTGGTTTAACATATCACATCGGTCAAATGAAGCGACATACGAGTGAGTGTTGTCATTTTCGTATTTTATTTTTCACGGGGTATGTGAATTATAACTACTCTCCATGCTATTTCCATTTCAAACTAGCGCTATGCATCAGTGCAGTTACATCGGTGATTTTTTAAAATGACGCTTGACTTATTCTTTGATCGTTTTAATTTTTACTGTTAACATCCTACTAGAATTGTCGAGCGCATGTTATTGTCACAGCAATTCGACGCCCATTCAGTGCCGCAAAACTGTGCCCAATTTAAACAACTACTAAATTACCAACGCCTCTGGTTAAGGTTGCGCAATCGGTCTCTGCCACAACACATTGCATTTACAACTTTGTCTGTAGCTGTGGAAGCAGTTAGATCGACAGAACAGACCGGTGTCTGCGCAAACGGATTGGTGAGCACATTCCTAACTAGGTTGCTACAATTGTGGCAAAAATCTCGCAGGAACAGGCGTCAAGATCCAAATTGCCGGTCTCATCGATTGTCAGACATCTACTTGGGACGGGGCATCAAGTGGACTCTAATTTGGCGTTTAAGGTTATCTATCGTATTCTCTTGATTACGAGAAACTCAAGCTCACGGCAGCTATGGTAATTAATCACAGTCGTTCGGACCTATGTGTGCAAAAACAGCTTCCTTGGGGATAGTGACACCTGTCTCAAACGCTGTGATTCTGTTGGAGTTAATGCTCTTATGTTTCTTCCATTCCCATTTCGACACCAATCAAATCATTGATTTTTCCCTTTCTTAATTGTTACATGTCGCTCGTTTGCATGTGATCAGAAAGCACGAAATTCTATCATCGTGCAAATCCTGTCTTCTCGTTGCGTTATTTAGACGGATACGGGGAACCCAGTGCTTTCATTGTTCCTAATAGCGGCTCGTACAGCCAGCAAACCGCTTATTCCACTGAGCCGATGGGGCAGCGTTATACCGTCATGAATTGTACGCCAAATCGATAATTTGCTTATCATCGTTCATTTCCCATGCAAGTTGAGAACTTTGCAAAGTGCAGCGTTAGCCTCTAGCGGCACGACCTCTATTAACAGTGGCTGTGCACCACGAACGTTATGGCGGATATTTTGATCTACTCATGAGTAGTCACTTTTGCTGTACACCGTTGATGGTTTCTTCGCAGTAACTCCAATAAGAAAATCTTTCACATCCCCAAAGAAATACTATACAACCGTTTCAACCAACGGACTCTAAATCACAGTTATCTTGTAAATCTTGATGGTCTCCCGCTGTCTCCTTGGCTCAGTGGCATAAGGCGCAGGCTGGCGGTGCAAGCCGCTAGTGGTCATTTGTTTGAATCCTGATGGGTCCGATTGGTTTGCACTACTGGCAAGTCCAAGCAAGTCAAAACGTCCGTCCGATGTTTCTTTGGGTATGTGAACAACATCCTGATTTTAGAGCCACTGCGGAAATACCCCAACTGTCTACATCAAAAATCCCAAATTAAAAAGTGAACATTTATCGAAAGAGGATGGCTCTTTTAACTCAACCTGTGGACGCCAATTTCGAGGCTGCTTCTTTGGCCTGCGCGCTGAGAACTGACAATGAACGTCGTCCTTTAAATCGAAACCACTATTATTCTTTCGCATTTATATGATCTATCAGTTTCGAATATTCACCACCTAAAATGAGCAGTATTTTCGCAGTTGGTCTTTGGGCACTCCATTCTCCGGTGTCATTTCCTTCCTACCAACTCTGTTGCCGCCCTTCCATTACTTGATTGTTGTCGCTAAGTTCACCCCACTTAGAAGTATGCCCATTTTCATCGGGTAACTTCCACTGTTTCGTCACGGTCAAAGTCGTGCTTACGTCATCAGATTCATTCTATCCTGTCAATATTGATTCAGCTTTCCCTGTGTATCAGGTAACTTTGACTCGCTTTAGTAGTATGAATCGCAAGAATGAGAATAATGGAAATCGAGTTTTTACTATTAGTAAGTATAGGTGGAAATTCATCACCTCTAGACTAGATCAGACACCTATCGCACGCCCATCACTGCACTGCACGGTTATTGTATTCCTTTGGAAATCGTCAGCAGTGTGGGACTCGAATCTGCAACGCGAATGTTGCCGATCTGTGGTTGAGACTACTGACCTACGGAGGCCGGTAACGAATATTGTGACTAAGTTAATATTTGCGGTGCAGCGCCGCTCACTACCCACTAATTTGAACATTACTGCCGTTCAGAGGACAGGGTAGCATGTGATGGCAGTGTGACAACGTCTAGGTGTGATACATTTCTGCCTTTAAAAATCCTACTATTTCTTTGTAAACTGTCAAAAAATGTCCAGGACTTTGGAAGTTCCTGGTGGTAAGATAGGTATTGAAGGACTAGAGTGGATACACAGAGCGCAGTTGGTTCCGCGTTGGTGTCATGCCGATTGTGATTTTCCGTCGCTGATTTAATGTGCGCCGCATTCTATATATGTCAAACCAAAATAAGCTCACCACATCCATATATTTGTATTTCATTGTGGGTCTGCTGAAACATGACGTCAGTGAACAGTATAACTTAAAGGGAAAAACAAGGATTGAGTACAGTTTCCCTTGAGCACTTCATGTTGCAGCATGTGCAACATAGGCTGACTAGTAAGCGTTATAGATGTGGCAGTACAGAATTGCGACACGATTATCTGCGGGGAAATAAGACTTTGAACTAGGCTAGCTTAGAAGAACCATCTAACGTACTGTAAAGATCATACCGCAGCAAATGAAAAGGATTATTTTGTATCTTAAAATAAAAGTTGCTGCATTATTCAAAGTCAGCGAGGGATTATTTTCTTACTCCGGATCATCGGAAAATAAATTTTAACCAGCGCACATGATATACCGCTACTGAAGGAGTCGGCGAATAATAAAATTAATCTATAACCAATCATGTAACGCGCTAACCAACCTGGGGATCGGCGCTTGGGATGCGAGATGCATTCTGAGCTTGAGAGTGTAAACTGGTGGTTTGCTAACCTGTTACAAACATATGTATGGGGGAGGATAAGATTTTGGGACAATTGAACACCGAAATGCCTCACGGTAGCCTGACTAGATATATTTTGTAAGGTGGTTAAGAAGCATCGAGATTTATTCGTAAGGAGAAAATGCTACATCACCACATTTGGGAAGGTTTATCTTAAGAACTGGGAGCACAGCCAATCCTTGCGTTCATCTAGTCTTTGTTGCAGCTTCGAATATTAATCAGTTGATGGTGCGTTTATCTTAAGATGATATCACTGGTCTGTTTACACTCGATAAAAGGAAGTTATTGCGATGAGTGGGCTCTCGAAAACCTTTAGCATCACCTATGTACACGTGTTTGGTGGATGCTTTAGTGATTTCTCATTGGCGATAGTGTTACGCTGGCTGCTTCCTAGATGCAGGGTTTGACATTGGTTGAGTATGTTTGTCCCTCAGAGTGACTGGCGATAAAACATTTAGAACACTAACCTGTTTTGGGGCTCTCAGCTGACACATGTGTGGGCGAATCACAGGACAGGACCAAGACTAACAAAAGAAAGTGGGAGTATAGGCCAATCTGTGAAGTGTTGACATCTGTATTGAGCATGTCTACATTTCTAGTAACAAACAGTTACGGTAACGTTTGCACAAGAATTACTTTAAGTGCCTCCACAAATCACGATAATTGTAGTTGCCTATGAATGAATGAATGAATGAATTTATACGGGTTAAGAAGCGTTGCTTTACAAGTCCCGTTGGATAGTTGCAGGGGATATCAACATAAAAATAATGGTGATAAGGATAGTAAAATAGTTAATACTTTAAAAATGAAAATAAGGACTTATCGTTGGCTTCGCTGCAGTCCTCCGATCCACTTAGATTCACAACACCCACAGTTAGCAACGAATAATTCCATGGTAAACTCCAGGTGTAGGATGGAGACGTAGTGTTAAGTAACAAAGTGTAAGTGGATGAGTTCATCGTCCAACCATCATTTAAATACTGTTAGTGTCGGTGCAGAGACGATTGATCCTGGGAGAGCATTCCACGGGTGACAGACACGAATGGAAAAGAAATTTCTGCTTCACTCCAGACGACAGTATTGTTCTGCGAGTTTTAATGAGTGGCCACTCAGGTTTGTATTGCTGCTGAGTTGCAGTAAAGGGCGGCATACATGATGTGGGTCTCGCAGAATCAAGTGTGCCATAATCAGGTCGCCTCGTAGTCTGCGATAGCTTCCACTGAACAATCTCAGTCGTCGCAGCCTTTCCTGGTTGGGAAGATTGCGCATTCCAATTACGTTCTTAGATGCCCGGCGTTGTGGCTGCTCCAGTGCATTAAGGTCGTGTTTCAGCCATGGTTGCCAGGCTTGAATTGCATATTCGACACGGGGGTGAACATACGCACTGAGCATTTGTCGAAATATGGGGCTGTTTATTATTTCAAACGTCCGCCTCAACAGTCCGTCGTGTTGGTTCCCGATCTTCGAGGCCTTTTCGGATTGCCTGGAGCAACCCAAGTCATCTTGAACCAGGACACCCAAGTCACGTTCGAGAGTTGATTGTTGCAGTACATCCGTTCCGAGTCGGTATGAGTAGCTGCTTTGATGTCGGATGGAAAGCACCTTGCATTTACTGACGTTGAAATGCAATAAGTTTTGGGTCGACCATTGATACACCGTATCTAAATCACTCTGAAGCACATGTTGGTCGGTGTTCCCCTGGATCCTGCGCCAGATCTTGATATCGTCGGCAAACATTAGGAAGTTTGAAGCGATTCCTTGTGCAAGATCATTAATAAACAAGAAAAACAAACGTGGACCTAGAACTGAGGCTTGCGACACACTTGTATGGGGTCCGATAAAGAGCTCCGAACTCTGAGCATTAATTGCCGTTGAAGTAGAAAGTTGGCAATCCAGCTTAAAAGAGGGTCTCCGATCCCGTAATGCTGCAGCTTGGATAGTAGTATCCGATTGCCTAGACGATCGAAAGCCTCGGAAAAATCCAGGTAGATCACATCAACACCTTCTCCAGCGTCAGCTGCTTCGGTCCAATTACTGCGTGCGATTAGTAAGATAGTTGAATATAACCGCTGTCGACGGAAACCGTGCTGTTCAGGAGTGATGAGGTTGCAGTTTTCCAGATAGCACACCAGTGCATCGGCAACTATGGATTCCATGACCTTGGAGAGTATAGGAAGAAGGGTTACTGGGCGGTAGTTGGAGGAATCAGTTCTGCTTCCACCTTTGTGAATCGGGCTTATTATTCCAAGCTTCCACATGACGGGAACTTGGTTCTGGTCTAAGCAGTGCTGGAAAAACTGAGCTAAATGTCCTTCCAGTTGGCTTGCTGCTGCTCCCAATGCCTCTGGACGAATGGTGTCGACACCCGGCGAGCTGTGTTTGCGTAGAGAAGTCAGCTTATGCAATACAGCCTCTGCGGTAAAATTGATGTGGGTTAGTCCTAGTGAGCAGAATACAAAGCTTGGTAGATCGCTTGGTGGCAAGACTCTTTGAAACATGGTGGCATATTGCATCTGCAGCGCGTCTGCAGCTTCCATAGATGTTCTTGTTGGGTCATTAGCCGTATTGAGTGGAGGAAATCCTTGCCTAACCTTTCGTAGACTATTAACGTGCTTGTACAGCAGTTTATGGTTAGCGCTGAAGGTTGTTGCGATGTTCTGCTGATAGGCGGCTTTGTCTTCTCTTAACTATAAGGGCATGAGCACACAAACTATTCAGGTTTGCCTCGGATTTTGTGTGAGCGTAGTCAGAATTGTGTGAGAGACTGTTGCTTTACCTATTTACCTTCACAGCTGTCTGATTGTTGGCGATGAGAACATATCGGCCAGCAAGTAAGGGATCTTAACGAGACAACATAAATCGATACAGCAATTATAGTCTGTAAGATTCTGGCGATTACCTGATAAGTCCTCGTTTGTGAACTATGTGCAAGCAGTCAAAAAGTATCCATGGAAGTTTTGTGATATTCTTGGTTGAGCGGTTCCACCGTATAACAGTTGTGAATGCTCACCACCTTTACTGTAAGATGCGGGGCATCTCTTCACAATGCAGTGACTAGAGGTGTCGGGGGAAACACGTTTTTGTATCGAAATTGGCCATTTTTGTCAGTAAGAGCAACCTACTGCTCATCACGCTTATGGTAATATCTTCCTAAATTTGTTAAACACGGTGTGCTAATGAAGACTGTATCGCTTCTGTTGCAGTCGCCGGCGACAATGTATATGGAGTGTTCGAGAGTTGTCACCATGTATGCATACATGGGGGGATGAGGGCCCAATCTAATCGTGTATACAGTTGCTCTCTCATGGAGTACAAGAACAACAACTTAACAATGTAATGAGTCTGTTTGGGTTACTGTGGCGGTGAACAGTACTCACAGCAGTGATTGATGTTTATATTAGAACAGTTTTTTTAAAATACACTTCAGATCTAGCTTTCAGTCAAGCACTCATTGTGAGTGACTTCAACATGCGAAGTATATTACGGATAAAGTGCTGTGCTCCTCGCAAGCTTATAGACCCCTGCTCAAGTGTCCAGCAGCTGGCTTGCCGAACTACCTCTTCGTGGTGCCAGCTGGGTGGTTCGGGTGTACCTCGTTCCAGCAAAGTGTTCGGCGACAATGTTCCACCTCCGTGGGGCATTGTATTCCAGCAATTGTGCTGACTTCATGGGGAGTATTGGGCCCCTGTTTGGTAATCTACCAAACAATGACGCATGAAGTGAACATTCAGATAACGCCTCCCAATGGGAGCGATTCCCTAAATTCGCCCCGCTGCCTTGCGGGTAGGTTATTTAGCCAAAGGCTCGGGGTGGAGTCGCCTAAGTCAACTCCCTACTTCATCATCATCATCATCATACACGTTAGCTAAGAGGTGGGGAACACCTCAGCTACTGTACCGCAATACATTGAAAAAAGGAGAAAAAAGCAACTGGTGCAAACCGGCTGAGCTACCGGTAACGGATGGGCATTCTTCTGGTAAGTTACCAGCCGGCTAATGTGCATCAAAAAATTGCTATGCAAAATTATATAAGGCTAAATAATGTGATCGTGGTTGGAGGGGGAGGCTAAGTGGGATGGGGTGGGACAAAGAAACTCACAGCGCGAACGCCACTGAGGTCGGCTCCTAGCCGTATCAGCAAGTGTGTCCAACCAAACATGTTCATCGTCTTTCGGACCCCAACCAGGGAGCCGAGACGCTCCAACCGAGGCCAGCTTCGAAGTGAGGGCCTTCATTGCTGTCGACCAAGTCATCGCTTGGCCACCGCTACTCTTCTTCCATCCACACTCCCGGCGCGCAAACAACGCACGTCGCGGGAGTCGGTGAGCTGGCATGCGTAACACATGACCGAACCATCGGAGCCTGGTGCATGAAATAACGGCGCTGAGCGGTTCATTTTCTTTTCCTGTGCCGTAAACAAGGCGTCGAACACGCTCGTTGTTTACTCGGTGTTCCCACCAGATGTGAGCTAAATTGCGAAGGCACCGGTAGTCGAACGTAACTAGCCTCTTCAGGTCCGTTGCTTTAAGGGGTTAGGTTTCACAACCGTAGAGTAGGATCGAACCTACTGCTGCACTGTACACTCTGCCCTTCAGGGCAAGAGTGATGTCTCGCCGGCGCCACAAGTAACGAAGGTTAGGAAAGGCGCCTCGAGTTTTTGGTATATGGTTCGTGATCTCATCTTCAATCACACGGGCGCTGATACAACTCCCCAGGTTGTCGAATTTCCGAACGACTTCTAGCTGATCCCCACCAGGGGTCAGTGAAGGAGGCGGTCCAGGCCAACCTTGGAGGAACGCTTTGCACTTCGATGGTGCAAATCAAAGCCCGAAGCGGTTGACAGCTAGTGCTAATCTGTCCAGTGCAGCTTGGCACATCTGGGATCTGTCACACATTAGGGCATTATCGTCAGCATATTTGAAGTTAAGAAGTCGTTCTCCTAGGAGCAGATCCACACCTTCTAAGTCGTGTCCTGTGAACGCGATTTCCATGACTACGTCAACAGCGAAGTTGAAGGGGAAAGGTGACAGCAGGCATCCTTATCTCACACTGCTGGAGATATCAAAAAGCCACGACAACTTGCCGTAAGCCCTTACTCTGCCCGATCTACGCGTCTATAATACTCGGATAATATTTACATATTTCTCAGGTACACCTTTCTTGAGTAGACAGTCCCAAAGTGCACATCTATCTACCGAATCGAATGCACCTTTGATATCGAGGAACACGACAACGGTGGGCCGCCAATATATGTGACGGTGCTCCAACGACTGACACAAAGTGAAGATGTGGTCAATGCGGCTTGCTCTTCACGAATCTGGCTTTCACGCGTGCCAGTCACTCTGTGAAGGATGACGGAGGCAAGCAATTTGGAGGCGATGGAGCTCAGACTGATTCCTCTATGGCTGCCGCATTCCTATCGTGAGCCTCCCTTGAAAATTGGGACTATGATGGAGCGGCTCCAATCGGTTGGGACAGTTTCCTGCTCCCAGTTCGTGTAAATTATCCACAAGAACAGGTCCCCCGAAATTGAAGTGGGCTGGAGGAAGATCATCAGGTCCCGCGGCTTTATTGAACTTCAACAGTCCGATCTTACGTTCGACTTCTGAGCGAGAGGGTGGATCCAAAGGGACAGCCCCCGGAGCGGAGCGATCAGTGGCCGGCGAGAAATCTAACCATTCCGACCGATTAAGTTGCCTTTCAAAATGCTCAGCCGAACGCTCCAAGCGTTTTGACAAATTGCGTATAGGCTGTCCACTCTCGTCACGTATAGTTTCACTAACTCCAGGTCTCCTACTGCCCGTTTCCCGTATCAGACGGAATAACTTACGATGGTTACCAAGGGCAGCGGCCATTTCCATCTCTGATGCACGAGGAGACCACCAGGATTCGCGGTCTCTCTTCAGGATAGCACGGTGTTTTGCCCGGAGCTCTTTGCAAGTTTCATTGTGTTCGCTTCCAGCCGGAATATGCAGGCGAGCATCTATAAGTTCCAGAGACTGTGAAGAGACCCTATGTCCATGTTGGCGATTAGACATACCACATGAGGATTTTCCTGCTGCAAGTAAGGTCTGGTGAATATGAGATCAGTGACCTTCAATTGCATCCAGTGAAATTTTATCCAACTCGCATGACAGCGTACTTTGTAGGCATTCAGAACAGCTGGCTTCGCCAGTTGGCTGGTGTCAATGCGCTCACAGGGTCGTCTTGGGCGTCCGCCAAAGCGCATCCGCAGGTCAGCACATACAAGTGCATGGTCGTTGTCCTCACCTGTGCTCCAAATCGAGCGACAGTTCTGGATGCAACCTCTCCAT
Organism: Dicrocoelium dendriticum; assembly: GCA_944474145.2. Classification (NCBI taxonomy): domain Eukaryota; kingdom Metazoa; phylum Platyhelminthes; class Trematoda; order Plagiorchiida; family Dicrocoeliidae; genus Dicrocoelium; species Dicrocoelium dendriticum. The sequence goes on from OX104064.1 coordinate 185,938,027, forward strand.
CGGTAACTTATCACAATGTGATCGATTTGCGTCCATAGCTGGTTCGAGGCGGATGGGCTCCAAGTCACCCCCGGCGGGCGCTGTGTCGGAAATTTGTGCTCGCAAGAAATATGCGAGCATCCTCACACAAATGAAGTAACCGCTCACCGTTATCATTATGGGAGCCTATGCCATGTTGGCCGCTCAGATGCAGTTCATCAGTGGATAATTTTCCAACTTGAGCGTTCAGATCCCCGGCCAGCGCTACAGTGTCCGAGCTATTTCTTTGGCTAAGGAGCTCGCTCAGTTGACGATAGAAGTCGTCTTTTACCGAGTCACCGCTATAGTTTATCGATGCACAGGCAGCGATGACGATTAGACATCTGTTAGTCTCACGCGACTTCGAAGTTTTGAACGAGCCAGCTAATCGAACCGCACATATCCGGCTACTGATTGGAATCCAATCAACCAGAGCAGCTTCAGCCCGGGGACTCAGGGCAATACCAACACCGGCTTGGTCGGTGCTCGAAGCTGCATCGTCACCGGATAGGCGCAATGAGAAAGTGCTGCTAGTGTCATCTGAAGGGGATCGCAGAATGAGTACAGAGCTCGAGTCTTGCAGGCGGGTCACCGATAAGTAGCAGATATCGATCGATAGGGTCTCTAATGTTCGAGCAAGTGCTGCCTGTTGACCAATCTGAAGCAGTGTGCGAACATTGAGGCATACCAATCTGAAGGAGGATCGTGGGCTCGAAATGGAAGCCGATAAACTGGGCTTGACCGCTTGATTTGACATGGGCCTGCTGACAGAGCAGGAATGACGCTCCGTGTTCACATGGGAGTTGAAACTAAAAGACAAGCGACTATTGAAGCAAGGTGGGGGACTGCCGAGAATTGGGAGGTTGAAAACTGGGGGGATAAAAGTGAAGCTGGAACGGGACGATAAGGGTGAAAAAGCGCAAGTGGGTGAATAAGAAGACGGGAAGGCTTGAGCAGTAACATCCAAACCCCTATCCACTCTGCCCGATGCAGCAGATAGGGCACCGTTGATTATCCTCTGCGGTGGCAGAGCATCAAGAAATTGTTTTACCAATGATTCATAGTATTGCGTGGGAAGCATACTGTCAGGTTGCCCAGGCCTAGACAGGAGAAAGATTAGGGTTCTCAACTAAAGCCTTTGTTTCAAAAACCTGTCCGCAAGGCAGCGGGTTTGGCACTGGGCTACAAGGAGTCCGTTTTAAGGAATAAGGAGCCTTTCTCATTCCAATCCCCAACCTGGAGAACCAGGAGGCTGAGTTTGTCTGGCCTCTGACCATTGACCAATCTGGTATGAGTGGCTCTGAAGGTGCAAAAAAAAGCACCACCCAGTATAGCTCAATGGATCACTGAGGCACACAAACCATCGCACCACGGTAAGGTCCAGTCTCATTGCGATGGACTCCCTACTTCGACTTAGGCAACCGGGTAGCATCACGCCCTCTCACAAAACCATGGACTGTATTACAACGCGCTCATCAGCTACTGTTCCTGCTGCTCACTTTCACGCTACTTCATCACACGCTAATTGTTTGTTTGCTAACAATCCTCACTTTCGGTTACCCGATTCATCTGTTCAACTATCTGGCTGCGATTCCGGTTGCTCCGCAGATCAAGGAGTTCAAGCTATGGCTCTTCTTCGTCCCCGATTCTCGTTCCGTCTGGCGTGCTTCAACGTTCGGACGCTCATGCAGAATGGACAGCAAGCCGGTCTAGCGCGCACTTTAGATTCCCTAGACGTTGATGTCTGCTGCCTTTTAGAAACCCGATTGCAAGATCCCAGCACTGTGCTTACATTCACATCCCCCACTGACCACGAAGCTAGATGTCACCTGCGTCTTTCTGGAGATCCAGAAGCAGGCTCAACGGGTTTGGCTGGTGTAGGTATAGCACTGAGTGGCAAGGCCGAGACGGCACTACTAGACTGGTTCACGATTAACAGCCGACTACGTGCAGTTCGGCTTCGGGGTTCATGTAGAATCAACAGGCACGGCGAAGAGGGACGCAACTTGTTTGTGATCTCCGCGTACGCTCCAACTGACTGCAGGGGCGACTCGGTCAAGGACGAATTCTACCGAGATCTACATCAGCTCTTGACTAATGCTAAAAAGTCAGATGTCGTTATCCTTGCTGGGGATTTTAATGCACGGCTTGGCCGCCTGTTACCACACGAACGCCAGCTTAGTGGTCATCACGCGCTCGATGAGAACCGCTCTGATAACGGAGAGGGACTTCTCACATTGTGCGAGGACAACCGCCTGTTTCTTTCGAGCACTAGCTTCAGGCGTACGAAGAAGCGTTCCGCAATGTGGCATCTCCCTTAGCCAACATAACCGTGGTCTCAACTTGATCACATTGCAATTAGCTTCAGATGGCGCGGCAGTGTACTGGACTGCAGGTCCTTTTGGTCCACTTTCCTTGATTCAGATCATGCTCTGATCTGCGCGAAAATCTGTGTGTTTTGGAGGATCCCGAAACACAAAGCAACACAAGATTGATGTGAACAGATTAACTGATTCCTCTGTCCAGGAAAGCTATCAGTCTTCACTGGCATATGCACTCAGTTGCAATCCACCGCAAGAAGTGGAACAACACTGGACTTGTATACTGAAAGCGCTGACCATTTCCGGACAGTCATGCTGCGGTCTAACTCGACGCCATTTGAAGTCTTGGATCTCTGCTCGTTCTCTGGAGCTGTTCGAACGCCGCAAAGATATCCCCGCGGAATCAGATTGCAACGAGCGGCACCGTTCTGCCAACCGGATGCTCAAGCAAAGCCTACGCAAGGATCGCGAGACATGGTGGTCTGAGCGTGCTTTAGAGATGGAGACCGCTGCCCTCTCTGGCAACACTCGCAGGCTTTTTCAGCTCGTCCGGTCCACTGACCTCAGGAAGCCTGGTGTCAGTGAGTTCATTTGTGAGGTGGATGAGTCTCCGATCACCAACCAACAGAGGCGTATGGACCGCTGGGCCGAGCACTTTCACTCGCAGTTCAATGACCTCCACCATGCATCAGTACATGCAGTACACCTTGTTGTCCACCCTGGCTTGTCCCATTGAATACACCCAGCGAAGCAGAAGTCTGCCTCGAGATTCGACGTTTGAAGCGCTTCAAGGCTGCCGGCTTAGACGGACTTCCTCCGGAGCTATTCAAGTACGGCGGTGTGGCTATCATTAACCAGCTAACCGCGCTGTTCGCAAAAATTTGGCATGAAGAGAAAGTGCCTTCCTCTTGGGGCGAATCAGTCATTATCCCGATTTCCATGAAAGGCGCTCGCACTTCATGTGCAAATCATCGCGGGATTAGTCTTATTTCGGTTGCCTCTAAGCTATTGGCATCCATTCTGCTTCGTAGACTATCCCCAGTACGTGAATCATACTACCGTGAAGAACAAGCTGGTTTCCGTCCTGGCCGCGAATGCGTGGATCAAATCTTCACGCTCCGCCAACTCCCCGAACATCGCCACATTTATCACAGGCCCACTATCGTTGCATTCCTAGACATACGTGCCGCTTTTGACTCCGTTGATCGATCTACTTTATGGCGTTGCTTGCTAAAGAAGGGGGTGTCACAGAAATATACCGCCATCTTACGAGCACTTTACCTTCATACATGCGGCAGAGTGAGGGTCTATGGCAAGCTTTCCTCGCAATTCGCTGTCAATAGCGGTGTGCGACAGGGCTGCCCTATGTCTCCATTCCTCTTCAACTTCGCAATCGAAGACGTTCTGTCGAATGCCCTAGAAGGTTTCCAACATTTTGGCCTAGAGCTTCTACCCGGTGAGCGGCGCGACCGACTTAGATTATGTTGATGATATCGCCCTACTTGGTGACGATCCTCAGAGTATGCAGCTCATTCTGGATCGTTTGGCGGTTGAAGCATCTAAGTATAGCATGAACTTCGCCCCATCGAAGTTTAAAGTACTGCTCAAGGATTGGCTTTCACCTGCTCCCGTACTCACTCCCGAAGGTGCACAACTTGAACAGGTAGAAAGTTTTGTCTACCTCGGGAGCTGTGTTTCTGCTGACGGCACTATCAACAAAGAAGTTTCGCTTCGTATCGCTAAAGCTCGATCAGCATTTGTCAATCTGAGGCACTTGTGGCGTCGTCGTGAAGTCTCATTCTCACTAAAGGGCCCCATTTACAGCGCATCAGTTCGCTCAGTATTGCTGTATGGGTGCGAGTCCTGGCCGATTCGCGTGGAAGACATGCGTCGTCTTTCTGCCTTCGATGCCGGTTGCTTAAGGAGGATCGCTGGTGTTTGGTGGCAACATCGAGTTAATAGTAATGACGCTCGACGTCGCATCTTGTGGAATGCAAGTATTTCCTTCAACAAACTGGTTTTGTTGCGCTAGTTAAGATAGATCGGTCATGTCCTACTCATGGCACCTGAGTGTCTACCGCGTCGCGCTCTATTCGCTCGGCAAGGACCCTGCTGGAGGCGACCGCGTGATGGTCAGCTTTCCACTTGGCGGAAGCACATGAAATCACTGACGTCGTGTCTAGCCGCTGTTGGATCCGTACGTCTTCCAGGATGGGGAACCAAAGATGAGGAGTGCCATTGGCTTGGGACTCTTGAAGATATGGCCCGTAACCGGAATCAGTGGAAGAATTGTGTACAGTATTGTATTGATTCACATGTTTAATACTACCAACATTGAAAATGACAAAAAAGGAAAAAAATCGGCGCGTGACAATCAAACTAAAAGTGTTTTGTGCTACTTTTTGTCAAAATGTTCCATTCTTCTTGCGTCATATTAGCTGAAGTGTGTTGCCCACCTTCAACTAGCATGCCACGATGATTATGATGCAATGACTGTCTCCTATCCACTGATCTCCATGGCTTTGTTGGCTCTATGTCTAGTTACTTGACTGTTGGGAAAAAAGTGTCCAGCTATTGTGATGGACACAATCACTGCAGAAGCCAATTACAAACTTTTATATTTACTCCAGACTTTTGTAAAGCCTCTGTATGCATGTGTCCACCTAGTTAGGCAGTGATCATAATGTTGTACGCCTTAGTTCCGTGGTACCAGCAAGCTTCTTGAATCCCAAGCGCTGTCTCCTGGTAACTGGTAACTGTCTGCTCATCTCAAAACAGTGAACTAAGTTCTGTCCTTTCTTACTAAAGAACCACAGATTACGGCGAATGTTATGTGCACCAACTTTCAAAAAATTCCATACATCTTGCAACGCTCGAGTAGAGGAGCTTGTGTACAAATACTTCGTGCAGATGGCTTATCACTGAAGGTAAAGTATATGCACAGATTAAACGGCCACACGACTTCTCCTTGTTAGTCAGACAGGACAAGCAGTTTTAAACTTGGATCAAGACGTACACGAGGAGTGCTGCCTAAAGAGCTGTGGAATCTAACAACAACGGATGCTTCAACTAATCACGTTAGTCTATTATTTGCTATTCCACATGACGCAACCTTGCGGAATACGGCTACAAATATTTTCAAACAGGAGAGTACAGTTTCATTGCTATTGTATCCCACGCTATATAGACTGACAAAGAGCATCTTCTTAGCCACGTCCGGATGGCTCACCAACATCCTCACTAAAATGCGGTGGCCCAGAAATACATTCATATTTCTAACAATGGTCACCATTTACAAGGAAACGCGAATGTTTTTCACCCGAGGAAACTTGCGCTAGTCAGGCCTAGACAAAATGCAGGCCCAAACTAGACATCAGAAAATACCACCCGATTACTCACAGGCTAATTATTGCAATAGTAAAGAAGCGAATAGCCAAATATAAATAGTATACTATTTGCTATCACATAAACTGATTTACCATACCCAACATAGCTGCCTAAAAGGAGTGATATAATGTCAAACATGACAAATTGAATTTACAACATATTTGACAACCTCTGGGGATAATGGCCATCCAAGTATCATTTTCTTCATCAGCATGCAAAAGTCTGGCATTTTGCTTGGAGATGTATCGCTGGTTGGTAACATGGGTCCTTTGCATGCTCGGCCTAAAGCATACCATAACGATCGCACCCAACAATTACAAACAAGGATTCACAAGTCCTCACCGCTGACTGTTACCAGTGTTGTGAATCGGAATAGTATCCTTGGTCCTTTGCTCGTTTTGGCCTACATCAATGATATAACAGACGTAAACATGGGACGACACCACTTTGCAGATGATGTTAGAGTAGAGTACACTTTCGTTTTTAGAAGTCTGCAAGATATTTAAGAAAAGTACGGAGCTGCTTTTTCTGCTCATGAAGTGTGGTGCGGTAAGTGGCAAATGATGTCCGCTGCGGATAAATGTGGATTGTTAACGTATCCTTATAAACTTGATAGTGAAACACTTTGTCTATGTGGAAAATCAATTCCATTTCCCAGGGAAATATATGATTAAGATATCCGTTCTTCACACATCCTCAACTTCGAGGTGCAGCATGAAGCCATAGCAACAAAAGCCCACCAAACCACAAGGATCATCTTTAAATCACTGGTGGTGCGTGGCTGCGACGTTCATATGTTTAACATCTGCTCGATGATATTTTCCAGGCGTAGGAAACGCGATCATAAATACATGAAGAGCGTTCAGAGTAGATTCGCCAGGTAACTATTTAAAGAATCGACAACGTCCACCTAGCCGGAGCCCCGTATAGAGCTACTGTGGCTAGATGACTGAGATTGAACTTTAGCTTTTTCTTAGACGGTAAACAAACACGTTTTTGCATCGCACAATCTCATACAATGAAAAATAAACTATACGGGTTAAGAAGCGTTGCTTTACAAGTACCGTTGGATAGTTGGTATGGATATCAAGCGCGTAATTATGATGATAATAATAGTAGTGGTAAAACAGTTAGGACTTGAAATATAAAAACAAGGATTAACGTTTGCTCTGCTGTAGTCCTGCAATCCGCTTAGATTCACAGTGCCCACAGATAGCATGAAATAAATCCATGGTAAACTCCAAGTGTAGAATGGAAAAGTAGCGCAAAGTGTACGTGGATGACTACGTCCTCTAACTGTCTTTTAAATACTGTTAGTGTCGGTGCAGAGACGATCGATTCGGGGAGAGCTTTTCACGGATGACAGACACGAATGGAAAAGCGATTTCTGTGACACTTCAGGTGGATACACTGTTCTGTGAGTTACAATGCGTGGCCCCTGAGGGTTGTATTGGTGCTGAGTCTCAGTAAAGGGCGACACACATGATGTGCGTTCGCAGAATAAAGTATGCCGTAATCAGGTCACCTCGTAGTCTTTGATAGCTTCCGCTGAATATCCGCAATAGCTGCAGCCTCTCCTGGTATGAAAGATTGCCCATTCCAATTACATTCTTAGATGTCCGACGTTGTGGCTGCTTCAGTGCATTAAGCTCGTGTTTCAGCCATGGATGCCAGGCTTTAATTGCGTATTCGACATGGGGATGAACATACGCACTGAGCATTTATCGAAATATGGGGCCGTTTATTGGTCAAAACGCCAGTTGCCACAGCCCGACGTGTTGGTTTACAGTCTTCGAGGCCTTTTCGGATTGCCTGGAGCAACCCAAGTCATGTTGAACCAGAACACACAAGTCACCTTGAACAGTTGATTGTTGCAGTACATTCGTTCCAAACCGGTATGAGTAGCAGCTCTGATGTCGGATGGAAAGTACCTTGCATTTACTCACGTTGAAATGCAGTAAATTTTGGGTTGAACATTGATATGCAGATGCTGGTCGACCTTCGCCTGAATCCTGTGCCAAATCTTTATATCGTCGGCAAACATCAAGAAGTTTGAAGCTGTTCCCTGTGCAACGTCATCACTAAACACCAAAAGCAACCATGGACCTAAAACTGAGCCTTGCGGCACACCACACTCGATTTGTATGGGGTCCGATAAAGAGCTCCGAACTCTAACCACTAATTACCGCTGAAGTAGAGTTGGCAATCCGGCTTAAAAAAGGGTCGCCGATCCCGTAATTCTGGAGCTTGGATAGTAGTATCCGATTGTCTAGGCGACCGAAAGCCTTTGCAAAATCTAGCTAGTGCACATCAACGCCTTCTCCAGCGTCAGCTGCATTGGTCCAACTACTGCATGCGATTACTAAATTCGTGCATGACCGCTGTCTAGGGAAGCCGTGCTGCTCAGGCGTGATGATGTTGCGGTTTTCCAGACAGCGCACCAGTGCATCGGCTGTGTTGGAGAGACCATTTTGTCCAGCCGTTTTGAACTCTCACCTTCATTGTTCCTCTACAACACCTTGTCATGGACAGCCTATTTCCCGTTACATGTGCCAGAACCCGACTGCCTGTTTTACCTACCCCTTGAACATTAATAAACCATTCTACTTTGCTCATCTAGCCCACCCTTGATGGTTACTCAACCCGCCCTACAACTTTTGCTTTTACACCTTTCATCGTTTGATGTGCTAGTTACCGATGCCCCATCGCAGACGCCGCAGGGAGCCCCACCTTAGACTACACATGACAGACACTCCGCCAATCAGCTGTTCCGAACCTGTCTATCTTCACAGCCAATCGATCTTCCAAGCTATGCTATTGGTGTATTTTGCCCTATCAATCATTGACGCATCAAGTGACTTTGTCTGTTCGTCATAGGTCTACACATAAAGCTACAAGTAATATGTCTATACGTTTGGACAGTCAATTAGTTATTGGCTTGCTTCGAAGCGGTACTGCTCGATTACGGCTTCGCCCACTTGTTTGCGTTGTGCTTGTCTTTGCTTGGCTTCTGGATCGGTCTTCCGCGGTATCCACTGAAGTTTTTATTGCGTTTATGTGTAAGGAAACCTTTCGAGGTTTGTCACTTTTGGCATTTATTGTTATTATTCAATAGCACCACAGTTACACCTGCATTGAGTTTTTGACTTATCCCCGGGGTTGCGGATCCGTTTCGATCTTGAATTTGGACAACCGGTGGCTGCGCGTATCGCTCAAGGTTTCTAAGCGTTTTATCACTTACATCGGAAACTATGGATTCCTTGGAGAGTATAGGAAGAAGGGATACTGGAGAGGTAGTTGGAGGGCTCAGTTCTGCTTCCACCTCTGTGATTCGGGGTTATTATTCCGAACTTCCACATAGCGGGAACTTCATTCTGGTCTAAGCAGCGCTGCAATAACTGAGCCAAAGGTCCTGCCAGTTGGTTTGCTGCTGCTCCCAGTGCCTCTGAACGAATGGTATCGACACCCGGCGAGCTGTGTTTGCGTAGCGACGCCAACCTTTGCAATACAGCCTCCGAGGTTCAAGTAATTTGGGTTAGCCCTGGCGGAGAGACGACGAATGTTGGAAGATCGCTTGGTAGAAATACCCACTGAAACGTGGGGGCATATTGCATCTGCAGCGCAGATGGCCTGTTACCTGTTCTCAACCGAGTGGGCAGTGATGTGATTATAAATAGGAACAGCGGTTACGAGATCTTGTAGATCGGCTTTGATGGTTCTCTGATCGTGGTAAGAGTTTCAAAACAATGTACGTTGAAATGAGCCATGCTAAGTGTGTGAGTGTACTTTTACTGTAAACTGCATCTTAAAGCAGCCGCTAGGTAGCCGTCGGTTTCGGTTTCGGGTGTAGAGTTGGGCGGCGGTATACCAAGACAATAAGGCAAGCGTCTCTGCCTTTTAACTGCAAGCGGCACCAAAGGGAGTCGGGGAACTTTGAGTCTGAATCCTCCATGGCTTTGCACTGTAAGTCGCTTTGATAATACAGAATTAACCCTCCTCCTTTTGTGGGCTTATCTTTCCGGATCAGCGACATGCCAGGTAGCGAAACTTCAGCGTCCGTCCTTCCCGTTTGCAATCACGTTTCGCTGATGCCAATGACATCATATGACCCGGAGGCTTGGCGATCTCTCAGTTCGGCCAGTTTACTAAAAAGGCTCTGAGCATTCGTATACAGGTAGGCCAGTTTCTTGGTCTCTAGGACCCCACAGTGGGCTAAAGGGGTCAACTGTGGGAGAATGCCGACCGATAGGAGGTCGGTATTTACTCGTTCCTTTGAGGGGTAATGATTACTCTGATTGCACGATTATTGCGATGAGACATGTCTTCAGTCAGCACGGATTGCCAGTAACAGTCGTGTCAGATAACGGGGCACAGTTTACGTCCTGTCAATTCACTGCATTTTGTGCACAGAATGGGATCGAGCATGTGAGGACGGCCCCGTATTATCCGCAGTCTAATGGCCAAGCGGAAAGATTTGTGGATACCCTGAAACGAGCATTGTGGAAGTCAAAAGAGGAGGGATCGTTGAACGAAAGATTGGAACGTTTCCTGTTGAACTATAGTATTACCCCAAATCCTAATGCACCAGATGGAAAATCACCAGCTGAAGCACTTATGGGTCGAAGGTTGAGAACCACACTAGATTTGCTGACCTCCAAGCGCCCGTCTCTACAACTACGGCATTCAGTGATGGAGCGTCAGTACAACGGGCGGTATGGTGCAAGAAGAAGGATTTTCAAAGTGGGCGACCTTGTGTTTTCAGCTGCGAATCTAGGACGGTGGATCGCATGGATACCAGCACGAGTACTGCGGCGCAGAGACAACGTGATGTATGATGTTCAAGTGGGTACACAGGTGTGGAGACGCCACGTAAATCAGTTGAGGTCACGTTATACCCATGGTGCCGCCGTTCCGAAAGCCAACGGACTTGACGTCAATGAATTGCTGGACACCGGCAAGACTAGTACTCTTGCAGGTGGTGACGTTAGTCCAGTAGAATGCATGGAAAATAGAGCTCGCCACAGGCCAAAGAGAACAAGAAGATTCGTGCAGCATCTCCAAGTGGATCCGCGTCGAAAGAGCTACGTGAACCCCAGGTAACCCGTTTGTTTTAAAGAGAGGGAGGTATTAGGAGAACAGCTATTAGACATTCATTTATTGTGACCGAGCTTGATAGCTATTGTTTACTCTTCCTATTTTCTATTCTTGACTGTTGTTTAAACGCTCTACTGGGTTCGCCCGATTGGTACATGCGCGTCATTGTTAATGGACGCTCATCGTCATGTCCTTCTCAGCAGCGCTGTTTGCAAGAGCATGTTCTATTGGTTTTTTCTTCTCATCACTGTTCTACTTAGTTATGTTAAAGGAATATTTAGTGTCACACAATTATTGTACTAGTTTTCAACTTTTGGGTCTGCATTCCTTATTCGCGTTTTTTTCGTGACTTTTGTCTAAACGTTTCATTTCGTCATTCTGATTGGCCAGTGCCCGTCACTGTAAATGGTCGTTCGCTTTACGCTTGGAGTCCAATGATGCTATTTTTAGGGACCTACGCGATTCGCTGTTACATACACGATTGCTTATTCGCCGTCGCTTTTTACGTTTTTCCTTCAGTTGGTTGGCTCAAGTGTACTTTAGTAGCTTCCCTTCATTTTGCCTTCAAACTATATAAGCAACTATGATTTCATGTATACAAGTCTCCTTCTGGCTGCTCTTTGCACTTCTTCTTGCGATCGTGGGGTGAAGGTATCAGCGGCGCCACAACAGTAATGATGACTAAAGTCGCAACGAAGTTCTCTTCAGCTGCAGTTTGCACTCATGCTCTACCAGTACCTACCGGAACCTAGGTCCACAGAAGCAAGTCGCCTTTATCTCTCTTATTGCAACACATGCACACTATCAGCCCGCATCATCGGTTATTCCGAATCTTACGATGATAGAATCATATCTTTTACCGCATCTTCAAGAATGGCAAAATATTCTGAGTTACCCGGTGACAGGTGTGTACCGATAGGCGAACGTCTAATAGATTTGAACACACCACATCACTTTTTTTATACCTATTTACGGAAGCTGCTTGTCCACGAGTACACTAGGTAGCCACAGGTTGCTTCCGCCCAGATAGCTACTTCCCCATCTGAAATGCACTTTACGTACCCTCATTCCATCAGTACATAGGCTTGCCTAAAACTTACAGAACTTGGGGTTTTTTCCTGTTAACGCCCGATTTCTGGACAACGAAAATTTATCTGTTTTCTTACATATTTGTCGAAATTTCAACTGCCCTCGTTACTAAAACGTGATTTACGGACCAGACACGAATGTGACGTCTGCATCTCCTTGGATACTTTAATTCAGCTAATAGCGGATGCAGTATCCATGGTGGAAGCTACGTCATAGTAATCAACGAAGCAATTTCCACCTCAACTTTGATAGACTCCGTGCTTGAATATTCTGCTGACGCAGTTTGGATAACGGCCGAGATCACTCGAGACAGCTTCCTTACAAGGTGCGTCTACAGTACCTAGCACAGTGGCAAAGCTGAAGTTCGACGTCTCGCGGACATATTCGATTACATCATAGACCATCCGACTATGTACAAACTAGTCGGAAGAGGTTTCAATATGCCAGAATTGTCCTGACACACTTGTGCTTTCCAAACTAGACTGTTTGAATTTACTTCGGCGATTGGCTCGTATGACTGGTCTCGTCACCTTTTATCGAAAACGCGAAATTGCAACATTTTTGATATAGTTTCGTTCTGGGCATTCCAATTTAGAATGTCAAGATCCTGGACAAACCTCCTGGTAGTGATTATAACGTGGTGCTATTCTATTTCACTCTACCTTCAATAGCATCAAAGACTGAGTGCAATGACATATCCCACAGGCTATTTCGCCCGATTAACCGGGACATATTCACAACGCTAATAAAGTTTATGCCGTGGGACAGATTCTTCCTCACATGCGACCCACAAGTTGCTGCTGATATTTTTATCATGCCATCAACCAACGTGTAAGCACTGGCGCTCTACTTTCTCTAAAGTGCTCTAACACTAATGCGAACGCCAGTGCCCACACATTTGTTAACCGGCAAATCAACGAAGTAGTCAGCATTTTCTCTATATCCCACGACTTCAGTATAATATATCAGGCCTATAATATACTCTGCAAGTTTAAGTCTAGCTGAGCTGATAGACGTCGTTAAGAAGAACATAGAGATCTAGTAGAATCAGGTGAAGAGAAGGAGCTTATAAAGCTTCGCAGAAGTGGAGAATGTAGACACGACGGCATCACGTCCATTGCATTATCAGCTCCATGTTAGCGCATGGTCAACTAGCCATTAGTAATATTTTCAAAGAGTGTTCATCCTTTACCAATAATACAGGTGAACTACACACGACACCGTCAAATTAGCTTGTAGACGGCGCACTGTGGACAGTAGACCTGCTTTATTGAAATACGGAGTTCCGGATATCTCCATTCTCTTGCAAAACAGATTTACTTTGTCAGTGTGAGCCAGCACTGTTCCTTCTCACTGGAAAAACACTGCGGTTGTACCAATATACAGAAAATGCTTGAAACGGGATGTCGCAACTTACCGCCTGATCAACCATCCTTCCCTCAAGACTAGACGTTAACCGTAGTATGTTGCCAGCAGAAGGAAAAGTGTAAGAAGTGTAGTATACGCAACAAATAACGTGTAGCGGGTTACAGCATAAGAGGCGCAGTTGGGCGTGCCTGCGCGCGCGATCAAAGTCAATTCATTTTGCACCAGCGTAAGTCGTCGATCAATAATCAACACGTGATCCCCCATTGTCGTGGCTGAAGTCACCTTGCTGGTTGGAAACGTTCTACCGGTTTGCGAATTCGACTGGACGGTCGAAGTATGGTCGTACTTATTGTTTCGATTTACACGTCCTCCGCTAGTTGCTCTGTGTTAAAACGGGGTCAGATTCCGCTTCGGCCGTTGTGTCTGCACCCCGGGGGCGTATGTGGTCCGAATATCGGCGGACGATCCGGCCGTCCGGAAGTTGCAGGTCGTTTTGGCTGCTTGCAGAACCGAGCACAGTTGCTGCTTTCCAGCATGGTTCCTGCGGTAGCCGAGTGTATACTGTTTGATCTTCTGAAAATGCTCTCATCTTTTGGCTCTGCTGATGACACAGACTTCCTCTGTCTCTCTTCTACTACACGGGTTTGGACATAACAAATGAAGCCTTCTCCCGCGATTTCTGCCGAACGTTAGTTCCGCCAGGGACTTACCGGCGGTCTCAGTGGATGTGGAACCTTAGGCAAATAGGAAACAATCGGATTTCGTCTGCAAAGTGTACACTAGCTGCCTTAGTAGGGCCTCTTTCACCGTTTGCACAGCTCTTTCTGCTAGGCTGTTCGATGCCGGATGATAGGACGCCGTTTTGATTTGTCGGATCTCATTGTTGGTAATAATCTTAGTAAATTCGGCACTGATAAAAGGTGAACCATTCGCTATGCATAAGGCTTCCGGGATCCCAAACGTAGCAAAGGAAGAGCGCATTTTAGAAATGCTGATTTCAGACCTCGCGTGGGAGACTGGATACACATCGATCCATCTTGAACGTTCGTCTATGAGTTGAAGAAACATCCTTCCATTTATCTGTCCAAAGTAGTCGCCGTGGATGCGTTGCCGCGGCTTGTCGGGCAACCACCAGGAGCGTACTGGACCGGACGTTTTACTACATTGATGCGCTTGACAAATATCACAGTTCCTCAATAAATTCTCTATGCCTGAATTGATTTTGGGCCACTAGCAATATTCCCTTGCTAATGCTTTCATCCTCGCCCCTCCTAGATGTGTGTCGTGGAATTCTTTAAGAATTTGTGACCGCGCCTTACTGGGAGGGACCATTCACGATCCTCAGAAAACGCAGCCGTCGCATAGTCTGCTCGTTTCTGCGCATTATGTACGATTGCGAGTTCACTGTTCCTTCAGATGCCAACTTACGGTCAAGAAACGTCTTACTATTGACAGCACTGGGTCCCGGTCTGTCCAAGGCGTATTGTTACGCTTCGTATTGGTGTTGTATCTAGATGTTAAGTTAAAGTGACCAGTTCATATGAAGGGACGTATTTCTGTACAGCTTCATTAACCGGTAGACGGCTTAATGTATCCGCTGTGTAGTTGATGACACCTGTGATATAAACCATCTTGTAACCGTAGGCACTTAAGGCTACAGTCCATCTCTGCATTCTTGGTGAAATCACTCCTTGGATGTCTTTGCTTTCGCCCAGTAAGGATAACAAGGGTTTATGGTCAGTGTGCGGCTTAAAAATATTCCCCCAGGGGTACTGGTGGAACCTTTTAACCCCAAAGATTCCGGCCAGCGGTTCTCTGTCCAATTGTGAATAATTCTTCTCCGCTGTTTGTAATGTACAACCACGATCTCATTATTTAGCACTTTATAATTTTTCACAGTAAATCATTTTTTTCCTGCTGCATATTAGCCGGCAGGTAGCTTACCGGAATGACGACAATCCGTTACCAGTAGCTCAGCTGGCTTGCACCTGCTGCATTTTATTCCTTTTTTATTTCAGGTATTGCGACACAGTAGCAGAGGTTTTTCCAACCTCCAGCTAACGTGTATAGGGTGTTTTTGTAATGTACACGACGCGAATGCTATCAGACGTATGGACCCTTCGTTTTCACAGTGGCACAGAACAGCTCCGACCCCCCAAGGGGATGCGTTACACTGGAGAGTGAGTTGTTTTGGGGATCATAATGAACTAATGTTGGTGGAGAAGCAAGGGATTGTTTAGCTTTAATGAAGGCATCCCTGTGACGAGCATTCCAGTACAATGGCACATTTTGTGCAACATTTCATTTAATGGCGATAATCCTGCAGATGCATTTGACAAAAAACGACGATAGTGGGATAACATTCCCACGAACGAACGAAGTTCATCACTGCTCCTGGGCTCCGGACTTTCTGTAATAGGCTTCACCTTATCACTTAAAACATGCAACTCACGTTTATCCAGCCGGTAGCCAAGATAGCAACCAGAAGAGAAAAGCAATTCACATTCAAATTTCTTTAATTTAAATCCGCTTCGTTCCAATCGCTCGGACCCAACAGCGGGTTTCTGAAGATGTCCTGTATCACAGTGTCCCGATATAAGAATATCGTCAAGCTAAGCACAAGGGAAATGTATATGCACCAGGTTGTTGATAATTCTCTAGAAGATGCCGGGCAGAATTAATACTAAAAGACAAGAGAGTATATTGGATTAGTCCAATATGTGTGGCAATAGTAGTAAGCTTCCTGGAAGGCTCGTCGAGTTCAATCTGCGAATATGCATGGCTGAGATCAATCTCGGTAAATTTTTCACCACCAGCCAGAGTTGCGTACAAATCTTCTATACGTGGCAACGTTTACCTGACTAACATAGAAGATTGGTTATATATATATATATATGTATATATATATTCACAGTCGATTAACAGACATTGTGTCATCCGAGCCATGGCAAAAAATAGGGAAAATAGAAACGCGAAATGCGAAAAAATAAAAACGGTTATTTTGTTGTTACACAGGTCATTTTGAGTTAGTTGGGTTTTGTTTCGTGAGTATTTGTGGGCATTAAGAGGGGGATAAGATGTCAGAACAACATTGACGCCATTGATGTCTGTTGCTGGCCATGACATCCAATGTTTCCAGATACTGCGATTCAGCATCGCGTGGTCCCTAACCTGGAAGACGGACTGGTCCGACTGCCGCCAAACGTGAGGTTGCCTTCTTCATACTCCTTCTCCACGTCATCGACTGTCCACCGCGGCACCTTTCCACTCGCTCCCTGGGCGTGCAAATAGCGTTCGACGTGGAAGGCGTTGGGCTGGCATGCGCAAAACATATACAAGCCAACGCATGCGCTGTTGGAGAATAAGGTTCTGAAGACTGGCACTAATTGTTTCAAGCCCTCGTTCTCGGACCTCCATGTTGCTTACGTGGTGTTGTCACCATACCCGAGCAATCCTTCGTAAACATCGGTTGTCGAAGACTGACAACCGCTTCATGTCTTCCGAGCTAGTAGGCCAAGTCTCAGCTGTATAAGTATACTGCAAAGACGGAAGCATTGTACACCCTGCCCTTGAGCTTGGGACGGACACCATGTCAACGCCATAGGTGTCTCCGTTTGAGGAATGCAAGGCAGGCCTTTGTATGCCGTTGTGATACTTCATCTCCAACACCGCTACCAGGCGTGATGCAACTTAGATAACTCAAACTAGGGACTTGATCCAGAACATGTCCAGCAATGGTGAGTGCGGGTTTGCGCACCCGCCTATCTTGGAGCAGTGTTTTACATTTTCCCGAGTGAAGTATAAGCTGTACCCAGACCCCTTCATCGCTAAGCGGTCCAAAGCGCTTTGGACCATTTGTGGGTCGTCCCCCAGCAATTCGATGTCATCGGCGTAGTCCAAGTCCGTGACTCTGTTTCCAGGGAGGAGCTCAACACCGCAGTTCTGGACACCTTCCGGTGCTCTTTGGACGACATCTTTGAGGGCAAAATTGTAGAGGAAAGGTGAAATAGGGCAACCTTGGTAAACATCGCTGGTCATAGCAAACGAAGAAGAGGGCTTGCCGTAAGCCATGACTTTGCCCAATTTATGACTGTGAAGATCCTCCAAGATGGTTACAAACTTGTCGGGCATACCTTTCTTCAGCCAACAGTTCCACAACGCAGATCTATCCACTGAATCAAATGCTACTCCAATGTCCAAGAACACTACGATTGTTAGCCGCCGATAGATGTGACGGAGTTCGAGGAGTTGGCGGAGTGTGAAGATTTGGTCGATGCAGACGTGACCTGGACAAAGTCCGGCTTGTCCTTCTTGGGGGAAACCTCTCTAATCGTTGAAAGTCTGCAAAGTAGGACCGACAAGAAGATTTTGGACGCCACAGAGCTCAACGAGGTTCCGCGGTAGTTACAGCAATCGTCGCGGGAGCGTTTCTTATGAATCGGAACCATGACCGATTCTTCCCATGAGTTCGGAACCTTCTCCTCAGTCCACACTTTCGTGAACGGCGATAAGATTTCGCTGACAAGTACATTCCCGCCATATTTGAATACAGCCGGTGGTAGGCTGTCGGCACTAGGAGCCTTGTGGCGTTTCAATTATCGGATAGCATCTCGGATCTTTGCTTCAGTTGGGGGGCCGTGGAGACAGGACAAGCATCATCCGTTGGGGCTGAAGGTGCCACAGGGGGTAGTGTTGGGTGGTTGAATTGAAGAGCGAACTGTTATGCCTAGCAACCCAATCGCCTGTGAAGGCTGCTAATCTTCCTGCTATCTGATTCGCAAATCGTCTGGCTGATAACGTGGGAATTGCAACCGGTGATCCTGATGATGCAACCTAGACGACGGAAGTTTCCAGATGATCTAGCGGCTTCCATCTCATCAGCTCGTTTTGACCACCAGGATTTACGATCAAAGGGAAGGCTTTCTTTAAGCGATTGCGTAATAGACTGGCGGTGTTCGTTGTGCTCCACGCAAGCAGGCACCGGCTGTCGTCGATGCAGCAATTCCAATGGTCTCCCAAAGATCCAGCTTTTGGGAGTGGAGCGAGCGAGGCCGCAGCTGGACAAACCGGCCGAAAGCATGGCTTGTTTCAAACTTGACCAGTGTTGATTAACATCCAGATTGGGTGAGAGAGAGAGCGAGATTTTCAAGAAGCCTTTGTTGATACTCTTTATTCACCATTGTGTCCTCCAACTTGTAGGTTTTCAGTCTGGTGCGTTTGGACCTAGGTGAATCATAGAAACGCATGCAAACAGTCGCACATACCAGGTCATGCTCGAATAGGCTATTTCCTACATGAGCGTGACTTGGAAGTAAGAGTACGAGAATCGCTGTCCGATGCAATTGAGGGGAGTGCGGCGTACCAAAAGGCTCGGTGCACGGGCCCCGTCTATTCTTGCTTTTCATAAACCATCTGGTGAGGGAAATTACTTCGGATTTCCTATTCTTCGCGGATGATATCAAGTTATCGCGAGTGATCAAAGGACCGAACAACCACGAATAGCTCCACCTTGACCTCAACACGATTTCAACCTGGTCTGTTTGAATACCCTACCGTTAAATGTAGAAAAATGTCCCGCTGTTCAATTGCGCCATGGACATGACTACGTGTATAGGTTTGCGTCACATGTATTACAAACACTTTCCCAAGAATGCAACCTTGGTGTACGCATTCAAAGTGACCTTAACTGTTCGGAGCAGTCAGAAGCAGCTGCGAAGAGAGCCAACCAGCACGTCGGCTTGCTGCGGAGAGCATTCGGAAGATTCGACCCATCCATCTTCCCTATGTTGTACAATTCTAACGTGCGCCCTCACGTTTAATACACCATCCAAGCTTGGCAACCTTGGTTAAACCACGATTTAGAAGTACTAGAGAAACCCAACGCAGGACCACAAAGAACGTCAAGGGCCTACTAAATCTGTCCTACTATCGAAGGCTGAAGTCACTAGAAGTTTTCAGTGACCACTACCGAAGACTGCGCGGCGATCTCATATTAGTCTACCAAATATTGAGTGACCCTAATCACGTATGCCGTCACTTGCTGAAATTCAGCCATAACACCAATCTCAGAGGTAACCCTCTGAAATTGTGTGCAAAGTTTAGCCGCCTGAAATGCCGGCGGAATTATTTTTCTCTTCGGGTTTGCTAACCTTGAAACTCTCTCCTAAACTTCTTTGTTTCTTTCCTGAGCTTGGATTTTAAAGAAACGATTGGATCTTGACGTTGGCCCCTATCACTTCATTGTCTAAACTGTGCAACTTTGGAATATATAAATCATCCCTTCAAAGCGGATTAGCATGTTACATAAACCTGAAGATGCAGGACAGAATTGAGTATTCTCATTTTAACTTCTTTTCTCACGGAGTAAAACAACTATAACTGTCCCTATTTTATCTCGTCGTTCGCATTCAATTCCCACTTACACTACTATTATTCAGCAGCCTATCTGCTAAATAAGCGTTCAAACAAACAACTCACCTATCTTTTGATAATTGTAGTTTTACCCTCATCAACCTGCGGGACATGTCAAACAACTGCTTTTCCCCTTCCCTAAATCATTGTTCATTGGTATCTACGCATGTTGACCGAAATGATTGATAGTCGTGTACGCTGCCGCGCCACCTGTGACTTATGGCCATGCGGTAAATCTGTGACCAGCGCTGGATTGATGATGGGGGCGCCAAGTGGCGTGCTGGCGTCCAGAATTACGAAAGCTCGGGCTGGAGAGGAAAGCTGTTGACCAGCACAATGACTGAGCAGTCTCCGTTGTATGAGCGAACATCAACATATCTATGCGGTCCCCCCAGGTGGCGCTGACATGGCGGCAGCCGACCGACACGCCTGTTGAAGTCTCCTGCCAAAACAATGATGTCTGTTTTAGGAGCGCTTAGGAGCAGCTCATGAAGGTTCTGGTAGAACTGGTCTTTGATGGTGTCGGAGGCACGGAGGCACAGATCATGAAGAGATCACGCTTTTCGGCTCGACGTCTGCTAACTATGTAAGTGCGATGGAGGCTCATCACACGAAGGCTACTATTGATCTGAATCCAGTCAATCAGAGCAGCCTTGGCTCTAGCACTGAGAGCGATCCCAACACCAGCTTGTCAGATGCGGCAGACTCGGTGTCACCATAGGCGGAGATAGAAGCGGGTGCGTGGGGGAATCGGTGACGCCAACTGGTAGACTGAGTTGGAGTCCTGGAGTCGCGTTTCACTCAGGCAGCAGACATCAATTCTAAGGGTCTCTAGCGTGCGTGCAACTCCAACTTGCTGATCGATCTTCAGTAATGTACGTTGAAGGCTACAAGTTTGGACGGCGTTCCGGGTTGTAGGAGCGAAGATGTGAGACTTCCGGGCAATCAGCTCTCTGTTGAACATTGTGTGATTGAGTTGGCAGATCTCACGGGAATACTGAATACTGAATACTGTATTATAGAGCAAGTGGAAATGGATTCTGTACAACTCTTTTGAAATATTGTAAAAAACATTATAAAAGTTGTCAACCGTGAATATCATTGTCGTTCTCATGTAATATTTAAAATATTCGACTTACGATATTTCAGGATTCACAAATGTGATATGTCATCGTAAGTGTGCAGTCGTTCTCTGAATCGAATAGCGGCAAAATATAAATCTAACAACGTTTTGAACTGTTGCACAGATGATGCCTCAATCACATGTTCAGGCAAACTGTTCCAATGGTTTACCACTCTCCGTTCGAAGCACAGTGGGTGGGGAACAGATGTCAAGTCTGGTACGACAAGTTTGTATCTGTGTCCGCGTGTGCTGCATGGCCCTCGTAAGTGCAGCATTGGCCTTAACATGTGGAAGTCACCGAGATGTAGAATACGGTAGGTCATAATGTGGCCGACTCTCAACCGACGGTAGGACAAGGTGTAGAGTCCTAGTTTCTCGCACCCGTCTTCATACCCCAAGCCACGTAAAGTCGGGATGAGCCTGGTAGCAACGTGTTGGACCCATTCGAACTTTTGTGCCTCGCCGCGGGTAATCGGAAAGTAGGCGGGCGAACCGTACTCTAGCATTGGTATAATGATAGAAGAGAACTGGCGGGTGGCAACCTCTTCAGACCATGTGCCGAAGCTGCGTTTGAGCGCCCAAAGCATGCGCAGTCCGTTACGATATAACCTGTTCGTGTTGTCCACGGTCTTCAAATCGTATCGTGAGAGTACACCTAGGTCCTTCACAGAGGGTGTGGGATATAGCGGTTGGCCTTCAAGGGTGTAGGTTCGGTTGTCAGTACCCTTCCCCAGGCTAATAAATACAGACTTGGCTAGGTTGACCGGGAGATAAACTTCTGCAGGCCATGCGGCTAGGCGGTTAAGGTCTTGCTGAAGTAGGCCACAGTCATCGGGAGCATCAATTTCTCTCCAAATCTTCATGTCGTCCGCAAACAAGGCACACGGCGACCGGAGAAGCTGCGGTAAATCGTTGATGTGGATCAGGAACAGAGTGGGCCCCAGCACAGTGCCCTGAGGCACGCCACTTGTAGAGGGGTACCAGTCAGTTAGATGGTCGTCAAGCTGTACTCTCCACTTTCGTCCAACAAGAAAGTCGCGGATCCACTGGTGCAGTGAGCCACCGACGCCACACATTCTGAGTTTGTGAAGGAGAACCTCATGACTGACCTTGTCGAAAGCTTTACTGAAATCGATGCATATCACGTCGACGGACTTTCCAGTGTTTATTGCCTTCAATCACTCATGCTTCGTCACAAGGAGGTTCGTAATGCATGAGCGACCCTGCATAAAACCGTGCTGTGCGGGCGTCAGGACCTCTTTTGACTGTAGCAACTGCAGCAATCCCTTCTTCACGATTTTCTCAGCAACCTTTGCCAAAATAGGTGTCAGACAAATTGGCCTGTAATTGTCTACTTTGCTAGGGTCGCCGCCTTTCGGAATAGGCTTCACCACCGAACATTTCCAGTCAACCGGCAACAAACCTGCGGACAACGACCTGTTGAAAAGGTCAGTCACGACAGGAGCGAGGATGGTTGAAAGTGACTTGAGAACCAGTGGGTGAAGCCCATCAGGTCCGGCAGGTTTGGTGCCGTCAAGGTTGGCGAGTAGTTGAGCTACCTCTTCGACGCCACAATGCAGACCATCGAGTTCGGTAAAAGCGGTACACGTCGAACTCGGAACAGACAACTGGTTATTCGCAAATACAGAAGTTAAGTGGGCCGCCAATGCGGACGCACGCTCAGTGTTGGAGGTTAGGGGCCGTCCATCCGTGCCATCCAGCACCGTAACATCACCTGACGGCTTCAAGCGTCACTTCACGTATGCAAAGATTCTCTTTGGGGCGGTTTTCGCGGCTAATGAGAGCTGTTCTTCAAAGTGTCGGCGTTTATTCTTTTTTGCACAGTTGCAGAGGTTCCGCTGACATTTATACCCTTCGTAATCATTGGCAGAGCCAGAGAGGAGGAATTTGTCCCACAGTCTGCGCCGCCTCCGAGCCAGGTTTCCCTAGTACTTGTCAAACCAAGGAGGCTTAATCTATCCAACCTTTCGACATTTCAATGGCACAAATTGGGAACACAGTGATGTCAATCTCTCTTTTATAAATATCCAACAATCTTCCACAGATGCCGCTTGTGACAGAGACCAATCCAGTTGGCTCGCTGTTCGAGCTAGACCATCGAAGTCCGTTTTCCAGTAGTTGGGAGCTTGTCGCAGCGGATGTGAATACGGCAAAGATAATTCCATATCAGCTATCAGTACTGAGTGGTCGCTCGTAGCCAGGGCTCCAGAATCCTAATGTTACGCACTCGTTGTTCGTAGCTCGTTAACATCAGGTCGAGACAGGACGGGGTTGAACTTGTTGATATGCGTGTTGGCTGGCATATGTGTTGCGATGCACTCGTTTCAAGTATCAAATCCACGAACTTTGCTTCAACCTCACTATGTCCAGGCATCAAATGCACAACAGGCCATCGTATTCGAGGACAATTAAAATCGCCCATAAGAAGAAAGTGTGGACGACTCATGTGGGTTCGAAGAATGGGCAGCCAATCCAAACAACGACTCAGGGGACTGCGATAAAATGCGCCCACAAACAGTTCTCCGCGCCTGAGGCGGATGGAGCACCAAAATAGCTCACACAGACCATCGTCACTTCGGTAGGTGCTCACAAGTCTCCCACGCAGGGAAGACCGGATGTAAAGTAAGACACCACCGTGGGCATTCTTCAGTCTATCGCATCGGAAACACGAGTAACCGTTGAGTTCAAGTTCTTGGGTGTATAACTCTTCATGCAGCCATTTCTCTGCGAGTCCCACTACGTCTGGCCGCTCAGACGCAACGAAATAACAAAGCTCATCGCGCTTATTCATAATATTGCAAACGTTTGTGAAGGCTACTCACAGGTCGCAGCAGGAGCCACCGGGCGTGCTTGGAGTGTGAGCAGCCTTTTTATCCTGATTCGCGGATTGTTGGAAACCATCCGAAAATTTACGATACGAAGATTTGTTTCCCCCTCACCAGTGCGTCTTTTCAGCTCAATGATGGCAGACTTGAGCCGCTCCCTGTCTACTGGGTCTAGGTCGGGACGAACATGGATTTTCAAACCTTTCAGTCTAGTTAGGCGAGACATGATCAGTCTTGGACTGGCTTCGTCCACAAAAGTGTTTCTCATAGGCCGATTTTGTTGATCACCTTGCTTTCCAAGACGGGTAATCTGCCTCACTTTTACCGAGTCCTCACCAACGTCGAGGAGTCTATCAATTAGACCCTGTAAAAACTCGACATCATGATTGTAGCGCACTTGGGGTGATGGATCACTGGACTCCGGTGCGTGAAAGATCACGAGATTATAACGCCTCTGGTCGGACGAGGTTGGCCTTGCAGGGCGAAGTATACTACCAGCCTCAAGTGGTTTGGCTAACTGTTGACATATAGAACGTAAACGCCCAACGTCCGTTCGTAATTTCGTCCTCTGTTCTTTCCACTGGTCTTCAGCATTCAGACTTGCACCTGCTGGGACATCAGTGTCCGTTGGACACAACAAAGGTAAACAATTTAGGTCAGGTGCAACTGGGCTTCTCACAACGGTTGGACTTCGTGTCGGTGAGTTTGCACGGGTAGAGGAGGACGACTGAGCCGAAACCTGAAGGCTCTTCGCGCTAGGTTGTTGGGCCAAACACACGGAGCTGTTCGCAACGAAACGCTGAGGCCTACACGTCGGCTTTACTCTTTCTGGCTGTATCTGATTTCGGCAATTTTCACATATAGTTTGGACGAAATCGTGTTGGATCTCGCGAAGACGATGAAAATGCTCAACTGATAATCTAACACATGAAATATGGTATTTAACTTGGCACAAAACACTCGTGAGGGCATTTGCACGGTATCCGACTAGTTTGGAGCAAGCACCACAGGATAACTGCTTCAGCATTGTGAATAATCCGAAAACAAAATGGCGACCAATTGACCGAGAAAATGGCGATAGCAAGATCGCCGTTCATCGGTGGAGATATGGTTGATCGCCGTAGAAGAATCAGGTCAAAATGGGTGTGAATGGAACAAGGGAAAGGTAGGTAAAATGATGGAGTGCGCTTGTGAAGTTGGCACAGTAGCGTGGGTGAATAGCATCGCAGCAGAAAGTGAGCGTGTTAGTGGTTGTATTTGTAAGTCCATAATTCGTCAGTAGGCGAGATACTACCCGGTTGCCTAGGTCGAGGTAGGTAGATTGTCTTGGGGAGGCACCGCCCTAAATCTTTGGCCAAAGAGCCTAACTCACAAGGCAGCAGGGCGAGATGAGGGATTCGCACCCGTTGGGAGCTGATGACTGGACGCTCAGTACATATGCCTTTCGGATGACGATATCCAATGCCAAGGGTCCAACACTCCAGAAGTCAAAGACAAGGTCGGATGCTAGGATTGCTTGCCGGTGTACAATTTCTCCAAAAGAGACAAGGGGCAGTGACCTTATTTATTGGCGAGTCACATCCGCCACGTCCCAGTGTTGTTCAACGGCCATTTGTGACTTTTTATAGGGAGGACGCTTGCCAGTCAAAAACCTACCACGTCCTGGAACATTGCTGCCCAACCATTTCGCGGAAGGAGAACTTCACGGACCGCATAGCTGGAACTAAGTGGACGTTGTTCGGCGTGTTAGCCAGAAGATTGGTTAACAGTCATTTTGTAGTCCTTTTGTAACCGCCTGACTTGTTTACTGGTTCACTTGGTGTACCCCAAACAGAAATTTGCATAGGGTAATAATACCTTGGTTTTGTAAACTGGTGAATTCTTCTTCCACTTTAGAGCTCATGACGTAAGGTAGTATGCACACCTTGATGAACTTGAACCGAAGGTTCTTCTTTAACAATAACAAAGCCTGAAAATATTTCAATTTTCCCAGCCCTTCGGCAAAACAGCTGAATATCGCTTTAGTAATGCTATAAGTCCTGGAACAGCGACTGTTTTTACTACCTTCAGGGCATCCGGAAATGCGTGCATTCACTCTCTTCCAAGTAGATTTGGGCGATCTCCTGAGACCGCATATACAGGAAATGTCTGTGTCCTGTCGTCGGATTGTACCTTTACCGAGCATTTACTAAGGACATGTATCGGTTCACCAGTGTACGTGCGGAGAACCGAATTACAAACTGATGAGGGCATTAGCCTTTTCACAGTATTTTCCTTAATTATCGTCACTGATGCTCCAGTATCAATTTCCATCCACACCTTTTCTCCTTCAATATCAAGCCGCATGTTGGGAACTTTATTCGCCCGTATAAAATCTAGTTCGGACTCGCTTTATTCTGACTCGTCCACTATTTTAATGGATTTCGTTCCCCGATAAGTCTCGTCCAAACGATGTTTGACCGATCTGCATACTTGCGCCAAGTGACCAATCTTCCCGCAACTTCCGCATACTCTCTTTTGATGTCTACAGTCCGAAAGATAAATATGGCGCTTTCCACAGCGTTATCTTACAAACGGACTGACATTATTAGATGCCTTCATAGATTTTGGAGTGTTATGAATCAATCGCAAAATTCTCGGATGGGTCTTTTAGACTAAAGGTTGTTAGTTGCTGGGTCAGTTTTCCCGTTGGCGGGCAAGCAGGCAGGCTGGCTCGCACGTCAGCGAAAAATCATCTTGTGGAAGGATTTTCTCCCGGGTATTCTGGTCTGAAGTTCCGGAGATCAGGCACTGAAGCAAAGTGGTCTTTTCAAGCCCAGATGGAACAGTTTTATTATTATTTACATTTTGGTACCGCCTGGAGTGTACAAACGATGAATTAGTTTACGCTTTCGTCTGGTTTCTGGGAGCGTTTGGAGAAGATATATCTATACGTAAACCCACTTTGACGAACTTCCCAAAGAGCGCTGATTTTACTCAAGCGCTGGTTATAGTAGAGCAGACTTGATCAACACGATTGGTGTCAAAATATCTCTGACGTTCATCTTAAAGGAATTGTCGCAAAAGTTTTTCTTTATGTTTCTCCGAAAGGGACTGCCGGATTCAAGATGGGAAGCAACTTCAGATAATCAAGAAAAGATTTTCGTCCTCGATTCCAATTGTCCAAAGCCGGTTAATCAGTAGAACCGGACCAGAAGATTTGTGGTGTGTTCGACGCAGACGTGTTATCCCATCTCCGTCACCAGATGTCACGACTAGAGGTTAGCCTTAGTAAGTTGACAGAAGAAGAAAAACGTGTAAGAAG
The DNA here is from genome assembly GCA_944474145.2 of Dicrocoelium dendriticum. Lineage (NCBI taxonomy): Eukaryota > Metazoa > Platyhelminthes > Trematoda > Plagiorchiida > Dicrocoeliidae > Dicrocoelium > Dicrocoelium dendriticum. Next base: position 185,964,988 of record OX104064.1, read on the forward strand.
TGTAATATACTCAACAACAGCATAAGAAGCGCAGTTGGGCTTGCTTACGCGCGCATGCAAAATCAAGTTATTTTGAACCGGCGTAATTCATTGGTCAGTAATCAACGTGTGACAAAAGCACACTGATTACAGTTATGGAGAGGATTATAAAGACTACGACATCCCCCTTTAGAGACCTTATCAACTATTTTCCACATGGATTTATTTAACAGAGCTGTTATTACTCGTGCCACCTACAACTTCAAAACAACATCACAAACTCAGTCGATAGAGGTAAAGCTATTATTAGCCCATGGCATGGAAAATGCCTTTGACCATGTGTCCCATGGTAAGTAAGTGACGACCCTATGAACCATGAACGATAATACATCGCGGGTACAAATCAGTTGTTTGACAGCTCCCAAAAGCTGTTAGAGTTGAAAGTATGGTATCAAAAGCTATGTGAGTTGTCTAAGCGTCTAACGAGCGAATGCGCCGTCAAATAAAGATAGCGTAAAATGGGAATGGAGTGTAAACAACATGATCCCATGGAGCAGTTATAGCTGATGTACTCCAAGAAACGATTTAAAACAAGTATACTCACTCACGTAAGGGCACCCTTAGGCTTATACGACGCAAAAATCCGGTTTGAAGACATGTTCAATATATTCCAAGGTAACACAAGTTAAGCGTACTGGCGAGGGCCAACGACAACATCCCTAGCTGGGCACAGCCCTATTGAGCCCTTCTTGATACTCTTCATACCATATTGGCAGAACCACAGCAGTCAAGAAAGGTTATTACACATCTAGTCGCAGCCCCGTGACAGTTGGCGTTATTCAAGGCAGTGTTCTGGGACCATTTATTTTCTTCATGCACATAAACCACCTTTTGGACACCCTTATCCACGATTGATCTCACATGTATGCAGATGGCCTAAATATGTGTGCACATTTGAACCCGAAAACCAGGAGTTTATGATTCGAAGCATAGAATCTGACTTGAATTCTCCTGAAGGATGGTGTTGTATTCCAAAAAGAGTCGCTCCTTGTAAATGAGTAACACTATCGCATACAAAGACTACTTAATACCCAACCGCCACCATTCCACGGAAAAACGTTTATCTATGGAGAGACGTAGGGTTTAACCATTTCAAGAGTATTAAATTCTAAAGCCAAAGACAAAATAATGTTCCGTTTCTTAAATGGTTTGCTTTGATAAATGCCGAACGTATACTGCCCAAGACGTATAGACACAGTGTTGAGGTATTGCTCTATGATGTTGGACAATGGGAGGCAGTGACACTGCTGCACAACAGCGCTCTCAGAGTTTTCACATGAGATCCTGGGTTCTGTTTAAACACTCACGTACTCTGAACGCTGCAAACTGGTGATGCGAAAAATGTAACTAAAAAGATCGCTCCTTTTTAACGTACTCCATAGGCGCATTCGTACACCTGGATACTCCTCATAACTAATACACATACACACATACATGTAGTAAAAAAATGCAGACTGCCGGTTTCAACGTCGCTTGCCAGTCTGCATGCAAACGTTGTGCTCATTAAATAGGAATCAATTTGGAATTCTCCCGCTATCCATTAGATCACACATATATCTTGCCACAAATGTCCGTTTAACAACACTGCGACGTGGCGGATGTGAGTCGCCACTGAATAAAGTCACTGCCAAGAACTACATACTGGCAAGTCCACTAGAGTCATATTTCAATCTTTTCTTGACACGTGCAAGAATAATATACGCTTTGTATACAAATCCCGTTTTCCCACACACTTATAGTGCCTTGACTGTTTGCACTATGCTCAGTTCAATCCCGAATATCGTCATCCATTGAAGACTTTATTTCTCATGTTTACTTCCTCAATCACCGTAGCCTGTACATCTTTCGGCCAATGCCGATTACATACATAACAACCTGCCTGTTGCGAAACATAACTGCCTGTAAATTTTGATCATACCTGGTTTGGGGTGCCTCGATACATTGGAGCATAAACCGTTTATTTATTTATTTATGTGTTCCATTTACAGATAGATAACTTGCCCCTTTTTTCAAAAGCTATGCAACTCTTCAAGGTTTATTACATAGCAACAAATGTCTATCTGAAGGGACCATATAGAACCTAATACCAAAACTGTACTAGCTCTCCGTCGTCCAGTAAAAAGGTTCACTTGCTACAATAAAAGTCGGAAAATAATACTGACTGCTTATCCATGCCCTTTTCCAATCTTTATATATTCTCCTCTAATCTGGACATGACTACCTGGAAACCCTTACAGCAATAAGACGGCTGAACAGCAACGTTAAACGGACTCCTCATCTTCATTCATTGACTAATTTTAGATTATTCCGTTAGTTGGCCACCTCTACATCGAGGCGTCTATGTCAACACGGAAGGTAAATGGCCACTTCGGTTTCACTTCTTAACATTTTGCTATATAATTTAATTAAGCGGACATGTCTACATAGAAGCATATGAATGAAGTCCGAATGTATTCTCATCCATTTTTAACTAACAACTGTAACGCCCTTCATTCCCAATCATTCTACAGAGAGCTCGATCCGATTGTTGCTACTACTACTTTTGTCACAGATACGCATGCTCGTAAGGCTGACAAACATTAAACACTAATATACTAGATCACTAGTTTCGCATTTCTTAAGCTAGTTTTTGATTACCATCTGCGCTATGGAATTCCCCATCGTTAGCAAATCCACGGGCAATCATTGGGAACACGGACAGGACCGAGCATACTATGAAGCAGTTAACGTATATGCCTTCTGTGGTGGGATTATGCAAGCAGAAGAAAGGTACAGATTTACATGACGAAGCAAGCGGCTAGCATGCCGCAAGTGAACAGAGCAGTTGCTGGGATGCCTAGGCATATCCGTCTATGCGCTGATTGGTTCGCAGTTGGGAGCGGGTATTTTAGTTAAAAGAAGAATCTCATGAATGGAAAAGCGTCGTTAGTTATGGAAGTGACCTAGTTATTTACATCGAGGTTTCAACATGGTGGTTGTGCTGTCATTTTCGTTGAGCTAGCTTTGTCGAATAAACAATTTTTCCCTGAAGAATCGAGTTCCGCGACAAAATCCTTTACGCAATTTTACCCATTTACGCTGCAGAAGATATCATTCTATACTTTTAAACTCAGTACCAACCAGTAACAGTATAGATTTGTTAAAACTGACATAGGCATAACGGTCTTTCCCATTTGTATACCGGTTAACCTTCTAACTGTTCTATTCGGTTGGATAGCCTAACAACCTCCAAGTGATGTCAACTGGGTGGTTTGGGTTAATCCCGTTCCAGCGATTAGTTCGGCGGCTGTGTTCCAGGACCTGATGGGTTTTCGCCTGGCAAGAGTTCTCCATCTAAAAAGCCACATATGTCCGTTTAACAACACTGCGACGTGGCGGATGTGACTTGCCGCTAACTAGAGCCACTGCCTCTTCCCCTTCCGAAGGATCCCCAGTCCACAAACATCATCCAATTCGAAGAGTTCCCTTGCTCCCTTCATACGAGGGTGAACATAACAAACAAATTCACAAATTCCGTCACACTTCATAAGTTCACTCACAATGCCCACTGACACATACACGTACACATATATAGACACACAAATCTAGTATGTTAACGTGCCGTATTTTATACAATTACCGACCAGAATAAAGTCACTGTCTACAAATATCCACACTATGCTACATCCACATGAACGCAAACAATTGCCACTTCACCTTTGATGTTTTCCTCACATGTACTTTCTCCATGTATGCATGCAACACAATGTGCCTATTGCGAAACATTGTCTGTAAAACTTTGATCATGCCTGATAAGGTGTGCTTCGATGCTATCGAGCATAACTTATTTATTTATTTATTCTTCCAACTTGCACCTTCTTCTGAGACTCGCGCAATTAGTACGAAAAATCTTCGAAGCTGTCCGGCTGATTTGCATCTTGGTTGTATAAAAATGACGCTGTTGTACTGATCCTTTTAAATGCAGGAATACCAATCGTTATGGCTCAGACCACCCTCGTCTGGAGCACTTTATTCAGGATTCAGCTACCTATTGTTTTGCGACAATAACTACACCGCAGGCCAACTATACACCAGCATGTATTAGCATGCCACTGGCTCACAAAACGGCTAGCTTACAATAGTTGGCAAACTACCAACCAACCCATGCTCGACACATTGCTTTTCGTGCGACTAACTGACAAGCTCAAATAAGGTATACCTCACCGAATCCAGCTAACACAGATTTGTCTATTTACTTGAACATTTAACCATGTTTGCTATCCCTTTGTACGATTTGATCGAACCAACCATTTGTACTGTGTTTCACAAAATTGAGAATTACAAATTCAGTACTGTAGTTAAATTTCGTCTGTCATGACAGGGTGACATTTCCAACCTCCAAGTACGTTCGGAAAAGCGGATCAAACACTTCTATTTGCTTCTTCCTGGACTAACACTGCTTCTTCTTTCGCACTACCATGTATCTACAGAGTACCCATCTGCAAGTGGGTTCTACAAGAAAACACCGGATAACTCCGTTTGGCTTCGGTATTCAAGCTCGGTTAATACATCATCCTTTGCTCTCCGACGAGTTGATGTCAATGAAGGAATACGGTAGTCTCCTTAACTGTCCTCAGTCCACTTATTTCTGCTCTGGATTCTCGACCACGTCATCCCTAGTGTTCCTACTTCTATTTGCGTGTTGAGAAGGGTTGACAATTTCGGTGTGCCACACATTTCATCCTGATCTTCACACGTCTTGTGACCGAAAATGCTATAGTCCACAGAGAGCTACAGACCGAAATCTCTGCTGTGCTTTTATCGTTTCAGTTATTCGATGCTTCCAATTTCTTTGCCTTACATGATCTCAGGAGCATTATGGCCCCTGTTATACATCGGAATGTCTCTACCGAGTGTGGATAATAATTCAATAAAAGATGCAAACGATAGCTACGTAAGAATATTTATATAAAAACTGCTTCGTGTGCGTCATTGTATCCGCCGGAACCCTAGACACCAGCAAAATGGGTATGCTTCCGATGGGGTGATGATCTGTTGTCTTCGTGTATACCGTTTCGTTGAACCTCGAGGAATATATATATATATATATATATATATATATATATATATATATATATATATATAGTAGGTGCACTTCGGTGTTGCATCAGGAGCAACCTAAACTTTTTCAACTACAATAGTTACGAAAACACCGCTACATTCCAACAATCGGTATCTTACTAAGGTAGTTGAGTAAGCGAACAGAGTTGAAATTTTCGCTAAGGTTACGGAGGCACCTACGAGCGAATGGGGTTTTGTTGGGTGGTCCGACTTAATGCGGCACTGTCTTCGTCTTCATTGTCAGAGTGCATTCAACTTGTCTGCAAGCATTCAATACATGCAGCTCGGGTTGATAGTTAAGCTTTTGATCGATTCACCGAGATGAGTAATTTAATGGCAAACGTTTCACCACTTCGCTCAGTGACATCTTCCCTGCACGGCTGCTTGGAGGATAAGCTCACCGAAAGTGTCGTCGAGACGTATCGTTTCAAATTGGCCTCGTCGATCCGTGTCCCGTGACATCTGTTCGTTCGATTTTCTGCGGCTCATTTTCCTGCTTTCTCAGCTGTAGGTACACTGGATCGAGGTCAATGCGCTTCACTGAATTCTCCATAGAGAACCATGTCTGGAGGAATTCACCTCCTTCTCTTGTCCCTTCGTGCGCCAGCATTTCCGTGTTTTCCCAGTTAACGTTGTGTCATCCCTCCTTGTTATAATCTTTTCACTAGATGCGAAATAGCACTTTCTGTCCAAGTATAAACGATCATTCCTTTGCTACATGCCACCGGTTAAAATCCTGATCCATTCCGTGGTTTCTTTCAATAACAGAAGATTCAGAGCGCAGTCGGATGGCGTCGAAAGGTATGCGGAGCATTCGGTTCATCACAGCCTGCGCTAAAGAAACTTCGTCCGGCGCTTGTGGATACGGTGTTGAATAGTAAAGGAGAACTAACCGGTCAATCATCTCCTCTATACGTCCCTCTCCTTTTGATTTGTGGAAAACTCGCTTGAACGTATCGACAAACCTTCCTGCCTGGCCATTCGACTGTGGGTGAAACGGCAGCTAACGGTTGTGCTGGACGGCGCATTGCTTTCAGAACTCCGTAAAAGTTTCCGAAGTGAATTGTGTGCTATTTCCAGTTACAATTGTCTCAGCATGGCCGAATCTGCTAAAGATTTGGCGCAGTTTTGATACAGTGGCATTGACGGTTGTCATCATCATCATCATCATTACACACATCAGCTACAGGTGGGAAAACACCTCTGCTATTGTGGCGCAATACATGAAGGAAATACATACATACATACATATAATAAAATACACAAAGGAGAAATAGATACAACAGTTGCATGTCAGCTGAACTACCAGCAACGGATAGGCATCGTTCCGGTAAGCTACCAGCCAGCTACTAGGTAAAAAAAGTATTGTGTTTTACCCTACGAAATGAGATCGTAGATGGAGGGGGAGGCTAAAAGGGATGGGGAGGGACAAAGAAACTCACAGCACAAACGTCACTGAGGTCGGCTCTTTGCCATGTCAGCAAGCGTATCCAGCCAAACGTGTTCACCGTCTCTTGGACCCCAACCAGGGAGCCGTGACGCTCCAACTGAGGCTAGCTCCGAAGTGAGTGACTTCATTCCCCCGGACCAAGTCATCGCTTGGCCACCTCTCCTATTCTTCCATCCACATCCCTAGTGAGCAAACAACGCACGTCGCGGGAGTCAGTGGGTTGGCATGCGCAACACGTTGGCGAGCCATCGGAGCCTGGTGCATGAAATAACGGTGCTGAGCGGTTCAGATCCTTTTCCTAGGCCGTAAACAATGCGTCGAACACACTCGTTACTCACGCGGTGTTCCCACCATATGTGAGCCAAACTGCGAAGGCACCGATGGTCGAACGTAACTAGCCTCTTCATGTCCGCCGACTTTAGGGACCAGGTTTCGCAACCGTACAGTAAGGTCGAACGTACCGCTGCATTGTACACTCTACCCTTCAGGGCGAGAGTGATGTCGCGTCGCCGCCATAGGTGGCGAAGGTTAGCAAAAGCATTTCGAGCTTTCGCTATACGGTTCGTGATCTCGTCTTCGATCCCAAGAGCGCTGTTACAACTTCCCAGGTAGTTGAATTTTTGAACGACTTCTAGCTGATCCCCACCAAGGGTCAGCAAAGGAGGCGATCCCTGCCAATCTTGGAGGAACGCTTTGCACTTCGATGGTGCAAAGCAAAGTGCGAAGCGGCTGACAGCCAGTGTTAATCCGTCCAGCGCGGCTTGGCATGTCTGGGAGCTGTCACAGATGAGGGCAATGTCGTCTGCATACTCCAAGTCAAGAAGTCGTTCTCCTAGGAGTAGCTCCACACCTTCCAAGTCATGTCCTGTAAATGCAATCTCCATGACTTCGTCAATAGCGAAGTTGAATAGGAAAGGTGACAGCGGGCATCCTTGTCTCACACCACAGGAGATATTGAAGGGTGGCGACAGCTTGCCGTACGTCCTCACTCTGCCCGTGCTACGCGCATATAAAGCTTGGATAATACTTACATATTTCTCGGGCGCACCTTTCCTGAGTAGACACTTCCAAAGGGCACATCGATCAACCGAATCGAATGCAGCTTTGATGTCGAGGAACACGACAACGGTGGGCCGCCAATATGTGTGGCGGTGTTCCAACAACTGACGCAAAGTGAAGATGTGGTCGATGCAGCCACGACTTTGACGAAATCCGGCTTGCTGCTCACGAATCTGGCTTTCACGAGCGTCAGTCAGTCTGTGAAGGATTATGGAGGCGAGTAATTTGGAGGCGATGGAGATCAGACTGATTCCGCTATGGTTGCCGCATTCCATGAGCGAGCCGCCTTTGAAGATGGGAACAATAACGGAGCGGCTCCAGTCGGTTGGGACAGTCTCCTGCTCCCAGAGTTTCACTAGGAATTCATGTAAATCGTCAACAAGAGCAGAGCCCCCGAATTTTGAGGGGGCTGGATGAAGACCATCTGGTCCCGCGGCTTTGTTCAACTTCAACCGTCCGATCTCACGTTCGACTTCTGAGCGAGAGGGTAGCTCCAAATGGACAGCCCACGGAGCAGAGCGATCACTGGCCAGCGAATCGAACAATTCTAGCCGATTAAATGGCTTTTCAAAATGCTCAGCCCAACGCTCCAAACGTTTTGACAAATTGCGTATAGGCTGTTCACTCTCATCACAAATTGTTTCACTAACACCAAGTCTCCTGCTGCCCGTTTCCCGTATTAGACGGAATAACTTACGATGGTTGCCAAGGGCAGCGGCCACTTCCATCTCTGAAGCACGATGAGACCACCAAGATTCGCGGTCACTCTTCAGGCTAGCACGGAGTTTTGCCCGGAGCTCTTTGCGAGTTTCATTGTGCTCGCTTCCAGCCGGGATATGCCGGCGAGCGTCGATAAGTTCCAGAGACCGAGAAGAGACCCAATGTCCATGTTGGCTTTTAGACATACCATTTGAGGATTTGCCTGCTGCTAGTAAGGTCTGGCGAACATGTGACCAGTGACCATCACTTGTCTCCAGTGAGCGATTACTCAACTCGCATGTCAGCGTACTTCGATACGCATTCAGAACAGCTGGCTTTGTCAGTTGGCTGGTGTCAATGCGCTCACAACGTCGTCGTGGGCGTCCGCCAAAGCGCATCCGCATGTCAGCACATACAAGTGCATGATCGGTGTCCACACATGTGCTCCAAACTGAGCGACAATTCTGGATGCAGCCTCTCCAGCGGTAACTAATAGCAATGTGATCGATCTGTCTCCAAGGCTGGTTCGAGGCTGGTGGGCGCCAAGTCACCCTCCGGCGGATGCTGTGTCGGAAATTAGTGCTCGCAAGAAATAAACGAGCATCTTCACACAGATGAATTAACCACTCACCGTTATCATTACGGAAGCATACACCGTGCTGACCGCCCAGATGCATTTCATCAGTGAACAACTTTCCAACTTGTGCGTTCAGATCCCCGGCCAGCACAACTGTGTCCGTGCTTTTTCTGTGGCGAAGGAGCTGAGTCAGTTGGCGGTAGAAGTCGTTCGTTACCGAATCATCGCTAGAGTGTGGGTGCATAGGCTGCGATGACGAATAGACACCTATTAGTCCCGCGCGACTTCGAAGCTTTGAAGGAGCCAGCCAATCGGACCGCACACATCCGGCTACTGATTGGAATCCAATCAACCAGAGCAGCTTCAGCCAGGGGACTCAGGGCAATGCCAACACCAGCTTGGCCGGTGCTCGAAGCTGCATCGTCACCCGATAGGCGCAATGAGAAAATATTGTTTGCGTCACCTGAAGGGGATTGCAGAGTGAGCACAGAGCTCGAGTCTTGCAGGCGGTTGTACTATCCATGAGAAATACTTCAGGTCACTTGCTGTATGAGTCGACTATAATGAGGAAACTTCGGCCGTTTATCGGTCCTACGAAGTCGACATGGATGCGACATCATGGTTTAGTAGGTTTTGGCCATGAATGGAGCTCTTTATTGGCTCTTTCATGATATTGGCGCAAGTTGGCAGCGTTTAGCTATTTCTTCTACTTGTTTGTCCATGAAGGGCCAGTAAACATAACTGCGGGCCAGTGCATTCATCTGGTTGATCCCGGGATGCCTGGCATTGAACTGCCGAATAAGGCACTCCTGAAGTGCCTTGGGGATGACCACTCTTTCCGAAAATAGTATGAAGTAGTTCATAACAGAGAGCAAGTGTCTCCTCTGGAAGTACTCTTGCAACTCGACAGATGGACTTGAAGGTGGCCAACTAGTTTTGTGCAACTGGAACTTTCTTGAGTACTGGGTCCCGAAGCGTTTCGGTTCCTACAGCTTCTACGGTAACTGTTAGACCGTGAAAGGCATCACTTACCAGGTAGTTGACGTTAGGTTCGATTTCGACCGAGGCAATGATTGTGTTCTCATGTTCTTGCTGATGGGCATCAATTAGACGTGACAGTGCATCCGTTTGGCCAATGCAAATTATCGACGATTAGTGGCTCTGGCAATCATGCCCCATTAAGGTAGTAACCCAACCTTGTAGCCGGTTGGCGGTGTGGACCGTGATGCCCTTTTTCGAACCACAGATAGCCAGCAAGGGTTTGTGATCTGTCAGAAGCTTGAAGCGTCGGTTGTACAGCATTTTGTGAAATTTCTTAACCACGAACACTATGACCAATGTTTCTTTCTCGATCTGGCTGTAATTCCTCTTGGCCTTCTTAAGTGTTCTGGCAGCATGGACGATTGCTTTCTGAGATCCATCGGTGTATGTGTGTGAAAGTACTGCGCCAATCCCATGGCTTGATGCATCTGTGGTTAGGACAATCTCTCTGGTGGGATCAAAATGACTCAAAAGCAAGTTTGAGGACAGCAGTGACTTGACGCGTTCGAAGGCCTTCTGGCATTCTGATGTCCAGTTCTATCTTTGGCCTTTGGCTAATAGCTTGTTTAACGGGGCATGCAGGCGGTGCATCTCAGGCAAGAATGCGCTGTAGTGGCTGATGAGCCCACAGAAGTAAAGCAAGGACTGTAGATCTTTTGGTGGCGACATTTTTCTAATGGCGTCTAGGTTTTCCGGATCTGGTCGACGTCCATCGTTTTCAAGGGTAACACCGAGGTATTTGATGATCGGCGTGAGAAATGCGCAGTTATCCTCCTGGATCCGGAAACCGATCGATCGGTGTTATCGATGTTTAATTCCTGGTGTAACCTCTATGCACGATCACTATTCTCACCAACACACGTGCTGTAACTAGATAAGCAAACACTTTTATATCCTTCATCGGTGCCACAAGCTGTTCCAAAGAAGGCACAGCTCAGAGGTCGTTACATCCTTTTCTTGCTGTTGCATTAGTAAGTATGAAAAAGAAGTCGAGTAAAAACTTCAAGTTTAGGTAGCACATGTGCTATGAGAAGCACTTTTGCCCCAGAAAGTCCCACATGTCGCGACGCAGACATCGTACTTTCGTTACTGCACGATCCAGACACACACGCTCATGCCTGACAAGCCCACACCTTGCGTATGAATAATGCTGTCACATGCAGGCCCATGATTACTGGGACTTTATTTCTCCCCTATTCCTTGCATTCGCCTCTTCAGTCTATCTCATCATTCTCGATATAGACTTGAGGCTACGCGGTCATGTAATCGCCTTTCCGCTGGATCTTAACAGTGCGCTGCTGCAGACCAGTCTTCTCTACTTACGGGGTTTGGTGCGCGAGTGGAGGTGGTACACAGCACGAGTATCGACAAGTGTGTTCCGTCTTGTCCGGGGTACAAGTTTGCGCGGGATCTGCATCGAATTGATGTAGCCGATTAAGACAATCACAACGACCAGGCAGTTACGGTAACAGGGTGATCCGAATTGTTGTGCAGGTTTTTTCCATCTATTGATGAAGCAAGTTTCTTCATAAATACTCAACGAATGTTCTTGCTGGGAAGAAGAATGACATGCAAGGGGCTCGTGTCCAAAAAGTTATGTGCTTATGCTGTTTGTACTTTAGTCAGGCGCCGTTGGTGCCGTTCTCAAAAGCGTTATCAATAGTTTGTGATGTCCAAAACATAAGAATCTCAAAAATCTAATTCTAACGGCTTTGTGAGACAGTGCTCGCGGAGCTCAATGGCCTAGTGATTATAGCGCTAGCCGCTAAGTTTTATGCGCCGTGTTCCACTCCTTAGCTCGGCTATCTCAACCTGGTGAGTCTAAACCAAGATGGAAAGGTCGGTCGTGTTGTGTAATGATGGGAGACATCCACACCGAAACCCAATTCTTCGTGGCGATCCTAGTGATCATATTGGTGGAGGTTAACTTCAAAGTCAGCCGAGGCCACAATTATTATGTTCACCCGGTGGTTGCACCAAAACCCGAAAATCAAGCTTTCCAGATGTATCGAACAACGCAGCTCCTTGAACGAGTTTTATTTGGCATGACTAAACAAACAACAGTGTATCCGGTGTTGTACATCCGCTGTGTGTACCGGTAAGCAACATTTGACCATCCTATACTCACGCGAAACTTCATCAGGAAAGTTAATATTAAGAGTAGTTATGCCAAAGAAAATAATGAGATCCAGGTTGCATTCACCTCCGGTAGGTTGGGAGACGTGTTACTGACTGCCATTCGTTTGAGTATATAAGGCTTTCGTATTTCAAAAGAGCCGCTCCAATGGACCAGCTAATCGATGGCAGTTTGAAATCAGCTCTGTTAATCTCATGTACAAATTGAAGGCTGGTTGCGAATACAAATGCAAGCAGCAAAAGTGATAGTTTCTTTTGGATGCAGTTTGGCGCGCTACATATACATCGCAGAAGTAGATACTATTGAGTAACAGTTACCTCAAACCAGAGTGATTCCACCAAGTCGTACATCAATAGGTTTTCAAACATTCCTACTGAGAGTGATATTTTTCCGGAAAATTACGCAGCCGCCACCTCGATAACAATATGAATTTGTCCTAAACCTGTATCATAAAATACTTAACGGATTAGAATGAATCAAGGGAGGCAGAATCTGAGTAAAGAATTCTTTTCGGTAATTCTCATCGAACTCAAACATTACATGATGAGGAGAAAGTGTTAATGTGCCGGATTGGGATGCGTTTTGAACAGAATGTTTAACTTCACGGGTACAAATCAATAAATCACGAGGTCATTGGAAGTGGCAAGTATGTACAGCAGAAATCACAGCCGAAGTTGTAGGCCACGGTAGAAGTAAAGGAGTAAAACTGTTTTTGTATGCACAATTCTGGCTTAAGGTGGCGGATGTAGATAGCTTCCGCAATAGACAGAAGATGCATCCGGAATCCGCGCGTGAAACGTCAGGAACAGTATAGATGACTCTGAAATCATTTTCCGTCCCTGTGTGACTGCACTCTAGAAGGTGAGATAAGATGGAACTGTTACTGGACCTTGCTTCGCCATTGTAAAACCACTTTGGGATGTGTTCCCGAATCCTATGAGATAGACGCCTCGTGGTACGACCCACGTATCGTGCCCCACAGGAGCACGAGTAAAGATAAACAAGCATTGATCTAGTCACCGGAGGCAGCCTCTTTCAAAGGTTTTGCGAATAAAGGCTTGTTGTAAAATACCATGCGTAGGCGAGCCGCGAAGTAGGTCTTTTCAACAACGTCTTTCAGGCGTTTGGACAGGGCATCAGCCGCACTGTCGCCTTTGAAAGGAATATGCACAATTGGTTCTTTTTTGGGTACATTCATCCTCGGTGGTTTTTTTCTTGCGTTCTTTCAAATGTTTGAGGATGAATTTATCTGGATACCCATTCGTTCTTAGCGCGTAGCCGATTCTCTGAAATTCCTTGGTGATTGTGTCCGGGGTGCAAATTCTATGTGCCCGGAACGCAAGAGTGCGGACTAGGTTTCGTTTGTACTGTATGGGTACCGCACTATAGAAGTTGGTGTACTGTCCAGTCCAAGTTGGTTTTCTATAAACCCCTGTGCTGCACGATCCATCGGCGTTTCTGATGATATCAACATCCAGGAACGCTAGTCGGTTGCTAGATTCGTGCTCACATGTGAAAAGTAGATTCTGATGCGCATCATTAAAAGCTTCCAACAGTTTCACAGTCCGCTTTTGATTTGCAGAGTAAAAATGTACCGTCTACATAACGTATATACATCCCGACTTCGTTGATGTGCGTTCTTAATACGTTATGCTTGAATTCTGCCATAAAGACATCTGCTAGAAAGGGTCCCAATGGTTTGCCCATGGCAACTCCATCATATTGACGATACATCTCCCCATTGGTGAACTGCACGTTTAAGGTGCATCTGAGTAACAATTCCTTCAGGAGGTTTTCCGGGATACTTATAGGTACATTCAGTTGCCGTACTAGTTCGCAGACATGTTCTACTGTTTCCAACAACGGAATATTCGTAAACAACAATTACGCATCAAATGACGACATCTCTTTGTTGTTAAGGTTCACGTCCCTTATCTTCTCAATGAACTCGAAAGTGTTTTTCACGCAGTAACAGCAGACGGTTTTACGCAGCGGTTCCAGCTTCTCAACCATCCATTGAGCTATCAAGCCTTGCGGAGAGCTAATCATATCCAGTATGGGACGCATTGGAGCGCCCTCCTTGTGTACTTTAGGGAGGCCGTACAACCATGGTAGATGTCCACCTGAATGTCTCAACTTTTCGAATTCGAATTTTGTGATAACATTCACTTTCATCATTCGTGGGAGCAAATCGGTCAGTTGTTTTTCTAACTCTTCTGTATTATCCTTTCCTAATGTTAGCTTTTGAAACTTACGTTCATCACTAAGAATATGTTGCATCTTACTAACATAATCAGTTCTATTCATTAGAACTATACCAGAACCTTTAGCCGGCTTAGAGATAATTAACTCTTTGTTTAACCATAACTCTCTAAGTGACTGCAAATGTTCGCTTGTAAGAAAACCACTACTGGCTGGTCTAGCCTTAATGTAATCATGACAGGTGTTTACTAAGCTAGATAACATGTTCTCAACGTCCCCTGGCGAATTTGAGGACAGGTCGCGCGCCTGCGCTATTAAGCTCACAAATTGCACCTCTAATGCAGCCTGATCAACTTTTTTACAAGGGATGCAAAACTTAGGGCTTAATGACAATTGTGTGTACAAAAACAATTTGTACGTCATTTAATTCTACTGTGGCCTACAACTCCGGCTGTGATTTCTGCTGTACATACTTGCCACTTCCAATGACCTCGTGATTTATTGATTTGTACCCGTGAAATTAAACATTCTGTTCAAAACGCAGCCCAATCCGGCACATTTAGCACTTTCTCCCATCATTTAATGATTGAGTCCGATGGGAATTACCGAAAAGAATTCTTTACTCAGATTCTGCCTCCCTTGATTCATTCTAATGAATGGGAATTTTTGGATTGCTGTGGATCAGCATTCCCCTTGATGCAGTCAAGCTTTTGGATGAGTATCTGAAACAGCGAATTGTCAGACACATCATCATGGCACCAAGATTCGGTTATGTGTAGTTTACCAGGATTATTTATTAGAAGAAATGTGCATTGTCTGGGAAGGTTAAATGAATTGAAAGTATATTACTCAGAATAGTGAACTAGTTGTGAGTTATGAAGTATATTGCTTAGACTGCTTTATGAGCGTTGGTGCCTCAAGCCGTGTGTTTCGGCTCGGAATAAAAATTTTTGAAACGGGTCGTGTAATGTCACCTTTATTGAAAGATGATTTGGAGGTGGCTACAGCGGAAGAGGTTGTGACTGAGTATGGCCCTCTAGATAATAGTCCGCAAAATTTCGCAAGTTCAGTGTAATATCTTATGGGACGGCTTCTTGCAAGTTAGCTTGTGGATGCTGGTTTAAATGGCTGTCATCAGCACCATGACATTGATTAGTCCTTAATTGCAAGGGCCATTGATAGAAGTCAGTGTGCAGCTGCCGTTTCCTTTGTTGGGTATAATCCGCTTACGGGCGCTCGAGCCGTAAGGCTTCACTGTATGCGGTGGAGACACACTGGTGTGTGCCCAAACGCCACCAGCAGCGTATTCCACGTGATTCATTAATGAGACCGGATAGTGGTGATACCCAAATACATCGTTTTTAAGATGCAAATATGGTGAAACTTCTTCTGTAAGTTTATGAACGATGGATGGATGTCTATCCAACCAAAGTTATTCTACGGAGTCGCCAACTGATGCTTGCGATAAATCTTGATCAGTCGTCTTTTTAATGTTACTAAATTTGACCGGTTCCATCGATACACTTGACGAGTTTAGACATTAGCCAGAGTAGACTCCAGATGGGATATGACAGGTCGAGGTTTGAGCTAGTGGATGGCTTGCATCTGGGATTCGGCGGGTAATGCAGTTAATAATTGTTGAACCACATTGTCGCAACCTCGGATGCAGAAAACAGCAAGCACGTGTTTTTCGAGAGCAAGTACAAGCTGTGGATTGTAGTCGTTTTGAGCTTGGTCGGTTTATCATGCTAAGCCGTGAACCGGCTGCTTTGTGTAGGTCATCAAGTAACCACTTTTGCACCCGATCTTGACTTTACCTCCAGTGTGCCGGAATGGTTTTGTATCCTAGACACAGCAGCTAATGGACCAGAGGGGTTCGCATATTCTTGCTATCCAAAGCGAGTTTCAAAAGTCTTTTTATTATGTAGCACAACATCCTTATCTGCACCAAGCTGCGTGTTAATCTCAAAACCAATGTGGCCACTAAGTGCAACATTATCTACTGGATGCAGAGCGTCAATTGGGTGTTTGGTAGTTGGGTTTGCATGTGCTTGTCGCTTCCTAATCTCTCGCTGTAGCAGGGTTTTGTCTTCCACAATCTTCAAAGGTTTGGAAGTCGTATTGTGGAATGAGATTGCGCTTCTGATTGACCTGGTTAGCAAATAGTTCCTTGTTAAACCGAAAAAGTCCAAAAATCGCGTAACCTATTATGTGTTTGCTTATTTTGAAGCAAATGGACCAACAAGATTGCATAAAGAAATGTAGCGAGGATCACTTCCTGAACAGTTTTCAAAAGTAGCACTGAATGGACAAGGTACTCGATTTGGTACTCCGGTGTAGAGTGAGTTCACCAGTACACTGCACTGTATGAGGTGCTTTTTACCAATACATGTGTATAATTACATACGGCAGCTAGAAGCTGCAGGAGCTGCAGTATAGACGTGTGTATGTCAACCTATAGTGAAGGATTGGCACATGCAGTTTCACCTATGGAGCGACATATTTCATGTGTCATCCTCAGGTCAGCAGGAAGTCCAAAGGAATTTCCCACAGTGCCTACACTCCTCCGTGTATTTGCTTTATCACTGCTTCCAGCCATTGTGCGGAGTACCTTGATTTGTTATCTCAACTTCTGAACTGAAACTGAAGCATTCTGGCATGTAACACTTATTTCCCTCAAGCTTGTCTTTCTTGCAGAAGTATGAAGGAGATCAAATGTAAAATACACTGTGACAAAATAAGGGAGCTATGAGATTGAGTGCTAATTGTCGTTCTTTTACTGGGAAATTCACGTTTATTATGACGATGGTAAAATTGTAACCCCTGGAAACGGGAAGAATCAGTGAGGCACAAAATGAACGACGGAGTGGCTAATTGATGTAAAGAAAAGTAGCTGTACAGGGATGTTGCTTTTGGGTACGCCAACCCAAATGTGGGTCCTCGCGTGAATAAGGAGTAAATACATGGACATGGAATACTGACTTCAAAACGAATCAATTGTACTTGAATGCCATATGTATGCATTGCTCCCATACTGCGCAGTATTGGAATTGGCGATAAAGCGACGAGACTTATTTGGGTGACGTTTGCCATGTTGGTTGACGCTGCTGTGTTATGTCGTATGGTTTGTGATCGCTGCAAAAGCGCTGAGGAAGTGGAGAATGCGGTGTATAATAATGAGTTCGAAACATCATCCGGTTTTTTAAAGTATACATTGGTGACTCCGCAGCCTGAAGCTTTCCCGTACCAGTATGTGAAATTCCGCCGCGTGCATTCCGAGCGTGATGCCTCCTGTGGGAAGCGGTACGGGATATTGCTTGCACTAATGGTTGTTAATAATAGAATCCGCGACAAATTGTTTCGGTACTGGCATCGACGCGGTAAGTGTAAATTTAAGCGTGTCGTAGTACTGGATTTTTTAGCGGAAATATTGTGGAAAACAGTGTTTTATGAAACACGAGAAAATTGTTTTGATTATTGTCGAACTCTCTGTGCTCCAAGGCAAATGTGGCCAATGATATTGGTGTTACACCGAGCGTTTTTGTCACACTAGCCAGTGCAATCTTTGGTTTTTCTGTCTACCAACTCGTTTTACCCATTTTATCTGTTAGCAGTTAATCTTGCAGTGGTTTAAAAGTGCCTAAAGAAGGTTTTTCCGCCTGCACTTCCCGGTTTTACTGTCATTAAACTGACTACGCTGGATAACGTCCCGGTTAACGCGCAAAACGGACCGCGCTCACTTCGTGTGGTGCTATACACGCCGGGGTAACGCAACGCGGTTGGGGTTCACTTTCAAGGGGAATAGCACTAATGTTAGTGTTCAGACAGACCTGCTGGCAGATAGTTTGATGCTAAAAGAGGCCGTGAAGCACCTCAAACGATCAGGGTTTGGTCCTTTCAGAAGCGTTTATCTAGTGTTTAGCAATGTGCACAACCTAAGGAATAAAATGTACGAGATAGATCTGTTTCTAGATACGTCTCCCGATATACTCACATGCACTGTAACGTGGCTGTTTCAGGACATCATGAACGGGGGAGTACATCTGTCTGATACGCACCATTTAGATGTAATCTCTTCGTTGTCCGACAAGGCGGGGAAGTTGTGCTTTATGTTAACTGTGAACTTGGCGTTCTGCGACCTCTGCCGCGGTCTGCAAGTAGTTTTTTCGCCAAAAGTATTCTTGTTACGCACTGTAGCGTTTACCATTTCCTATTCACGGACATTGCCTAGGCAATTTTCGCACCATGCCTGTTAACCGTCTTCCTCGGGGTGCGTTATATTCCGTGGCGGGTCCTATTTGAGAGAAACCAGGAGATAGGCAGTCCATGACGTGGTATGAAGGAATGAAGAAATTGACTGAGAAACCATCAGCCTGGTGCGTGCGAGACCGTATCAGATGTGGCGCAGTCAGTGGCGTTCCTGTATTCCATTTCTTACATCTGGTTGCTTATTTTCCTTCAATTTTGATTAATTTGCTGCACTTCTTGCATCTATTTGCTTTACATTCTATTCGCGTCCAAGCCAACTGCCTTGACGTTGTTCATTATTGTTATTCTCGCGATTTGTGTCGTGGCAACGTAGTTGTTCGACTGAACTGAACTGCAAGTGCCATCCCTAATTTTCGCGAGTTACTTAAGTTTTCGGTCTACAGTGAATGAACCTAGTGTTTCATAGAATATAGGAATGGTCTGGTTTGTGGCATCTACCAATGAATCTCAATGCCAATGCTAAGTTGTCCGGTTCTACTTGGCACGTTTGGGATTGTCACAGATAAGTGTCGTATAGTAGGCTTGCGCCAAGCAAAGCTGTCCATCACCTGGAAACACTTACACATCTTGCACGTCATGTCCTGTGAACGTTGTCTCCAGTATCCAGGTCATCTGGTTCCGTTATGGTACTCTAACAACCACAAAACAAGTGGCTTCTACGCCACTAGTAGACATGTGGCTCCTTGCCACATGTTGCCTCGGGACCATGCAGCCTCCTAGTACAATGTGCCTTATATCTGGTTGCCCAATTCAACTACGGTAAGTGAATAACATCCAGTGATGTGACTTTCAGACAGTCAGTGCTCATGTGCCGCTGTGCTCCGTCAACTTTCAAGGCCAAATGGCATCCACCTACAATGATCATTTGGGCATTTCGTCCGCATCAATTCTATCCGTGCACAGCATGCATTCATGTGGACTTTAGGGATCTTTTCAAGTTAAGCCTCGCCAAAAAGTTAAACCCCGCCACCCAAAAAAGATTATGAAAAGGGAGGATATGGAACTTGAACTTTTACTCTCTATTGAAGAGGGTGAAATTGAGACAAGTCATTAATAATTTGCATGAAAAGGTTCATTTTTCGGTGTCTTTGCCTCCAAACGAACTCACACAGGTAGCTGTCCACTAAAGATCGGTGTGTGCCGCATTGGCGCTTATTCTCCATCTTGTAAATGTGCCAGAGAGATTCGATGGTTTGTGCGTGAGCTCCAGTCTTTGGATCCACAAAGTTTTCGGTATGACTAACCGTTTGATGAGCATAACCCATGCCAATCCTCGATTCAATGCCTTGGTATGATGCCCACATATCGGAAATGATAATTGAGCCGGGAGCGATGCAGGCCTGGATTGTGTCCAGCAGAGTGGCCGCAGTTCGATCTGGCACTGCATACATGAACACTTCTTTAGTCTCCCGGCAAATCCCTCCGAAAATTCACTGCTGGGGAAGGACTCGCCCTGCATGTTTTTTTACGACGTGATATTAGGGTTTCATCGATCTCGACATGTAGACCTGGGCCGCCGACAATCGTTGGAGCCTGCAAAAGCTGCCAGGCGCAAATTTCACGCAGAAAATTCTTTCAGTCAACAGCGGTCGCGTGGCCAATAGATAACTCCTCTGAGCAGAATTTGATTGTTGTCAGATTTTTGGACCAGTAATAAATGAATAGGATTACTGTCCTGAAATCCATCCTAGACCGTTGCAGCCAAGTTCCCTTTCGAAGACTGATTTCTTGCCGACACTGTCGGGCATCACACCTCCACCTGTCAGAAACAGTTGAAAGTGTCATTTGGTGTCCTCATCTGCATAAACGTTGATGATGAATCACTCCATGGCTTTGCAAAAAACGTATTGCTGTTTCCTTGTCATCAACGACCGCCGAAAGCGTCAGAAAGTTCATGTCAGGTTTTACGTGCGAACGTAGAAACGTTTTGGACAAAAATGACCTTAGGAGCGGATAAGGAGTGTTTTTATGGGGCACTTTCACATGCATTACGTACACTGGAGCTGGCAAACAGTGGCGGGGCTCAACTTTTCACGCGTGCCCTTTTTGCACTATTGATGGGGCTTGACTTTTCAGGTGTACCCTTTTTGCCTTAGTGGCGGGGCTTAACTTTTTGCGCGTGCTCTTTTTGCATTAGTGGCGGGGCTTAACTGGAAAAGATCCGACTTTAGACCATCGGTAAACATCTGCCGTCATTCTTTGGTAGTGCTCTATCGCATCAACCAATCGTGAGCCATTGTTTTGGCCACATCTTACATGTCACATTTAGACCGATACTACACACGCCCCCTCCCTGTCCATTGTTTCACTGCGCCATACTGTTTCTAGCTACGATGAGTTATTGAATATTTTATACCTTTCACCGGTAAGTTGACACCCTCCATTTCCGTGGCTTCCGACACCCAGTTCACATGCTCCGCCCTAATCACTGGCTTCACAGGACCACACTTCACCCACTTACCCATTGATTATGTCGTCCTATTCACATTCGTTAAGTGCAAAGCCTCCGGTGATATAACTTTTAGTCAGCCAGCGTAGATGACTTGCTACATCCATCCTTTCCCAGGGACACCTGGCACATACCAACACAAAGCCACGGATGGTATTGTCCTTTTCACTTCGGTAAGTGCGGAGCTTCACATCAGGAGCTCTTATGTTCATGGGAGAACGTGATACTCCCTCTTTTTACCGGTCTCAAACCATTTCTCAGTGTTCACGCTTTGTGGGTTGTTAGCGATTTACACGCTCACCCGCGAGGTCGGGAATATTTGTGAATGGTTGGAACGTCATTACCCATTACTGTCTCATGCCGCTATACTTCGATTGCCCCATGTCGTCAATCACTGTTTCATATGTAATCAGTCCGCCCCCCACGTGTTTGCCGCATGCATCATCTGTCCGCATCCCCCTGATGCTTCTACCGTGCTTGTGAATGTCAGCTCAGCTTGAAACCTCGTTGGAGTTTCAGCCGCCACTTACTTGGGGTAAGTGTGCATCGCTGTTGTCTTACATTTTCCTTCATAGCCTGCGCCCGCTTTCCACTCGTTTGTCACTTGTTCACCTCACCTTGTCTCCAGGTGACATGTGAGCAACGTACGCCTTGCTTGAAATCTTGTTGGTGCTTCAGACGCCAGGCACTTTGTGTAAGTGTGCTGTGCTGTTGTTTTACATTTGTTTCCATAGCCTGCACCCGCTGTCCGCCTGTTTGACGCATGTGCCACTTGTTCACCGCGCCCTGATGCCCCAACCGTGCCTGTGAGCAACGTCAGCCCGCCCTCTGTAATTGCAGTCCGCCGTGCCCGATGCGCAGCCCTAGGTGCACCTGCAAGTTACTTCAGGTTTGCATGCAACTATTTGGTAATATTCACATACACAGTCCATCATCACCATATCTACCTCTTCAATCAGGTTCGAGTACATCAAACCAGTGAACGTAACAACAGAGCTTTTCAGGGCTAAACTCAGGAAAAGCAAAAACGGCCCTTTTAAGGGCCAACCAATTTTTGGTGTTCACACAGTGAGGATTGAGTGCGTATGTATACACGCTCCCAACAATGACACGGACATTAGAAATGGTGTAGACGTCAATCAGTATTTTATCCGTTGTCACATTACATACATATTTGTCATCACCTTTCTCGCTATAACAAATCCACAACCTTGCTCCTTCCATTTTATGGCCTTCCCCAAGTAAGTCGCCACTTCGTAGTGGGACGCGCTTGAGGTTTCACATTCAACTTGGTATCGATCAATCGCGCTCCCAATCCATTACACAGGTAACATGTCACATGTCATCAATTTCATTGTTCACTAACACCTGTAGCGTACAAATGCATCTATACCCCATAACTCAGTGAGCCGCTGTATTGATGAGACGCAATCCATTTGTCCGCCGCATACGCGTGAGCACTCTGATTACGCTTGAGGAACGCTCCACATTACAATTTCCTTGCGATTTTGGTCGTGTTTACCTTACGAACAATAACTCTTTTCATCCCGCTTGCATCTTCATGAACATACGTTCTCATTACCTCTATTTAATTAATTAAATAAATAACTGCATTATTCCCGACAGTGCGGGACACGCCTAAAAAGGCATGTTCATGGTAATACAGAGCGTATAATCAGTAATTGCCAAAAGTGTTAGTATGGAAACAGTACATACTAGAGTTATGTTTTATGTTTATATGGAAGTGCATGGGTTAGTAATCATGTGGAGTGGATTTGTTACCGTCGTGCTGAATTTGTGGTTGTGTTCGCTGAATTCGCCAA
Organism: Dicrocoelium dendriticum; assembly: GCA_944474145.2. NCBI lineage: Eukaryota > Metazoa > Platyhelminthes > Trematoda > Plagiorchiida > Dicrocoeliidae > Dicrocoelium > Dicrocoelium dendriticum. Next base: position 185,987,833 of record OX104064.1, read on the forward strand.
TATAGGAAGGGATTAAATATATACTGTCGAATCGGCTGACGTCTGTACGTGATGTAAGATCCTCCGGAATGACAAGAAGCAGTGACTTTATTTAGTGGTGAGTCATATCCGCCACGTCACAGTGTTGTTACAGGTACATTTGTGGCTTGCCAGGCTAAAACCCATCATGTCCTTGAACACTGCCGCCGAATCATCCAATGGGACAAAATTAACGCGGACCACGCAGGTGGCACCACGTGGAGGTTGTTCGGTTGGCCTTCACAATAGTGGTCCAGTTGACTTAGTTCCTCATACTAATATGCCCGATATGGCCTCAGCTGTAGTTCGGTGCTATTTCCTTAATTTTTTTACACGTGCATTTATTCCCCCTTGGGCTACGCATATCACATCGTACTTATCCGTACCTCTCCATTACCGCTTCCCGTTGCATGACGCAAAGCGTGAAATCAATCATCACGTTAACATGTATATGCAAGGCAGACAACGCGGTACTCCACGTTTGCATGTCCTGGGTTTACACCTGCTGGCCTTATAGCACAAGTGCGCAATGTGCATTCCCAAACCAGTGCGCCCCTTGTTCCGCAGATAACACCAATGCATTACCATTAGCCGTGCATGGTACTCTGAGATCCGTGATTACCGCATAGTGACAGTCAACAAGAGACATACATGTTTTCAACGCAACACTATGGCACTGATGCGTTTCCATCCACATTCATGATGAGTTGCTTACAGTTTCTTTTCTGGTGTATGCCATTGACATTTCTCTGAATGCTACACACTTAGCCAATTAATAGCAAATGGATCGTTTAATCACGGTTACCATTTCGCGCAATATCCCCCTGGGAAAATTGTTCTTCATTCAGCATTACATCCTTAACTTCAGTAAGTTCACTACATGTGATCATTTATATTGCCTATACGGTTAGCCTCAATATCACGCCACTCTCTATGTGATATTTAAAATTATCACCAAGATTCACATTACATCAGGGACACTTACATTGCTGAATAATCCTACATTCATCATTTACCTCTTATAATGCTCGATAGAAGCAACCAAAATATGAGTATACATCCCTGTTATCTGTTATTAGAATTAAGCTAGCATGTAATGGTGTTATTTTATGGTATCACTTAAGTAACATCATATACATATATTTTTATGTACGGTCATAGAAATATACATTGAATGTTGTAGGTAATTAGGGCTGAAATGAATGGATATATTAACATGGAAACGTTGTTAACACGTGGTATTACTAAGGAGTATTCATATGTAGGAAGTATTTATATATGTATATATATAGATGCTATAGTATTATCACATTGTATCAACATTTACATGTTAGATTATCCATTCATTTTCGTGCTGTATTAAATACAGCATTCAGTGTATACTTCTATTACCATATATAGTTTTCATTACCGCAACCATCATACAAAGTTTTCAATTGTCACATTTCATGCAAGTACAGCATTTCATGGCAAACATTATCCACACTAGCATCCAATTGCCCGTGCTAAACACATTTTCTTTCTTCTGTTTCAGCGTCAAAAGGAAACCATCCTTGGCGAACAACTATCAGAGGGGAACTTATTACGACAGGATAGGACAGGACAGAATCCAGTGACGAAGTAAGCTTTTGCTTAACTATTGGCCCGTTTCCTGTGCCAGTGAATGAGAAGCGCACTTCGACGTGATAATAGATTCCTGCGTTTACACTAGAAAAAGTAAGAAACAGGTAAGCGTAAACTACTCACTGCACTTTCATGTATTTGCATAGGCGACTTGCATGTGGTTAGAGGCTGAAATGAGTATTCACAAGAATTCGGAGAACAGGGTAAACTACACTTCGTTAAGGTCTCGTTTAAACTCCACTACCGTTTTACATTCCAATAATGCAGAGGAAAGTTTGTTTCAACTAGGCACTACAGAATTTCAGAAGAATTTAGCTCTAATATCGAGCCTAGATCTCAGTTGTTTCAACTTTAGATTATGGCCCCGCAAGTGGTCCGACGTTGCTGGTTCAAAGAGATCGGTTGACCTGAGACCGCTGAGATTCCTCATGATGTTGAATGTCCCTATTAAGTCCCACTTAATCGGTGTCTGCTCATTGAGTACAATATTAAGTTGCCTAACCGAACATCATACTTTAACCACCACTGGCCTTCTATCATTCTAGTGGCCATTCTTTGCATATTCTCGATACACTTTACGTCCCGCTGCAAGCAGGTTGCCTAGGCCTGAACACAGTATCCCAAATCTGTTCTGACCACTGCTTTATACAAGGGGAGAAAGACCACTGGCCTGGTACAAGTCAGGGCTTTCTTAAGTCGAAATAACTCCTGTAGTGCTTTATTAGCAGCATGCTTACATTGCGCCGACGGCTTGAAGTCAATTTTCATGAGAATGCCAAGATCACGCGCTTCGATAGCAGATTGCAAAGTCAAGGATCCAACAGGTGCTTGTAGTATCACATTTTCGCCACTCCGAGTCAAGATGTGCCAATTGCTGGCGGTTAAGGGCCGATATCATGTGTGTGACCATTTAACAACGGTTGCCAAATCTTTAGATAGAGTAACCCAGTCACCCTTACCAACAAACTTGAAGTCATCAGCAAAAATATAGGAGGCTGCTCAAGTAAAGTGGGCCAAGTCACTTACAAATATAATAAAGAGTAGCGGACCCAGTACTCCTGGCAAACTCCACTTTGTGCAGTACATGTGCTCGCAATAGCAGTTTCAACCCTAACTTGAAGTGTCCTACCGCAGAGAAACGCGGACAACCAAGAAAGTAGTTGAGGATGTAGTGCATACCAGATCATCTTTTACACCATTCGTCCAGAGGCATTGGGAACAGCAGCAAGCCAACTGGCAGGACATTTAGCTGTTTTTCCAGCACTGCTTAGACCAGAACCTAGTTCCCGCCATGTGGAAGCTTGGAATAATAAGCCCGATTCACAAAGGTGGAAGCAGAACTGATCTCTCCAACTACCGCCCAGTAAACCTTCTTCCTATACTCTCCAAAGTCATGGAATCCATAGTTGCCAATGCACTGGTGTGCTATTTGGAGAACTGCAACCTCATCACTCCTTAGCAGCACGTTTTCCGTCGAGAGCTGTCATGTACAACTAATTTACTGATTGCGCGCAGTAGTTGGACCGAGGCAGCTGACGCTGGAGAAAGTGTTGATGTGATCTACCTGGATTTTTCCAAGGCTTTCGATCGTCTAGACCATCGGATACTACTATCCAAGCTGCAACATTACGGGATCGGAGACCCTCTTTTAAGCTGGATCGCCAACTTTCTACTTCAACGGCTATTAGTGGTCAGAGTTCGGAGCTCATTATCGGATCCCATACAAGTGGAGTGTGGTGTGCCGCAAGGCTCGGTTCTGGGTCCACGTTTGTTTTTGGTGTTCATTAATGACCTTGCACAAGGAATCGCTTCAAACTTCCTAATGTTTGCCGACGATATCAAGATCTGGCGCAGGATCCAGGGGAACACCGACCAACATGTGCTTCAGAGTGACTTAGATACAGTGTATCAATGGTCGATCCAAAAGTTATTGCATTTCAACATCAGCAAATGCAAGGTGCTTTCCATCCGACATCAGAGCAGCTACTCATACCGACTCGGAACGGATGTACTGCAACAATCAACTCTCGAACGTGACTTGGGTGTCCTGGTTCAAGGTGACTTGGGTTGTTCCGGGCAATCCGAAAATACCTCGAAGACCGGGAACCAACACGTCGGGCTGTTGAAGCGGGCGTTTGGACAAATAAACAGCTCCATATTTCGACAAATGCTCAGTGCGTATGTTCGCCCCCATGTCGAATATGCAATTCAAGCCTGGCATCCTTGGCTGAAACACGACCTTAATGCAATGGAGCAGCCACAACTAAGGGCATCTAAGAACGTCATTGGAATGCGCAACCTTTCCTACCAAGAGAGGCTGCAACGATTGGGATTGTTCAGTGGAAGCTATCGCATACTACGAGGCGACCTTATTGTGGCATACTTGGTTCTGCGAGACCCACATCATGTTTGCAGCCCTTTACTGCAACTCAGCAGCAACACAAATCTGAGGGGCCACTCACTAAAACTCGCAGAACAATACAGTCGTCTGGAGTGCCGCAGAAATTTCTTTTCCATTCGCGTCTGTCACCCATGGAATGCTCTCCCAGAATCGGTCGTCTCTGCACCGACACTAACAGTATTTAAAAGACGGTTGGACGATGCACTCATCCACTTACACTTTATTACTTAACACAACGTCTCCATCCTGCACCTGGAGTTTACCATGGAATTATTTGTTGTTAACTGTGGATGCTGTGAATCTAAGAGGATCGCAGGACTGCAGCGAAGCAAACGATAAATCCTTATTTTCAAATTTAAAGTTTTAACTATTTTACTTTCCTCATCATCATTATTGTTATATTGATATCCCTACCAACTTTCCAACGGGACTTGTAAAGCAACGTTTCTCGACCCGTATAAATTCATTGTTCATTGTTCATTGTACAGTAGAAACCGGTGGTTTACCGATTCAAAAGGTTTTATTGTAGTCAACATAACATAATTCTACCGGAAGCCCGTCATCACGACAGCAGGTTATTTCGTCGAGGAATCACAGCAGGTTTATGAAGCATGAATTTTTCCTGACAAATCCATACTGCTCCGCTCCGATCAAGTTATGGGCAGTGGGATGCTCACAGCTTCGACCACTACTGAGCTTTTCCAGACACTTCCAAAACTTGATAGTGTTACTATTCGGCCTGTAATTATTCGGTGATCGTTTAGGACCCGCTTTATGAATGGCCACTACAACTGCCTCCTTTTAATCCTGTGGTATCCTTCCTTCACATAGAAGCATATTGTATAGTTCCAAGAGTGAAAGCTCGAGAATATCAGTAATTGGCTTTACAATGGCTGGATGCACATCATGAGAGTCAGGAGAATTGTAGAGGTTTAAGGCTTTCAGAACAGAGAGGACATCTGCTCCAGTTAGGTCGATTTCCTTCGTTTACCCTTTGCTTACGCTATGGGGCTGCGACAGGATTGAATATACATTGTCCGCGCGATGAACTTATTGCAAAACACGCAGCAGCTCCTGTGCCTTGTCTAGGTCCTCTGTAACCTGAAGACGATCTGCTGTGTTTAAATTACCAACAACTTCTCATAAAGAAGACTTCTACTGCACATATCTGTAGTAGCTCTTCGGACTCGTCTTTACATTATGCGTTAGCCTAGCCTGGTACGAACATGTGGCCTATATCTGCAATTTGACAACCGAATTGCGAGATTATTTCTAGCTCTTCCACTTGCCGAATCCGCCGGTCTAGTTGATTCGTTTCCATAGGGTATTACATCGTTTCAACGCCCTTTCAATTCTTCGGCGCCAAAAACGAGGCTTTCCTGAGGGGCGTATTCTACGTAAGGGAGCAAACTACTCTAGCACCTGCGCAAACCCATCATCATCATCAACGTCATTATACCCGTCAGCTAGAGGTGGGAAACACCTCAGCTACTGTGCTGCAATACACAAAAGAAGAGGAAAATAAATACAACAGTTGCATGCCAGCTGAGCTAACAGCAACGGATAGGCAACTTTCCGGTAAGTTACCAGCCGGCTACTAGGCAAAAAGAAAATTTATTATGTTTTACGCTACGAAACGAGGTCGTAGGTGGAGATTAGGCTAACAGGGATGGGGAGGGACCAAAAACTCACCGCAGCAACGCCATTGTGGTCGGCTCCTTGCCATGTCAGCAAGTGTATTCAGCCAAACGTGTTCACCGTCTTTTGGACCCAACCAGGGAGTCGTGACGCTCCAACCGAGACCAGCTCAGAAGTGAGGGCCTTTATTCCTCTGAACGAAGTCATCGCTTCGCCACCCCTCCTCTTCTTCCATCCACATCCCCGGTGAGCAAACAACGCACGTCGCGGGAGTCAGTGGGTTGGCATGCGCAACACGTTGGCGAGCCATCGGAGCCTGGTGCATGAAATAACGGTGCTGAGCGGTTCAGATCCTTTTCCTAGGCCGTAAACAATGCGTCGAACACACTCGTTACTCACGCGGTGTTCCCATCAGATGTGTGCCAAACTGCGAAGGTACCGATGGTCGCACGTAACTAGCCTCCGATGTCCGCCGATCTTAGGGGCCAAATTTCGCAACCATACAGTAGGATCGAACGTACTGCTGCATTGTACACTCTACCCTTCAGGGCGAGAGTGATGTCGCGCCGCCGCCATAGATGGCGAAGATTAGCCAAAGCAATTCGAGCTTTTGCTATACGGTTTGTAATCTCATCTTCAATCTCACGGGTGCTGATACAACTTCCCAGGTAGTTGAATTTTTGGACGACTTCCAGCTGATCCCCACCAAGGGTCAGCGCAGGAGGTGGTCTAGGCTAATCTTGGAGAAACACTTTGCAATTCGAGGGTGTGAAGCAAAGCCCGAAGTGACGGACAGCCATTGCTAATCTGGCCAGCGCGGCTTAGCACGTCTGGGAACTGTCACAGATGCTGGTAATGTCGTCTGCATGCACCAAGTCAAGAAGTCGTTCTCCTGGGAGTAGCTCCACATCTTTCAAGTCACGTCCTGCGCAAACGCACTTTTGATTATACACCACCTCTGTTCCAAAGTTACTTCTGTTTGTCCAGAAACCCAAGGAATGCTCATGGCACACTCCCTCAAAAGCATGGTATCAATCCGGCTGCGATTCGGCGTCTTTCGGGGTTCGTCTAATATCTTCGGCAACTTAATGAAAAAAGAATGAACAAAACGATCACTCATACCAATGGGAGCTCCCACAGTAATTGCTGACAACCGACCATGTTTCGTGCTTACAACATCTAAGGAAGAGGGAGCATTCCCGCCACGAGTTCTAGTTGGAAAAGTAACTTGTTGCACAAAGGTGTGTTCATCCAGCCAGTGCATTAAGTCTCCTGCCAATGATCTGCTTTAATGATCGCATGCTCCCACTCTGCATGTGGGAGGTTAACGTCACCAAATATTGCACAGTTTGGGGCTGAAGGATCAGATCGTTTTAACAGCTAGCCTAGCTCCTTGCGCTCTCCTCGCGTCGAGGATGGGCTGTGGTAAACACGAACAATTAATTCGACCCTACCTCCCAATCTCATAAAAAGTCAGTGACCTGAACCCTGCTGTACTGCGCCTCCCAATGACAATAAAGAGAAGGACTAACCAAAAGTGCCGCACCTCCCTTTTGATGTCCAGGACCATCTTCCCTGTATCGCGAGAATTCATTTAGGAGAAAGTCATTTATTGAATCATTCGAAGAAGCTCGAGTCTTGGTAACCGCAACCACATCTAAATCTGTGCATCTCAACGCTAGCTCCCCCCACTTATTTCTTAAGCGACAAGCACTCGTGTACCATACATTTATTGGTGTCTGCCGCGGTCTCTTTTGGACCACAAGACCTTTAAGCGATTCCTTAGCTCCTTGACAGATCCTTTTACACATCAGTTGCATTCACTCATTTCCTGTATTATAATAGAGTGTGGCCTTTACATACATCGGTAGTCAGCACTTTCATTTAGCATAGTTGTTTTCTTGGAGCACTCCGATTTATAATATTAACTAATTAGGCCTTTTCCCATACAATCCACAAAAAGAAGAAGCCATATAGTCTTTGCATCGTCCGTTGATGTTACCGTAGACGATGGCCGCGAAACCCTTTACAACTCTTACAACAATTAGCCTTTTCCAATGAACGCTTCGCAGTGATCCATTTGAACTGCCTTTGAGTCGCACAAGTTGTTTCTTCGCGGACGAGGGCTTTCCAATGTCGAGCGCGTAGCATAGTTTTGATTCATATTCTCACCGTCCCAATGACGCACCCGGTCAACACAGGCGTTCCTGATTTCTCCTGACAGGTCACAACCGGATGAAAGTGAATCCAGACGGGCCTTGGAAGGACGCACTGGCTGTGGATTTAGGCAGAGCGACCGCGTGGCGCTGGTACTGGCGGTTCGTTGTCGGCGAGTTGAATTCGGAAGATGACAGTCCTACTGGAATCAGCAAATTTAGCGGAAGATATACCTAAGTTGGCCATACGTCCCGATTTAGGCCAAACAGTCCCGAATTGAAAGCTTTCGCGCCGCTTTTTTAGAAATGCTGGGAGGACGCACTAATGTTCCGTTTTGAGCATGTAAAATGTAGGTGAGAAAAACCAAAACTAATCAGTAGAGGTGCTCGCACACTCTAAGACCAAAATAAGTGGGCGGACATTAGTTGGGCGGGATAGTCGACTGCGTGAGTGCGCAACGCGGTAAGGACACGGTAAGGACAATATAAAAAGAGGGAAGCAGAGCAGTGATGAAACCTTTGTGTCCTTAGTGGAGAATGCCTGCATTATGTACAGCTTGGTGGGAAAATTATGTCTAAACGAACGTGTAAGAGGACTACTTAATTGGAGGGCGATTTTCTATTTGGTCTGAAGACGACACGCGATAACGTTTCGCAAGATTGATGTGACACATGCAGATCCGAATTTTCTATTTCTCACAATGGCAAATAAGATATCACAGATTACATAAAATCGGATCGCCATAAGGTAGCAGTGTCTGCGGCAGCATCTTCTACCCTTGTAACAAATTATTTTCGATCAGCAACGTTTGGAAACACAGAAGTCAAGTTAGCAGCCGCCGAAGGTACCTTCTCTGATCACGTTGTTGCTTAAGCACAGGTTCTGCGCCAGCAAGTTGTAGAGCAATTCTTTGAGCTGAAGTTTGCTTGAATCGACACAAGTTGTGAGCCAATACTAATTAATATCCTGTCCCCATTTGCTAGAGACTAACTTCAAGAAAAATGGACGAAAGCAAAATTTGTGTCACTATTCACAAAAACTTCAAACCACAAGGAAGAGAAGGTGTTCCCACTCATTGTGAGCTCTTTTATGCCGCCAAGTGATATTGAATTTATTAAATCTGCAGTCACTTAACGATGACGCATTAAACGCCATTTATGAATTTGTGAAGGGTATATTGGAACAAAGTAATCTAACCAGCAAAGATGAAGGATTTTATGCTGAGAATGCCAACATAGATTTCGGTGACGTTCAGAGAAGAGGATAAAACAATGTATTTGCGAAATTGAACTCTTCGATTAGCGAAACACTAGTTTGAGTTAGTTGCTACCCTGCGTTGTCCACAACACATTGCAAACTTCAACTGACTGTCTTCCTACTGATATCGAACCGATTGTGTTGAAAAGATATTCTTACTTTTACATTTACATTGTTTGTGTTGAAGAACTTACAGAATTCTGTGATGGCAATGGTAGAGTACCAACGCATTCTAGGATACGGAAAAACCAAATGGCTTTCACTTATGCTAGCAGTGGAGAGAGTCCTGAAGCTCTTTTCAGCGTTGTAATCCTATATTTTGTCTCAACAGAAATGTCTTACAATATTACAGTTTCCTTTGAAAGTCCCCGCGCTGAGCTGTTGCCCTTCTTTATACACAGCATCCGCCATTTTCACGCTACTCTACTTAAACTTAATGATTGCAGAAGAGTAGTACGGGAGTTCAATTGTATAGGTAGAAATTCGTCACATCTACACTCACTCAGACAGCCGTCACACGCCCGGAAAAGCACTTTACACACTTTTCATCCTTTCGGGAATCGTCAGCAGTGCGCTTTCCATCGGACCCTGGTAGGGCACGAACCCGCAATTCGACTGTTGCCAGTCCGTGGTTGAGACCACTGAGCTACGAGGGGACGGCAACGACCATCGTGAATAAGTTACTAGATTTGATGCAGCGCCGCTATCCGTTCACTGACTTACACTTTACTGCCGTACAGAGGACAGGGTAGCCCCCTCACCAAGCGACGAGCTTATCACATCTAATAACTTATTCACGATGGTCGTTGCCGTCCCCTCGTAGCTCAGTGGTCTCAACCATGGACTGGCAACAGTCGAATTGCGGGTTCGAGCCCTACCAGGGTCCGATGGAAAGCGCACTGCTGACGAATCCCGAAAGGATGAAAAGTGCGTACAGTGCTTTTCCGGGCGTGTGATGGCTGCCTGAGTGAGTCTAGACGTGATGAATTTCTACCTAAAATTAATGAATCAAACATTTCAGCACTGGAAGTGTCATCTGCAATGTACGAACTCCTTCAGCAATACAGGAAAAGGAGCAGAAACAGCTTTGTTCCAAACGAGGTAACGATCCGAGTTGGCCAACTCGAACAGGCGGGACTCATCAGAACAATATATGTGACGAATATTATTACTAGCTTCCATGACAAATGCTTCGATTATCTACTGGAAAGAAGGAAACAATTCCAAGGAATGAGTGGCTTCAGTTGGGTGCATTGAAACAACAACCGTCTTGTGAAAAATTGGAAGGGAGTGTCCCTCTTTGACTGTCTGAACTCCCAGACCTGGAGCACAATGCTATCGAATATTTTGACGAAGTTAACATGTATAGGCTTGCAGTAACCTACAAAATTTACGATCAGAACTTTAAACGTATAAAGGTTGACATGCGGTGATAGAACTGCCTTCCTATTTCCAGGCTAACTCCGTCCCATGTGAACCAATACAAAATTGTTTGAATTTATTTTCTTTTTATCCTTGGATAATGCACTTGCTGAAATGATCTCACACATGAACACCGTATGGAAAAGCGAGAAAGTGCAACTTATAGTTCAAACATTGAAAGCAATGCCTATGGTGAAATGCAAATTTTTAGGACAAGAGCAACGGGAATCCCTGAGACTGCAGGACATGCTGATCCAACGCCCAGAGCTACTGCGGAATACGCATACCTTTGTAAAGTATTGCTCCACAACTGTGTTTCCAGACGATGCAATGTCATGCAGCACAACTTCAGTAGCGCAGCCACTGTACTCTTTGTTATTACAGTGAGTTAATACATATAGGTTTCTAGCTGTTCAAATTTTGGTATGGTCAGCATACGCTGTAACAGCTGGGGGGTAGGTTAATCGTCCCACTTGACCATCTTACATATTCCGCTGCATGTAGCCGTCTTATTTAACAACAGATAGAAGCAGTGCTGGCTTGTTAGAGAGCCCTTACTTTGGGTTTTAAGTAAAGATCATAATTCGTGGTGCAGTTTGCAAAGCGAAGTTATGTGTGTAAGCTTAAATAGAGAAAATACCACCTTGAAAATCGACGGGAGATGGCACTCCGTAATGCGTAGATTCAAGCCATATTAAACTTGGTATGGAGCCTCTTAAGCATGATCCATTGGGTGATTGTGATACCAATTAGAGGCACAGAAGCAAAAATTGTAGGAGCGTTATAATTCTCCGACAGTCAACCAGATGTGATGAAACGCCGTCATGACACGAGCAATGGTTCAGTTTGCAGTCTAGCAGAGCTGGAAAACGTCGTGGATGCTGTTTTCGAGTTGATGATCTTTCAACTGTTGCTAACTTTCACCACTCCATGCGCCGTTTGGCGTGTGTGTTTTGCTACCGGCATCAAACCGCTCCAGCTTCAGATTCCCTTCACCTGGTCGGAATGCGCGCGCGCCCCAATTAATGATTGCGCGTCACAGCTTCTAAACACAAAATGTCCACTGTAACTCTAAAAATAAACAAGTTACTTCAAAGTGTCACGAATTAGAGTCATCTATCGTTATCATGTTCTTCAATATTGACTTGAATAGAACATCCTGCACCATAGAGAAACATATTTGTACTAAAATCGATGGTCCCACCATCCACTGACTACGTGAATTTCGCAGTCCTTTTTTAACCTGCTTTGCTGTAATGCACAGCAAGTTTTGAGACACAATTGCCATGCTTGTTCTTAGTGGTTATACAGGTGGATGCCACCTTTTCTTCACGCCTAGCATCTAGAAGCTCCGGATGCAGGCATTCCGCTCCTACAATATATATAGATCATCGGCGTGAATGTGAACAGTCTTACCGAGATTATATGTCCCACCACGACTGCTTCGAATTACGGGCTTCACCGTTGCTTGTCTGTCTTTGTGAGTACAACATACTTTGTTATCGATGTCCGTGGCATCGATTTCTTTGGTGGGACTCAGAGGTGAAATTGTACGCGAATGGTATTCCAGCTTTCCAATAACTCCAAGGTATGCATTTGACCCACACATCCTGTGAGGGGGCGGTAGGTGTTCTTAAACGACTGCTCTCCAAGCCTCGGGGCTTATCCTGTTTTTGTGTGCTCTTAAGTACTACTTATGTTTCTGTTAATCCACCCTACATGACTAGTCTCATTTAAGCAATCGGCTGTATTTTCCATCTCTCTCTTACTCTCGCATAACATGCATTAATGCTCGATATTTCGGTTACTTCACGAATTCATGTACATTCATTTTTATTATGCTTGATCCATCAATTTGATATACAACATTCCACGCCAAACTTATTTTCGCGTTAAGTCAATTGGTATTTGTGGCATTGTAAGAAAGAACAGCGAACCTAATCTGCCTAGTTCTGACTAGTCGTAGTTAAAATAAGCTTGGCTCAAACATAGTGAGGAAGTAATAACGCACAATGAGTGCATATAAAATCGTCTTAACCCGTTCGAAATTACACCGGCTCCATAGGTACATTAAACACGTACAATAAGATATCGTTCAAGAACAGTTACCCGTCCACCACAGTTTAAATGAATTTATGGGTTGCTGTACTTAAGGTGTTCTTTGTTGTTCAGCCTTTCAGAAGTTCGCACTTGCTTCGGCGCATTTTACCGCACTTCGCACGCATCCTGTCTTTTAGGATGGAAGTGTTTGGTACGCTCAAACTTTCGGTGCTCTTAGCCGAGTTAAAAAATCTGCACATGATGTCTATTGTGCACATACCCATGAGATAGATCAAGTCTTCCACACATCCGGGAACCGAGATGACTGAAGATTATTCCACGAAATGGTCAGAGAGTATTTTTGTCCTGAGCACATTCCGCTTGCGCAATGTAGAATGGCTATCTCCGGTAGTCCAATGTACTACATTCCTGTTGTGCATAATTTGTCAACTCCTTTGTAATTGCGCTTTCCAGGATTCGCAATAAATTCTTAGTAGCAGAATTGGACTGTGAATAGGTTAGAGCAGTATAAAGGTGCTGGCCACCCACTCCTTTTAGCCTCTCCTCAACATTTTCTGCAATTAAACTGAGACTGTGTTTAAGAGCAAGTAGAAAGTTTCTGTACAACTCTCTGGAAGTTTATAAAAGCAAAAAACCTTTAATGGCGGCTTGTCAGTGGCAGTGTTAGATCAGTTAACCGTTCGGCCTTGTTTAGTTAGGTGTTCGTTTTGAGGTCTTTATTTCCGGGTATACCACGCCTTTTTGCATTTTATGTGAACCGTTGCATAAAATAATTGTCGATACGTGTTTTAAAACACTTCACAGAATCGACTACTATTAAGCCTCCTGGGGATGTATTAAATAATTTTATGATTCTTGGTTCTCTACAAAGCTAATCTAATACCCTGTTCACACATGGGACCCTAAGTTTGTAACGGTGTCTTCGAGGGTTACAAGGTTCCCGCAGATGCAATATTGACTATAGTATGGTGAAGTGGTCCAGGTGTGCTATTCCATGGGTCATTGTATTATCAATTCATACTCGGCGGTAGGACAGTTTGTAAAGGTATCATAGACTGTGAATCATTCTACTTGCGATGTGCTGTGTTTTCTGCAGTTTTCTTTTTCTCACTGGGTACTCGGATGGTAAACTGGAGCATCGTATTTAAGGGTTTGTCTAATGAGCGAGGTGAATATGCAAGGGACGGTTTCTTCAGATCACGTGGAAAAACTGCCTCTTAATGCCCAGAGCATATGAAGTCCTGTACGGTACAATATCTCTGAATTTTCTAGTGATCTCATATTGTGTCGCGAGAACCCTCCTAAGTCTCCGACAGATGTGTTGAGGAGGGAGAAACTGGCTGTCCAAAGTGCATTCTTGAGTAGCTGCACGTCTACTAATACCGAAAAACTCCGACTTGCTTGCGTTAAGAGGGTCACATTTAAGTGCACCATGTTGACAGTCGATCTAAGTCATGCTGGAGACGAGCACAGTCTTCCTGGTTCTCAATCACCCTCCAGATTTTCGAAACATCTGCAAACAGTGCACATGGCAACTGGAGCTGCTGCGAAAGATCGCTGATATGAATAAGAAACAACAATGGCTTAAGCACAGTTCCCTGAGGCACGCTGCTGATCGATGGGAACCAGTCTGTCAGATATTTATTAACTCGTACTCTCCACTTTCGTCCCACAACAAGCTTGTGTAACCAATGAAGTAGCGTGCCACCGACCTCGTAGCTCCTCAGTTTACGTAGGAGTACCGGGTTCTTCACTCTGTCAAAAGCCTTGCCAAAGTCGTTATACACTACGTCAAGGTTCTTCTGTTCGGTGGGAGCTTGTACCCAATGGTGGCTTGCTTACATTAAGCTAGTGAGGCAGACTCGCCCTTTCGTGAAGCCGTGTCGCACTGGCGTCACTACGTCCATCGATTCGAAGAACGACAGCAGACAGTTTTGCACAACCTTCTAGAGAAGTTTGGATAATATCGAAGTCAAACAGATCGGTCTATAGTTCTCTAGTTGATTCGGGTAACCACCCTTGGGAAGCGGTCTCCCTATCGAGCAGTTCCAGTCGTTGGGGACAGATCCTAAGGAGTGTTAATTATTGAATATGTTTGTCACAGCTGGTGAGATGGCATTCGATAGGGACGTAAGTATTAGTAGATGATGTCCGTCTAGTCCGGTGTGTTTTGTATCTTAGAGCTTGACGAGTAGCTGATACACTTCTTCTGCATCACATTGTGGGCTGTCGAGCAAGACTGACACAAGCTGTGCCGGTTTACTGCTAAATACTATGGAGAAGTGGGAAGCCAATGCGCCCGCGTGCTCCGTGCTTTAAATGAGTGACTGTCGGTCAAGGAACTAAGACCGGTAGGTCGCCAGCATGTTGCATTTGATGTTTTAAGTAGGCAATTATTCACTTAGGGGAGGTTGTGGCCGATGATGCTATCTAATCTTCGAACTCCCGGCGTTTCTTTAGCTATGCGGTGTTACATATGTTACGCTGTTGCTCCTACACAATGTAACATTCTACAAAACCCGAGATGATGTACCTATCCCAAAGTTGCGTCGCCGTCGAACTGACTGTTTATATTCCTTATCGAACCAGTGCAATTTGACAGGCCTGTCTTTTGAATACCACAGGGGAAATAACCGGATACGCAGCAACTTAAGCTTTCCGTTTATTAATGATCAACAAGCCTCGAGAAGCGCATCCTGTGGTAGTGTCCAATCCGTCTGACTTATGGTTTGGACGAGCCCATTGAAGTCTGTCTTCCAATATTTGGATGTCAGCTTCCGTTGGTTGTAATACGGTAACGGCAGTCCTATGCTTATCACAATGAAACAGTGGTCACTGTTCGCTATAGGTTCGAGGACTCTGACCTTTGTCAGCTTCTGCTAGTAGATCGTAAACATTAAGTCCGAACAAGGTGCCGAGTGCGCTTATGCGTGTCGGTTGGACGACAAGTTGCCTTGGCCAGATTTCAGTGGTCATTTTCGCGAATTGATCCTCAAGGCTAACATGACCGGGAAAAATCCGAACGCCTAGTCAGAATACATAAGGTAAATTTAGATCCCCTATCGGTAGAAATTGTAAAAGGTTCACATGCTTCTGTGCATACGATAGCCAATCACAACAACCGTTTAATGAGTACGGTTGACAACACCCACTACTAGTTCTGCGCGTCTGAGGCAGATTGAGCCCCAAAGTTGCTCGGATAGGTTATCCTACCTCCGAAGGGTGATACTAAGTTGACCAGGTAGTGACCATTTGATGTACAACAGAACACCATCGTGAGCCTTTGCTTTTGAGTCGCATCGGAAACAAGCGTATACTGGGTATAAAGTCGGAGTTCAACCATTGTCTGTGATCAAGACACCGTACGCTATCGCAACTAAACGTCTTACGAATAGCCGTAAGCCTAGAAGCTGATAATGCAGAATTAGGAAAATTCACTCTTGGCCATCGCGAAAAGGAATCAGTTATGATCAGAACACAGTATTTGTCCAGAAATGGACCACAGTAGTTCGTATGCACGCGTTACCGCACCTCAAATGCCATTGGGCACAGCTTCAGTCGGATGGTCTATAATGGATCTTATGTGAGGAGCTGACACAATTCTATGCTGTATGTACTATATCGGCATATAGTTCTGGGCACCGACAAGTCGATCTAGCCAAAGGTTTCATTTTTTCCACACTTAGATGACCAGGATACAATTGCTGTAACAAGGAGATCGCAGGGTAGGAGGCGCAAAATACAAGCTTGGACACAGAATTCCATCAAGCTTAATGGGAATTCATCAAGTAGCCTGTAGAATCGCGGAAAGCGCCTCTTTCAATCAGGGTTCCAACCTTTACGGCCTGATGACGGAACGGTATGATAATATTTGTCTATATCAAGCATCACATGGGCATGATCTACTGGAAATGGCTGCGTCATGAGATACTCTGAACTCACCTTTTCATTAGACTATGGTGTTGTAACGAACAAACAAAATGTGGTGCCTTTAGCACTACGGTGTTGGATGTCATACGAATGTGCAGCGAGCGCAACGCTCCAGCACTGTACCATTGCAGTAGACGAATCAGACAAAGATTTCCGGATACGGCAAGTGTCCTTCAACGCTTCCTTATTGGTTACAGTAGTGAAGTGTTTTCGAAAAGAGTATTTGTGAAGAGGCGAGACCGTCATTGCAAAGTAACAACTTCTCGTATGGTTTGAGCATATCCGCGTTCCGTTGGACTAGAGATCCAAAGCCCCTATACCAGTAGGTGAGGCAACAGTGATAACAGTTAATGGCAATTTTAGCGAAAAAAGGTCGTTAAACCGAGTCTATATACAACAGTCGGAGTACAGAAGTTAACACAATTCCATGAATGGTAGTCCGAACAAAAGTCGTTGCAGAATGTACTTCGAATAGAGGATCAGCATTACCCGTAAATTTAGGAATTAATCTTGAGTAGTATTGCAGCTACCCCAATAAAGAACGCCGTATTTCGCAGCTTCTAGCAGTATAATCAATAGGTAGTTAAGAGAAACGTGCAGGAACCGTTTGATGATCATGTTATTCGACGACATAGTTAAAAGAGAAGAAGGTTACTGTGCATTATTAAGGGTAGATGACTACTGCGAATGCGCTAAACTGCACGAATGTGCTCGTCGTGTGGCTCATTTGTAGGAGTGTAAAGAATAAGCTCCCCATCATCATCGTCATCATCATCATCATCATCCTCATCGTCATCATCATCATCCTCATCATCATCTGCATCATCATCAGCATCGTCACCCAGCAGACATTGAGAAAATCAAGTCTGCGATGATTGAACTAAAGAGACGGACGGACGATGGAGAAATAAATCTCCGTATTGTAAATTTTCGGGTAGTGGCCCGATTCCTCCGCGAACCCGGAGCAACAGGTTTCTGATGCTTCAGGCGCGCCCAGCGGTTCCTACCGCGGTCTGCGCGTAGCTGTTACTAACGTCTGTAGTCTGATGAACAGGCGCGATGCGCTGTACTACTTTGTAAGGTCTCAGCAACCAGACGTATTAGGCCTTACTGAGACATGGTTAAACTCCGAGATAACCGCCCAAGAAGTGGAAATCAGCGGCTACTCATGTTTCCGCTGTGATAGACCATCTAATGATCGTGGTGGAGTTCTACTTTACATAAAGCCTTCCTTGTGTGGGAGACTAGTGAGTGCCTACCAAAGCGCTGATGGTCTATGTGAGCAGTTATGATGTTCGATTCACCTCAAACGCTGCGAGTTACTCGTGGGTGTGGTATATCGCAGTCCACTGAGCCGCTGTTTGGACTGGTT
Organism: Dicrocoelium dendriticum; assembly: GCA_944474145.2. Lineage (NCBI taxonomy): Eukaryota > Metazoa > Platyhelminthes > Trematoda > Plagiorchiida > Dicrocoeliidae > Dicrocoelium > Dicrocoelium dendriticum. Next base: position 186,005,712 of record OX104064.1, read on the forward strand.
GCCACATGCCCGCAACCACTTGAGTCTTCAGGTGTCCCTACTCATGGGCGATTTCAACTTGCTCCGAATACAGTGGCCTGAGGCTGAACTTCTCCCCGGCCACTGTGAAGTCGAGAGGAAGTTTATGGAGTTGATATTTGAAACCGGGGCCAAGCAGCATATCAACCAACCGACACGCATAACTACGCGTGCGACTCCATCGTGCTTAGATCTGATTTTAACTAGTTGTGAGCAACTTATTCATGACATTCAACTCTTAGAGCCTCTGGGAGCGAGTGACCACTCGATGATCATAGCCAGCTTGGAACTACCGCTGCCGTATTCTCCCCCGCTGGAGCCAGCCTTCACCTATTGGAAGGCGGACTTTCAGGGCCTCATTTGAGCAGCAAGCCAGATAGACTGGTCTTTACCACAAGATTCATCTATTGAAACTTGTTGGACTATCATTAAAGAGGGAGTAAAATCGTTGTACGCCCGATTTGTACCCCTTAAATTTCGGAAAGTTGGGCCAGTCAAAACCACATTGGTTCGAAAAGGAGTACAGCAAACTGGCCCGACGACGCCGCAGACTATGGAACAAATTCGTGTTATCTGGCTCTGAGGAGGACTACAAGGCGTACAGGGTACAGCGAAATCGCTGCAACAACGCGAAAACAAGAAAACCTAGAAGCTTTGAAGAGGAGCTTGCAGCTGCCGTAAAAACCGCTCCGAAGGGAACCATTGCATACGCGAAGCGACGCCTGAGGCCTGCAGCCAATGTCCCAGTGTTAGAAGGCTCAGATGGACAGCCCCTGACCTCGAGTACAAATCGTGCATCCGCATTTGCGGCGCACTTCGCCTCTGTATTTGCAAGTGACCAGGTGTCTATGACGTGTTCGACGAGTATCGCTACCGCTGAACTTGACAGCCTAGACTGCAGTATTGATGATGTACGCAAGCATCTAGTAAGTCTTGATGGGACGAAGCCTTCTGGGCCAGATGGAATCTACCCACTGATCCTCAAATCCATATCAGCCCTCATTGCCACTTTGGTAACCGAGGCTTTCAACAGGTCACTATCCACTGGACTAGTACCGGGTGACTGGAACTGCTCAGTTGTAAAGCCAATACCGAAAGGTGGTAACCCAAGCAAAGTGGATAACTACCGGCCGATCTGCCTGACCGCAGATTTGGCAAAGACTTTCGAGAAGATCGTGAAGAAAAACTTTCTGCAGCTTCTCGAGTCAAAACGCCTCTTGACACCCGCACAGCATGGTTTTGTGAAAGGTCGCTCGTGCATCACCAACGTACTGTTGACGAGGCACAAATGGTTACAAGCGCTGAACCAAGGCGAATCAGTCGACTTCATTTACATTGACTTCAGTAAGGCTTCTGACAAGATAAATCATGCAGAACTCCACGACAGGCTGAGGAAGTGTGATGTTGGTGGTTCACCACACCGATGGATCAGGAATTTCATTCTGGATCAAAAGTTGAGGGTCCAGATTGACAACCATCTAACCGACTGGTATCCATAGAGCAGCGGCGTGCCCAAGGCACTGTACTGGGGCCGATTTTGCTTCTGATCCATATAAATGATATGCCTCAGCTACTCCAATCACCTTGTGCGCTGTTCGCAGATGACTTGAAGGTGTGGAGAATAATCCGCACACTCAGTGATTGTGATTTGCTTCAACAGGACCTCGACCGCCTCTCCACGTGGACTGCAGACGTCAACCTCCCAAGCAACCCGATCAAGTCGCAATTCATGAGGTTGGGTAAGTGCGAACACAGTCGAACATACACGGTGGCTGGTCAACCGTCGCATCCCGCGCCTTTTGTGCACGACCTCGGTGTACTCTCACGCTGCTACCCAAAGTCCATGGACGATACGAATAGGATTTACCAAAACAGTCTTCGTCTGCTTTGGGAGCTCAGGCGCAGCTTCAGCACTTGTTCCGAAGAGATTGCCACTTGCCTCTTCGTCTCAATAATACTACAAATGCTTGAGTATAGCTCTCCTGCGTATTATCTTATCACCCGGGGTGAGGTAGAAAAGATTGAGCGAGTGCAGCATGTAGCCACCAGGCTGATTCCCAACTTACGTTGTGTGCCGTACAAAGACCGGTGTAAGAAACTAGGGCTGTACACCCTAGCTTATCGTCGAATGAAGGTTGACCTCATCATGACTCACCGGATACTACATCTGCGTGAGTACCCTATGTTGAGACCACTGCTTCATCTGCGCAAACCAAGTAGCAGACGAGGACACCGGTATAAGTTTGTCGTACCGGATTTGAAGCGGGTCGCTCATCAACTATGTTTCGAACGCAGAGTGGTGAATGTATGGAAAATCTGCCGCAGTACGTAGTTGAGGCAATGTCGGTGTCGTTATTTAAAAAGTTACTTGACCAGCACTTTGCCGACGCAAAATATATCTAGCAGAACCAAATAGAACGGTTATTTATCCATGAGTGTTGATTGATGTAGCTACACAGAGCATACTCTATTCGCTGCTTCAAACCAGTATTCAGTATCCCGTATTCATCATCCTCAACATCCTCATCATTATCATCATCATCAAATGATCGCGGTGGCGTTCTACTTTACATAAAGTCTTCCTTGTGTGGGAGACTAGTGAGCGCCTATCAAAGCGCTGATGGTCTATGTGAGCAGTTATGGTGTTCGATACACCTCAGACGCTGCGAGTTGCACGTGGGTGTGGTATATCGCAGCCCACTGAGCCGCAGTTTGGACTGGTTGCCGCATGTCCGCAACCACATGAGTCGTCCGATGTTCCTACTCATGGGCGATTTCAACTTGCCCCGAATACAGTGGCCTGAAGCTGAACTTCTCCCCGGCCACTGTGAAGTCGAGAGGAAGTTTACGGAGTTGCTATTTGAAACTGGGGCCACACAGCACATCAACCAACCAACACGCGTTACAGCGCGCGCAACTCCATCATGCTTAGACCTGCTGTTGACTAGCTGTGAGCAGCGTGTACATAACATTCAAGTCTTAGAGCCTCTGGGAGCGAGTGACCACTCAGTGATCATAGGCAGTTTAGAACTACCGCTACCGTATCCTCTCCCACTAGAGTCAACCTTCAACTATTGGAAGGCGGACTTTAATGGCCTCAGTCGAGCAGCGAGCCAGATAGACTGGTCTTTACCACAGGATTCATCTATTGAAACCTGTTGGACTATCATTAAAGAGGGAGTGAAATCGTTGTGCGCCCGAATGTGCCCCTCAAATTTCGGAAAGTTGGGCCAGTCAAACCACATTGGTTTGACAAGGAGTACAACAAAATGGCCCGACGGCGACGTAGACTATGGAACAAATTGGTGTTATCTGGCTCTGATGAGGACTACAATGCCTACAAGGTACAACGAAATCGCTGCAACAACGCGAAAACAAAAAAACGCAGAAGCTTCGAAGAGGAGCTTGCAACTGCCGCAAAAACTGCTCCCAAGTGGATCTTCGCATATGTGAAGCGGCGCCTAAGGCCTATAGCTAATATCCCAGTGTTAGAAGGCTCAGAAGGACAGCCTGTAACCTCGAGTACTGATCGTGCGTCAACATTGGCAACGCACTTCGCCTCTGTATTCGCAAGTGACCAGGTGTCTGTAATGAGTTCGACGAGCACCGCTCCAGCCGAACTTAACAGCCTGGACTGCAATATTGAGGATGTACGCAAGATTCTAGCAAATCTTGACGGGACGAAACCTGCTGGGCCAGATGGTATACACCCACTAATCCTCAAGTCATTATCGACCATAATTGCACCTTCTGTAACTGAACTGTTTAACAGGTCACTATCCACTGGTCTACTACCGGACGACTGGAAATGCTCAGTCGTAAAGCCCATCCCGAAAGGTGGTAACCCAAGCAAAGTGGATAACTACCGGCCGATCTGCCTGACGGCAGTTTTGGCAAAGACGCTCAAGAAGATCGTGAAGAAGAGCCTTCTGCAACTTCTCGAGTCGAAAAATCTGTTAACCTCCGCACCGCATGGTTTCCTGAAAGGTCGTTCGTGCATCACCAACCTACTGTTGACGAGGCACGAATGGTTACAAGCGCTGAACAAAGGCCAATCGGTTGACGTCATTTACATTGACTTCAGTAAGGCTTTTGACAAGGTTAACCATGCAGTGCTCCTTGACAGACTGAGGATGTGCGGTGTTGGTGGTTCGCTGCACAAATGGATCAGCAATTTCCTTGTGGATCGAAAGTGGAGAGTCCAGGTGGACAACCATCTAACAGACTGGTATCCATCGAGCAGCGGCGTGCCCAGGGCACTGTACTGGGCCCGATATTGTTTCCAATCCATATAAACGATGGGCCTCAGCTACTACAATCACATTGTGCTTTGTTCGCAGATGACTTGAAAGTGTGGAGAGTAATCCGCACACTCAATGATTGCGATTTACTTCAGCAGGATCTCGACCGCCTCTCAACATGGTCTGCAGAGGTTAACCTTCCGATCAACCCTGCCAAGTCGCAATTCATGAGGTTGGGTAAGTGTGATCGCGGCCGAAAGTACACAGTGGCTGGACAACCGTTACATCCCGCTCCTTTCGTGCGCGACCTCGGTGTACTCTCACGCTGCGACCTAAAGTCCATTGACAACACGAATAGGCTGTACCAAAACAGCCTTCGTATGCTTTGGGCTCTCAGGCGCAGCTTTAGCACTTGGTCCGAAGAGATTGCTTCTCGCCTCTTCGTCTCGATAATACGACCAATGCTGGAGTACGGCACTCCCGCATACTGTCCCATCACCCGGGGCGAAATAGAAAAGCTTGAGCGGGTGCAGCATGTAGCCACCAGGCTGATTCCCAACTTACGAGGTATGTCATACGAAGACCGATGTAAGAAACTAGGGTTATACACCCTATCTTATCGTCGGCTGAGAGTTGACCTCATCATGACGCACCGGATACTACACCTGGGTGATTACCCCATGTTGAGACAACTAATTCATCTGCGCACACCAAGCTGCACGCGTGGACACCGGTATAAACTTATCGTCCCGGATTTGAAGCGGGTCGCCCATCAACTCTGTTTCGAACGCAGAATAGTGAATGTCTGGAACGCCCTGCCTCAGCATATAGTAGAAGCGAACAGCATGTCTAAATTCAAGATGCTACTAGACCAACAATTTGCAGAGGCAAAGTACAGAGAGCGAAATGATAAATAAAAAGTTCATGTCCGAAAACGACGAACGATGCAGCTGCACAGAGCAACCTCTACTCGCTGCTTCACACCAGTTCTCAGTTCTCAGTTCTCATCATCATCATCATCATCATCATCATCATCATCATCATCATCATCATCATCATCATCATCATCATCATCATCATCATCATCATCATCATCATCATCATCATCATCATCATCATCATCATCATCATCATCATCATCATCATCATCATCATCAGCATCATCATCGTCATCGTCATCGTCATCATCCTCCTCCTCCTCCTCCTCCTCCTCCTCATCATCATCATCAATCATCATCATCATCATCGTCATCATCATCATCATCATCATCCTCATCCTCATGCTCATCATCATCATAACCATCATCCTCACCCTCATCGTCATCATCGTCATCATCGTCATCATCATCATCATCTTCATCATCATCAATCATCATCATCATCATCATCATCATCATCATCATCATCATCATCGTCATCATCATCATCATCATCATTATCATCCTCCTCCTCCTCTTCCTCCTCCTCCTCCTCCTCCTCATCATCATCCTCACCATCATCATCATCCTCATCCTCATGCTCATCATCATCATAACCATCATCCTCATTCTCATCGTCGTCATCATCCTCATCCTCATCATCAATCATCATCATGATCATCATCGTCATCATCATCATCATCAATCATCATCATCATCGTGATACACGTTAGCAAGGGGTGGGAAACACCTCAGCTACTGTGCCTCAATACTTGAAGAAAAATGAAGCGGAACGCAACAGGAGCAAGCCAGCTGTGCTGCCGGTAACGGATGGGCATCCTTCCGTTAAGCTACCAGCCGGCTACTGTCGTGCAGAGAAATCACTGTGAAAAATTAATTAAGCCTAAATAGTGAGATCGTGGTTGGAGGGGTAGGCTAAGAGGGATGGGGTGGGACAACGAAACTCACAGCACCAACTCCACTGAGGTCAGCTCCTATCCATATCAGCAAGTATATGCAGCTAAACATGTTCATCGTCTTTCGGACCCAACCAGGGAGCCGAGACTCCCCAACCGAGGTCAACTTCAAAGTAATGGCCTACATTTCTCTAAACGAAGTCATCGCTTGGCCATCTCTCCTCTTCTTCCATTCACACCTCCGGCATGCAAACAAAGAACGTCGCGCAAGTGGGTGTGCTGGCATGCGTAACACCTGACCGAGCCATCAGAGCCTGTTGCGTGAAGTAACGGTGCTGAGCGGTTCGTTTCTTTTTCCAGTGTCGTAAACAAGGCGTCGAACACGCTCGTTGCTCAAGCGGTCTTCTCACCAGATGTGTGCTAACTTATGAAGGCACCGGTGGACGAACCTAACTAGCCTCTTCAGGTCCGCTGCTCTAAGGGGTCAGATTTCACAACCGTAAAGTTGGGTCGAACATACTGCTGCATTATACACTCTGCTCTTCAGGGCGAGAGTGATGTCTCGCCGGCGCCTTAAGTGGCGAAGGTTAGCAAAAGCGTCCCCGGCTTTTGCTATACTGTTTGCGATCTCATTTGCAATCCCAAGGGCGCTGATACAACTCCCCAGGTTGTTGAATTTCCGAACGAGTTCTAGCTGATCCCCACTAAGGGTCAGCGCAGGATGTCGTCTAGGCCAATATTGCAGAATACTTTGCACTTCGGTGGTGCGAAGCAAAGCCCGAAGTGACGGACAGCCAGTGGTAATCTGTCCAGTGCAGCTCGGTACGTCTGGGAGCTGTCACAGATTAGGGCAATATCGTCAACATACTCCAACTCAAGAAGTCGTCCGCCTGGGAGCAGATCCACACCTTCTAAGTCGTGTCCTGTGAACACGATTTCCGCGACTTCGTCAATAGCAAAGTTGAGGAAGAAAGGTGAGAGCGGGCATCTTTGTCTCACACCGCTTGAGTTATTAAAGGGCGAAGACAGCTTTCTGTAAACCCTCACTCTGCCTGAGCTTCGCGCGTATAATGATCGGATAATATTTGCATATTTCTCAGGTACACTTTCCTGAGTAGACGGCCCCAAATGCATGTCTATCCACCGAATCGAATGCACCTTTGATATCAAGGAACATGACAACGGTTGCCGGCCAATATATGTGACGGTGCTCCAACAACTGACGCAAAGTGAAGATGTGGTCAATGCAGCCACGACCTCGAGAAAACCTGGCTAGCTCTTCACGAATATGGCTTTCACAAATGGCAGTCAGTCTGTGAAGGACGTCAGAGGCAAGCAATATGGAAACGATGGAGACCAGACTGATTCCTCTATGGTTACCGTATTCCGATCGTGATCCCCCTTGGAAATTGGGACTATGACGGAGCGTCTCCATTCGGTTTGGACAGTTTACTGCTCCCATTGTTTGACTAGTAACTCGTATAAATCATCCACAAGAGCAGGTCCTCCGAATTTGAAGAGGGCTGGAGGAAGATCATCTGTTCCCGCGGCTTTATTTTATTTCAGAAATCCGATCTTACGTTCGAGTTCTGAGCGAGAGGGTGGACCCAAGGAGACAGCTCAAGGAGCGGGACGATCAGTGGCTGGCGAGTAAGCTAACAATTTCGACAGATTAAATTGCCTTTTAAATGCTCAGCTCAACGCTCCAAGCGTTTTGACAAGTTGTGGATAGGCTGTCCACTCTCGTCATGTATAGCTTCACTAACACCAAGGCTCCTGCTGCCTGTTTCCCGTATCAGCCGGAATAACCTGCAATGGTTAAGAAAAGGCAGCGGCCATTTCCATCTCTGATGTACGATGAGACCACCGGAATTCGCGGTCTCTCTTCAGGCTAGCACGGAGTTTTGCCCGGAGCTGTTTGCAAGTTTCATTGTGTTCGCTTCCAGCCGGAATAAACCGGCGAGCATCTATAAGTTCCAGAGACTGTGAAAAGACCCAATGTCCATGTTGGTGATTAGACATACCACATGAGGATTTTCCTGCTGCAAGTAAGGACTGGTGAATATGAGACCAGAGCTTCAATAAGATCCATTGGGCGTTTACTCAACTCGTATGACAGCGTACTTTGATAAGCATTCAGAACAGCTGGCTTCGTCAGTTTCCTGGTGTCAATGCGCTCACAACGTCATCGTGCGCGTCCACCAAAACGCATCCGCAGATCAGCACATACAAGTGCAAGGTCGGTGTCCACACATGTGCTCCAAATCGAGCGACACTTCTGGATACAGCCTCTCCGTCGGTAACTTATCGCAATGTGATCAATAACGTCCTCCTGATACACTGCAATACCTGTTAGATTCTCAGTGGCGTCTTTCAATAGCGCAATAGTGTTTGATGGGATAAAAAGCATAGTTTTACAAGACGCACAGGATGGATATGCAAAAGAAAATTAAAATCAAAATGGTCTAAAGTGGAACGTGAATTAGCAGTGCTTACACCATTGCATTGTATCAAACTGTTGTGTACCGTTTATCACTAATATGAAAGTCGTAGAGTCTTTCGAATGTCGTCATGTCTGGTGTGTTCACCACATAGCTTGCTAATGCATTCCAGTGAGAGCAGATTCTAAGTGGGTAAAAATACTTTCTACACTTAGACGGAAGTATTGCGTCATTAGTTTCAGGCGGTTACGTCGGCTTTGTTTTTATGGGGCAAGGATCAACATCGATGTACATGGATGCTCGCTTTCAGTTAGTATCCGGTATGTGAGAGTAAGATCTCCGCGAGGCAGTCGGTATCCTGAAGAAAGCACACCGAGTACACGAAGACGCAGTTGGTAGCTTAGACCGGATAGTCCAGATGTTGCTTTTGTGACTCTTCTTTGGGTTGTTTCAATAGGCGGGTGTCTCCTTTTTACCATGGACACCAGGCCTGAATTGTATATTCAAGGTGAGGGCGAATGTAGGAGTTAATCAGCATTGGTAATAGCCATCGCTCAAAGGTGCTGAGAGAGCTCCTCAGAAGTGTCAATTTCAAGTTCGCCACACTAGCTGCTTTCGAATATTGGAGCGAATCTGCAAGAGTCTTGCACGATTATACCTAAGTCACGTTCATTAGTCATGTGTCGCAGGACGTGTTGCCCCAAAAGGTATGGGTTGACGAAGTTGCTGCGCACCATCAGCAGGTGGCACTTTTCAGGGTTCAGTGGGAGCGGGTTCCTTTCTGCCCATTCGTTAATCACAGTCAGATATTCCTGGGGGTAGACACGGTCGGATGCTGAGCCAATTGCTCTCCATATTTTAACATCGTCTGTAAATAATTGCATCGAAGATAGAATGTCTGCTGGAAGGTCATTAATGTAGGCTAAAAACAGTAGCGGACCGAGGACGGATCCTTGTGGTACACCACTGAAGACGCACAGGCTTGCACAGTGGGTGTCGGCTACTCTTACCTAGATTGCTTTTAAAGTTTGTCGGGGACACAATGAGATCAAACGTTTAGCAGTTGAAACGATATAATACGACTGTCGTGTTTATAGTTGTAAGAGCACTCGATTTTTTGTCAGGCAGTATCTGTACATAAATGTCCTTCAAGTCGAGCTTAGAAAACACTTTACTTCGCTCAACTGCTGTAAGACGTCCACAGGTTATACAATAGTGCAACATCTTCTTAATAAACACGTGTTTAATTTAGCTCGATAGTGCCTCAAATACTATGCGTTTTATCGTCACGCTTGAGTGCAGTGACGATTGCATTAGTCCAAATTGAAGTCTGGACCGATGTAATAACACCTATTTCAACCATATCCCTAAGGGATTTCGTCACTGGCTCTCGGAGCTCGAACACAGGAGTGCCTTGGATTTTAAGACTAATAGGCTTGATACATATGACACTGGAGGCTCTCAAACATTGTATACCAAGTGAGCGTAGTTTGGAATGAAGTAAATCAGCAAATAGTGTTAACGAAATGTTCAGACTCCCATAGATTAAATGTTTATGCTGGAAGTGCCATAATCCATCACAAAAAATATTCACGACTGGACTTGATGTGCGCTCCGATAGAGATACTTTACATGAGACAACAATAAAAGTGCATGCCGATTGATCCAGTCAACAAAAATAGCTGTTGTTCTCCATGGAGTTTTCGGAGTCAAGCTTTCAAAATATGAACTCGGAGTAATGGACTCAGTGCTACCGATGTCTATAATAAATGAGAGCTGAGGTTCACCGTTGACAACAAATCTCTGTGTCATGTGAGAAGAAGTCACAAAAACGCGTAGCAAGTACTAATGAATGCAATTCGTGTGATAACGTTTGTTCGTCGGTCGATAGTTGAACTAAATATGCTCTGGAGCTACGGCCTACTGACTGAAGATGACCTATTTTAACACAAGAATGACACGTGGTTACGGAACTTGCACGTTAGGCGCGAATGTTTATTAACACATGTCTTACAATTGTTCCAAAATCTTCGACCATAAAGATGACGTTTGTTACTGCTCACGTACACTAGCTACGGCGGCCGGTTGTCAAATAAATCGCTCTGCTCCCAGGTCAGTTTGTTCAGGTTCTCTTCGTCATATCTCACAATTTTTGTCTTCAGTTGTTTACTTCGCTATTATTTGTGATTCTGAATTATCCAATAATATATTTTAAGCCGTTTTCGGCAGCAATTCTGTCGATCTTTACTGCCTTAATTCTCGTCCGTCATGGTCGTGTTTTCTCGTGTACCCAGCAGGCCAGTTTACCTCGTTGTTTTCATTGTTAATGTCGTTTTATGCTATAAATATGCTATGAATATTTCGTGATTTGGAATTACTCCATCCTTACTACCTGTGCTAGTTTATTATAATTGCTGTTTTGCTACATTACGCTGATTTAGTCGTATTGGTCGGTGCATGTTTTTTGAATTCGCAAAGCAGACACCTTGTGGTATTTGCTCCAAAGTCGTTGGACATTGCTCAAATGCGATTACATGCAATTTATGCAGCGTAAAGTTTCATATTTCCTGTATTGGTTTGTCTGCGGACCAATTTCGAGTAATTCAAGGGATTCAGCAGGATTTTTTGAACACCATTTATAAGCGACGTCAGTCTAAACTTGGGCAGAATGGAGCCGAAAAGCCTGACAAGTGGATCAATAGAGCGAAGTGCACTAAAACACACAGCTCGATTTATCCTGCATCACAGAGAAACAGTCAGCGCTTAGTACGTCAGCCAATCTATCCCTGGAGCAAAGTGTTAACGCTCCGAAAGCCTCGGCTTCAAGGGCTACAATTTCTTCAGTTGATACCAAATCTCTAATTTGCAATAAGCATGTTGGTGATAACTAATGGCAAATACAAATACCCATGCAACCGAGAAAAATGTCTTACAACCTGAGGCGTCTCAGCCTCATGGTCCTTCACGCACCTGAATCCAGTGATTCCAATCCTCAGGTGCACTATGAACATGACGTCGTTTTTGAAAACTGATTTACAGACTGCTCGAGGTGGATGAGCACCCGCTCAAAGTGAAAGAACTCGCTCATCTCGGAAAGAGAACCGAGGGCAAAAGTCGACTTATCAGGGTGACTTTTGTCGAAGCCAAGTGTTGGCTACACGTTCTACTGGGTAAGGAAAGCCACCTCAGCACCACGTGATCATGGGGTCGGATTTACAATATCCGATCACTTACATGGCCACCTGATGGGTGAGCCAATAGGCATCAACGCGCGACTGATGTCTGGTCGCCTACGACTCAGAAGAAGTACGTTTGCTACTTATGTAAGCACCTACGGTCCGACCATGTGTTATCCTGATGGCATGCGTGATCAATTCTACACTCAGCTATCTTCCGTGATACGGCCTGCACCAAAGATTGACCGACTATTTCTGTTTGGTGTTTTCACACCGTGTGTTTGGAGTGATACCTCAGTGTGGACAGATGTCATCGGTCCGCAAGGCATTGGTTCAGCCAATGCGAACGGTGACATGATGCTCTCACTGTGTGTCACCCACCTACTGATGATCACGAACACTCGGTTTGCACGGAGTGCGAGTGATAAAGCAATTAGGATGCAACCCCGGAGTGGGCAAGCGCACCTGCAGAAAAATGTCATCGTAAGCCAACGTCACACGTGCGGACAAAACAATAAATATATCTCGGTAAATATATGTATGAATTCCCGCCTTGAATTGGCGTAAAATTCACAAAAATGTCAGTTGCAAAGACAACACTTTTCGGTAAATCACATCAGGCAAATACGTTTACAAGCACAACGAGGATACGCATAAGCTAATGAAAACTGAAGCGAAAGTAGGAGAGAGTCTGAATTTATTCGGACGAATGTTAACTTGCTGCGGCCACTTGCTAAAGCCTGTGTTGTCCATGAAGGCTGAACTTATTTGACCCCACTTGAAACCGTTCACTGATCACTTCGCGAAGCAAATTATGTCAGCTGAGAAGTGATGCCACCTTCGGTTTCATCAATGCTCCATGCGGATGGATTCTTATCATGGTCACGGCACCGTGAGAGATTGCAGTAGAATCCACTGCTTGCAAAGCTCCGGTTACGTTAAACTGATCGCTATCGATTCCGCAATCTTAAGGAGACCTCTCTTAATCCCCTGAGGATATCGTTTTGACACGGTGTAGAAAAGGTTGAAAGCATCATTGGTCAGAATTTCGTGTCCACTTTGAACAAGATGTTCAAGGATGGAACTTTTGATATTTCCGGCAATGCCTTCTCGCAGGGACCCGGGAAAGTGCTCAGCTACCCTTGTTGACAGACGCCTGGTCGTATGTCCGAGGTACTTAGCATCACAGGGGCAAGTAAATTGATATATCATGTACGATTCGGACATGACCGGTAATCTGTCTTTAAGGCGCTGAGTGGTCTCAGCAAGAACGTGTGGATTTGCGGCTGGGTATGTTCTTGTCACTGCAGCGGAAAGTCGTCTGTTCAGTAGATCGAAAGCGGTCACCCATAAAAGGAACGTGAGAAACACATCTTTTATGGGAACTGTGATGACAGGTTCACTGTGTTCACGAACAACAGCATGTTTTTTGATAAGAGAAGAGGGATAACCGTTTGTGAGCAGCGTTCTAAATATGTGTTCTTTCTCGTTTGCTAGCGTCTCGTGGCTGCAGATTTTGGAGCCTCGGTAATACGTGCAGCGGACTAAGTTACGTTTCTACCTCAAAGGCACGAAATTCCGAAAATGCGTGTATTGTACAACCTAAGTATCCTTCCGAAATACCCTTCTCTCAAGACAGCCGTCTTCCCGTCTCACCAGTAGCACGTGCAGGAACGATAGCTTTTCTTCTTTTTCAGTTTCTTTGGTGAACTTCAATGATGGGTGTGAACCGTTGCGTTTATCGAGTAAACCAACTAAATCAGTGCTCGAATCACAGAGAACGAACGTGTCATGCATATACCTGCAGTAGAAATCCAGTGAAGCAATAACAGGTTGGACAGGACCACATTCAAACTTTGCGAGGAAGACGTCGGCGAGAAAAGTTCCCAGGGGTGAACCCATAGCAGCTGTGTCAATCTGCCGAGAATAAATTGCATCATACAGGAACTATCTGTTAAAGGTGCATCGCAGGATTAGTTCCTTTAGTTTCGGCACTGGAATATCAACATTTATCTGTTTTTCTGTTATGTATTCGAAAAGAAAGTTAACAGTCCCTAGCAAAGGAAAGTTGGTGAAAAGTGATTCCACATAAAATGAGAGTGCCATTTTAGCGTCTATCTTCAAGTCTTGAAATTTTCCAACGAGTTCAAATGTATCGTTTAGCGAGTGTCTTGACAGTACATTACTTAATTCGACAAGCCATTTTGCAACATAGCGGAAAACGGATGTAGATATTTCAATTATAGGACTTAAAGGGACATGCGGCGTGTGTATTTTAGGCAAACCATAAAGCCGGGGTGACTGAGAGCCAACTGGAGTTAATCGATCAAATATAGAGTCATTTATTACATGCAGTTGTTTTAATTCCTTCGAGACTTTCGTAGTGTTAGTTTCAACTTCTGTGGTCCTGTCCTTCTAGACTTTATCACGCATGAACTTGTTTGAGTCTTGTAAAATAACGTGAATTTTGGCCACATACTCAGATCTGTCCATTAACACCCATCTCGACCCTTTATCTGGTCAAGAAAGTATGAGACCAGGATTCGATCGTAATTCTTTAAGTGCCTCACGATGTTTCTTGGTCAGGATGTTTGACGACCTGTTCTCGTAACGAAGGTACTGTTGACAAATATGCGCCAATGTGGTATTAAAAGTGTACCGGGCAAGGGAATATGTGAGCGTTACTTAAGGTTTTAAAGCAGTTAGTTCCCTTCAGAAATTTGAAAGGCACTGTAAGAAAACGAAAACTGCTAGATGCATGAATTTCGTATTGTCTCCTCAGTACCATTAACGATAACCGATATGCAACTATATAGTTAAATATGCGTGTGACCGAATGAGCACGAGGTGCAAAATGAATGACGGAAGTTCCACCTCTATATCCACGGCAGACTTAAGCTGATAAATAATTGCTTTTGAATACACATAGCCGGCTGCATCCGGCTTATCGCAACGGCGTCAGCGGAACGGAGGAAGCGGGGATTAGGGTGACGTAATACAAGTGGGAAAGCTTATCCATGATCTATCCGGGGCCTCGAAGTCAGTAGGTGAACGATTAGGCTCGCAAACTAAGTGGCTTCATTGGTTTGATGGGAACAATGCGACGATTGACGCATTGGTGTCAGCGAAGGGTGCAATAATTGATGCACATGTCGCATACCCTAGTGACTTGGGGAAGAACTGTCACTTTCTCAAAATTCCACGGTGGCGGACTCGGGAGTTCTGTCACATATATGTGCATGGTGGTTGGAGTAGGCTAAGCAGATGGAATGCTGCGCCAATCCCCGCCAACACAAGGAATTTTTTTTTGACTTCTTATAGTCGGTGTATGGACTGAGGTCGGAGCCGCTGAGGACGCTATTGGATGGTATCTTTGGTGCTACCTACACACAAACTGCAGACATAATGCAGATCTGGCAAAGGCACTTTTCCTGTCTCCTGAACAACCGTTCAGAGATTGACTGGCCTACAGTGGACGGCCTGAATCTGTACATTGTGTAGGTGAGTTTAACGGACTTGTCGACACTTGATGGGACGCAGAGGGCACTTACTCAGCTGCGAAGCGGCAGGTGTGCCGGTGCCGACGGGATCCACCCTATAGTATTGAAACACTGCAGACACGTGTTGTTGACTGTACTGCACCAAGTGGTGCAACACGTGCGGATTGTGATGGCGTCTTCTGAAATCAAGGATGCCCTTGTGCTGCCACTGTACAAGTTCAAAGGGAGCAAGCGAAGGTTGCACGAATTATCGTGGCATCAACTTACTTTATGTAAGCATAATGATTGCCCGAATCCTGCTCAGCTGCCTCGCCAATCAGGTTGTGGTACCGAACGTGGCGGAAGAACAATGTGGATTCCGTTCGGTCGCAGCAATCTAGATATGGTATTTGCGGCTTGTCAGTTGCAGGGGAAGTCTAGAGTACGACCCCAGCCTTTGTATTAGCTTTATGTTGATTTCACCAAGGTATTTGATAGGGTAAACCACGAGGTCTTGTGGCTGGTGCTGGGTAACTTTGATTGCCCGTGTAAGTTTGTAAGTTTAATTGAATGTATGCACAATGGTATGCGAGCGAATGAGTAGCTGAGTGGAGAGACCTCAATGACTTTGCAGTTATCTCTGGTGTGAAGCAAGGCTGTGTCTTAACTCCTGCCTTGTTTAATATTTATCTCCGCGCCATTTTGGCTTGTGCTTTTGATGCGGTTTGTGTTTACGGTGTTCGTGTGTATCATCGTGTAAATGGTGGTTTACTGAACATCCGTCGTTTCGATGCGCGAACCATGGTCTCTGAGACAACTAACCATGTGTTGCTGTTTGTTGATGACTGTGCGTTGTTTGCACACAGTGCAAATGATTTGTAGTACATGACTAATCCTCTGGCTTCGACAGCCGCCAAAGTTGAGCGCACCATCAACACAGGCGGAACTGTCTCACTTTCAGCCTTCACCGGACGTGAAATCTACAATGTGCGGCGAATCAGTATTGGTGATGCCGTACTGGAAACTTCCTCTCACTACTGCTGCCTTGGGAGTGTGATGCCGGCTGACTCGCAGCTTCACAGTGAGCTTCGTATCCGGGTGTCGAAGGCAGTGACCACATTCTGGAATCTTGAGTCCTGAGTGTCGGACAAGCATCAGCTTATCGTTGGCACGAGCTGATGGTGTACAAATCCATGGTGCTGTCCGTTCTCCTATATGACAGTGAAACGTGGACGATATACCGGCGGGATATGCGACATGTAGAGCGGTTTCATAAGAGTTCCTGCGACGGATTCTGCGCATTGTTTGGTTCAACAGAGTTTCAGACGCAGAGATGTTGCGACAAAGTGGAATGTATGCAGTGGTGAGACACCTGACGTAGCTCGGTCAAGTGAGCCTTATAGATTCAACGCAGATACTGAAGCAGCTATTATATGGTTAGTTGAGTTTTGGAAAGTGGCGTGTGGGGAAACCGAGGCTATTTTTACCAGTACCTGATCAAAATGAGCTTCTCACGTTCTGATCTTGATTGCCAACTTTGGGAATCGATAGCGATTGATCGGCGTGCATGACGCGACCTGATCACGAAGCCTGTTGCCGAGGTGCAAACGCCCTCGTGCATGCGGAGTAGAAGCGGCAAGTGCGGAAGCGGCAGACGCCGATGGGTTGTGCTTCATCGACTTCGTGCGCATGGTGCTGAAGCGCATGCGGTCGTGAGTGCCTGAGTCAAGCAAGCCTAGTGAGCCATGAGCGAGGCCACTCGGGGCCAACGCGGAAGCGAGGACGGCTACGGCCGATAACGTAGGCAGAAATGGCGCAACGTTTGCTGGTATGATGCATTCGTTTTACTAACAGCTTGCTTGCATGCTGAGTCCCTTTATCTCAGGTGGTGGGTTCGCCATATTGTCCCAATGCATTTTTACCACAAATAATGTCTCCCTGAACTATATTTTATTAACTTGCCCACGTTACCTAAACTAATTGTAGTTAACTTCGATGAGCTTTTAGCTTTTGTGGCAATTTTAAAGATATATTTTGACGTTTTGAACTTTTCGCGGATTTGTTCATAACTGATTTGCTTCACATTTGCAGTTATTGAAGAGTTACGTCATCGTATCTGTATGCATTATTCGATATATTTTATTTGGTATCGTCGTTGCAATTGATGGGCTATTGTTTGATATCCTCCGGGTGGCTGCGCTTGATGTGCTTACCTGTCTATTACCCACTGCCTCGTCAATACTGTCTCCATAAGACAGTTGGTCATTGCTCGAGGGGACGGGGGTGCACGGTCCTTGAGGTCGTGCTAGGCTCGAAAAGTGGTTTCATGCACTCAGTGTGGAACGGACTACAGTTCAGCCACCGCCTTGTGTGTGATTGATATCCTAACAGAGCGTACTTATGTTTGCCTGTGAAGTAGTCCGGGCCGGCTCCGTTGATGAAACGTGGCTCCCATCTACATGTCTCCCGGTCTTATTCCTTCCGGATTACCCTGGATATGCGGTTTGTGATTGGAGCTGTGTGTGGTGCAACGCAAGCCACCCATGGTCCATCTGTAAACGCAGGTGTCCTGTGGCTGGCCACAGTGACAGGCACATCCGAAACCGGATGCCGCCAACCATATACCGTTTATGTTGTTACGTGTGCAAATCTGAGAAGCAACCAGTTTCTCGAAGACCTTGAACTTCACCGATGTTCGTACTATTGGACAATAATTTTGAGAGTCCTTCTTTAAAATAAGTGCTATACCAGATGTCAGCGATGGTGCCCTGCGTAAGGTATCGGTTGAAACTTGTGGTCAATGGTTCCGCAAGTTAGTCAGCACAGTGCTTGAGGACAATCGGTGACAATGCATCGAGGCCAGTAGCCTTAGTTACCTTCCGTAGGAGTAGAGTGATGTAGTATATATAAGGTTACAGAAGAGTAGTAGGGGGAGTTGAATGGTATAGGTAGAATTTCGTCACATCTAGGCTACCTCAGACAGCCGCCACAAGCCCGGAAAAGCACTGTACGCGCGTTTCATCCTTTCGGGAATCATCAGCAGTGCGCATTCCATCGGACCCTTGGTAGGGCTCGAAATCGCAACTCGACTGTTGCCAGTCCGTGGTTGAGACCACTGAGCTAAGGGGGACGGCAACGACCATCGTGAATAAGTTACTAGATGTGATATAGCGCCGCTCACTATCCACTGACTTACACGTTACTACCGTGCAGAGTTCACAGAACAAACTGCTTATAATGCCATAAGATAATTGGCGGCTTAAGTTTGTTAAGCTCGTCGCTTGGTGAGGGGGCTACCCTGTCCTCTGCACGGTAGTAACGTGTAAGTCAGTGGATAGTGAGCGGCGCTATATCACATCTAGTAACTTATTCACGATGGTCGTTGCCGTCCCCCGTAGCTCAGTGGTCTCAACCACGGACTGACAACAGTCGAGTTGCGGTTTCGAGCCCTACCAAGAGTCCGATGGAATGCGCACTGCTGATGATTCCCGAAAGGATGAAACGTGCGTACAGTGCTTTTCCGGGCTTGTGGCGTCTGTCTGAGTGAGCCTTGATGTGACGAAATTCTACCAATATATAAGGTTGTTCCGAAGTCTATCGAAGATTTTTGCACACTTTTTCAAGCAATATTTACTTCAAACATGCAACAATATTTAATCAACGGAACATCCATTGTTATCGACGACGTACTAATAACGCTCAGGCACGTTGTCGATGCATCTTTCAGAGAATCAACTCGGCTGGCTTTCAAAGTATTGGGCAAGGTATGTTTCTATATGGCTGCGGTCATGGAATCTCTTTTCCTTGGTGTAGATTTGTTGCGAGCGGAAATGGTGGTACTCAGTAGGAACAAGGTCCGGGCTATATGCTGGATGCATAAGAATTTCGCAACTGAGCTTCTGAATTTTGAGACGCGTCATTTTTGCCACCTGAAGACGTGCGTTGTCATGCAGGAGAATGATTCGAGCCGTTTTTAGACGTCTTTTCGGGGTTAGTCGAACATGTTTTGCACTTGTTGACAGGAGACATCGGCAGTAAAAGTGGAGCTGTCAGGTAGCACAACTGGCGTTAGGCTAATACCCCTGTGGTTCGCACAGTCTGTGCGACTGCCCTTTTTGTTTATTGCTACTATAATCGATTCGCTCCAGTTAGCCGGCACACTCTCTTCGTTCCAGATACGTTCGAATAGGGAGGTCAGTGCTTTGCCGAGGACCTCACCTCCATCCTTAAATAGTGCATGTGGTAGGGAATCCGGGCCAGCGGCACGAAAACGATTGAGGGCTGTGATCGCGTTTCGGACCTCGGCCTCCGACGGAGGCTCTAAACTAACCGTCCATGGCTCGTCCTGCATCACCTGAGTAGGAAGAGGTCCGGGAGCAGGGGCCAGCTGAACTGATGTTCAAAGTGCTCAGCCCAACGAGCCATACGGCGCTCCTTATTGTGTATCAGCGCACCCGCGCTCTCTCTGATTGTCTCACTAACGCCTGGTTTTCTGGGACCAGTGGTGCGTATTAGCTGGAAGAGCTTCCGGTAATTGCCTACTGCTCCTGCCTCCTCTATTTCTTGAGCCCGACTGGTCCACCAGGCTTCCTTGTCAGCACGTAGGCTCCGCTTTAGTTCACGCCTAATAGCCCGTCTGGTCACATTGTGTTCAGAACCAGCCGGGAGGTGCCTTCTAGCTTCCAACTGGTTCACGGACCTCTCGGATATCCAGTGACTGGTGCGATGACGACTGATAGTGCCACAAACAGATGCTCCTGCGTCGTGCATCGTGGCCGAGATCCTATTCCACTGATGTTCAGTGTCATTAGGACAAGACAGCGAGAGTTCGCGATGCAGTGCTTCTTGATAGGCTTGCCTGACAGAGGGCTGGGACAATTTCTCCGTTTCCAATCGGGGGAGACGCTTTGTGCGCCTTCCTTTAAAGTTCATGGAGAAACGACAGTGCACCAAGGCATGGTCAGAGTCGACACAGGTACTCCAGTACGAGCGGCAATCCAGAATGGAACCACGCCACCTGTAACTTATGGCTATGTGGTCAATTTGGGTCCATCGCTGGCCAGCTACAGGTGGACGCCAAGTGGCACTTCGGCACCCACTGTGTCTAAAAGCAGTGCTAGTAAGAAACAACTGGTGCTCCGCACACAGTTGCAGCAGACGCTCGTCGTTGTCAGTCCGTTCGGAGTTAAGTCCATAATTACCACCCAGATGAGCTTCCGAAGAGCTCAGACGCTCTACTTGTGCGTTCATATCCCCTGCAAGTACTATAATATCTGAACTAGTATCACTGCATAGCAGCGTGTTCAGTTCGTGATAGAAAGTGTCCTTGACTGCATTAGAACTGCAGTCGGTGGGAGCATAAGCAGAAATCACAAACAAACAGCGTTTTGTTTTACTTCGCGAATTCACCTTAGCTGATGTCGTCAAACGGGCTGCACATAAACGGCTGTTCACCGGAATCCAATCAATCAACGATGACTCAGTCTTGGAGCTGAGAATGATACCTACACCAGCTTGACCCGTGAGTGCCGCATCGGCGTCTCCGGATGCGTGCAACCAATAACGAGAGGATAAGCCGGGTGCAGTCAATTCAATAACCCCCTTAGGGTCATTGATCCTAGTTTCGGACACACAACACACATCAATACCCAGTGTGGCCAAGGTGCGTGTGAGTGCAGCCTGCCGACCTGTTTGTCTTAGAGTGCGGATGTTGAATGTCGCCATGGAAACGGGACAGCGTGGTCTTATAAGGGACTTTTACCGATAGGCGTCCGATAGGTGCGGTGAAATGGTGGCTGCAGACGGTACTACTCCAGTAGCCCTTCGGTTGCTGTCAATTAAGCTGGGAATTATAGAAGGAAGGTTAGTAATGGGGGTCGGGATGGGAGTAAGAGAAAAAGGTGGAAAAGAAAGAATGGAGGCGCCAGCAGTAGCATGCTTTCGCTTATCCGCCCTGCTGTATGCAGCAGATAAGGCAACCCTTGATAATCTGCGCGACGGCCGATGCAGGATGAAATTTATGTTTGAAGAAAATGTCATGGTTGTATGTTGGCTGGGATACTGCCAGGGCGCCCAGACCTAGACAGGAGGACGATTAGGGTCCTCATCCAAAGCCTTTGGCTCAAAAGCCTGTCCGCAAGGCAGCGGGGTGGCAGTGATTTAGTTTTACAGAAATGGACGCCATCCCATTTCAAACCCCCAACCTGGAGGACCAGGAGACTGAGTTTGTCTGACCTCTCACCATTGACCAACCTGGTAGGAGTAGCTCTCAAGATGCTCGGAGGCGTCACCCAGTATAGCTCAATGGGTCAATGAGGTACGCAAACCGTCGCACAACGTTAAGGTCTAGTCTCGTTGCTACGGGTCAGGTAGCAACTCCCAGTAGATAGTGCCCAATTCTCATCTCCACTAACGATATCGTTCAGCCATCGATGATTACTTGCTCTGGTGAGCTTTATTCGATTCGTGTGGTACAATTTCTTTAAGCTTGGGGATCATTCCAGATTGGAGCAGATGGCCATGAACGGTGATTTTTGGAAGCTCAAGGTTTGACGGGACTTCACTCACATTTTATCTCGGATCCTCTCTTAGACCGTCCTGGATGCTGCGTTCTATTTCTACCGGCTTACTTCCTTGACCACCGATGTTGGACTATCCAGGAAAAGGTAACAACATATAAGAAAACCCATTATTTTAGCATTTAATCGATTATCTTAGCTCGTGTATCGATTTCAAAGATTCTGGAACCGTCCATTTCTTCAGGTGATTGACCGCATATGGCGTTTTGACAAGGAGGCTGCTAGTTTTACCAGTTAACTTTGTTTTCCAGAAACGGAAAGTCGTACATCTGGCGTAGTTTTACATCGTTTTGGCGGCGTTTTTGTTAAAATGTTTTCCACGGTCAAGGTGCTTGGACTTTGATTATTCTTCAGCTGGGTTAAAATTTTTGCGGAGAAATGTTTTGGCGTTTAATTCAGAATAGCGAGAAAACCTGAAGATTTAACAGGATAAATCGTAGTTGCCTACTTTCAATCGGCGGGACCAAAATGTCACTATACCATAATTCGGAGCATCCATGTCTAATACTCCACGTATGTTTCGGCAAGCTTCGATTGCTTTGCGCCCTTGTAGGTCACTGTACAACAAGCATTCGTGAACAGTATCTTGTTCATTAACAAATACCGCAGCAATTGCCTGAATGTGGAATAAATGGCCAAAGCCGATTATTGCTCCTGTGTCCCCGTATATGACCATATAAAAGACAATTCCAGAAACCTGCAGAAAATTTCAAAATGAAATGCAAATGCATTCGATTGACTTCGGGACAACCTAATATATATTATGTACAATCTGTGGCCCATATATTTTGCCAACGGAATTACAGCTGAATAGGAAAACAGTATGAATAATAAGCAAATAAATACAACAAAAGCTTTTTTTTGTCTTGTTTGCCGCGCACAAATTTTGAACGTTTTTCAGTTTTTTAGAGGAGGAATGAGGGACACCGCAACACACCGATGCGCACGACCGCCACTGACGTTGATCTTGAGCCATGGCTTCCATGGTCTTCAATCAGCAAGTACCCGCATCCGTCGTACCCCAACCAGCTAGTTGACAACAACCGGCCGAGGGCCACTGTTTCGTCAGCTTTTCATACGGCTTCTCTAAGTTGCAGGCTGATCAGCAGCCCGTCTCTTCCAGCCCCTCTCCAGCAACCGCAAACAAAGCACGACGCGGGAATTATTGAACAGGCATTCACAGTACATGTCCTAGCCACCGCAGTTGATGCAGTGAGACGAGTTCCTCGAACGAGTGGCTTCTGCGTTCCAAGACAGGTTGTCTAACTTCCACACTGCTTACGTGGTGCCGCCACCACGCACGGGCAATGGACCGTAAACAGCGGTGCTCGAAGACGGGCCATGTCTCGCATCCGTACAACTGTACAGCACGAATAGTTGCACAATAGACTCACCCTTTGATGGAGAGACGAATATATTGGCGACGCCACAAGTGCCACAGCCTAGAAATAGCGAGGCGTGCTCTTGAGCTACACTTGGAAATCTCGTCTTTAACAATCCCGCCAGCTGTGATACAACTTTCCAAATAGACAAAACTCTCCACAACATTCAGTGTCTTACCCCCAAGAGTAAATGAAGGCACAGGCACCTGCCAGTTTTGAAAGGCAGCCTTGCATTTGGATGGCGAAACGTACATACTTTGATGCTTCAATGGCCAAGCGGTTTAGTGCAAATTGGACGGCGTGCGAATCGTCACTCAACAAAACGATATCATCAGCATAATCCAAAGCAACAACTTGACTGCCTGAGAGGGGTTCAAAGCTGGCTTTCATTACATTGCACAGAGCGTTTTTAGGACATCCGCAATGGAAAATTTGTATAGGAAGGGACATATAGGGGTCCTTGTCGAACTCTACTGGAGACCACAACAGCAGGCTAAAGCTTGCTATAAGCCCTAACTGCCCGAGGTCAGACCATAGAGAGAGCGCAGTATGGTGACGAACTTCTTGGAGGCGCCATTCCTTAGTAGGCAGTGCCATAGTACAGTCCGATTGACAGAAACGAAAGTTGCACGAATATGCACGAACACAGTGAACGGTTGGCTTTTGATACACATGATCTGGCGGAGTGTGAAGATTCGATCGATGTAGTCGCGACAAGGGTGAAACCCAGCCTGTTCTTCCCGCTGCAACGATTCGCGCGTTGGGGATAGCCTGTGAAGTATGACTGACACCAGCAGCTTGCAAACGACGGGGACTAAGCTTATGCCTCTGTATTTGGAGCAGCTTGTGTACAAAACCTTTTTGAAGATGGGAACGACTATCGATTTACCCTAAGTTGATGGAAGTTCCGCCTACGACCAAATTTTCGAGAAAAAAGCTGTGTGTTCACGAATCAGCGAAAAGCTACCATTATTAAATAAAACTGAAGGAAGACCATCAGGGCCGGGGCAGGGCTCCTGCTTGCTTTCATGGGAAGAGGGAAGATCTGTGGGGGTAGATCACTCTGCGCCAGTGCGAACGCCAGAAGTAGCAGATGGGGCTGGGGCCAACAAAACTACGAAGAAAAATGTTAGGCCAATCGTTCGAACCGTTGTATAAAATTGGTGATAAAGGTGCCATCCCCTCGCATAGTGATTCACTTATACCTGATCGAAAGCCTTCGGTGACTCGAATGTGATGGAGGAGATTTTTGGTATTACCAAAGTGATTAACAAGCTCCATCTCCTAGCACGTTAACACCATCTATTTGCAGACTTCTGCGTAACGCTCGACCCACAGATTGGAGTTCTTCACTGTGGCTGGAATCCGAAAGGATGAAGCAGCGTTTGTCCAGTAGTGACAAGGAGACGGCAGAAATCCAATGCTTCGATGGGTGACGGGCAATCCCACAAGTGTCGATACTAGCAAAAATTAAGTCATATTTAGTCTGCGCTCACTGCGACTCTAGGTCGCTGTCAATAGTTGAGCCAAGCAACGTTGAAAGTGAGGCTTGGTACTGGTTAAATTTGCAGGGTTTTATAGATTTGCGACCTCCGGTCGGTAGTGAGCGTGCTTGGGTGATCCTCCGAAACGTATGCAAATCTTAGCACCAATTATTGTGTGATCGGATTCTAGATTAGTTGACCAGTACGACCGGTGTTCTGTTACGCTTCCGAGTCATCTGTATCTGACTGCTATATGATCAAGCTGGGAGCACCCTTGCGTTTGTGAATGCTGGCGCCAGGTTGCATTGTGTATTCTAAAGGACCATAAACTAGTGCTTACAAGAAACATGCGATGATCAAAGTAAACAGCAAGCAGTCTGTCTTCATTTTCTGGTCGGCTGCCACCGAGGCTAAAACTATCGCAAGGTGATACTCGCTTGGTAGAAGACGGCCTCCCGTGCGTTAAAGTCTCCGGCAAGAAAGACTACATCAAACCATTTGGAGGAACGCAGAAGTTTATGTAGCTGCTGGTTAAAGCTATCCTTGACTGCACCCGGGCTACTTTCTGTAGGGGCCTAGACGGAGACGACAAACAAGGCACGCTTAATTTCTCGACGCCCGCTTACATTACATGAACCTCTTAATCGGACTGCGCATAGCGGACTGTTTACTGGGATCCAGTCAAGCACAGCGGATGCAGCCCTGGCACTCAGTGCAACCCAACAACAGCTTGACCAGAGGCGGTAGTTTCTGGGTCTCCGAAAAGCCGCAGGTGGCATTTGGTGTCAGGGGCTACCTTGGACGCCATTATGATGACGGCGCTAGAGTCTTGTAATCTGGTCTCTTGAAGGCAACATATGCCTACCGAGAACTTTTCAAAAGCACGGGCAGGACATGTTTGTCTTCCGATCTGCATTAAAGTGCGAACATGAAACGCTGTGAAGATAAATGGAGAAGCAAGTCGAAGAAGATCTGGAGCTTCGGTGGAGTGAGAGACAGCTGCAATCGCAAAATCTTGAAAACCTGGAGTTTGGCTGTCACTTCCATCAATTGCGAGATGTGAGTCCTTTGTGACGGTGACCGAAGAATATATAAGAGTACATATAGGTTAAGAATGGAGGGCGGGGTGATCTGTACTTGGAGGTTGAGACGTTGAGTTAGCAGAGATGATATGCATAGCAAGCGCAGTAGCAAGCAGTGTAGTCCATGATTCCTCAGTGGGCGTGATACTACCGGGTTTCCCAGGCCGAAGTAGAGAGTTGTCTTAGGGGGCACCATCCCGAGCCTTTGATCAAAGGTTTAACCTACAAGGCAGCAGGGCGATGTGAGGGTGTCGCAACCCTTTGGGAGTCGGTGATCAAATAGATGGTTCATGCGCCTTTCGATCCGTGAAGGATCAGGGGCCCAACGCAGTCTTGAAGTACAATACCCCTCAGGTATGGGCAAGTGGTGAGTCACATCCGCCACTTCGCAGTGTTGTTAAACAGACGTTTATGGCTTTTTATACGGAGAAAGCTTACTGGGCGAAAACCCACCACGTCTTGCAACACTGCCGCCGAACCATTTGCCGGAACGGGAAATACCCAAACCACCAAGATGACACCACGAAGAGGTTGTTCGCAAGCCAGCCGAGTGATGTATTATTTCCATCCAAGTCAAGTCAAGTCAAGGTAGGCCTTATACACCCGAGTGACAGCAATGTCAGCATTTTGCAATAGCACTGCACCTGGCCTGCCGAGAAACATCCAAGTAGTGTCAGCTGGGTGGTTCAATTTCTCCCGTTCCAACAAATGGCTCAACTGCATTTTTTCAGGATGTGAAGGGTTTTCGCCTGACAAGCGTTCTTCCTATAAAAGCGACAAATGTTTGTTTAACAACACCGTGACGTAACTGTGTGACTCGCCACTAAATAACGTCACTACCATTTGCTTCATGCTGGCGAAGCATTGTATTCCTGCAAACTAATCCTAAAATTGTGTAAAGCGTTGGGCCCTGTCTGGCAAAAGAACAAAAGAAAGAGGTGTGAACTGA
The DNA here is from genome assembly GCA_944474145.2 of Dicrocoelium dendriticum. Taxonomy (NCBI): domain Eukaryota; kingdom Metazoa; phylum Platyhelminthes; class Trematoda; order Plagiorchiida; family Dicrocoeliidae; genus Dicrocoelium; species Dicrocoelium dendriticum. The sequence continues at coordinate 186,032,376 of OX104064.1, forward strand.
TCAAAAAGTCATCGGCTCCAAATGGGTGCGATTATCTGAATTTGCTCCGTTGCCTTGCGGGCAGGCTATCAAGCTAAAGGTATCGTGGTGCCCTCCAAGACAACATCCCACCACGGCCTGGGCAACCGGGTAGTATCTTGCCCTCTGACGAAACCATGGACTCCTATACGTTGTGTTGTGTTTTCTTTTTACGATAATTGCACCTCCCTTTGAGTTCCATGGTTTTTGACTGCTCCATTCTATTACTAGAGTGTTGCAAAAAGTATATATCCTGCGGATGTAGCATAACATAGGTATGAAACCGTAGTAAAAGCGAAAACAGCAAAGCATAAAGAGCCAACAAGATCTTGTGTCAAAGTTCTGCGTTAACCCAAAGATACTATACAGACACATAAATAAGCTTCGCCGCGTTAAGCGCGGAATTCCGGCTCTGCGCACAGCTTTCGGATTAGCACATACGGCACAGGATGCGGCGAACGTCCTAGGACAACACTTCGGCCGCACTTTCCAGTGTGTGCAAACCTCCTGCACCATATCTAGGCAACTTATTCCGCCATCAGGCCTTAACCACATTTCCTTCACAACTGCAGCTGTATTGAAGCGGTTGATGTCGTTGCGCGAATTTAGCTCCCCGGGTGCGGACGGCATTCGGCCGAAAGCGCTGAAAGTTTCCGCCACGAGCTTAGCTGAACCTTTGGCGACACTCTTTTAGCGATGCCTTAACGAGATGCACGTCCCAACGATGTGGAAGCACGGGATCATCACTCCCATCCACAAAAATGGTAGCCGTGCAGATCCAACTAATTATCGTCCGATTACCCTTCTTCCGGTAATCTCCAAGATCATGGAGTCCATTGTAGCCGAGGCCCTCATGGAGTACCTGGAGAAAAACAACATCCTCGTTCCGGAGCAGCACGGATTTCGCCAAGGCAGGTCCTGCACAACTAATTTGCTGATTGCTCGTTCAAACTGGACAGAGTCTGTGGACGCCGAAGTCGGAGTGGATGTAGCCTACTTGGACTTCTCTAAGGCATTCGACCGACTGGACCATCAGGTTTTACTGAACAAGCTGCAGCATTGTGGTATCGGCAATCCTATTCTAGGATGGATAGGCGAATTTCTCGTTCAACGTCACCTGAATGTGAGAGTCCGAAATACCCTGTCGGAACCAATCGAAGTTCAGTGTGGCGTACCTCAGGGCTCGGTACTCGGGCCTCGCTTGTTCATTGTTTTCATAAATGATCTTGCAGCTGCACTACCTTCTAACTTTCTGCTGTTTGCAGATGATCTAAAGATATGGCGTGCCATAGCTTCAAGAGAGGATCACACAGTCTTGCAGGATGATTTGGACAAAGCATACAAGTGGTCAAACGAGAACATGCTACAGTTCAACACCACAAAGTGCAAAATCTTGAGCATACGCCATCAGAGTGCGTATAACTACCGCTTAGGACCTGACATTCTACAGCGGACCTCTCATGAGTGCGATCTTGGCGTGCTTGTACAAGAAGATCTTGGGTGCTTAATGCAGACCGAAAAAGCCTCCAAGAGAGCAAACCAACACTTTGGCCTTCTGCGTAGAGCGTTTGGGAAGTTTGACGCCTCAATCTTTACGAAAATGCTTAGCGCTTTTGTTAGACCGCACACAGAATACGCTATTCGAGCGTGGCAACCATGGCAGAAGTGCCACCTCACTGCACTCGATACTGCACAACGCAGAGCGACAAAATACGTCAAAGGTCTTTCCAGCCTTCCCTACCCACTCAGGCTAAAAACTCTTAACTTATACAGTGGACGTAACCGTCGTTTGAGAGGCGATCTCATATTGGTGTACCGGATACTGAGAACCCCCAACCACACGTGTCATTCCCTTTTGAAACGTAGTCAAAAGGCATCCCTAAGAGGTCATCAGTTTAAGTTGATCACACAGTACAGTCGACTGGAATGTCGACACAATTTCTTCTCCCTCCGAGTGTCACAACCTTGGAACTCCCTTCCAGAACATGTAATTAACGCGCCCACCCTACCCCTTTTCAAAAAACGCCTTGACGAAACTCTGACACGATTGCACTATGTGATATAACGTGCGACCATCGGATGATGGTATTAGTGAACAACGAACGTGGACGGAATCCACTTAAAATTCCTATTGGATTACTTATTTTTGTGCATCTTCAATCCCTTGGTGAGTCATGCATTCCACACGTACTTTCATCGATACGATTTTTAATTTTACGATGTTAATTCTCATCATCCTACGGGACCTGTCAAGCATTGCTTTTATACCCGTCATAAACCATTGTTCCATTGTTCCATAAGCCTGGATATCACTCAAGCAAGCATTCACGCATGGTGCTGTTAAGTTTCTTGGAGTTCACAAGAAAACGGAATAAGTAAAGTGAGCTAGAGTTTTGATAACGTTTTGTACGAGAAAACGAAACCCTAACTTAGGACAGATTGGGGAGCAAGAGACAGTTTTAGATAAAGCGACGTGAAGGGGTTAATTTGGGTCATTTAAAACCTCTGCTGCTTAGTAAGGATGATGTCAAACCATAGATTCTCTGGGCAATCCAATACACCAGGAAAGAAATTTTATAAAACTTGCTAGCAATGTGGTCTTTTGTAAAAAACCGGGATAAGAAGCAATATAGCCAATGAGAAAGGTCACAGGCAATCCCAAATTTGTGAATTAAAGAGCGATGCTGAAAGTAATTTAAGTCTCAGCGCATAAAATAAGACTTGTGCAACCCGCAGCAATTTTCGTTCTGTTTTGACCAGGATAGGTTATGAGATAAATATATACCAACCTACTTAACAGTGGATACCCTGGGTTTGTTGTGGTTGCTTACGACCATGGGACTACAAGCGTTTGCTAAAGTCGAACTTTTGTCAGTAGGGAGAAAGGTGTAAGTTATATCGCGGAAATTAGATGCCTTGAGACTTGAGGATCTGAAGTCTGTGTAAGCGAACATATGTTTTCGGCAATTCTTCATCAGGCTTGTACAATTACAGGAACTGTAAACTTTTTGTATACAGACCCAGCGGGTCGTCAGTCAAACAAATTGATCTTAGCGCGCGATAATTCGTGCACGATAATTCGTGGCACATTGCTTGCTCCCTTTACCCTTGTACAGTGGTAGCACAAGGGCATCCATTAGCTCAGCAGGCACCTCCTCCTCAATCCATACACGTTGCACCAAGTGGTGCAGCGCAGTCAATAACGCGGGTCCGCCGTTTTTCAATACTTGGGCGGGATCGCGTCGACCCCAGCACACTCGCCGTTTCGCAGCTGAGCAAGTGCTCTCTGCGTCTCATCCAGTGTCGGCGTGTCCGCCAGATTCGTCTTCACATGGTACTGCTTCAGCCCGTTCAATGTAAGCCAGTCGGTCTCTGAACGGTTGTTCAAGAGACAATCAAAGTGTTTCCGCCAGATCTGCATTATGTCTGCAGTCTGTGTGCAGGTAGCGCCTGAACTACCATCGACCAGCGTCCTCAACGGCTCCAATCTCGGTCCATACACCGCCTTCAAGGAGTCAAAAAATTCTTTGTGTTGGCGGCGTTCGGCGTAGCATTCCATCTGCTTCACCTCTGTCCGCCTCGCATATTTTATGCGACGGAGCTCTCGGGTCAGTCACCGTCAAAATTTGCGAAACTGACTACTCTTCCCCAAGTCACTGAGGTCTGAAACATGTGCATCAAATGCTGCATTCTTCTCCAACACCAATTCGCCAATCGTCGCATTGTTGTCATCAAACCAATCAGATCGCTTACATTTTGTGTGCCCGATGATCTCCTCGGCAGCTGCTGTCACCTGGTCGTGAATGTGGTGCCACAGGTCGCCCACTGTGGCTATACCTTCTACATCACACAGGCGTACAGCCATCGCCTTCTCCAGCTCAGTACGTTTCGCCACAGTACCGAGGGAGAGAATGTTAAATTTATGTCGATTCACGGCGGGAGTGCAATACATAGATTTACAAAAATATATGTACAGTTTGGTCCTCACCAATTTGTGAGCAGTCTTACACTCAGCTCCACGCAGTACAAGTACCATGCGCACTTCACGAATATCACACTCACCTGCTCGACAATGTCAGCTTACGTCAGCGTGATATATGGTATATACCTACGTATTAGTTCACCTATACCAAAGCAAATTTGGTGGGTTTTACATCTTTTTACTATTATGTGGATTACAGGCAACATGAGAAAGGTTAGAAAGAGCATTTTAAATGCTGGTTCTCCTCACTATCGTTCCAAACCCCACATAAACAGAACTGAGTTGCCACAGATTATAACCAAAATGTGACCGATGAAAAAGAAGTAGGGTGCAGTTAAGGGAGATTGAGTCTATGATTTGTGCTCAAAATGAAGCGAGCGTTTACTATAAGTTCTTTATTCCTCATTGCATAACATTTTAAACACTTTCCCTTTCAAAGTAATCTCTTCTACTGACAGCACACAATTACCACCGGTAGTTCCATGTTTGGAAATGCTCCTAGAACGCAGCTTCTGGGATGGCGCGCAGGTCTCTTGTCGCATTACCTTGAATCTCCTCTATAGTTTGGAAAAAACGACATTTCAACGTGGTTTTAAGTTTGCGAAACAGGAAAAAGTCTACTGTGGCTAGGGCCGGGAAATACAATGGTAGGGGCACAGCGGGAGTTTTATGCTTTTCTACCTAGTTGCAGACAAGGAGCGATGGGTGAACCGGAGCATTTTCATAATGCAACACCCAGGTCTCGTTTTCCCACATTTCAGGCGTCTTACCGTGCACGGTATCCCTAAAACGCGCAAGAATTATCAGGTAGACGTTCTTGTTTTCCATTTGACTACATGATACAAATTTCTGATGGACAACGCCTTTGCAGTTAAAAAACACAACCAACATCACCTTGAGCTTTGAGCTACCCGTGCGCTTTTTTTGAACCAAGAAACACTTTCCCCATCCAATGCGACAACTGCATCTTCGTTTCAATATCGTAGCCATAAACACACGTCTCACCGCATGTTATGATGTTTTTCAAGAAGTTTACGTTGTCATTGGCAGTAGTAGGCAGTTGATGGGTGATTTTAAACTGTTCTGGTCTGATCATCAGTTAACAAACGGAGCACAAATTTTGCATTGGCAAGACTCATCAGAAGTTTGTTACTCAAAATTTGCCGGCATGATCCTAGGTGGAATTCCACTTCGTCAGAACTCTCTCGAACAGTTAAACGACGATACCAAGGGATCGCGACACGAATGCTCTCGACATCGTTATTTTTTTGTTGACGTGCAAGGTCGTGCATGTTCGGGATTTTCACCGACCGATTTGCTACCCTGTGCAAAACACTTAAACCACTTATTGCAAACCGTGCAATTTGTACCATCCTCTGCGTATACTTGGCTTAGCAATCAAAATGTCTATGTAAAAGGTTTGCCAAGCTGGTAGCAAATTTCACACACACAGACGTCGTTTTTCAAGGTTTTTCATCGTCACTTTGGCACTAATCTGCAGAACAGTCATAGCGAAATGCGGCAATAGGCAGTTTGTTGTCTAAACAAGCCTCCAGCGCAGTATTTCTAAAGTGCGGTTCCTTTTTGGACAACCCTTTTGAAGCATAAGACATTCATCTTAGTTTTGACGAGAATACGGCTCTTACCTCTTTTCTCAAGTATTATGGGACAGGATTATCTCAAAGGTCAGGATACGGATTATCGGAAATAGGGAGCCAGCAAATGTATTTCTGTGTTGCCCTAGCGTAGTTAGGTCGGATACGCGCGGGGAATCACGTCATTGATTCCGGCAGATTTACAGCATATTAGGGAGGCGTCTCATCCTATTCCGCTGTGATGTACTCCCTAAATCTGTGCTTCGCAAAGTGGGCAACAAACACTTGCGTGAATTCCAACAGCAACTATTTTCTAGGACAAACTGCTCCAATATTTCGCTGCTCGCCACTCGAAGCACTGCGGATGAGCTACACGTATCAGTTCATGCACTATTAGCTTGTAGCGGTGTGAGCGCGTGCTGCTTGGTGCGCGCACGCGGAGCAGCGGCCTTAACATAGGGAATTAGGCAGGATGCAATATCTGGTGCGTGATAATGAAGTCAACCATAAAGCAAGCATACGACAGGGCTTGCAGCCCTAGGCTCTTGCACCGGTTTTGAACGACACACACCAATTGTGGATGAGTCTGGTACTCAGATGTTGAACCCGAGGTGCAAAGGTACAAATTTTTATCAACCTCTTATATGCAGGAATACGTCTGTAATTAGAGTGGCTGACCTTGGACTTTTGTTTCATTAACTTAAAGTAATCGAGTACCACTTCCCTAGATTTTTTGATTATAGTCCTTTTTACTGGCTATATTGTCGGTTGTTCAAAGGAGCCCTAATTCTGAGAGGAATATACGGAGGATGAACTGCTTGGAAACTAAAGATAACCATCACTCGAGTCTCAGAGTTTTGCCGTAACTTCTTTTTGTTGCTACCACTTGATTTACCATAATTTAGGACAAAGACAATACCCAGTAATTGTATAGCTGCACACTGCACTGTGTGACTATTTGCTAATTGATGTTAATGATGATATCCTTAGTTGAGATTTTACTAACCTCGCAAATATGAAGTATGCACTATTTCTGACCAAACAATGTACGAGATCCAGTATTTCATTAGGCGTAAAACCGTTAAATGCTAATGAACCTTGTGTTCTTTTTACCTAATTGCTACTGCGTTACCACTCCGGCTTCCTGAATGATTGCATAGGGAGACGCGAAGAGAATTATTCATTTGAGATCCATTATCAAATTAATCGGAGCCTAGCAAAAACAAACCGTGTAGTCGTTGAATGTGCAGTAACCAGGCTGTTATATAATTTGTGCTACACGCTCTACATGTATCAGGTAAGTAAAAACGACCCTGATGCAAACCTGGTTGCATCGTTACGACTGGATATGCGACATATGTGTTGTTCCCCCACTAGTTAGCAACGACTGAACCACACCGATCCAAATGCACTTGAGGATACCGCGTTGTTATAATGGCGAAAACTTGATTCGAATGCACCCCAAAATTGCCAGGTATGTTTTGGTTTGTGGTTCCTTTTGTCTAGAGGAGAAATAGGTTCAGTACCTGATTCTGGTTCCTTGATCTCCTTTCGTTCAACCTGAGTTTTATTACCATCGCTTCGGCAGAGCATAGACAGTATACCTTCCATACGGAAGGAGTTCGAAATAATGACAAAATGTTACTGGCAGAGAATAGAGTCTACTGGTCACGAATTTGTCACATGCTGGAGTCAACCTTCTAGGCTCACAACTATACTGGGATGCAAGGAGATTTTAGTTAATATGTACTCTCAGTGACTGGAGATTGCGCGCCACTAGAGAGTTATGTAGGTGAGGATTTGCTATGTTTCCCAAAATGTTCTTGGATGCATGCTTAGATTGATTGTGGTTACTTTTAATAACGTTACTCAGATATCCCAATACTACTAATGTTACTATAATAAAGAACAAATATTTTAGGGACATTTGCTGACCGATAGCTGCGTCCTAAAACAATTTTATCGCTTCCCGTGACAGAAATAAATATATTGCATGTAATTTTATCTACAAAACGTATACACCGTCTAGTTTTTGTATCTCTAATACAGGAAACCTTGGCATATTTGTAGATGCAACGTTTTTTGGGATACCTGCCAGGATTCCTTTAGTGAAATCAAGTACAATTGGCAAGCTGCATTTAAATTGCTTAAAATACTTGTCGCAAAAATAGTAAGGAACCAGGCCAGTAGCCATCATCCGTTGGTAGAGACTATAAATACACAAACAAAGGCCTAGCTGATACTCCAAACAACCACATAGTTTGAACTCCATGTTTCTTTTCTAACGAAAAATATTTCAATATCAAGTTGGTATGTATGTTCTCAGTCGGCCAATAATTTTATCCAGCTAGTTTCATATGTTATGATCATTAATTCTTATATTTTTAAGGTGTAATGTCGGATGATAAGAGAATAAAGCAACGCATATAGTCAACCACCAGACAACATCAATAGGTGCCAGTTGTGCGTTGTGTTTTCTGTCCTCATTTTCTCCTTTTTAATGCTAATTAAGCGATGCGATCAATTCACCATCTTCGAAGACCTAAAGCTTACTACATGGGACGAGTTCTATTTGATTCTATCCCTTCATCTGCACTCGAAAGCAAATGTAATGAACGTTAACCGCGGGGACAGCTGGCCTTCAGCTAATGCTCTTGAACATCCGCTGTTTTGTCCGGCTTCTTTAGAGTTAAGGCTGTCTGACAAGGACGCAACTAGTTGTGGTGGGTAGCGCTGAGAATAGGGAAATAAAAACCCTAACTTCCCAATTGCAGCCTAGTTAAATCCAGGTTATCCCAGATGTAGCAGCAGGATCAGTCAAGGACTGCTCTCGTTTCAAATAGGGTGACATGCATCAAACTAAATTTACCTAACCACAACTTTAGTTGACAGCTTCCCAGTATCATAGCTTTGGGGAAAATCTAACAATTTTGGTGTTCCACTTAGCCATTCCGTTTGCAGCCGATTTTATCACACGATATAATGACACTGTTGCATCAAGCATAAAGCTATCTCATCAGACATGAGTGTGGATTCTTAACTAGCAAGTGCACCTGTTCTGGTTTTCACAGATTGAGAGGTGTGGCATCTACGTGGACTGTCTTCAGTGGCTTCCTGTCAGCTGAACTCACCGGCTTCAGTGCTTGTCCCTCTAACACCAAGCTAACCATTGATTGAACCGCTTTAAATGTGCGAGGCGCTGTATTTGATGCTGACCAGAATCATCCTGCGTATTGACGCAACTGAGGTTTTATCCCGTCTTGTGCAGTGAGCCGAATGCTAAATTCTATTTTGTGTTGTAGTTCCGCACAGGCCAAGCTGTAAAAAACGAGGCAACGAGACTAAGCATAATTTGTTAACCAGAACTCAACTCGAATCTACTTACTAACCGCCTTAGCAATGCTGTTTCAAATGCCAAAATTGTTTATAGTGAAAAGCGCAGTCTAGTTCCTATATAAATGCATGTCAATTTTGAAAATAGATTGAATTTAAATTATCTACTTTTCATGCACAATAATGAAGACACCAAAGCACATGTATGCTTAAACTCAACAAGGATTAGGTTCGCATAGAGGGATTACGGGACTAATCAAACTAGTTATAACATCGCTAACCATCATGTAAATCAGTGTCCTGCTTCAAAGGCAATACAGTTATTAACTCTTTAAATGAGTACGAACCTCGTCGGCCTAGCTCAGTTATATAATTATGATACCATTAAAGCACATCTGAGTACATCACATCAAAAATGACAGGAGAGTTCCGCAAAATCCTATCTTTCTCTATAGGAATACTGTTTGTTTTGAACGCAAGCAGGCTCATCACGCTCTTATCATCCAATAACGAGGTGCAATACAGTGATCTAAATGTTTTCATTACTAGCAGTTCGGAATGCGCGATTCCGAAGTTACTAGACTTCTTCCTTTCGAAACGTAAGTAAATTCGTTCAGGAATAAGCAGCTGCTTTGGCAGGGAGTGGACCCTTTTTACTTCAAGCATAAGGGTGGTAATAGCAAAAACGAAAATTTTCGAAAACATTTATAAACCGGTTGGTTGGTTTCACATGTTGTAGCGGAAACTGTGATCATTTTGTCCTCTAAACTCCAAATTTCGTACAAGTTAACTACATTTTACAAGGTCCAAAAACCTACTGATAAGTCGCTAAAAATATTTGTTAGTTCTGTGAATATAAAATCTTTCCATTTAATTCAAAGTAGGGAGAATAATCTACTGAAGCTCACAAATCTCCCTGCTTATAACGCGTCCTTAAGCACTGTAAAAATAAAAGTTTCCTTATCTAAGATAAATTTAAAGCCGGAAATGTGCGTATTAACACAATAACAAGGCACAAAGTTTGCAAAATATTTTTCAGACAAAAGTAGCCTAGTCTATGCAGAATTTTCCTCTAAAGTGGTTCAAAGGATTACTGAGCTTGAATTACAGTTGAGGGACTTCAAGGGTAACTTTGAACCCATTAACCAATTTCCAGTGCACTTAGCATCGCTTATGCATTTTGTCGAAACGCCAGATACACACAAGACTGAAGGATATTCCGTTAGGAACATCAATGATTATGTCACGTTTGTGGTGCATGAAGCATAAAACGCTTAATAAATGTAATGTTAATTTTTAACCAGAGAAGTTATCAATTTAGTCTATATCGTCTTCGATGCTAAACAGTTGCCAGCTCAATAGACTGCACTTTCCTTGTACGCGGCGACTAAAGAGGTATCTGAGAAAAGACTGTCTAATACTCTTTAAATTTGTAAACGCAACACTAACCACACAACTCATTATTATGAATGATCACAAATCAGTTGTGTGGAAAATGGGTTTAACGGTTTTACAGAGTATAAAAGTTTTGCTGACAAAAGTCTGTGAGCAGGGTGTTTCCTCACTCCCGAGAGCATGTCAACTTTCCTATCTGGTTGACCCAAATGGCAATTTGGCCATTAATCAATCCAGTCTGAAGTTGCAGTCGAGCAATACCTGCCGTAAATATCCGCCTCCAACTCCATCCAGGGCTGCGTTTCGGTAAAACTCGTCTGCGAACATACAAGATTACTCTGCTTAAACTCTGTTACCCCCACCAATTGTCCTTCACTTACTGGAGGCATAAGCACTCTGAAGTTGTAGAATCATTCAGTACACAACCAAGAAAGTGCACGTAAACAGTGCTATACTTAAAACAAAAGCGTTGAAAAGTAGACGCTTACAAATTGGACATCAGTAACGTGGGCCTGTCTAACACTTATAAGTAGTACTAAGCAAAATAATAGCACCACATATTCAAGCGTTTCAAAAGCTTTGCCACTACTGGAACCCAAGAGGCAAATCTCCAACGACAGATTACTTGTATGTACAATCATTGGTATCCACAAACTACTCGCCGCCTGATTACACCCGTTATCACTCCTTTCGGCTTGTTTACATTTTTTAGAATGCCATTTGGACTGTGCAACTCCGAACAAATCTTCCAACGCTTCATCCACGATGTCACTCATGGCCTAAACTTTGCTTATTTCTACCTCGATGATATTTTAGTAGCCTGTTCATCGGAACAAGAGCACCTCGAGCATCTCCAAACTCACTTGCAACGCTTGAGGCAACATGGTGTCACAGTCAACCCGATTATGTGCGAACACGGCAAATCAACGGTAGTATTTATTGGCCATCTCGGTTGATTTTCGCCCTCTTTAGTATCAACAGTGGTGTGTGACAGTGTTGTTCAGCACCCGTTTTCTTCTTCAATTTGGCTATCGACGAAATCCTGGATAGTGCACTGGAGCACTGCGAACCCAGCGCCGTCGAGCAGCTCGTGGGGGACCGACTTCGGGGTTTGAAGCCTGCGGACGACATCGCCTGAAACTGTGATCCTTCACGCGCCGCACAAAATGTCCTCTGTAGGTTGGAGGTGTCTGTCGCTCAGTTTGGAATGACCATCGCATGATCGATGTGCAAGCTCATCCTGCAAGTCTGGCTGGGCGTTGCCTTACACTTTCAGATCATACATTAGGAGTGGTAGACAAGTTCGTTTACCTCGGAAACTGCCTCAGCACCGATAGTTTAACGAATGAGGTCTCACTGTGCGTCTCCAAGGCTCGGGTTGCTTTTGTCAATCTCACCCATCTCTGGCATCGAGTCGATCTGAGTCTGTCGCTGAAGGGCCGAGTTTACAATGTCACAGTGAGAGCGGCTCTGCTCTATGGCTACGATACTTAGCGTGTTCTCGCAAAGGACGTTGAGGAGCTGTCTGTTTTTGATCATTGCTGCCTTTGAGCGTTTCTGGTATAAGAAGGCAATGCCCCACTTTTGATGAAAATGTTCCACGGAGGATTTTCGGACCGGACAGTCTTTGCGGGCCACTGAGCAGCACAATTTCTCTGCGCCGACTTCAGTGGCTTGGGCATGCTCTTCGCATGCTTACTCAACCTTTACCACGCTGTACCTCCTTTGCGCGCGCAGAAGCCGGCGGAAAGCGAAAGCAGGGTGGCCAAAGTTGAACATGAGCCATGATCATGAAGGAGTTAACGTCAAAGTTAGCCGTTGTTGGGCGCTCTCGTCTCCTTAGCAGTGGTTTATGGCTCAGGAAAACGCATGGTTGGAAACACTTTCGGATTTGGTAAGAAACCTTACGAATAACGAACGGTTGTGACTCGCTATTTCCATGAACAATGGTTCATATTTTCCATTGCCCTTCGTCGTTTTATTGTATTTTCCAAATATTATGGAAGTATGTCAATAGTGCTATTTGCCTTTACATATATATATGTATATAAAGTATTTGAGCAGCATCACCACAGTGACGGCTTCCATAAACCTCGCGACAAACGATACTTATATTAACGTAACTGAATTGGTGAACACTATGTTAAGCAGTGCTTGCTCACGTAGAGCGAATTACAATTGTACGTTAATTGTGGAGGCTGACTTAAATGCGTACAAATTTGAATAGAATACACTTACTGTTTTAAAAATGGCATCCCAATTGTTGTCTCCTTAGCCTAATGGAAATAGAGAAACGAAATACCTCGACCGACTCCGTTTGGTTCTACAGAGAGTGTATGGTTATTCCACTCGGCAGATACATATTTATGCTGGTGTAGTAGTGTGACAAACTGACAAAATTGTACAACAAGCAACTTCCCGAAATATCTGCCATACTGGACCCAGAGGAATGAGATCCTCTAACTGAATGTATAACATCAAACTACAAGTTGAAACAGATAAGCCAAGTCGAGCTTGAGATCAATGAGCTAGAGTTGGGCACTTAAACCACCAAGAATTCTGCCACGTTGCTGGTCCCCTTTCCAATGACACCATCTTGCAGAACACTTTAACAAATTCACTCTGTACATTCAAAACTACTGAGTGAACAACCGTATACACCTCAGCTGTTGCAAACCATATGAAAGAGTCACAAGCCACCTTAGCAACCATCGCTGTCAAATACGGAACAGTTATGTCTACCAATAAAATCAAGCGATTTAATGTGCTACCTGTTATCAGACCAAAGTAAGTATCCGCAATCATCCAAATGGAGAACACTTGACAGTAGCATAATTCTCTTACTGTTATATGCTCAAATTGGTCCACATCCAAGGCGAACTCCATCAAAGGCAAACTTGTAGTGGACCGTTACCGAAATAGTTCGAGTCCGGAGCCAAAATACAAGCTTAGGCAAAAGTCCACACTAGAAGAAGAATTAAACACTCGCGCGTTATAGTTCTTCCTTCAGTCGCCGCTACTCCGATGCAGACTGGCGATTCGAATATATAAATCCGACTACTGTAAAGGCGTGATCGCAACGCAATCACAGACAGCAGCAAACGAAATCAGCACGGTACGAGCGCGTTACCGACGTTGTAATCAAAATTCGTGAATATAAACAATCGGCACAAAATGTGCAATAACGGAAGTGAGGAAAAGAAAGCTAAAAATAGTGCCTTCGAATCCGCTACAATCTGTTGGACAATCAGAAACATTGGGCTGCCTTCTATCCATTATTTGGGGTCCAAGCAAAGCTATCCAATATGATCCGCCTTGTGTGTCATCCAAGCTCGACAACCTACGGTGAAGCACGACTAATCCAAGTAAAGCTTTAAGCAAGAAATCATGTAGAGACCATTCTTGTTAGTCACTCGCCTCAGAATAACTTAATGAACGGTTTTCATTTTACAAATGTTAAATGGAGCGAACGTCAATAAAGTAAACTGAACTGGGGCGACTATTGCAAACAAAAAGACGCAAAAGCGCTCCTTCTCCACGGTGTCCCCGAGCTTACGACTCCAAACGAGTTAGATTCCAAAACGCTTGATTGTGATGAATGGCACTTTATCAGCGAAGTACTCGCACTCGAATATATGATCGCCGATGCTATCTCAAGGTTACCATTATCGCTTAACTACAGAGGGATTGGTCCACGAGTGAGAAAATTAACACTGCATACCAAACCAATGGCGAACAATGTGATGGAAACTTGGCTCAAACTGCGCTATTAGGTAACATCCGAAATAGATATAAAATGGATGGACACCCAACTAAATATTGATATTATCATGCGGAACATGTAACCAATGTGCACATTGCTATCAGCATGTCGCTCAAAACCGGGATGCAGTCAAAGGCTTAGGCAACTGGAGGACGTCTAAGTTTGCAGCCATCTACTAACAACAAGCACTCTACATTTCAACCCGCAATTTCGCCGGTGCTGTACAACAAAAAAGCGACCGATAGCCGACTTCACAATGGTCGGGATAATCCGTAATCCAAAACCCGCATCTACAAATACACTGTTGAGCTTTGCAGCCCTTACCTGCTGGTATATCAACTTTCAAGGTATTCACAGTTAGTCAAATGAGCTTCCTACTCTTCACTCATCCACACCCTCTGCTTACATTTAGGGAGTATCATGACTAGTGAGAGTGTCACTGATATTGCGTGCATGTAACCCCTCAGGGAGAATGAATTAAATGAACAATACCTTATGTTGATACATTAACAAGCTAACTTATTAGCACTATGCCAGTAATTGCCTGTAAAATGTTACAGTGGAGCATAACACGGCTTTCGTATAGATGCATGCTACTCAAAGGGCCCAAAGAGCCTGAGTGAAGCAAACTACTGAACTCGCCGCAAAACACGAAGTCCTTCGACAGCCAGCTGGCTCATACGCCTTCATAGAAGCCGGTGGCCATCCAGGTTGTTCATCCGCCTCCTGTTAAGTATTCACTTCAGTAATAGAATTAAGTTGTTAGTGGCGTTACAAGCGGTCACATTGGTTTTGACAAAGCGTCCTAGGAGCTTTTGTGGTATTTAATGGAGAACATGGTGGTTAGTCCCGAACCCCCACGCTATAGGACGCTGCCGCTGATTGTGGGCGACTGCTTATTCGTCTGCGAACAGCAGAGACTTGTTCACAGTTACCTTTGCAAGGAGGGCATTCGCCGATCCGCATGGTGGGTACGCGCCCGGAAGTATACAGCTCTACCGAACCAACCAGTGGTCGGTTAACTTCCGGGAATAATCTGTCAACTGTACGCCGTAACTGCGCATAGCTGCCGCGTGGCCTCCAGCAGTCGCGCGTAGGCTGAGTGTACGGCGAGGACACTCGCCCCTTTGCGGATTGAACCGGTGGCCTTACCATCGCAAACCGAGCGTACTACTCATTCGGCCACTGGCCACGTGTTTGAAGAATGTTCTGCGGACTAGGCGTGCACGTGACAAACTAACAGGTCAAAACATGCACAGGAGGTGAGATGACTTACTGCTGACGGATTGAACGTGTCAAACATAATCGTGTCAGTGCAATGTCTATGTCGTTAACAGATACAATGGGGGTCCTTGACGTCGGTCGCCGAGAGTGTTTGGAGAGGTACGAGGTGTCAATTGACAAAGCCCTATGATTGGATCCACCGTTTCAAACAAAGCGCATGGAGGTCAACGCACTATCATTCTGGTGTGTTCAATGGTCAGTTTGCTGTCAATCCGGGCAGGCTTCGGCTTGGTAGGAGGTCGATTTTTGATGGGCGCGATAGAATTCAAGCAACTTTGGCAAATTTTAGCACGATGGCTATTAAATGAGACTACTAAAATTTAAGCCAACCAACTGTAAATAAGACAACAGTCATTTGGAGAATGTATAAATAACCTACATCTGCTTCAAACAACGGTGCAACTTCCTTTGCTTCTCAGGACACCTACCCAATTGTTTGATATACCTTAGACGTTTGTACCGTATCCGGCAGAGGTTATGTTAGCATACTGAAATTAACAACGATGGTTGGTAGACATACTGCTACCGGTCTTTCGAATTGCATCGGCTATAGCGAACTAGCGGTTGTATTTTATGTTGCAGTTATACGATTTCGTCGAATTTAACATGAAGATAACATGAGGCATTCTGTCTTTAAATGTTTTCCATCAGTGTATGGATAAATGTGTAGTCATAACTATGGCTGCGGTCTACTTGAAATTACAAGCCAGCACCTACCAGAATTCAGTGGATATTTGGAACCTTCATAGGATTTCGCTCTAACCTATACTTAGTTGCTTTCGGTATTTTCTATCATCTACCGGCCACTACTTTTATATCCTATTAAGCTGCAGCTATTTGAATGATTCATGCAGTCAAACATGGACCTCACTTGCCATACCAATAGCTGGTGGAGTAAGAAGTGCAAGATTTTCTGCCCGTTTTAATCCACACTTATTTTTAACGCCCAATCACTTGGAAGCCTTGAGCGAACTCGTTTCCTTTGGAATCATCAACACCTAATAGAGACCGGAATACAGTGCTATCAGAAAACAATTAGAAAAGTCTAAATTACCTCAGAAATCTGAGCTTTCAGCACATGAGTATAAACAAAGTTGTAATAATAATGGTACTACTAATACTTAGGTATTTTTATTGTGGTACCGGGAAACCGAGCACACAAAGAGACGGATCATATTTATACATGCAGCGTCCCGGGGCACGCGGGGTTGTCAATGGTTTCAGTGTTTACAGAGTGAAAATAGGGATGTTTGTGCGAGTATTTTCATTTGGGACTGTTGTCGCCGGATGCTACCAATTCGCAGGGGTTCTCATTTGGTTATTTTCGTTGCAGCTTCGTGCTGCCATGTTGGCGGCAGTTTAAACGATGAAAAATGACCCACGATTTACTTCGGGTAAAAAAGGAAGTTGCTTGACAAGTCCCGCAGGATGGTGAGGGTAAAACTACAATTATCAAAAGCTATGTAAGTTGTCTGTTTGAGCGTTTTTCTAGTAGATACGCTGCTGAACACTAGTAGTGTAAATGGGAATTGAATACAAACGACGAGGCAATATAAGGACAGTTATAATTGTTGTACTCCGTGAGAGAACTCACAAGGAGAACACTCACTTCTGTACCTTCCCTTCGGATTTACGTAACATAGTAATTCGGTTTGGAGGTATACTTAATATATCCCAAATTAGCAGTTTATTCAAAGAAGTAATGGGGGCCAAGCGCAACATTTAATCGTTTGTTGAGAATATCCATGGTGAGGGAAGATACAACGAATTTTGGGAGAGTTCCAAGGTTGGAAAACCTGAAGAGAAAAATAGTTCCGCCGGCATTCTAGGCGGCTAAACAGAGTACACGATTTCAGTGGGTTACCTCTGAGATTAGTGTTATGGCTGAGTTTCAACAAGTGACGGCATACGTGATTAAGGTCATCCAATATTTGTTTGACTAATATGGGATCGCCTCGCAGCCTTTGGTAGCGGTCACTGAAAATTTCTAATGACTTCAGTCTTTGATGGTAGGACAGATTTGGTAGACCCTTGACGTTCTTTGTGGCCAGACTTTTTGTTTTATCTTGCACTTCTAAGTCGCGCTTCAACCAGGGTTTCCAAGCTTGGGTGGCGTATTCCAGTTGAGCGCGCAAGTAAGGATGGTGCATCACGGGGAAGATGGATAGGTCGAATCTTCCGAGTGCTGTTCGCAGCAAGCCGACGTGCTGTTTGGCTCTCTCCGCAACTGCCTCTGATTGCTTTGAACAGTTGAGTACAATTTGAATGAGCACAGCAAGGTCGCGTTCTTTGGAAGTTGTTTGCGATACTTGCGACCGAAGCCATTACACATAGCCATGCCTTTGGCGCGATTGAACAGCATGATATTTTTCCACATTTAAGGTAGGGTATTTAGAACAGACCGGTTTGAAATCGTGTTTAGCGCACGCTGAGCTTTCGTGGTAGTTCGGTTCTTTGATCGCTCGCCATAACTTGATATCATCCGCGAAGTATAGGAAATCAGAAGTACTTTCCATCTCCAGATCGTTTATGGAAATCAAGAATAGACGCGGCCCTGGGAGTCAAGAAGTATGAAAAGCATGAAGCAGTTAGAGTCATCAATAGAAATCAGATGAATATTACACGATACTACTTGATAGACTGGAAGTAATACAGTTGGAGATATTTGTAAATAACAAGTTAGGCAGTGCGAAAATAAGACAAAGTCTATATACATGTATATATTAAGGTAACTCCAATGGATCATTTCATTCAAGTTGGTAGCAGAATAATACAGACAGCATTCACAACGTTGGGATTTAAGACAGAGTGTTGTCTAGCTATTCCTAGGTCTATTTATGGAATTGAACTATTCAAGTTGTGTTTTGGGCTGCTAGATGGTTGAGATGCTTGGTGAGCTCAGTTGCATTTCTTTTAGCCTTCCCTTGTAGGTGGATATTTAGGACTTTGTGACTACGCAGAGAAAAGGTAATGTTATAAAGGGAGAATTAAACAGATAGGCAGACAAAGAGATAGATGACAATTCACTGCACAGTCAGGGCTCATTCAGTTCATCATAGTCTTGTAAAAGATGCGGAATACTGGGTGATTAGGAAAGTGGGCAAGGGTTAACCGATTTTCGGTGTAGTGATATAGAGGAAATACACCGCAGCTAAGATCGAGGCTATGGTCTAAGGAGTAAGTTAACGGGAAATATCGGTGAGAAAGTAAGCAGGTAGAGATAAAATAACTAGGAACAAGGAGCACGAAAGATTCAAGGCAGCATGAAGTAGGGTAACAAAGAACTAGTGAATTAATACAGTCATCCGTGGAACCGTCTCCCAGGGACCTGCTTCCATGCGGGGTAGTCCCAAGAGAGGTTCAACCCGCACCTCCACGCCCCATCTGGTAATTTATCAGTGTGGTTGTTGTTATTTTTTGGTAAGCTAGTCACTAAAGCCAGTCAGCTCTTTCGTCATTCATAGTATGTTGCGTTTATGATCGGGAGCACCGGTTGGCGTCATATGCCATTAAGTGTGAGTTCAGCAGTTCACATTGGGCTGTTTTTAATTTCTGCACACTTTTTATACTCACCGGTGGGTCTTTCGTGGTGGGTATACATATTGCTTAGAAGCCTCAAACCACCACTTAAGGAGTATGGCCCACTCGGGATCAACAGAATAACAGGAGAATAACATAAAAAAGTTAAATCAGGGGTAGAAATGGCAGTGAAATAGGTAGAGTAATAGCATGTCTCGCTACATTGTGGGATGCCAAATGACTAGATGTGATGAAATACTTCAAAGTTTAAAATAACAGGCAGGGTTATATTTAGGTTGGCTTCTCCTTGCAATACGTACTAGATGATGCGAGTTATCCGGATGCCATAGCCCAGCAGAATATTTAAAATCTACGAACGGGAGATAAAACAAAATACACACTTTTGCTTTTCCACCAACAAGTGGGACTTCAAGAGTGACGTTTTTGCATCAGGTTAAGGTATGCTGGAGTGTGGTTAACTTGCATTACAGGTCATATATTGTTTGGACCTGTTTTAATTAACACAGCAGTAGACCCCTGAAGACCCAATGTTTTAATTATGTTCGCGTGGTGAGAGAGGTTTCCAACTTCATTTTACATTTGTTTAGGTTCTTGCTTGACCGTACTATAAATGGTAGCTTGCTCCATATGTGAGTATACCTTACCAAGAAAAAGTTGTGGCGGATCTAATTTCCCTTTTTTACGGGTAGTAAATAACCACTATTCCTCATGGAATGAGTTGAGGAATTTTGCAAGGTAAGTTCTATTCCGGTCGTGTACACCCGGCAATGTATAATGTTGTAAAAAGTTCCTAGATTATTTCTCAGGCGGCACAGCCATAAAGGGTCTAGTTTAAGGCCGCTACAGCAGTCTTCATGATTCAGAGTGGTGGACCTGTCAATAGGGGTTTTTGTGAATGAACGCTGAATGTTTTCCAAATCTATTTGATCCGTTCTACCCAGGTGGCTATGGATATATTGTGCAGTACTCCAGCATTGGTTTCACGATAGACTTAAACATTTCCAGTCTTACTCTAAGTATATAGGCTTTCTAAGTATATAGGCTTTCCATCGCCTTGCTTTTGCTATCTGATTTGAGACATGTTCTGTAAATTTCATGGGTGCGGAATATGTTACTTCAAGGTCCCTATCTGAAGAGGAGTTTGAGATATTTGTACCTGCTAGGGTGATAGAGCCTTCCGGTCTACAACATCCATACCCAAGCACTTGCTATTTTTCAGCGAAGAATTTCATGAACTAATTTGTACTACAAGAGTCCAGCGCAGATAACTCCTCAGGTATTTTCTTAAGACTTGATCAGATGCTACCGGCTGGAAATGGGTATATTAGTTTAATATTGTTGCGGGTCCGTCAAAAATCCCCGCAAAAACACGCCAGGGACCCCGGCAGAATGGCTGTGGAAACCGAGGTCCAATTTCTCCCCACAACGCAGCAGAGCTCAGCCACTCTGAGACGCGCCCCAAACTGCGCACCTTCTGACAATGGTCATTTACAAACTACCCCCTCTTCGTGGTGACCGTTTCTCCTAACTTAATAACCCGTAGGACTGACTGTGATCGCCCTTTGTCGGTCGTAAAAGATCCTACAGAGGATCACTTGTCTTTTCTTTCTCTTCGCCTCAGTTGGGAGTCGGTCGGGTCGCGTGATTGCGTGTGCATCGTTAGCTGGCCAGCCTTCGCGTCTAAGTCATTAGAGCGCGTCTATCGTACCCCTCTCGTGTGCGTCCGTTTTCGAGGCCTCAGCGTCTATACGAACAAGTGCGGCTAAGATCGTTCCCACGCTCGTTCAATTTTCCGTCTCACCGACAGCAAAGCCAGCGTCATCAGGACAGCGCAATTCCGTTCGAGTGGTCAGCGTAACAAGCAATTATCGTAGGCGTGCCAGCGACCCTCTTATCAGGCAATTACGCAATTACCTCAAGAGGCGGCGTTCCCTCAATTATAACAGTGGCGACTCAATTATAACAGTGGCGACAGAGTTGGCGAACCATGATTGACGAATATGCCGATTTAAAACTGATGCTGCAGCAACAGCTTAAATTGATGTCCGTGCTAACCGGAAAGCTTTTCAGTTCTTCCCTTCATGCAGGTATGAGCGCCAATTCTCAGTCAGTGGACCAGGTGGTTAGCGGCATCAGCGAACTCCTGTACGACGCCAAGGCCGGAGTAACGTTCGAATCCTGGTACAAGCGGTACGAGGACCTGTTCACCGTTGACTTGGCTTGCCAGGATGACGCGTGGAAGGTCCGCCTGCTCCTGCGCAAACTTGGTACCCTCGAACACCAGAGGTACACCAATTTCATCTTGCCGAGGAACCCACGCGACGTTACCTTTGACGACACGGTCCGAACGTTGTCACAGATTTTTGGCGAGCAGTCTTCTCTGTTCAATGCTCGTTACCAATGTCTGCAGCTGGTCAAACGTGATGCCGACGACTTCATCACGTACGCAGGGATAGTCAACCGTGAATGCCAACGTTTTCAACTTGGCTCGCTCACCGAGGACCAATTCAAATGCCTGATCTTCGTCTCTGGCCTCCAATCTCCACACGATGCCGATATCCGGACGCACCTCCTGTCCAAGCTACAACAGGATGGATCAGTCACAGTCCAGACCCTGGCCGAGGAGTGTCAAACGCTGCTCAACCTGAAGCACGATTCTGCCATGATCCAGAAAGCCGCCGCACCTGGTATGGTCCAGGCAGTCACAGCACCTAGGGCGCAATCGTCCGCGCGCCCCACCCAATCCGACCGAGCGAAGTCCCCACCCTACGCATGCCGATTCTGTGGTGCCTGGCATTTCCACCGCGACTGCACATTCCGCCAGCATTGTTGTCAACGTTGGGGCAAGGTGGGGCACCGGGATGGTTACTGCCATCCTCCATCTCCCAAGGGGGCCAAAACTGGGCTGGCCCCCACCCGCGATCCAAGGAAGGGGTCACTACCCAGACGCACACCCAAACCTGGTCCGGTTGGCAGCTCGCTGAGCCTGCTGGCCACGTTCCAAATCAACGCTGCGGATCGGAGAAAATTCATCGACGTCCTGCTCAACGGTCAGTCGGTCCGATTACAGTTGGACACCGCGTCGGACATCACGATCATCTCCGAGGATCTCTGGCGATCCCTTGGCAAGCCCCCATACGAACCGACCTCCCAATCTGCCACCAGCGTCTGTGGTGGTCGCGTGCAGCTAAGTGGGCAGCTGCACTGCTCCGTCTCCTTCCGGGGCGCCACGTTCAACGCGATCTGCTACATTACAAAGGCAAAGCTCAACGTGCTTGGTCTCGACTGGCTCGAAACCCTTGGCTTGGCCGATCTTCCTCTTCGGGCCATCTGTAACGTGGTACATACTCCGACAGTGCCAAACGACCGAACTGACGACAAAGCCAGTCAATCCGCCCCCCGTGTTCCAGCATTCTCAACAAGCCTCAAAGATGCCACCACACCAATCATCAGTTCCTTGGCATCCGCCAGCAAAACCGTGGTCTCGTGTGCACATCGATTACGCTGGTCCTATCGATGGCATTTCCTATCTGGTCGTGGTCGACGCCTATTCCAAATGGCCAGAAGTGGTCGCCGTCAACCCACCAACCGCATCCGCCACTCTGGCTTGTCTACAACGAATTTTCAGTCAACATGGCCTTCCCGAGGTCTTGGTGTCCAACAATGGTACCCAGTTCACGTCTTCTATCTTCGAAGACTTTTGCCGCCGACACTGAATCGAACACCTCCGCTCACCGCCCCATCCCCAATCCAATGGTCAAGCGGAGCGATTTGTCGACACATTCAAGACAGCGCTTTTGAAATCTCGCGGGGAGGGGACCGTGGATGCGTGTCTTCAAGCGTTCCTGTTCTCGTACCGGTCCACACCGAATCCAGCTACGCCAGAAGGCCAGTCACCATCTGAAGCATTGATGGGCCGCAAGCTACGCACCACAAACGATGCACTCATTCCGACTGAGAAGCCACCTACTCAATCTGGTGCCTACAGCAAGCATAAAGAATTCGCCGTCGGAGTCCCACTCTACGCTCACGATTACCGAGCAGGTCATCCTCGCTGGATCAAAGCAACAGTGACGGCCAGACGAGGTGACATGCTGTATGATGTCTCCGTGGGTGGTGACACCTGGGTTCGCCATCGCAATCAACTTCGTCCGCGCCACGGAGCAACCTCCACGCCAGCCAGCTATCCCGCGCGCCTGCCGCTGCACATCCTGCTGGATACCTTCGGAATGGCTCCACAAAGGGAAACCACGGTCGAAGCCGCTCAATCGCCACCGCGTCTCGAAAACCCACCTTGCCGACGAACGGAAAGAATCCGGAGGTCACCGAAATCCCTCCAGGTCAATCCTCGCCAGAAGCGGTACGCTCTCTCTTCAAAGGGAGGTGCTGCGGGTCCGTCAAACATCCCCGCAAAAACGCGCCAGGGACCCCGGCAGAATGGCTGTGGAAACCGAGGTCCAATTTCTCCCCACAACGCAGCAGAGCTCAGCCACTCTGAGACGCGCCCCAAACTGCGCACCTTCTGACAGTGGTCATTTACAAACTACCCCCTCTTCGTGGTGACCGTTTCTCCTAACTTAATAACCCGTAGGACTGACTGTGATCGCCCTTTGTCGGTCGTAAAAGATCCTACAGAGGATCACTTGTCTTTTCTTTCTCTTCGCCTCAGTTGGGAGTCGGTCGGGTCGCGTGATTGCGTGTGCATCGTTAGCTGGCCAGCCTTCGCGTCTAAGTCATTAGAGCGCGTCTATCGTACCCCTCTCGTGTGCGTCCGTTTTCGAGGCCTCAGCGTCTATACGAACAAGTGCGGCTAAGATCGTTCCCACGCTCGTTCAATTTTCCGTCTCACCGACAGCAAAGCCAGCGTCATCAGGACAGCGCAATTCCGTTCGAGTGGTCAGCGTAACAAGCAATTATCGTAGGCGTGCCAGCGACCCTCTTATCAGGCAATTACGCAATTACCTCAAGAGGCGGCGTTCCCTCAATTATAACAGTGGCAACTCAATTATAACAAATATCTTCTGCAAAAATGCATGATCGTCCATTGATGGGAATCACATATGGTGTTTATCTACATCAGGAAGAGTAGTGGTCCAAGGGCACTCTCTTGGACAACTCCGCTTGTAACTTCTCTCGAGGAGGACAGTTGTTGGCCTATTTTAACCTTATGTGTCCGATCTTCTTGGCAGAATCTATACCAGCTTAGCAATGTGTTGCTGACTCCGTTTGTATGTTACCCGATCGAAGGCCTTGTGCATGTCTGGTAGATTGACCATAACTGTCATGCCGCTGTCAACGACAGACGTTGCTTGATCTAAGAATTGTGGTCGACAGGTTACACATGATCGATTCGTAAGAAAGTTGTGTTGTGCGCTGTTTAGCAGGTCAAATCTTGTTAAGAATTGTACAAGACCATTCTAGACAATTCGCTCCAGGAGGTTTGAGGCTGCCGCAATATGATTAATGGGGTGAGACCTTGTCATTGCTGCTCGGGAGCCATCTTTGTGTTTTCTCTCCATTATAGAGTTTTTCCACTGTGGAGTCAAGTACCCAATGTTTAAGGATAACGTGAGGACTTTTAACATCAGCAGGGGAATGTTGTGCTTCCATACTTGATGACAGCTTGAGGCATATCATCACACATAGATTAAAATATTGTTCCACTGCACCGTTGTTTCTTCGTGACCAGTAAGAAACGGAGGCTGTCCTCAGCGTTGAAGTTTGAGCCTGTGCTTTACACACACAGTGATGGCATTGTAAACCTTTTTATTTTACATAGGAGGAAAAAAACAATTGGGCGCACGAACCAAATGTTTTCCATGTGCGTGATCTCTACCCACGTAATTCTAGATATCGTCAGGGCACTACTACAGTGAAACATAACCTGGGCACAGGGGGGATACATTGAGACGTACTATCACTGTTTTAAGTTAGTTGAATCTATAGCACTTTCAGCTTCCTCCTTAAAGAAATCGCATTTCTGCATCGATCTTTCAATCTGAATTCAACGAGCACAAAATTTCTGAATATTAGGTGCTGCTTGTTGAGTGGTCCATCTCAAATAAGCAGATAGTATAACAGCTGAGCACAGAGAATGGGATGCTAGTGTCTGATTTGGATGTAGTCACTTAATGGAACGAAGCATTTCGAGGCCTACGTGTTCGATGGATTCAACTAGAAATCGTGAAATGGACCATCGTGAAATATCGATGGAGTAGCATGCTTTCCTTAGGGAGGCATTTGAAAAGATTCTGGATTCATTTAGCTGAGATAGATGTAGAGCACGATAAAGCATGGAGAGTTACTACGTGAAGCTACAATGAAGTTTGTTCAACATTGAAAACTTGTTCAACATAAGCGCGACTGAGTTCAACGTAGCTAATAGGCCAAGTGCAAACTCGACACGGAATTAAGTTAACCTCGTGTCACAGAAGCTGGACTGAGAACCAGAACACATAAAATCCGGGTTGGGACTAGAACAAGGTTTGGGAAACTGGTGGTGAGGATCAAAGCAAGGTATCACTGAGCGGGACGAAATTATTACAAAATAGAGCAAGCGGGAATTTTCTGCAAATAGCTTCAGATTTCTTAGAATTCAATCCCGGTCTCACGGACGAAGTTAAAAATCCAGTGTAACCAGGTTAGTATTTTTCAGTGTTTTTATATGGCTCGTAGAATTTAACTGATGTGTCAGTGGGTGATACTAAGCCAGGAACTAAAGTATATTTAAACCACAAAAATGATTACCATGTAACAAACTCAGACAAAAGACAGATCGATAAATAGCAAATTAATAAAATCTATACTGATATTCATAGAGACGATCCATTATCAAAATGCCAATCTGAAGTTTAGTGACCTGTGAGATTGACATCTAACCTTCTATCCGAGAAGCAATAACACCAAATGGCTCATCTGAAGAGAAATTGCTTTCCGTGGATAGACAACTTGCATGATAACAGCAGTTTATGCGATAAGCATAATGTTAACCTCTAGCACTATGATGTATATTGAGACTTGGTTATTGTCATCATATTTTAACAAAAATCCACGGATGTCCACATCGTTACAGTAACTTTTCGTTTAAGAAGGAAAAATGCTGCCCGGTGTTCCATTCCTCATGGATTTCTCTATCTGTTATGTTACATTCCCCATTCATCGCGTAAAAGTTAAAAGTCAGTGCAAGCGAACAAATGTTTTCAATAATTCTTCATCAGACTCGTACAGTTATATGTGGAAAATACCCGATAAACACAACGTTGGGGCTGGTAAAGTAGGTCCAGTTCACGATCACTGTTCAAGCACAGTCGCTTTTCGTTAGGTCACAACTGCAGTGTAGACACAACTCCGTGGTCCAGGCGTCACGTTTCGAGTAGGCCAAGACAGACTTAACGTTTGAGCGAACCGTCTCTTAACGTGGCTCGTACGGAAGAATCGCGATGGCCACAGCAGATTCAAGTAAGCGGCAATGGACGCACTTCGATCGATTGTCCGGCGCCTTATCGATCAGTCTGACTTGCTCAGCTAGCTTAGTTGCATGGCCAGTGTCAGTGAGATGCGTAAATATGGCATAGCTAGTTGGTTTTCCACAATCAGTCATTAGCCAGGCCGGATGGTGTACCCTAAATCTGTTAGACAGGAACCAATGTATCCTGCCCCAGAGAAGTAATAGAACGAGTAAATGCACATTGATTTGGCATGGGCGCGCTTCTTGTTTTTGAAACTAGTTGTTTCCTTTGGGCTACCGGCAAACTGGGTTCGCATTTTAGCTGTAGTGAATGTGTGTCTGAGAGGATGGGAAAGGCGCAGAGTTAGGATTCCGGCGGCAATCTCTCTATTGTATAGCACTCATAACTATATAGGTTTTCTCTGGGCTGTAAGGGTTACAGGAGCCTTCTTCCTTTGCTTCGTGTTGGCTTTCAAGAAAATATCTGGGTAATCATGTTCGCTCGGTGTCGAGCGTACGCAGTTCAGTTCTTCGGAAGAGGTGTGGTTAGAGTAAATCCTTTGCGTTCAACTCATTAGATTGAGGAACAAATTGCGTTTTGATTCCAGTGGAACAAAACTGCGGAAATTTGTGCACTGGCTATTCCAAATATGTTTTCTATATACGTGAAACTTTAACCCGCCATTCTCGAGGCGCCTCATTCCCACGTCAAAAAAGTGAAAGGTATCATTCGCTTCTACTTCGAAGGTGAAATTCAGCGCTTC
The DNA here is from genome assembly GCA_944474145.2 of Dicrocoelium dendriticum. Lineage (NCBI taxonomy): Eukaryota > Metazoa > Platyhelminthes > Trematoda > Plagiorchiida > Dicrocoeliidae > Dicrocoelium > Dicrocoelium dendriticum. Next base: position 186,059,497 of record OX104064.1, read on the forward strand.
ATGTGCCTGATTGAATACGTTAGGGATATCCTCGATGTTTCGAGGATGTTTCGACGTAACGGCGGTACAGACTGAGGTTTTTGATAGCCGATGTTAACTTATCTTGTTCCAGCATACCCATGAAAACGTCGACGATAAACGGCCCAAGTAGAGAGCCCTTGGCAACTTCATCGGACTGTCAATATAACTCAACGTTAAACAGAAAAACGATGTTGAAAAGGCACCGCGCTTATGTCAGTGAGAACCAAGAAGCTATTGACATACCAGCTTTGCCCTAAAGGAACAACAGCTCCAGTACACTTCCAACATTCATTAGCTGCTCATCCGTGAGTTTTATTGTCAGTAAGATGGAGTTGCCATGCGCCCTCCATTATGAAAGATGCTCGCTGACGCGTTCACAAGTATGCTTGAAAAATGCAACATATTCGGCCATCATGAATCTCAGCATGAACCAAAAGACCAGGCGCCTGTCTGACAGGGTCAGGGTACACCATCCGGCCTGGCTTATGACTGATTGTGGACAACCAACTAGCTAAGCCATAGTTACGCATCTCACTGACACTGGCCATGCAACTAAGCTAGCTGAGCAAGTCAGACTGATCGATAAGGCGCCGGACAATCGATCAAATTGCGTCCATTGCCGCTTACTTGAATCTGCTGTGGCCATCGCTATTCTTCCGTACGAGCCGCGTTAAGAGACGGTTCGCTCAAACGTTAAGGCTGTCTTGGCTTACTCGAAACGTGACGCCTGGACCACGGAGTTGTGTCTGTACTGCAGTTGTGACCTAACGAAAAGCGACTGTGCTTGAACAGTGATCATGAATTGGACCTACTTTACCAGCCCCAACATTGTGTTTATCAGTTATTTTCAACAGATAACTGTACTAGTCTGATGAAGAATTATTGAAAACATATGTTCGATTGCATCGAATTACAATCAGCAATGGGAATTTCACTACTGCCTTATAGTTAATATTTTTGAAAGTTTGTTATGTTGACTTGTGCCAACTACGTTTATCGTACCTGGACGAACCGTGCATAGCTGAGAAGGGTATTGAACTGCAGTTACACTGTTCATTCAAGGTTGCTTTAAAGCCAAATTGTATGAAAGTTCATGGAATATTGCTTCTGGATTTCTTGATCTACTACTCTCCGTGGTGCAGCATCATGTACTTCGCCGAAAACAGTCTTACTGTACAAAATTGATTCTAGCCCGAGCAGTGTGGACAGAGTCAGCCGATGCAAGACTGGGAGTCAACATCGTCTACCTGGACTTCTCAAAAGCTTCCGATCGTTTGGGCTGTCGCATTCTTCTGCACAAAATCCGAGGCTATGGAATCGGTTGTATCGACAGCTTCCTCAATCAACGTCAGCTGAAGGTGAGAGTGCGTAGCTTCATTTCCGACCTAATTGACGTTTAGTTGGCGTGCCCTACGGATCGACACTCGGGCCACATTTATTCCTATCATTCATTAACGATCTAGCCTGTGTACTGCAGCCGATTCCTTACTATTTGCAGATAAGGTATAAATTTGGCATGACATCAGGACAGTGGATGATCACATGGCATTGTAGAGCGATTTCGACTGACCTTAGAAAAAGTCATCCGATAACCTGCTCCAGTTCCACATGGTGAAGTGCAAAGTAGTGTGCGTACGGCATGAGCTTACTCATGAATATCGACTTGAGGACCAGCAGTTCCAAAGTGGTTTTCTGGAAAGCTACCTCGAGGTGATAGTGCCACATGATCTTGACTACTCGAGATATGCTGAAAATATATCGGAACCACTGAACATCTTGGAGTCTTAGCGAGGATTTCAGAACTTTCGCAAATGCTGAACGCCTAGATGAGGCCTCACGTGGAATATGCGGTTCAGACTTAGTGTTCCTGAGGCGAGCGCAACGTCGATGCACTTGAAGCAGCACAACGTAGAGTAAATCAAACTCGTTAGAGGATTGTTTCCTCTCTCCTACCGGTGCAGAGTGCAGTTCCTGTGATTATACAGTTGTGAATATCGACGTCAGCAAGGAGACCCAATCCTGGTTTATTTAATATCGAAGTGCCAAAGCCACCGATGTCGCAACTTGTTGCAGCGGAGACAAAATACCAAAATCAGAGGCCATCAGCTCAAACTGGCTACCCTCTACAGTCGACTTGATTGCCGACAAAACGTTCTCTCCCTCCATCTGTCCCGTGCCCAGAATGTTCTTGCGACTCAAGTCATCATTGCCCCTACAGTAACTCCATTAAAGAACCGTCTTGATGAAACGCTTTCAAACTTGCGTTACTAGATATACTCCTTTCCACTTGGAGGACGAAACAACGCAAAACCTAAACATGTGCTTAACGGCCCTCTCCCCAACTTGGCGGTAAGCATACGTGCATAAGTGTCGTTGTAAGTAGCATGGATGTAGCTAAAATGTATTACAGTATTACATCGGTCAAATGAAGCAACATACGAGTGATCATTGTCGTTTCTTTTTTTATTTCTTATGGATTCGTTAAACTAAAACAGCTCTCTATACTATTTTGTGTGGGCACATCTTATTTCTATCTCCAACTATCGTTATGAAGTAGTGCATTTAAATCCATCGCAATGAGGCTGGACCTTACCGTGGTGCGATGGTTTGTGTGCCTCAGCGATCCGTTGAGCTATGCTGGGTGGTGCTTTTGCACCTTCAGAGTCACTCATACCAGATTGGTCAATGGTTAGAGGTCAGACAAACTCAGCCTCCTGGTCCTCCAGGTTGGGGGTTGGAATGAGGGTGGCACCTTATTCCTTAAAGCGGACTCCTTGTAGTCCAACACCAAACCCGCTGCCTTGCGGTCAGGTTTTTGAACCAAAGGCTTTGGTTGAGAACCCTAATCGTTCTCCTGTCTAGGCCTGGGCAGCCTGACAGTATCCTGCCCACGCAATACAATGAATCACACTTCAAACAAATTGCTGATGCTCTGGCCACCGCAGAGGATAATCAACGGTGCCCTATCTGCTGCATCGAGCAGGGTGGATAGGGGTTTGGATGCTACTGCTCAAGCCTTCCCTTCTTCTTATTCCCCATCTTACGCTTTTTCACTCTTACCGTCCCTTCCAACTTCACTTACATCCCCCCAGTTTTCAAACCCCCGATTCTTGGGCCCTCCACCAACATGCTTTGCTAGGCGTTTATCTTTTGGTTTCAACTCACACGCAAACACAGAGCGTCACTCCTGTCCTGTCGACAAGCCCCCGTCCAACCAATCGGTCCACTCCAATTCATCGTGTTTCATTTGGAGCCCATGATTTTCCTTCAGACTGGCATGCCTTAATGTACGCACACTACTACAGATCGGTCAACAGGCAGCACTTGCCCGAACATTGGAGACCCTCTCGATCGATATCTGCTGCTTATCAGAGACCCGCCTGCAAGACTCGAGCACTGGGCTCACTCTGCGATCCCCTTCAGGTGACGCAAGCAGTATTTTCTCATTGCGCCTATCAGGTGACGATGCAGCTTCGAGCACCGACCAAGCTGGTGTTGACATTGCTCTGAATCCCCGGGCTGAAGCTGCTCTGGTTGATTGGATTCCAATCAGTAGCCGGATGCGTGCGGTCCGATTGGCTGGCTCCTCTAAAGCTTCGAAGTCGTGTGGGACTAATAGATGTCTATTCATCATCGCTGCCTACGCGCCCACAAACTGTAGCGATGATTCGGTAAAGAACGACATCTACCACCAACTGACCCAACCCCTTCGCCACAGAAGAAGTACGGACACTTGTGCTGGCAGGGGGACCTGAACGCACAAGTTGGCAAGTTGTCCACTGATGAAATGCATTTGGGCGGTCAGCACTGTGTAGGCTCATGTAAGGATAACGGTGAGCGGTTACTTCATTTGTGTGAAGATGCTCGCTTATTTCTTGCGAGCACTAATTTCCGACACAGCACCCGCCGGAGGGTGACTTGGCGCCCACCAGCCTCGAACCAGCTATGGACGCAGAGCGATCACATTGCTATTAGTTACCGCTGGAGAGGCTGCATCCAGAATTGTCGCTCGATTTGGAGCACATGTGTGGACACCGATCATGCACTTGTATGTGCTGACATGCGGATGCGCTTTGGAGGACGCCCACGACGACGCTGTGAGCGCATTGACACCAGCCAACTGACAAAGCCAGCTGTTCTGAATGCGTATCGATGTACGCTGACATGTGAGTTGAGTAATCGCTCACTGGAGACAATTGATGGTCACTGGTCACATGTTCGCCAGACCTTACTAGCAGCGGGCAAATCCTCATGTGGTATGTCTGATCGCCAACATGGACATTGGGTCTCTTCTCGGTCTCTGGAACTTATCGGCGCTCGCCGGCATATCCCGGCTGGAAGCGAGCACAATGAAACTCGCAAAGAGCTCCTGGCAAAACTCCGCGCTAGCCTGAAGAGAGACCGCGAATCTTGGTGGTCTCATCGTGCGTCAGAGATGGAAGTGGCCGCTGCCCTTGGCAACCATCATAAGTTATTCCGTCTGATACGGCAAACGGGCAGCAGGAGACCTGGTGTTAGTGAAACAATTTGCGATGAGAGTGGACAGCCTATCCAAAATCTGTCAAAACGTTTGGAGCGTTTGGCTGAGCATTTTGAAAAGCAATTTAATCGACTAGAATTGTCCGATTCGCCGGTCGCTGATCGCCCTGCTCCGTGGGCTGTCCCTTTGGATATACCCTCTCGCTCAGAAGTCGAAAGTGAGATCCTACTGTTGAAGTTGAACAAAGCCGCGAGACCAGATGATCTTCTCCCAGCCCTCTTCAAATTCGGAGCCCCTGCTCTTGTGGATGCTTTGCATGAATTACTAGTGAAACTCTGGGAGCAGGAGCCTGTCCCAAACGATTGGAGCCGCTCCTTTATTGTTCCCATCTTCAAAGGCGGCTCGCGCTCGGAATGCGGTAACCATAGAGGAATCAGTCTGATCTCCATCGCCTCCAAATTACTCGCGTCCATAATTCTCCACAGACTGACTGGCGCTCGTGAAAGCCAGATTCGTGAGGAGCAAGCCGGGTTTCGTCGGGGTCGTGGCTGCATCGACCACATCTTCACCTTGCGTCAGTTGTTG
>OX104064.1:186064618-186111655 GCA_944474145.2 Dicrocoelium dendriticum
CTCAAGAGGCGGCGTTCCCTCAATTATAACAGTGGCAACTCAATTATAACAAATATCTTCTGCAAAAATGCATGATCGTCCATTGATGGGAATCACATATGGTGTTTATCTACATCAGGAAGAGTAGTGGTCCAAGGGCACTCTCTTGGACAACTCCGCTTGTAACTTCTCTCGAGGAGGACAGTTGTTGGCCTATTTTAACCTTATGTGTCCGATCTTCTTGGCAGAATCTATACCAGCTTAGCAATGTGTTGCTGACTCCGTTTGTATGTTACCCGACCGAAGGCCTTGTGCATGTCTGGTAGATTGACCATAACTGTCATGCCGCTGTCAACAACAGACGTTACTTGATCTAAGCATTGTGGTCGACAGGTTACACATGATCGATTCGTAAGAAAGTTGTGTTGTGCGTTGTTTAGCAGGTTAAATCTTGTTAAGAATTGTACAAGACCATTCTAGACAATTCGCTCCAGGAGGTTTGAGGCTGCCACAATATGATTAATGGGGTGAGACCTTGTCATTGCTGCTCGGGAGCCATCTTTGTGTTTTCTCTCCATTATAGAGTTTTTCCACTGTGGAGTCAAGTACCCAATGTTTCAGGATAACGTGAGGACTTTTAACATCAGCAGGGAAATGTTGTGCTTCCATACTTGATGACAGCTTGAGGCATATCATCACACATAGATTAAAATATTGTTCCACTGCACCGTTGTTTCTTCGTGACCAGTAAGAAACGGAGGCTGCCCTGAGCCTTGAAGTTTGAGCCTGTGCTTTACACACACAGTGATGGCACTGTAAACCTTTTTACTTTACGTGGGAGGAACAAAACATTTGGGAGCACGAACCAAATGGTTTCCATGTGCGTGACCTCCACCCACGTAATTCTAGATATCGTCAGGGCACTACTACAGTGAAACATAACATGGGCACAGGGGGTATACATTGAGACGGACTATCATTGTTCTCAGTCAGTTGAATCTATAGAACTTTCAGCTTCCTCCTTAAAGAAATCTTATTTCTGCGTAGATCTTTCAATCTGAATTCAACGAGCGCAAACTTTTCTGAATATTAGGTGCTGCTCTTTGAGTGGTCAATCTCAAATAAGCAGATAGTATAACAGCTGAGCACACGGAATGGGATGCTAGCATCTGATTTGGATGTAGTCACTCAGTGGAGCGAAGCATTTAGAGGCCTACGTGTTCGATGGATTCAACTAGAAATCGTGAAATGGACCATCGTGAAATATCGATGGAGTAGCATGCTTTCCATAAGAAGGCATTTGCAAAGATTCCGGATTCATTTAGCTGAGATAGATGTAGAGCACGATAAAGCATGGAGAGTTACTACGTGAAGCTACAATGAAGTTTGTTCAACATTGAAAACTTGTTCAACGTAAGCACGACTGAGTTCAACGTAGCTAATAGGCCAAGTGCAAACTCGACACGGAATTAAGTTAATATAGTGTCGCAGAAGATGGACTGAGAACCAGAACACATAAAATCCGGGTTGGGACTAGAACAAGGTTTGGGAAACTGGCGGTGAGAAGTAAAGCGAGATATCACTGAGCGAAACGCAATTGTTACATAATAGAACAAGCGGGAATTTTCTGCAAATAGCTTCAGATTTCTTAGAATTCAATCCCGGTCTCACGGATGAAGTTAAAAATCCAGTGTAACCAGGTTAGTATTTTTCAGTGCTTTTATATGGCTCGTAGAATTTAACTGATGTGTCAGTGGGTGATACTAAGCCAGGAACTAAAGTATACTTAAACCACAAAAATGATTACCATGTAACAAACTCAGACAAAAAACAGATCGATAAATAGCAAATTAATAAAATCTATACTGATATTCATAGAGACGATCCATTATCAAAACGCCAATCTGAAGTTTAGTGACCTGTGAGATTGACATCTAACCTTCTATCCGAGAAGCAATAACACCAAATGGCTCATCTGAAGAGAAATTGCTTTCCGTGGATAGACAACCTGCATGATAACAGCAGTTTATGCGATAAGCATAATGTTAGCCTCTAGCACTATGCTGCATATTGAGACTTGGTTATTGTCATCACATTTTAACAAAAATCCACGGATGTCCACATCGTTACAGTAACTTTTCGTTTAAGAATGAAAAATGCTGCCCGGTGTTCCATTCCTCATGGATTTCTCTATCCGTTATGTTACATTCCCCATTCATCGCGTAACAGTTAAAAGTCAATGCAAGCGAACATATGTTTTCAATAATTCTTCATCAGACTAGTACAGTTATCTGTTGAAAATAACTGATAAACACAACGTTGGTGCTGGTTAAGTAGGTCCAATTCATGATCACTGTTCAAGCACAGTCGCTTTTCGTTAGGCCACAACTGCAGTACAGACACAACTCCGTCGTCCAGGCGTCACGTTTCGAGTAAGCCAAGACAGACTTAACGTTTGAACGAACCGTCTCTTAACGCGGCTCGTACGGAAGAATCGCGATGGCCACAGCAGATTCAAGTAAGCGCCAATGGACGCAATTTGATCGATTGTCCGGCGTCTTATCGATCAGTCTGACTTGCTCAACTAGCTTAGTTGCATGGCCAGTGTCAGTGAGATGCGTAACTATGGCTTAGCTAGTTGGTTGTCCACAATCAGTCATAAGCAAGGCCGGATGGTGTACCCTAAATCTGTTAGACAGGAACCAATGTATCCTGCCCCAGATAAGTAATAGAACGAATAAATGCACATTGATTTGGCGTGGGCGCGCTTCTTGTTTTTGAAACTAGTTGTTTCCTTTGGGCTACCGGCAAACTGGGTTCGCATTTTAGCTGTAGTGAATGTGTGTCTGAGAGGATGGGAAAGGCGCCGAGTTAGGATTCCGGCGGCAATCTCTCCATTGTATAGCACTCGTAAATATATAGGTTTTCTGTGGGCTGTAAGGGTTACAGGAGCCTTCTTCCTTTGCTTTGTGTTGGCTTTCAAGAAAATATCTGGGTAATCATGCTCCCTCGGTGTCCAGCGTATGCAGTTCAGTTCTTCGGAAGAGGTGTGGTTAGAGTAAATACTTTCCGCTCAACTAATTAGACTGAGGAACAAGTTGCGTTTTGATTCCAGTGGAACAAAACTGCGGAAATTTGTGCACTGGCCATTCCAAATATGTTTTCTATATACGTGAAACTTTAACCCGCCATTCTCGAGGCGCCTCATTCCCACGTCAAAAAGTGAAAGGTATCATTCGCTTCTACTTCGAAGGTGAAATGCAGCGCTTCATGTGCCTGATTGAATACGTTAGGGATATCCTCGATGTTTCGAGGATGTTTCGACGTAACGGCGGTACAGACTGAGGTTTTTGATAGCCGATGTTAACTTATCTTGTTCCAGCATCCCATGAAAACGTCGACGATAAACGGCCCAAGTAGAGAGCCCATGGCAACTCCATCGGACTGTCAATATAACTCAACGTTAAACAGAAAATCGATGTTGAAAAGGCACCGCGCTTATGTCAATGAGAACCAAGAAGCTATTGACATACCAACTTTTCCCTAAAGGAACAACAGCTCCAGTACACTTCCAACATTCATTAGCTGCTCATCCGTGAGTTTTATTGTCAGTAAGACGGAGTTGCCATGCGCCCTCCATTATGGAAAGGATGCTCGCTGACGCGTTCACAAGTATGCTTGAAAAATGCAACTTATTCGGCCATCATGCATCTCATCATGAACCTAAAGACCAGGCGCCTGTCTGACAGGGTCAGGGTACACCATCCGGCCTGGCTTATGACTGATTGTGGAAAACCAACTAGCTAAGCCATAGGTTACGCATCTCACTGACATTGGCCATGCAACTAAGCTAGCTGAGCAAGTCAGACTGATCGATAAGGCGCCGGACAATCGATCGAAGTGCGTCCATTGCCGCTTACTTGAATCTGCTGTGGCCATCGCTATTCTTCCGTACGAGCCGCGTTAAGAGACGGTTCGTTCAAACGTTAAGTCTGTCTTGGCTTACTCGAAACGTGACGCCTGGACGACGGAGTTGTGTCTGTACTGCAGTTGTGGACCTAACGAAAAGCGACTGTGCTTGAACAGTGATCATGAATTGGACCTACTTAACCAGCCCCAACGTTGTGTTTATCAGTTATTTTCAACAGATAACTGTACTAGTCTGATGAAGAATTATTGAAAACATATGTTCGATTGCATCGAATTACAATCAGCAATGGGAATTTCACTACTGCCTTATAGTTAATATTTTTGAAAGTTTGTTATGTTGACTTGTGCCAACTACGTTTATCGTACCTGGACGAACCGTGCATAGCTGAGAAGGGTATTGAACTGCAGTTACACTGTTCATTCAAGGTTGCTTTAAAGCCAAATTGTATGAAAGTTCATGGAATATTGCTTCTGGATTTCTTGATCTACTACTCTCCGTGGTGCAGCATCATGTACTTCGCCGAAAACAGTCTTACTGTACAAAATTGATTCTAGCCCGAGCAGTGTGGACAGAGTCAGCCGATGCAAGACTGGGAGTCAACATCGTCTCCCTGGACTTCTCAAAAGCTTCCGATCGTTTGGGCTGTCGCATTCTTCTGCACAAAATCCGAGGCTATGAAATCGGTGACACTGTGGTCAATTGTATCGGCAGCTTCCTCAATCAACGTCAGCTGAAGGTGAGAGTGCGTAGCTTCATTTCCGACCTAATTGACGTTTAGTTGGTGTGCCCTACGGATCGACACTCTGGCCACATTTATTCCTATCATTCATTAACGATCTAGCCTGTGTACTGCAGTCGATTCCTTACTATTTGCAGATAATGTATAAATTTGGCATGACATCAGGACAGTGGATGATCACATGGCATTGTAGAGCGATTTCGACTGACCTTATAAAAAGTCATCCGATAACCTGCTCCAGTTCCACATGGTGAAGTGCAAAGTAGTGTGCGTACGGCATGAGCTTACGCATGAATATCGACTTGAGGACCAGCAGTTCAAAAGTGGTTTTCTGGAAAGCTACCTCGAGGTGATAGTGCCACATGATCTTGACTACTCGAGATATGCTGAAAATATATCGGAACCACTGAACATCTTGGAGTCTTAGCAAGGATTTCAGCACTTTCGCAAATGCTGAACGCCTAGGTGAGGCCTCACATGGAATATGCGGTTCAGACTTAGTGTTCCTGAGGCGAGCGCAACGTCGATGCACTTGAAGCACCACAACGTAGAGTAAATCAAACTCGTTAGAGGATTGTTTCCTCTCTCCTACCGGTGCAGAGTGCAGTTCCTGTGATTATACAGTTGTGAATATCGATGTTAGCAAGGAGACCTAATCCTGGTTTATTTACTATCGAAGTGCCAAAGCCACCGATGTCGCAACTTGTTGCAGCGGAGACAAAATACCGAAATCAGAGGCCATCAGCTCAAACTGGCTACTCTCTACAGTCGACTCGATTGCAGACAAAACATTTTCTCCCTCCATCTGTCCCGTGCCCAGAATGTTTTGCGACTCAAGTCATCATTGCCCCTACATTAACGCCATTAAAGAACCGACTTGATGAAACGCTTTCAAAATTGCGTTACTAGATATACTCCGTTCCACTTGGAGTACGAAACAACGCAAACCTAAACATGCGTTTAACGGCCCTCTCCCCAACGTGGCGGTAAGGATACGTGCATAAGTGTCATTGTAAGTAGCATGGATGTAGCTAAAATGTATTACAGTATTACATCGGTCAAATGAAGCAACACACGACTGATCATTCTCGTTTTCTTATTTATTTCTTATGGATTCGTTAAACTAAAACAGCTCTCTATACTATTTTGTGTGGGCACATCTTATTTCTATCTCCAACTATCGTTATGAAGTAGTGCATTTAAATCCAATCGCAATGAGGCTGGACCTTACCGTGTTGCGATGGTTTGTGTGCCTCAGCGATCCGTTGAGCTATGCTGGGTGGTGCTTTTGCACCTTCAGAGTCACTCATACCAGATTGGTCAATGGTTAGAGCCAGACAAACTCAGCCTCCTTGTCCTCCAGGTTGGGGGTTGGAATGAGGGTGGCACCTTATTCCTTAAAACGGACTCCTTGTAGTCCAACACCAAACCCGCTGCCTTGCGGTCAGGTTTTTGAACCAAAGGCTTTGGTTGAGAACCCTAATCGTTCTTCTGTCTAGGCCTGGGCAGCTTGACAGTATCCTGCCCACGCAATACTATGAACCTTACGTCAAACAAATTGCTGATGCTCTGGCCACCGCAGAGGATAATCAACGGTGCCCTATCTGCTGCATCGAGCAGGGTGGATAGGGGTTTGGATGCTACTGCTCAAGCCTTCCCTTCTTCTTATTCCCCATCTTACGCTTTTTCACTCTTACCGTTCCCTTCCAACTTCACTTACATCCCCTCAGTTTTCAACCCCCGATTCTTGGCCCTCCCCCAACATGCTTTGCTAGGCATTTATTTTCTAGTTTCAACTCACATGTGAACGCAAAGCGTCACTCCTCTCCTGTCGACAAGCCCTTGTCCAACCAAGCGGTCCATTCCAGTTCATCGGCTACCACTTGGAGCCCCCGATCCTCCTTCAGATTGGCATGCCTTAATTTACGCACACTACTACAGATCGGTCAACAGGCAGCACTTGCCCGAACATTGGAGACCCTCTCGATCGATATCTGCTGCTTATCAGAGACCCGCCTGCAAGACTCGAGCACTGGGCTCACTCTGCGATCCCCTTCAGGTGACGCAAACAGTATTTTCTCATTGCGCCTATCAGGTGACGATGCAGCTTCGAGCACCGACCAAGCTGGTGTTGACATTGCTCTGAATCCCCGGGCTGAAGCTGCTCTGGTTGATTGGATTCCAATCAGTAGCCGGATGCGTGCGGTCCGATTGGCTGGCTCCTCTAAAGCTTCGAAGTCGTGTGGGACTAATAGATGTCTATTCATCATCGCTGCCTACGCGCCCACAAACTGTAGCGATGATTCGGTAAAGAACGACTTCCACCCGCCAACTGACTCAGCACCTTCTCCACAGAAGAAGCACGGACACAGTTGTTCTGGCGGGGGATATGAACGCACAAGTTGGCAAGTTGTCCACTGATGAAATGCATTTGGCGGTTAGCCCGGTGTAGGCTCCCGTAATGATAACGGTGAGCGGTTACTTCATTTGTGTGAAGATGCTCGCTTATTTCTTGCGAGCACTAATTTCAGACACAGCACCCGCCGGAGGGTGACTTGGCGCCCACCAGCCTCGAACCAGCTATGGACGCAGAGCGATCACATTGCTATTAGTTACCGCTGGAGAGGCTGCATCCAGAATTGTCGCTCGATTTGGAGCACATGTGTGGACACCGATCATGCACTTGTATGTGCTGACATGCGGATGCGCTTTGGAGGACGCCCACGACGACGCTGTGAGCGCATTGACACCAGCCAACTGACAAAGCCAGCTGTTCTGAATGCGTATCGATGTACGCTGACATGTGAGTTGAGTAATCGCTCACTGGAGACAATTGATGGTCACTGGTCACATGTTCGCCAGACCTTACTAGCAGCGGGCAAATCCTCATGTGGTATGTCTGATCGCCAACATGGACATTGGGTCTCTTCTCGGTCTCTGGAACTTATCGGCGCTCGCCGGCATATCCCGGCTGGAAGCGAGCACAATGAAACTCGCAAAGAGCTCCTGGCAAAACTCCGCGCTAGCCTGAAGAGAGACCGCGAATCTTGGTGGTCTCCTCGTGCGTCAGAGATAGAAGTGGCCACTGCCCTTGGCAACCATCATAAGTTATTCCGTCTGATACGGCAAACGGGCAGCAGGAGACCTGGTGTTAGTGAAACAATTTGCGATGAGAGTGGACAGCCTATCCAAAATCTGTCAAAACGTTTGGAGCGTTTGGCTGAGCATTTTGAAAAGCAATTTAATCGACTAGAATTGTCCGATTCGCCGGTCGCTGATCGCCCTGCTCCGTGGGCTGTCCCTTTGGATGTACCCTCTCGCTCAGAAGTCGAAAGTGAGATCCTACTGTTGAAGTTGAACAAAGCCGCGAGACCAGATGATCTTCTCCCAGCCCTCTTCAAATTCGGAGACCCTGCTCTTGTGGATGCTTTGCATGAATTACTAGTGAAACTCTGGGAGCAGGAGCCTGTCCCAAACGATTGGAGCCGCTCCTTTATTGTTCCCATCTTCAAAGGCGGCTCGCGCTCGGAATGCGGTAACCATAGAGGAATCAGTCTGATCTCCATCGCCTCCAAATTACTCACGTCCATAATTCTCCACAGACTGACTGGCGCTCGTGAAAGCCAGATTCGTGAGGAGCAAGCCGGGTTTCGTCGGGGTCGTGGCTGCATCGACCACATCTTCACCTTGCGTCAGTTGTTGGAACACCGCCACACATATTGCCGGCCCACCATAGTCGTGTTCCTCGACATCTAAGGTGCCTTCGATTCGGTTGATCGATGTGCCCTTTGGAATTGTCTACTCAGGAAGTGTGTGCCCGAGAAATATGTAAATATTATGCAAGCATTATATGGGCGTAGCACGGGCAGAGTGAGGGCTTACGGCAAGCTGTCGCCACCCTTTAATATCTCCAGCGGTGTGAGACAAGGATGCCCGCTGTCACCTTTCCTCTTCAACTTCGCTATTGAGGAGGTCATGGAGTTTGCATTTACAGGACATGACTTGGAAGGTGTGGAGCTACTCCCAGGAGAACGACTTCTTCACTTGGAGTATGCTGACGACATCGCCCTCATTTGTGACAGCTCCCAGAAGTGCCAAGCCGAGCTAGACAGATTAGCACTGGCTGTCAGCCGCTTCGGACTTTGCTTTGCACCATCGAAGTGCAAAGCGCTCATCCAAGATTGGCAGGGATCGCCTCCTGCGCTGACCCTTGGTGGGGATCAGCTAGAAGTCGTTCAGAAATTCAATTACCTGGGAAGTTGTATCAGCGCCCTTGGGATCGAAGACGAGATCACGAACCGTATAGAGAAAGCTCGAAGTGCTTTTGCTAACCTTCGCCACTTACGGCGGCGGCGCGACATCACTCTCGCCCTGAAGGGTAGAGTGTACAATGCAGCGGTACGTTCGACCTTACTGTACGGTTGCGAAACCTGTCCCCTAAGATCGGCGGACATGAAGAGGCTAGTTACGTTCGGCCATAGGTGCATTCGCAGTTTGGCTCACATCTGGTGGGAACACCGCGTGAGTAACGAGCGTGTTCGACGCATTGTTTACGGCCCAGGAAAAGGATCTGAACCGCTCAGCACCGTTATTTCCCGCACCAGGCTCCGATGGCTCGGCCACGTGTTACGCATGCCAGCCCACCGACTCCCTCGACGGGCCTTGTTTGCTCACCGGGGATGTGGGTGGAAGAAGAGGAGAAGTGGCCAAGAGATGACTTGGTCCAGAGGAATGAAGTCCCTCACTTCGGAGCTAGCCTCGGTTGGAGCTTCACGGCTCCCTGGTTGGGGTCCAAGAGACGGTGAACACGTTTGGCTGGATACACTTGCTGACATGGCAAGGAGCCGACCTCAGTGGCGTTCATGCTGTGAGTTTCTTTGTCCCTCCCCATCCCTTTTAGCCTCCCCATCCATCTACGATGTCATTTCCTAGGGTAAAACATAATATTTTTTTCTTTTTGCCTAGTGGCTAGCTGGAAGCTTACCGGAACAATGCCTATCCGTTGCTGGTAGCTCAGCTGGCATGCAACTGTTGTATTTATTTTTCCTTTGTGTATTGTATTGTATTGTATGTATGGATTTCCTTCATGTATTGCGGCACAATAGCGGAGGTGTTTTTCCCACCTCTAGCTGATGTGTATAATGATGATGATGATGAGTGCATTTAAATAGGTAGACGCTTAAAATAACGCTTTACTTATTCGATGATCCTTTCAATTTTAATTTTTACTCCAACTATCCTACCGGACTTGTCAAGCACATACTTTTACCCGTGATAAATCATTCTTCATTGGTCATTATTAGCAAATACGAAGTGTCAGACATAAGATCGCTTGATCTCTGACGGTTGTAACAAAGGCGGAGACTCTCGCTCAGTCAGCACTGGCTTACTGGGCATGAGCATTTTAAGTGTCCTTCTTAGTGTGAGCAGTTCAAACATTTGTTGCCTTCAAACAACAAGTAAGGCATGCTAATCGACTTCATTTAGTAAGGCATGCCAGTACACGGGATAAGCTGCCGCTGAAAGGGAGAACGAGAGATTGCCGACAAGTAGATCTTATCTATAAGTGTTTCTTTTGTACCAAATATTTTAGAGTTCGAACTTCAGCAATATATTAACGGACCTTGGCGCAATGAAATATAGGATAAAACTAGCTTCCAAATAAACACCTTACACCATAATATAACTCTTGTTTATTGATGGTTTACAATTATTTCAAGATTCAGTAGTCAAGTGTATCCAAAAATGTGCCTTATGAACCTATGAATGTTAGTTATTCAGGCGTACTATAGGTGGCCTTTTGCAGTTGAAAGTGTTTCAGATATATTTGTGATCGTACTGTTCCTAGTCAAGCGAAGCCAAGTAGAAATAAGCTTTGTACACCACAGTAGGTGCATTATCAGCATTTAAACTATCACTGGGGATACACTGAATGAATGGGATCAGTTAAAATTACATAAACACAAATCGAAGAATTAAATAGTCAATGGTATGTAGATGTCATTCTAGCAATCGCATGCGCAAAAGCACTTGTGACTTTCTTAGGGTCGACAAGCAAGGGTGACAAATAACTCAAGATTGTGTTACGATACGAAGAAGTGCGAGAGTATAATATCCTAACTTTTGAGCGTATGTGTGACAGAGATAACATTTTTGTAAGTGAATTGTTTAGCGGATGAAAGTGGACACTTATGGCCTTAGAAGACATTCATGCAAGCGCCGATATGCTGACAAACAGTAAAAGAAAAAATGGAATCTCTAGGCAGGCCACCATATATAGGAATATGTTTAATCAATCGTACAATCAAAACATATTCCTTTTGCAGTAGTTCAGGAGGGATTACTGGGGAAATGTACAACCAGTGGGGTAATATACATGCATTTACAAATCGCAAAATTATGCTTCGCGGTGCGGAGAACTTCTTGATTCGGAAAGAATAAAAAGGTAACTTCGTGACCTTGTGAAACGTCTTCAAAAATGCATGGACATAGTGAGATTTTGGGAAAAATAGACAGATAATTGACGGTGGATAAAATAAGCATAGATTTGTCCTCCAAAGTTAGTAGAGTAGAGGCCTCTAAAATTACGTGCAGGTTATCAGGGCGGAGAGATGAAAATGTTACATCCGTATATTTCAAAGCATTAAGGCTAAGTGACCCGGTTAAATACTGGCTCACAAGTTCGTCTAAACCACATTGAAGAGTAGACGTCCCGATGGTGGAAGCTTTGCACTTCCAGATAACATCGTCAGTGTATTTTTATCCGATGAATGTTGAAGGTATGGGAAGTCTTTCAACATATAAAGAGAATAAAAGGGGTGAGTGGATCGAACTCTGCAAACCACCACAGTTGGCGCAGAGCAGACAGAAGCTTTCGCCGTTTAACTGAATAAAGTGCGTAGGATCAGCGAATTAGCCACGCAAAAAGTTACAAATATTAGGGTGGACTCCGTACAAATAAAATAGATTAAGCAGAACTGATCGGTAAAGACTCCGGAACGACTTTGCATAGTCAAGGAAGGGAAGTCGTACGTACCTGCACATTTTACCTAGCGCCGAGGCTATTGAATGTACAAGGTACGAGACAGCCTCAAACGTGGAGCGCTCCGGTCTAAACGGAAACTTGTAGACATCATATGCACAAGTGGCTGTAAAACTCCGTGTTACTAGTAGCTATGCAATGGCTTTTAAGAGCACGGAAGTGCATGCAATAGGCCGATACCATTGCCGTCCCCTTTTAGGAATTTGCGTTAATCTGGAGGACCTCCAGAGGTCGGGGATGACTCCGGTCATGAGACACTTGTTAAAAATATCAGTCGGAGTAATGTAAGGGAATCAGCGCACTGCTTCGAAACACTGGTAGGAAATCATCATGACCACTAGCTTGGTTTGAATTTAGCTTCTTTAGTTCTCCATTGACGTCAGCTTGATCAAATAAGACGGCTGGGCCTTAGCTAGTGAAGCAGGGTAATGGAAAAGCGTTTGACGGAGAGGAACAAAATTCAGAATTGAGTTCGTCATCATCTAATATTCGAGTACAACCGATGGTAATTTTACCACAGATTTGCTTCCACGGCCTCCAGAGCTCACGGCAGTTATGGTTTCCCAATACCGTTTCGATGTTTAAAATGTTTGGTCTTGTTATTTCAGCTTTACTTGCTAAACTCAGTCTTTTGGCTCGGGTGCCCAATTTGCATTCGAAGTTTTTTCAGCAGGGGGAAGAAAATCTATCCGCTCACAAGTAGATCGTCTCGATATTGCAGCATAGGTGGAAGCCAAGAGCTACTTTACGCGTGAGATGATCACATTGAAGCGATAGATCTACATCTGTAAAAACTGAAAAAATGGTTGAAGAAAGGATTGCTTGAATTCGTGCGATATTTTCCGCCGAGCAATCGCGTCGTCCGATAGTCCTGAATGGCCGTTTGTCAATGCGGCGTAGTTAGTCTTACTTTAGATGGTAAGGCAAGTCTATATTAACCAATGGTCTGATTTGCTTAGTGGTACACCTTTTCGAATGGAAAACAGACGAGTTTTGTTTGTGTAAGCAACATCCAGCTGTGCACTTTGTCTGGTCGGGAAATTTAGTTAATTTGTCAGATCAAGTGACTTGAAGTACGTTGTATCACATATAATAAAGTCACCAGCGACAATACAAGCAGAGCATTTTAATTTCGACAGCAGTGCCAAAATATGTTACTCAGTTCGGACTATGACGTATTAGGGGCAATGTAGAAATTTCCCATAACGAGGGATTGAAAGCCACTAAGAAATTTAGGCTTGCGTTCAAGCAAATAAGAGCTAACAGAGCTTGTCAAGTGAGTGAATAGTTGGTTGACTGCGTTGCACCGTATTTAGCTAAGGTATCTGATGACACAGCCACTACGATTACTTGGGTTACATGAGCGATCAACGGATTCGCACGGTATCCACTGATGCTTAGAACTTGATTTTCCATTTCAGGGTACAACCAGCTTTCTTTTGAGGTGATAATACCTGTGTTTATATATTCCTTTCCTTGTATAAGCGCTATGTGGTCGGTGATTTTGCCTAGCAATAAAAGCATATTGCTGGACAGGATGGGTGTTAATTTCAGTTTCTGCAATGGGCATCGTCGGAGGCCAACTTTCCAACCAGCAGTGTTTCCTCATTTTGCCATAATATTTTCTTAACATTTTGTTTGAAAGTGTTCTTAGCTTTATGACCATAATCGACGAAAAGCTTTTATGTGCTGAAAAGATATCAAAAAATTGACAGAGTAGGATACCATGAGTAACTGAGGTGTGGTTCAGTTAACCGAAACTAATAAGGTAAAACAACAAAGTTTTAGGTCCAAGTCGCAACAGCAACGGCTAATTTGAAGGCCCCGCCAAATTGATGGAAGTGCAACTGTAACCTGTGTACTTGTGCATAATCTAACCTGCAACATGTCTGTATAGCTGTCCGTGCGAGCGACCGTTAAGACCTCACCATGCTGGTCAATAAGTGTAAGGAAAGAAAAGTAAAACTGCAAGTTTATAGATACTAACTACAGGTTATATTCATTACCAGGATATATACGTGCAAATTTGCTAAAGAAAGGTATAGCAACAAACGAAAGCATAATTGCTTTTCCCACTATTCAGTATTACAATTTTCACTTATAAGTACACACGTATACCTAGTTTCGTGTCAACAACACGATCTGCACTACAAACTTGGTGCACAATGCATAAATTTACTGATGGTGTCATTGTTCAACGGCTTCAGATCCTTGCATAACAGAACGTGTGCTAAAAAATCATTTTGGTTGATAGTTCGCTGTTTCATGTGACGTATATTTATCAAATAGACCCAATAACTTTGTAAAACTAAGAACAGGGAAGTTCAACTGTAGAGTTATTCAAAAACTTGTGAACAAACTACCAGCATCCTCTTATTGCAGCCCGGATGGTCTACCATTTTTCTGGCTAAAATATGGGGGCCTTGATAGGCCGTTTTTACTCCTTAATGTGTTCACTATGTCCATGGAGTCGGGCATGTTACCAATCCCCTGGAAATGTGTGCTAGGCAGTCGTAGACACAAAAACGAGCTAAAAATGGAGATCAGCAACTACCGCCCGATTAGGCACACGCATATTGTTGCGAGAGTAATATAGCGAAATTGCAAAGAGAAAGTTAACGAAACCATACTCTCAGAAAGCCGGATTAACCAGCCTCGGCTTTCTACCAAAACGATTATGTCACACATGTCAGCTGGAATTCATGAATCGTTTAGCGAGCTCTGTGTATAATGGACAAGCAACTATCATAATTTACATTGACATGCAAAAGCATGAAATAGAGCTCCCCTTTGCCACATGCTAAGGAAATGTTACCGGTTGGCACCATAGATCCTTTGCAGGCCTGCTTCAGATTGTATCATCTTGATCGCATTTAACAAGTTCAGACAGGTATCCACAGGTAATTATTACAGCCTGTTACTAGCGGTGTGATCTAAGGGAGTGTCTTTCGTCCTGCACCGTTTTGAAGCACATCAATGACATAACGGTCGCTGGTAAACATGAATACCCCAAAATTTTGCTGAAGATATAAAGGCATTTTGAAATTTTACTCCAAAGAGCTGAACATATTGTATAAGGAGAGACTTATTGATTCACAAACATGTTGTGACAGTTGCTGAATGGTATTCACTGGGGAAAAATGCTAGGTATTAGACTATCGATGAAAATGGACATGAGCACCTTGTACCTCAGCAGATAACCAACACAATTCTGCAAAAAATAAGAGATTTACGTATTTCTTACCAAAACGCCGTCACTTTTGGGGAGCAGATCGAACACATAACAGTCAATGCATGCCAAACGGCAAGTCTGATCTTCACATAACTGATATGGCGTGACTCCAAGCTTCGTAAGAATACTGTCCTGTGCTATAAGCTAGTTGTAGGATAAGCGATCGTTTATGTCTAGGGAAAGTGCAGCATCAACCCCCCAATGTGTTAATAAGTGAATCTCTAACCTCACACTCTTCAGACCACTTTATAGTGCTTAAACTAAAGTTTTGCGGCTACGGTGACTGAAAATCCGTATGAATTTTCTCTCCGACATAGTGTATAGACGCGTAATGGTTCCACATGGATGGAAACATTTCATTCAAAACGCAGAGAACGCTGTCATACTTAATAGGAATTTGCCTGCTGTAAGTGGAACTACAACAAACATACACGGGAAAGTTTACCTGAGAAAGTACTCAGATATCTGGAACAGGCTACCAACAGAAAGGCGATCATGTGTATACAAACCATTGTTTGGAAAAATGCCGGATAAGTACCTCAGTGTGTTGCTAGTCAACACTGAAGAAAATGGACTGCAGAAAACAAATAATATATGAGGTATTGGCTGAACAATAGGTACACAGTGACAACTTTGCATGCTAATGTGCGCAAACTGTCCGAACATTATCCATAAAATTCTGTTAACTCTTTAGCTTTTTCCAAGTTCAAGGTCACTTTATATTTCTTTTGCCATGCCGGGCTGACAGCTCTATAGAATCAAAAAATAGCGGTTTATTTCGGTTAAAAATTCGTGGAAATCATGGAGAGAATAAAAATTTTAAATAAAGGAAAAAGGGTTTTGATGGACCAACAGCAGGCCTGTGTGGAAGTGCTGAGATGTTTGCGTGATAAATGTATAGACCTATAAATCCACTGGTTGGAGTTCTGTAAACACACTGCCTGATGGCGTTGTTTAGCCCGCTGGCTCATCATCATTATCAGTAAAAACTTAACTAGAGGTGAAAAACATCTCAGCTACTGTGCCGCAATACATAAAAGAAAAAGTGCATGCAAAAGATGCATGCCAGCTGTGCTACAAGTAAAGGATGCGCATCGTTCCGGAAAGCTACCAGCCAGCTAACATGCGACAACCAATTTTATTATGTGAAATTATATGTTAACTAATGAGATCGTGGTTGGAGGATGAAGCTAAGAGAGATGGGGAAGGAGAACGAAACTCACTGCACGAATGCCATTGAGGTCGGCTCCAAGCCATGTCAGCAAATGTCTCCAGCCAAACAACTCCCTGGCTAACGCATCTTATAAAATGAAATTCCAATAGGACAACGCATCTTCATATCGTTTGTAAACATCATTAAATTTGGGGACCAAGTGGACATGATTTTGGAGAGCCTTCTACGGCTAAGGCCTTCGGAAGGAGAACGAATTTATACGGCATTTCAGGCGGCTATACCGTATTGTCAATTTTCGTGAATGATGTCTTATGTTAGTGTTGCGGTTCAGTTCCAGCAGCGGTCGGTAAATATGGTTTGGGTCCTTTGGAATCTTGTAAAATAGTTCGTGATCCAATCGCAAACGGCGATAACGATTTCTGTACATTCGTAGGGACGTCATTATAAGCTGATAGACCAAATGGAAGAAGCTTCTAACAGTTATGATTGCCGCTCATTCAAGAGTTTCAAAGAAAACAAGGTCCTGTTTCTGCCAAAGCTGCGACGTGGATGGCGTATTCCACCTGTGGTCGCCCGTACGCGCTAAGTATTTGTGAGAAGATTGAGGGGTCAAACCGACCGAACGCATTGCGACGAAGGCCAACGTTTTGCTTAGCGGTTCACATGCCTTCTTCGCTTGTTTAGAGTATCCGAGATCGTCATGTACCAGTAACACTTCGCGCTCCTGAGAGGCGTTTTGCAAGGTGTGGTTTTCAAGCTTGTGCACGCTCACCGGCTGGTGAAGCAGGTGGATCGCCTTGCATTTATCTCTGTTTAACTAGAGTAAGTTCCCAGTTGGCACTCACAAACGCAATCCAGGTTATGTAGAAACCGACCTTTATCTTTCCTGGTATTACTTTTACGCCATATCTTGATATCATGCGCAAAATTAGGAAATTTCAGGAGATATCTTTTGTCAAGTCGTTGATAAACAACAGAAATAAACGCGGTCCCAGTACAGCGGTCCCAACTCTATTCTATCTTTACAGTTGTTGCGCAAAGTCACCTTTCCCTCTTCTTTTCCGGAGAAAAGGACTCGACTGAACATGGCAGTTGCTGGTGCACTACGGAGTCAAATTTTCAATATCGGTTACTCTACAACGCGATTGCATTGGATCTATCTCAAAATCATATAGAGCGCTGTAATTATATTGTTCTTCGTAATCCCCATCTACATCCAGATGCCATACACCGTTGGATTTATGCCACTATTTATCGGTATTGTTATTTTATCATATAGTTTCCTTCTATTATTCACTGTTGTACCCGACTGAGCCAGTCTTCTAACGTTACGAAGTGGAGCTTATAAATAATTCGATGCACACACGTAAGTGGAATTGCCACCAACCTACTGGGGATAACAATCAAATGCACACGCATTGCTAATTGTCACAGAATTGGCAAGTAGAATAGCGCCAAGCTCGAAAAAGCAGGTTGAACAGGGTTGAATGGCTTAAAAGAGTGAGAAAAGAATATAGCGCATATTTCTCTATGAGAGCGTATTTCTTACTATATATAACATCAGCTCGGAATACGACATAATATGGTGTGGCACAATGCCAGATGTGACTTGGAATTGCAACAATAAGCCTTCGAGCGACAACTGCATATACAAACAAGTCCCCTATAGATGGTTCTACGGTCGATCGGAAACAACGCTCTTCCCTTTATAAGGATTATTCCTCAACGACTTGCTACACACACACCTAATCCCACTTTCATTAGACTCGGATTAATCAGCTCTATAAGGTGCATATTTATCCGCCAGATTATTCCTACCGATTGCACGTCAGATTCACTTCTGTGTTTGAGACGGATTTTGCTACTGAATCTTAACTGCAATATTATAGTTTAATACACTTTGTGAATTTTTCACACTCGTTCGAAATAACTTTCCTGAGGCAATCAAATCAAACAAAAATCCTTCTCCTCTTCTACCTCTACCTTCTCCGCTACCTCGCATTTCCTACTAAGTTGCTGCTCGCCAGCCTTCAAGTTGAATTAATGGCCACTTTTGTGACCTTGTCAACCAGTGCGTCTGCATAACTCAGCACACCGACCAACGCAGCCACATCGTCCGCTACTCTGGCCTGAGGTGACCTTTGTAACCATATCGCTTGTCTGACTGGGGTAGGCAACCTACAAGTCGGAAAAGTACACAAAAGTGATTAGCTCACAGTGCAAGGTAGTGACCCCATGCTGAGTAGCAGAAAGCAATTAGACGAAACCAAAAGGGCTCAAGTCGAACGGTGAATGCGGGTCTACAGAATGTAATTGATTATTCACATTTAGTTTACCCTGATCACGCTGTTACAAACGGTACCATCTAATGTGTGCAGATCTTTCCAACAATACGTGACATATCAAAACAGCTCCCAAGGCGACCGCTGGTTTTGTGGTGCATCTCCAGCCATCTCATTAGTCAAATGCTTACTTCGCCTAGTCAAAATGTGTGACCGGTTAGCAAGAGTTGAACGGCGAATGAACGAAAAGATTATATTACTGGAAGCGAGTACGCGCCAGGACCACACATTGGTCTTTGATAATAGCAACTGTAAATAATCTAAGTGGTCCGAACCACGAGCAGCAAGGTCCTTATTGGTCTTATCCCTTTCAAATTTGGGAAGAATACCAGGAGGAAACAGATCAGGACTCTGATAGCCAATCGGTACTCAGGAGCACGAAAATCTAACATTACCCGAAATGTGTACTTGATATACTTCTGCCGGTCTTCACAACTTGTGTTATTAAAAACGATTGGACAGTAGAACACCAGTCTTCTGCATCTGCAAATCTAGGGGCATTGGTCGAGTTTGTATCCATCGAGAGTTTAGTCACATGTGCAGAGATAGCCGCGAGAGTTCATAAAGATGCTATATACTTACTGTCTTCTTTTCCGCAAATAGCGTTAAAACGAATAGAAAGACAAAAAGCATATTATCTTCACGGCACAAAGTCGGGAACAGCGAGCACTCAACCTCGTATCTCAACAAAATGGGCTCCAACAGTAACGCTCTGTCTTGTGCAAAGTTACTTCGAATCGACCACTATCACATTGCGGAGTAAGTTGTCTGACGACCAAAGCCATTGGAAATCACTCCGAATTTTGATGAACCTATAAGCCAAACCCACAAACTTATTGCGAGTTACTCGTCACTCGAACCTTTACACTATTGTGAAATCTGCAATCCGTCATAGAGATAGAAAACGTTTTACTCTCTGCTATCGCACTAAACCACGGATACTTTAGGTTAAACATCCATTCTGAGTTCAGTTTGAACATGTGACAATCAAAAAGCTACATCGTAGAAGGACATAGCAAGCTGAATTATCAGAGCACAATCACTATACATGGCTTGCCGGAGCTTCCTTCCCACGATAGTCATGAAGCCACTAATCACGAGTTGGAACCGTGGCGGTTCATTCGTGAAACAATTTCCTTGGACAACGTTATGGCGTGATGTCTGAAATGCTATCTTCCTCACTAAATTATAGTGAATGGGAACAAAGAATCTGCAAACCCCTAGTTCATTTAAAGCAGACAGCTACGGAAGTGTTAGAACGTTGGCGGAGACGTCGGTGAAGACTGTCATCTGAACGTCGGTTAAAAGCTACTGAAGACTTACAAAGACCAGACATGAATCTGTCTGAAAAAGCAAAACTAGCAGCGATTACCCAGGAACTTCGTTTACCGCTCGGTCACGCGATTCTGTTGTAGGAACTGACAACTGACTTGGCCAAATCACACTGTAGACGAGTGTCATCAACTCCTCAAAAGATAAAAACAAACGACTGACCTCACATAGACCGGCGTTCTACCACACCTGACTACTTTTGCTCCCCGTGGGCTCATAGAGATCGAGAACTTATCCTACTTTTACACCAATGCTCCAGGCTATTTTAATATGGTGTATGAACTGAAAGCTCGCCAAATTTCGAAACTATTAATATCATCTTTTCACATAGACATGTTTGTACCTTAGAATGACAGACTGGAGTGATGGGCGGGCATGTCAGTCATACAAAACCATACGCTTACAAAAGGAGTATGCGTTACTCTGTATTATCAAAGCGCCCTACAAGGCAAGGCCAGGGAGGATTCAGACTTCCTTTTGGCCGATTAGCTTTGGTGCCACCTGCAATTTCATAGCAGAGACACCTGCCTTATAGCTTTGGTGTACCACCCTTACGCTAAACCCTACACTTATAATGGACTGCCAACTTGAGACATCTTCAAAAAGCAGTCCAAATTGATGGCATACAAGTGTGATTTCAACAAACACTGTTTAGCAACCGCTGCTAAAACCGGAGAACAATTCAAAGCCGATCTGCAAGAGCTCATTGCATGTATTCCACTTTACAATCACGTCATGATGCCAGCTGGTTTCGAGACAGGTGTTAGCCCATATTTGCTGGATCTTGTGTTCACCAGCCTGGAACATTTGATTGATGAACTGGCTGTAAACTGCCCTGTGGTTTATGGTGATCACGCAGTCATCAGTTTGGACTTCGTATGTTATGTGGAATATCGTCCCGAGAACAATGGGATAGCCCACACCATTAGACTCTAGGACCCTCTAGTCCAGCTCGTCATTTCCACAACCATGTTATTCCTGGCTGAAGGCCATCCCGAATTTGCTCGGCTCGAATTAGTCAACAAATCCAGTCAACTGATTACGGATGCTTTAGAATAAATGGGCCTACAATCGTTCATTTCGTAAGTAGCAAAACTAAAATTTGAATGACCATACGAACTACCACCTGGTAAGATTATAGATCATAAACAAAGCCCAGCATAAACAATTACTCAAATGATCAGAGATGACAAAATCCAAACCCAGCAGAAAGTGGTGAAAAGTTTCATCGCCAACCACAAACTGCTGTACAAACAGGGTAATAGTCTTTGCAAGTCGAGGCAGGGAATTCTTTCACTCCGGACACTTTCTTGTCAAACTGCTACAGCT
This sequence comes from Dicrocoelium dendriticum, assembly GCA_944474145.2. Taxonomy (NCBI): domain Eukaryota; kingdom Metazoa; phylum Platyhelminthes; class Trematoda; order Plagiorchiida; family Dicrocoeliidae; genus Dicrocoelium; species Dicrocoelium dendriticum. The sequence goes on from OX104064.1 coordinate 186,085,719, forward strand.
ATAGTATCAGCAAACGAGTTGAGGACGCAAAATGCTCCCACATTTCACAGCGTCTTACCATGAGACCATTTTCTAAATTTGTTTTTTCGCCTTTGGGACTCATCCACGTCTCTTTTACTGCCAAAGATGAATTGCAGAAGCTGACGTCTCTATGCAGCCACAGCTCCTCGGGAGCCGATACCATTGGTTCGTGGACAGAGTGAGCAGCAACAAAACAACTGCAAAGTCATTTGGTTCAGTACTTTAGGTACTACTTAGATCAGGACCAGGTTCTTGCGATGTGGAAGCTTGGAACAATAAACCCAATTCACAAAGATGGTTGAAGGACTGAGCCCACAAACTACAGCCCAATGTCTCTTCTCACAGTATCCTCCCATGTCGTAGAATCTATTGATGCTGCTGCATTGCCAGAAGCGACGCAGTTGAATTTGGAAATGTCATCCCATAATCTAGATCCTCGGATTCAAGTTGCCAAGCTCCAATGTCAGGCTTCCAAACGCGTCCCTGAAATGTGCCACCCACTATACGGGCAGTGGCTGAAACAGTTGGGAATACGCAGTCGGCGATATCGCCGACTACGTGGCGAGTTGATAAAGACATACTTGCTTTTTCACAATTCAGGTCATGTGTGCAGGTTTTACTGCAACTCAGCAGTAACAGTAATCTTAGAAGTAACTTCTTGAAATTAGCAGAACAATACAGCCTTCTGGTGTGCCGTAGCAATTCTGTTTCCATTCTATTATCAACCATGGAACGCTCGCATCGAATTGGTTGTCTTTACACTTATAATAGCCATAATTAAAAGTCGGTCAGATGATAGAATTCGCTACTTTCATTTTGTTACATGACACTACTCTCCATCCCATTACAAGGCAACACCTTGGTTTTATTTTTCTCTTACTGAAGCTATGAAATTACTCGGAGTACTGAGCGTTTACAATCAGTAGGATAAGTCCGTTGTTCTTACAGTTAAACTACTAATCGCATTTGTTCATTAACTATTTTAATAAGCTACAGGACCACTCAACGTGGCGTGTAAAACAGTGCTTCCTTACAAATATAACACCCTTCCTCAGCGTCTATTTTATTACTTCACTTAAACAAGTTTCAGTAACCAATTCCATTCCACTGTCAACTTCACGATCAATCGATCAGCAAGAAAACCCCTCTTGAAACTGCTTTGCAAATACCTATCGTTTGAAATCCCGTTGTACAAACGTTCAGACCACTTAGTCGGACTGCATTCCGCAAACTCGAAATATTTTACTTGCACAGATAAGCTGTCTTGAACATAAATTTCATTTGTTCGTAGAAAATTAACATTGCCCTTCATGATAGGCATTGTTATTAGTATGCATTTGGTGAACGTGTACCTTTGCAAGATAGTTTTCAGTCAATGCACGGCTTTATTACATAATCTACGTTGGCATGTATACGGTATTAAAACTACATTAAGTATTAAGTTTAATTATGGAATAAAATCTAACGGCTCTATTCATGCATCTAAAAGGAATATCTCCCACCAGCAGCCTGTCTTCAGATGGAAAGTTATTAGTAACTAGATGCAAGTTCAGTGGGGACTTCAGATTACAGATATAGTTTTAACTCCGTTAGTAGCCAAGTGGAACTTTAACAATAAAAGCCGTGTTGGTATCTTGGTAATTTCTCGAAATAGAAACATGCATATTAGAAACAAGTAATTTCCCCGGTAAGCGGGAGGTGGATTTTATTTAGGCTACTATTCGGCTACTATTCCAATGGTCGCGGGTTCGAGGCCAGCTATCTCCACCTGATGAGATGAAATGACATCGAAATGTGTCCTTGCTGTGCAGTGTTTTAGGGCGGGCAGCACCTAATTTCCAACTGCCTTGACTACGGTCCCAGTGATGGCAGGGACTAAGATTCACTTCAATGTGAGCCGCCATCCACTTGGAGATGGCGCGTCGCAATCCAATCACACAAGGTGTAGTCAAAAAATGACACACCATTTAATCTTCTTGACAGGTTTCTTCTCTTAGAAATTAGTTAACTTATTGTTTTATAACTCTTTAGACGGGTTCGATCTAGGTCCACTTGTATCCGTAATTATCTCTGTTCGGGCTTAGGTCAAGAGTGTTGTTCCTTCTGTACAGGTTATTTGTAAGCACACGAGCATTTAGAACAGGTACAGCTAAAATTGCAAACTGTAGCAATCGTTTCAGAACACACATGAATCGATGGTTCATTGAGTAAATTGAACTTCGTAATCACATCCGTACTGGAAACAATAATATCGGTACAGAATACTGCGTAGGTAGTATTATAGAATCATACATCCTTGACTTTTCATTCGCAGGCTATTCTTCTTTTAAGCTGCATTTCTGCTGACACATTTGAACCGTTATAAGTATAGGTTTAAATGACATTGTGCTAATTCTTCCCCATGTCGAGCTAGAAATGACTGTGCTAGCAGACACCATTTCTGGTTGTAGAAGACCGTAACATAGTCGCGTTGCATTCTCCGTTACCTTATTTTCCCTGCAAATTCTGCGAGAATTACTGATGAAATCGTCTTCCTCGTTGCACCATAGTACCTGATCCATCATTGTTTAGTGTTTGCTTTTAACGTTGAAGTTGCACATGTATGACAATAAGTGCATTTGGGCTATGATGAATTTGAACACGCGACCTCTGATAGAATGCCACTCACCAGCCTTCCAACACGCAATTTGGAGAATGTGGTTCGACTCATCTCGATTCACATGTCGATATGAAACGACTTTGTGACAGCTGTGTTGGTTTTCTCTCGGTTCGGCATTATCAAACACGTTTGTGCAGGCTCTCAAATGGTGCAGCTCTTTGCATTCAGACGCAATTTCCTGCGCTGTCAATTTTGATTATCTTCCCCATTCTACGTGAACGTTCGGCTTTTGTAAAAAGAATTCGTTCGACGGTCGCTGTGACTTTTTGAACAGTGTTTACTGCTGTCTGCTTTGTTCAAATAAGATTACTATAGTTTTTCAACCTCTTCGTCATCAGCCATTGTTGGAGCGCCGTCCACTGTTCGTACCCCTAAGACAGCTAGTCGTAGCAGTCACTAAAACATGTTGTTTTCCACTAGCCCGGAAAATCACCAGAATACTGGTCCAACATCCTGGACATCATTAATAGTGCGTATCCATCAGTCCATCAAGATTCTAACCCACTGCCAACAGCGGCATGCACCGCCATTCGATATATTATGCCCATGGGTCATCGTCGAAATACTCCACACACCAGTTCATATAATAACCAACCCCAACAGTTGCTAAATTCATAAATACATAGCTACTGTCAGATGAGTTCTTGTCGTTCGGGGCCAACCATGTACTCTGCAAGGTTTGTAACTCGCATACAATTGGAGAATAAGGCGCGCAATATGACAGTTAGCTTGCTTCTACTCAGCTGGTTCAAGAAATTTAAAGAGAGATAAAGTGTCATATTTGGCCAAATACGAAAATGTTAGATGCACTTTTTCTTTTATAGCTTTTTGCTGCATATCATAATGCTATTTCTGTGTACATTTGCATGCCTGAAGCGAGACAGCTATTATTTTTGTGGTCACCGAATTTACTGTTACATATTTTAATGCATTCGGCTTAACTACTAGTTTTTGTACCATACCTTGATTTCTCCAGTGAACTAATCAAGGTTTCATGGAGAAGTTTCATGTGGCGGTTGATGGCCACGTTGAGCCACTACAGACTGCAGCCACTTCTTCAGTAATTTATCAGCCCATCTTGAATCACTTAGATGATAAACCTGCTTTTACTATATCTGTAAATACTGACGAAGGGAATAAAGTCTCCGAGAGACTTATGCAAATGTTCGTCGCAGCGAGAAAATGTGCGGCGCTGGGCATATCTTGATCCCCAGTGCTATCTTTTGAACAATGTGTTTCTGCAGCTATCCTCTGATTAGCTTAATGTGCATCGGGCTGACATTCAGGAGTCACTTTATACATTTGTCATAAAAATGCCAAGGCGAAGGATTTGTTTGACCGTCGAAAGTACTAAGACATATTCGGGTTAACAGCATGAATGAGGGTTGCATATGTGCCACTGGTTGTTTAGGGTTGGTTTGCCTTGGTTAAATGCCATTCAAGACCACTCAAAATTGACTACAAGCATCTTGTTAGGCAACCGACCCTCACTAAACTGAATATCGACAATTGTTGCATTGGATCTAAAAGATGGACATGCACCAGGTTATCGGCTTTAGTATGTTTGAGAGAAAGAAGCTGAAAAAATACATGTAGACCTTGTTAGTTTGCAGAATAATCTTCATTTAGGCATTTTACTCATTACCGCTAACATCAAACAAATGGTTTGAAACTAGATTCCATTAGGCCACGTATAGTGACTGGCCCAGTGTATCACGTTGCCATGTATTTATGTGATGACAAATCCCTTTATTATATTATTGAAGTTAAATTTCTGAAACCACAGTTTGTATGATTATCAATTTTAAACAAAAACGTATCTGAGCTGCCGGCATCATCTGTCACCGTACATCTAATCGGAACATACCATCATGTTGACCCTTGGTCAAAATTTACAGTTATCTATCGCAATGAAAACCCAAAGTTTTTGAGGTTCGCCGAAGTTGTGGCACTTAAGCGGCATGGCCCTATCTTTTGTGTACAGAAAAAAGTAACGGTCTCCCTAATGCTTCATTTAGGCTCACGACTTTAAGGTCTAGTTTGTAGATCTGTTATTCTTGCGTATACGCAATTTCCGTTTGTGACCTGTTTCAAACCTTCGATTTTTCTGTCACATGATTCGTAGTTTTACTGTTAATTAGCGAGTGAGCATATGTTTCCATCTCACAACACCAGTCTTCTTAATGTTTTATTTAGAATTGTGATATATTTTAACTAAGGCCCTTTGCACTTTTGTTAGACTAACAAGTATGGCTGCGGGTTACTAACATGGAGTAATCGTTTCCAATTTCCAATTCGTAACCAATTAAATCAAGACATCACAACTCTTCTTGGGCCTGACGCAGAGCCTATGCAAACGTTACTGGATTGATTTATGTGTAGCACTGCAAGCTTGTGTCTTGCACCTTCAAAATGCAAAGCACTGCAGCGTGACTGAACCGACACACCTCGGGTAACGGTGTCACCTCTGGTTGTCACATCATTGAGGAAGTTACTTCGCGTCGCAGCAATGCCCTTGTAGCCTTCCAGAGACTCAATCATCTATGGAGACGACGGGATATCTGGCTGTCAGCGATTGGCCGGGTGGATAACGCTGCGGTAAGACCGGTGTTACTCTCTGGATAAAAGCACTGACCAGATCGCGGCGAAGAGATTAAACGCCTGACCGTACTTGATCACCGGTTTATTCGGAGTAGTGCTCAGGTATGGTGTGGACACCGGGTGAGCATTGCTGAGGTCCCGAAGTTGGTTTTGGCAAGAGGCCTTCTGCTGCCTCACTAGAGATTTTACTATATGTTAATCGCCTACGTTGGCTAGGCCATATCCTCCGTACACCCGTTGACCGGCTTCTCCGGCGATCCTTATAACCGTAGCTGCACCAAGTTGGGCAAAAGTGCGAGGTGTCCACTAGTCCATGGTTTAGCATCGAGGCAAAAAACGAATTTATTTAGATACTTGTTCAGGCTTGTGCTTGCCGTATTCGTGGATGGGGTACTCGAGATTTTCCACGCCAATATTTAGAGACCATAACAAACATGACGCAATTCCGCAGTCAGTGGTGTTCCTGCATTAGGTTTGTTACACCCGGTTGTTAAAGTTCGTTCCATTATGATTAACCTAACACATTTCCTTCTTGCTACCAATTTCTTTACATGCTATGTGCATCAAACCCCATTAGCTCGTTATTTATTACTATGCTTTCAATGTGAATCACGTCAACTGGCTCAACTGCATCTCGGTGCTCGGATCACAGTTGTTCAGTTAGCAATTTACCAATTCTTGTTAAATTAAGATACGGTGAGCAAACAGGAGACCAGACGACTACCAACTACTTCAGCGCGATCTTGACGCAACTTCTAACTAGTCACATGACAATGTCCTACCGTACAATGAAGATGGATGTCGAGTTGATTAACCACGACATAAGCATGCCTAATTTATTAGGCCGAGGAAATTATCTTGCAGTTCGTCTTCAATTAACTCGACCTTATTAAGATTGTACAGCGCGATCACATCTGCTCCGTACAGCCTGAAGTAGTTTCGAACAGAAGCGCCTTGCAAGTCACCTTGCTGTAGGTGGCACGCAGGAGTTTCGGTTCGCCAAACCTCCGGATGATGAAGAGATGAAGGTGAAGAGATAAAGACTGAATAAGCTATTAAAGCATAGCAACCTTAGTGCAAAATTGACTAGAGAGGTTACAACGCAGGGCAACAAAGCGGCGTAATGATTTAACTCAATTCGTCTTCCAAGAAAGGGCTTAATGCACTGGGATTTTACAACGGATGCTAGGACAGATGCGCATTGATCCCATATTACATTACTTACTATTAAACGATCCAAACCACGTATGCTGCTATTCGCTAAACTTTAGCCCCAGCACCAATCTCAAAGTAATCGCTAGAAAATGAGCGGACAATTTAGACCTTAAAAATGCCGACGGAAATAGTAGCCTTTTCGGGTTTGTATACCATGTATCTCTCATCTAGATACAGTTGCATTCGCACTTACTTTGAATGTTTCCAGGAAACTATATCTTGCCGTCACCTGAATTGTGCTACTGAAGAATATATTTATTATTTCCTCATGCAGGATTTCCGCATCACATTAGGCCAAGCTAGTGGTAAATGAGCCAGTGAATTTATTTTTATTTTCCCACATATAATGCGTCAGCTTTACCGGCTTCACAAATTAACTGGTTTGGCTGCTTTCAATTCTATATTTACACCATTGTCTTGTAGAAACGTATTTGGTTATGTAGATGCACATACTGCTGGTACACTTTATCTGACACTTTAGTTTCCACCCAAGTCATCGTACGAGATTTGTCAAACCGTTGCTTTTCTACTCTTGATAAGTTGCGGTTCACTCCACGTTTGAGTGGCTTGTGGCGTTTTCACTAGAGTGTAGTGCATTTTGGAAGTGTACACATACCGTGCTTATGCATTTGTGCACAGAAATGGAGAGATATCATTTAGCTGCTAAAATGTAGCTTGGTTTATCAGAATAGGCGTCCCGAAAGCATATAAAAATGATGTCTTTACTATGAAATGTTTGCCAGTGTTTTGGGATGTTAGCCTTAGACAACAAACATCCGGTAAATAGAGTTATGATGCTATTGCGAAAAAATGTGAAAAACCAGAGTTTTATTTGTTTGCTTCCTCGACTGGCGCAAAGTCACAGTTCATAAAAAGTACATTCAGTAAACTGGAAGGTGAATTATTTGCACTGAGTGTTCGTCGCAGCATCTTCTAACCATTCAACAAACCGTCCAATCAAAAAGCGATAGAGTTCAGATTTTGATAAGCTATGTGGTTTGGTAAGTGTCTAGCTGACGCCTCAAAACAACTACATAAAAGCCTTCTACTGATTTGGTAATAAACTATTATTGGGCTATGGGAAAAAGCATTATGGTTTACTAATAGTCTGGTTAATTTTCGGTTATTCTACCGTAATTTCGGTCTTGCGCTGACTTTCAGGAGCTTTACACCATTCGCCTAGACGCAACCACTGGCTTGTACTTTGCTCGACCGTCATGGAATTTACTAACTAGCTACTTTGGTGAAACTTCGGACCATGCATCACAAATACTATCACGGGTTACAAACTTCTGACTATTTCTTACTTTGAATAACTGACCACAAACGTATATCCTTAATTCTAGATAGAAGTAATGCACACTATTGCAACTCCGTGATCATGACACTGAAAGCATGCCTCGCATAATCCAGACTAAGATTGTATGTATATTTAGTTAGGGGCGGGAGAGCCTATGGTGCGCTGAAGCTGGTGGTGGCTAGATCCTGACAAATGGTCGACCCACTGCTGCTATTGTTGTGCCATTTGCTTATGTCCCGGGCGCCTCCTCGTGGCGACCGATGGGTGGGAGTTGGGTTTCGCCATTCTCCCTGCTAAGATCCAGGACACCAATCCGCATGAGTCAGTGAACTGACCATGTGTTAGACCCGCTGCCTTTCGGGTGTTCATTTAAGCCAAGGCTTTGGCTGAGGACCCGAGTCGTTCTCCTGCCGGGTGTGGGCGCCCTGCCAGTATCCTAGTCCATCCTCTTCGGAGGTTAGAAAGTGGTCGATGGCCCACTTCCCGTAAAACCTAGCCATGGGAGACAACAGGTCTACGGTTTATAAGCTCACATTTCGATTGGCTTTGAGCACTAGCGCCACGCATTGTCTCTGACGTTGGGATGGCACCTCCGGGGGTTTAATGGTTTGCTACTGCCCGACTCAAGCCACGCAGCCCCTGATCAAATTGGTGCAAACCCGCCAAAACCCACCTGCGTTTGGCCGTGGTCGCAGTTGTATCCTATTAAGGTCGCAAAACATATAAACCGTTCCAGTACCTCCAAGGCTGCGTGTGACGGCCGTCAAGCAGATCCCAATCTGTCTCTGCAATCACATTCCCGAGCTCGATCTGCTCCCCACTGCCTTGTGGGTCAGGCTATTGAGCCAAAGGCTCCGATCGGAGTCCTTCAAGCAAACCTCCGAAGCACAGCGACCATCTCGCCTACAATGCAATCGTATGCCTGCGCGCAAAGAATTCAACATCGGGTGCTGGAACGTGCGCACACTACTGGAAAGGAACTCCAGCGATCGCCCGGAGCGGCGCACTGTAGTGATCGCGATGGAACTGGCTCGCTATCCCATCGATATTGCGGCGCTCAGTGAAACTCGGCCCGCTGAGCAAGGTAAGTTGAATGAAGCAGGTGCTGGCTGCACATTCTACTGGGTGGGCAACGCCGCCTCAGCATCACGTGATCATGGGGTCGGATTTGCAATATCCGATCACCTCCATGGCCTGCCTGTGGGTGAACCAACCGGCGTCAGCGCGCGACTGATGACTGTTCGCCTACGACTCGGAAGAGGTAAGTTTGCCACTTTTATAAGCACGTACGGTCCGACCATGTGTTATCCTAATGACGCGTGATCAATTCTACACTCAGCTATCCACCGAGATACGATTTTTTCCGAGGACCAAACAACTATTTCCGCTGCGTGATTTCAACGCGCGCGTTGGGTATGATGCATCAGCGTGGACAGATGTTATCGGTTCGCATGGCATTGGTTCAGCGAATGCGAACGGTGACAGGCTGCTTTCACTGTATGCCACTCATGGCCTGACGATCACGAACACTCGGTTTGCACTGAGTGCGAGTGATATAGCAACCTGGACGCACCCACGGAGTGGTCACGCTCACCTGCTCGACTATGTCATCGTACGTCAGCGTGATATGCGTGAAGTGCGCATGACACGTGTACTGCGTGGAGCTAAGTGTGGCACTGATCACAAATTGGTGCGGACCAAACTGTACAAATATTTTCGTAAATCTACGTATTGCACTCCCGCCGTAAATCGGTGTAAATTTAACATTCTCTACCTCGGTACTGTGGCGAAACGTACTGAGCTGGAGAAGGCGATGGCTGCACGCCTGTGTAATGTGGACTGTACAGTGTGTGACCTGTGGCACCACATTCGCGACCAGGTGATAGCTGCTACCGGAGACCATCGGGCGCACAAACTGTAAGCGGCCTGAGTGGTTTGATGACAACAATGCGATGATTGACGCATTGGTGTCGGAGAAGAGTGCAGCATTTGCTGCACAAGTCGCAGAACTCAGTGACTTGGGGAAGAGTAGTCAGTTTTGCAAACTTCGATGGTGACTGACACGAGAGCTCCGTCGCATAAAAATGCATGGTGGACGGAGAAGGCGAGTCAGCTGGTATGCTACGCTGCACGCTTCCAACACAAGGATTTGTTTGACTTCTTGAAGGTGGTGTATGGACGGAGATTGGAGTCGCTGAGGACACTGATCGATGGTGGTTCAGGCGCTACCTGCACACACACTGCAGGCATAATGCAGATCTGGCGAAAACATTTTGACTGTCTCTTGAACAACCGTTCAGAGATCGACTGGCCTATATCAAACTGTCTGAAGCAGCACGTTGTGAAGACGAGCCTGGCGGACACGCCGACACTGGATGAGATGCAGAGAGCACTTGCTCAGCTGCGAAACGGCAAGTGTGCTGGGGCCGACTGGATCCCGCCTGAAGTATTGAAACACAGCGGACCCGCGTTGTTGACTGCGCTGCACCACTTGGTGCAACGTGTATGGATTAAGGAGGAGGTGCCTCCTGAGCTGAAGGATGCCCTTGTGCTACCACTGTACAAGGGCAAACGTCGCAAGTAATGTTGCACGAATTTTAGTGGCATCAACTTGCTGAGTTGTGTGGGCAAGGTGATTGCCCGAATCCTGCTCAACCGCCTCGTCATACATTTTGTGGAACCGAACGTGGTGGAAGAGCAATGTGGATTCCGTTCGGGTTGAAGCACTAAAGATATGGTGTATGAGGCTCGTCAGTTGCAAGAGAAGTGCAGAGAACGACACAAACCATTGTACTCGCTGTTTGTGGGTGTCACCAAGACATTTGATATGGTGAACCGCGAGGCATTGTGGCTGGTGCTGGGTAAGTTTGGTTGCCCGCTTAAGTTTGTAAGTTTAATTGCATGTCTGCACAGTGGTGTGCGAGCGAAGGTGTAGCTGAGTGGAGAGACCTCGGACGACTTTGCAATTTTCACTGGTGTGAATCGAGGCTGTGTCTTAGCTCCTCCTCTGTTCAATATATATCTTCATGCAATGTTGTCCTGTGCTTTTGATGCGGCTTGTGCTTAAGCTGTCCGTGTAGAGCACCGTAGTGACGGTGGATTGCTGAAGATCCGTCGTTTCGATGCGAGAACTCTAGGCTGTGAGAGAGCTATCCGTATGTTGCTGTTTGCTGATGACTGTGCATTGTTTTCACACAGCGCGGATGAGTTGCAGCATATGACTAGTGCTCTGGTTTCGACAGCGGCCGAATTCGGGCCCACCTTCAACACATGCAAAACTGTCTGTCTCTTTCAGCCTTCACCGGAGGTGCAATCTTCAATACTGCCGCGAATCAGCATTGGTGCTGAAGTATTGGAAACCATATCCCGCTTCTGCTACCTTGGGAGTGGGATGTCGACTGATCAGCAGCTACACAGTGAGCTGCGTATTTGCGTGTCGTATGCAGCGGCGACGTTATGGAAGCTTGAGTACCGAGTGTGGGACAACCATCAGCTTACCATTGGCACGAAGCTGATGGTGTGCAAATCCATGGTGCAGTCCGTCCTCCTATACCGCAGTGAAACGTGGACTATGTACCGTCGGGATGTGCGATATCGCAAGCGGTTCCATCAGCAGTGCTTGCGACGGATATTACGCATCGGTTAAAGCGACAGAGTTGCAGACACGGAAGTGTTGCGCCGTAGTTGAATGTATGCAGTGGACTGCATACTTTTACTGAGACACCTGAGTTAGATCGGTCATGTGAACCGTATGCATTCAAAGCGGATACCGAATCAACTCTTATATGGTCAGCTGAGTATTGGGAAGCGGCACGTGGGAAAACCAAAGTTACATTACCAGGACACGAGTAGTGAGCCTCTCACGTTCTAATCTTGTTTTCAGATCATGGGAATCGAAGGCGGTTCATCGGCGTGCATGGCTCGATCTGATTACGAAGGCAGCTGCCGAACTGGGGGAGATAGACTTCATACATGCAGAGAGGAAGCGGCAAGTGTGGAAGCAGCAAGCACCGATGGGTTGCTTTCCATCGACACCACGCGCATGGTGCTGTAACACATGCGGTCGCGAGTGCGTGAGTCAGGCAGGCCTAGTTAGCCATGAGCGAGGCCACTCGGGACCACTACCGAAGCGACGACGGGTCCTGCAGAGAACGTAGGCAGAACCAGCGCAGCGTTTGTAGGCACGCTGCATTCGATTTACTAACCGCGTGCTTGCATGCCAAGTCTCTTTATTTCAGGTGGTGGGTTTTCAATTTTGTCCTAATGCTTTTCTTTCTCAAATAAATGTCCACCTGTACGCTCTTCTATAAACCTGCACAACTCGCTTAATCCAATTGTAGTTAATTTCGATAACATTTTTGCGTTTGTGTCATTTCCGTAAAATATACTTTCTGAACCCCTGAACTTATATCGGATCATTTGTTAACAACTTATTTCATATGCTCATTAATTTAAGATTTTTGTCATGTTGCCAAATGCATTCCTCGATTTCTTTTTTTGTTAGCTTTCTCTCAAATGATTGGCTGTTGATTGATATCCCCGGTATGGCTGCGCTTGATGCGCATGTTGACAAGGTGCCTACCTGTCTATTACCCACTACGTCGTCCGTACTGGCTCCAGGACACAGTTGGTCATTGCTGGAGGGGACGGGGTGCGCGGTTCTTGTGGCGGTGTTAGGATCAAATAGTGGTTCCATGCACTCAGTGTGGAGCGGACTACGGTCCAGCCACCGCCATGTGTGCGGTTGGTTCCCCAAATAGAGCGTGCTTGTTCTGCCTGTGAAGGTGTGTGGGTCGACTCCGTTGATGAAACATGGCCTCGATCCACATGTCTCCCGGTCTTATTCCTTCGGGTTTACACTGGATGTTTGGTGTGTATGGTAGGAGCTGTGGGTGGTGCAGCGCAAGCCACCCATGGTCCCTCTGTAGGCGCAGGCGCCCTGTGGCTGGCCACAGTGACAGGCAAATCCGAAACCGGATGCCGCCAACCATATTTATTTAGGATACTATACTGATAACAAACTTGTAAAGCCTTGACTAATTACTTAACAGATTTAACAGTCATTGTGGTAATCACTGATTATAATAGAGTATGCACTTGTTTATGGTACAGCAATATGAGAGATATATCACGAATGTATAGTACTTCAGGACATGGCAATGTGGGTGAATTGAAACATTGGGCTTGTCCGCTCACATCCATATGGCATCGGTAGTCTTTGGACTTAGGATGATAAATCAAGTACATTATGTCACCAAGCTTGGTATTTATACCTGAGATTGCATTAAATCTGAATGTGTGATTTTCGGCAAATACACCGGCAAGCTGTACAGGTGCTTATGGTATATAATGCAATAGTTGAGCTCTGTAGTACTAGGAGTCAGAAGAAAACATTCTTGTAAGTTGCACTTATTGACCTACCATGTCACGAAATATTTTAAGTAATTTTGCAGCATAAACTAATGCGCTAATGGAAACTGGAAACACTTAAATTGATGCGTTGTAGTTTAGTTAAAAATCGAAGTTGGATAACAGCTTATCGACAGTGAAAGAGTGATCGCACTGGGGATCAAGCTATCATCCCATAAAACAGGACGGCACTCATTTGCGTCACTTGTTTTCTCCTGAATGTACATACTGTTATTATCACAACACCAGTTTGCGTACTTTCTCTATCATGGTAGTAAACAACGTAGTTTTACCAACTAGCTAAAACAATTCGAAGCAAGTAAGCAAGATTAAGATAATATCTAACACACCTTACAATCGAGGCTTAACATGTGGTCAACTCTGGTAACAGATATGCAGTCTTGTATAATACTATGAAACCCAAAGCGTAGGCGTCCACTGGCACGAAAATATGTGACTAACTTGGTTTAGGTCTCATTGAGGCAACGTATGTATTTTATCGTTACGTTAGACATGTGTTTGTTAACCATCTGATGTGTCGGCTGAAATCGAGTTAACAACGACGCTCAAATGGTCGGTCCTGGTAGCACCATCAATCTGTCGATACGAGGTGCCATAAAACCTAAACTGGACGCCTTCCCTGCATAACCGTAACAGTGACTTCAAATGGTGAGCTAAAAACCTAAATTTGCTAGCATGTACGCATCTTATGTTCAGACTCGCTTCTAGGGCAAATTTGGTGAATAGTAAACACACATCAAACGAGACCGTTTGTTTCTCTTCTAGGTTCAACTTTCGTATTTGTTTGACAAATTCGATTGTATCTTTGAAACCGTATCCAACTATTTTACACCGATTTCGTTTAACAAGTTGGGCCAAGCATTGTGCCAACTTTTGTTACCTTGCGCCGACCATTGAAACTATCAGGCTCAGGGAATACCTTCCGGCATTGTCGTCGGTATGCAGTACATATGGAGAAGTCGAGAGGTGCTACGGCAAAGGTAGGTCAGTTTTCGTGTTTATCCACGCAATCTTCATCAGCTTTTCCAATTCGCGACATGTTCGGTTCTAGCACGATCTGTCTGATCACGAACAAAGCTGCTCTTCTCAGCCAGAAGTGTATGCATTTTTAGAATAAAACCACCTGAGGGTGTAGCTACCCCTGTGTCCTTGTCAAGCCTCAACATTGCCACATTCGCGTTTTATCGTAATTCTATTAAGCAAGCACGGTAATGTTGGCTCGATTTCCGCACTTTTCCTTTACAGTAAAAATACTGGTTAGCCAGATCCTTTGTATTAGTTTTAAATCCACTGCTTGCGTCAGCAATGGCAACTATCAGAATGGACAACTACTGGTTTAGGTGTTCAGACAGAGCTTCAAATCCTAATTAGACAAATTTTATTGATGCTGTTAAGAAATAAATCCCCAGTGATAGTGCCTCAAGCTTGGGATGCGTTATTGAGACAGAGAACACATTAAGCACGTAGCACTCAGATTCAATTTGCATCTGATTATAGAAGCTATCCACTAACATCGAGTTCATTTGTATCTGTGTTATCAATTGTGTTTTTCTATAAATATCATTAAGAAAATTGCAAAGCTCCGCTCGGCACACAAAATCCAAACTGTCTAGTGCTCGGTCGACAAATCTCATCCTGTGTTATAACGAGGCAACGTGGGATTCAATCTGCGATTTCCTAAATCGTTGCAAGATTCGGGGTTGAATGGTTAATTGGATTTTTGCAGGGATTCCAAAAATTGACCTTCATAAATGGAAGTCAGCAGACACGCATTATTATGGTCCACACGAGTAGTATCATGACTGGCACAACAATGTATTTCCACCAGATTATCCAGAGAGAGAGAGAGAGAGAAATAGTTCTGGAGTATAAAGCAACTAGAAATTTGACGCATAACATTCGCTTCAATGAGAGTTTCGTCGTTGTGTACACTACCAGTCGAACAGAATACGTACTTTACGCTCCAAGCAACTTCAGCACGCCATCTAATTTGCAGCTGAAAACGAATCAGCCGGTGCCTTGCATTATTTGGATGTTAACCGTAAATGAAATCCAAATGACACACTCATTTCCTCTCTGTACTTTAAGTCTACCTGGACGTGGTAGCACCATTAACACTAACTATCCCGTGAATCATAAAGGATACTGCTCTACGTACCGCTTTTATAGGAGATTGTCAAATCTGCCGTGAAAAACGATTGAATGTGAGCTGCAACACGTCTACTAGATATTGCGTGAAAACTGATGTCTTGATAAATTCATAGTGTGGGATTTAAGCGCGAATGGGAAAATGAGGAAATAACATTTACATGACGTCTCAAATAAAATAGGGTTTATGAGGATACCATTCAAAGGATACCAACATGATAGGAGATTCCCGTATCATCTCCGTCAATCCATAAAATGTGTTATTTTACTGAAAGGCTTTGGTTTTGCAGTAAGTTAGAAAATGCTGTTAAGATATAACATGGCCATGCCAAAATGCCGATTTGCCGCCTCATGCATTTGCTTGTATTTCTGTACTTGCGGTAGCGCGCATGTCGACCGGACTGAGAAGAGAACATAATCCGGCAAATCTGGTCGTTAATGTTCCGAAGCTGCCAGCCAGTTCGATCGCCCGGCACATGATTGACTGCCGCATGTGTGAAAACCAACCTGAATCATTTAGGATAAACAACTGACATAGCGCCGCCAGTCTGCTTATATTTGCTGAGGCTTTGACAAATAGGTGGCTGAAACACACTGTGTAAACAGACTGAGTTCGTTGTTAATCACTTCTTGCCTTGCTGAGGCTGGTGGCCGCAGGCTGTTATTTTTAATAGCACTTTACAGGGACAGCTTTTGAGCTAGATATTGGAAACCAACTATCTATCTTAGTTTTTCGGCATGCATAATGTGGATAGGAAAATAAACATTTCTCAGCTAAATTGCATTCATTACGCGCATCAGCAACTGAAGCAGACAGGAACTGTATGTGTACGAAGCCGTTGCCACATTGTGAGAACGGCTCCGCGGCTGGAATTAATATCATCTCTCATCAGGGTTACGCAACGCGATAAACAATAAACGCTTATAAACTTCATTGTTGTTGGTATATTATAGCCCTGATTCCAAAAATCCTACGAGATTTTGGTGAGTTTCGTAAACTCAACGGTCCCCTATTGCAGTTAAAATTGATGCTTATCTTCCAGGCGCGGCACATTTAGTAACGTAGTCTTGCCAGCCGGTAGCGTCAGTAGTTTTGGCCATCGCAAGGTAAAATTATAGTGGCAGGTTATAATTTCAAAAGGCATAGATGGAATATTCAGTGCTGAATATTCTCTATAGTAAGAAACTACCGTGCAGTATTTTCCGCACCTATACATACCACTTCAATAATTTTAGTTATGTGAATTCAAGTTATGCTGTTGCAACCCATTATTACCATTTGGTTAAGTGTCATAATAATGAAATATAATAATAAACGATAATAATGTTTAATCGCGGCCTGCGCCTGACACAAAATGTAAACTGTTCCACTGGGCGGAGACCGATAATTTAGCTTTGTGGGCAGCTAATTGTGCATAACCTTGAGTATATACGAGATAGATTTTGGGGCTAGTTTAGAATTCTGTCATGCCCTATAACCTAAATCTCTTATGTCTATTTTTGGTAATAGCAAATTTAGCAACTCTGTGGTACAAACAGCTAATAACTCCCATGAAAACCTGTATGAATTGTGTCTGAGACAATTTGGAAATTATGGGCGGTAAATAAACATTTGATTGCAGCTGTTTCATCACCACTAGAAATGAGATCAATGCTGCAGAGTTAAGAATTTCTTCGCAAGGTTTGTTGGAAAGAAAATAAAGGGATAGATGTTTTGAAGCGTTACTACATCACTTTTATAGGCTTAGGGAATGTTAAACTTACTTGGTCACTTTTGGTCATCCATGCTTTTCCACCTTTGTACTTAGGTGATTTTAAGCATAGCCAAACAGCATGTGTATATCATTTGCTCAACGGCCCTATGAATAACTTACAATTTTCCATGGAATCAGAGAAATGAAACAACTTTCCTTTCCTGAATATATTAGAAACCAGAGCAATGGACGCTGCAATAAAGGCACTTGTTTACAGAAAAGGTTCCTTGAAGGACATCCAATAGCAATCATCCATAATCTCACTCAGGATGTTTCGCGGGTAAATATTTAAATTCCATACTATGGCAGCGAGAGGGGAAAAAGTGGAAACCATGTTACTGTCTTTGAGACGCAGTATATACAAACTGTGTTTCGTCTGAAAGTGTTAAAACAATTCACTAAAAGTCACCGATTTTATGCTAATGACAACAAAACTGGTGACTTCGACGTATCTGAAGAACGTATTTGCAATGGCAGCTCAAAGTTTCGCAAAACAGCCCAACAGAGCATATTTTGAGCCAAGCGCAATCATGAGGAAAATATTACCCGAACCAAAACAGCGCAAGATTACCACAATTTTGTATGCATAATAAACCGCGGAAATTGTGGTAGTCAACATATAGATAAAATGGGAAGGAAATCCTCGATAAAGGAATAAGAATGCAAAAGAGCTTGCGGAAAACATGTGCAGCCCCACTGGTTTTAACTTACGTCTTTGGCTGGAACAATAGAGAAAGTTTGATCTAAGGGCAAACAGAAAAAGAATAAAGTCCTTTGAAATTTTGTTTACCACAAAAGTTCATTTAATCTGGATCATTGAAACTGTCATAAACAGTTTTTGAAAAATTATTACATGTCACTGAAATCGAGAGCGTACTTACGAACCATCCTTATTGCTCACATGTAAAAAGCACACATCCAAGTGGCTAGAATTTGGGAGTACGAATTTTGACTGTTTAATGCAGTGTGCTGTCAAGAGCAAGTAATGAAATGAAATGAAATTGACATACTGAGTAAACTAGTCATTTTTCAGAAAGCACTAATTTAAGTCAAAAGCAGCATAACTTTGCGATGGCGCCCCACAGTATGCATCCTAGTAAGAGAAAAAGAAAGAGTAAGAAAGTGTAAGAGAAAGAAATATTTCGGTATTGCTTCCAGATTTGTAGTGCAGCCAAATTGAAGTCTGATTTTCTGTAGTTGGCAGCAATTGTGGCGGGAGTTATTAAGACTGCAAATCAACGAGCGTTTCAATGAAGTCACTGATACGGACCAATGTACTTTCCCAGGAACTTCAACATTAGTTCTTAGAGCAGATGGGAGAGTCTTGGTATGTTCTCTTGTGCCTTGTGTTGTGGAGCTTCGTGCGCAGCCAGATTTTGCTTCTGCCACGCATACTACGCCAGAATAAAATATTCCCGCTGGGCTGTACTTAGGCGGTAAGCATTTGTAGAATGACGGTAGAGTCAAACCGAATAAGTGCTATGCTTGGAGGTCCGACTATCGATTGCCGATGGATCATACGGATCATACAATCTTGAAAGCGTATTCTGAGGTCACGTATCTGGGGAAATGTGTGCAAATTGTGGTATCCAAGTCAGTATGAGTATATTGGCTGGTGAATTATGTGGACCACGTTGCTACATTAACTCGAAGCATATTCCTGGTTGAACACTCGTTAGAGCCATTTACGCCACGTCGCAGAAAACTGTACTTTTCATGCTTACAAACCACTCGCCACATATTAACATCATTGTAGAAAGCCAGGTAGTTATTAGATGACAGTTACAGGGTCGTTGCTGAGCCATTTAAGTGATCTCGATCTCAACGGTGAACCATGTAGAACATCACATTCCGCCTTAGTCACATCGCACTTCAACATCCATCCACAATATGACTCAAATAGACAAGGGGACATAAGAGAGATTAAACTCCGCAGTTCCGAAGGAAATGTTCGCTACTCAAGCATGAACAGAATAATGTCACCCTATGCCACTGACTTAAGCCCCACGCAATAATAATGTTATGAGGATCCCAACCACATCACATCGATATATGTGCTTTATAGCAATTACCCAAGCATAAATGTGGTATGTCATAAATTTCCATTCACGACAAAGTTAAGCTAACAACTCCATGGGCCTTCATAAGGGACGGAGCAGCAGACGTCATCTCCTCCAACCGTTGCCATGTTTACCTAACGACGAGCTATGATAAAACACATCAACAAATCCCTCAAATCAGCGAACAGAGCAATAACAGAAGAAGCCAATCAAGGTTTTTCTATTTAAAGTAATTTTAAGCTGTTTCTTTGTACCAAAAAGAGTCCACCTTAGTAATATGATAAACCGAGTTTAGTATGCTTTATCGCTCAAAAACGGAAAGTGCTATCACGGGAAACGAAGGCATGCAGTTCTTTTTGAGACATGGTAACTCATAAATTACAAAATGTACAATGTTACGGTATATCGCAACATACCATGAATGAAGCAACTTATTAGAACGACTACAAAATCCCCATCGTCATTAGATCCTTTAACCTTGGCAGAATGCCAGCGAAAATAGGCCGGCGATATGATTGTCCAGCGGTAGTCACTACAACGAAGATTAACCACTACCTGAAGCATGTGCTCGATCGTCTTCTGACAGTTCTAACAACTTCTATAATTAGCGCGGATAGGGTAGCTGAACGCAAGCCTCCTGCATCTACAATTGTAGAATCTCTGGTGGAATGTAATTCCTCCGGGGACATCAGTCATATATTTAGGGATTGCTGCAATGGTCACTCTAGACGCCACACTTACGGTCTCCTCTGTAACAAACCGCTAACGCGAACAAAGAG
The DNA here is from genome assembly GCA_944474145.2 of Dicrocoelium dendriticum. Taxonomy (NCBI): domain Eukaryota; kingdom Metazoa; phylum Platyhelminthes; class Trematoda; order Plagiorchiida; family Dicrocoeliidae; genus Dicrocoelium; species Dicrocoelium dendriticum. The sequence goes on from OX104064.1 coordinate 186,105,686, forward strand.
ACAAAACGTAGATCATTCTCACTAGGCAGAAAGCCAGGACAAAATATCACCAGAACTTGCAGCTAAACACTAAAGGGATCAAACAGCAGCGCGCTGTCTGTTGTGTGTGCAAAGTTCCCCATATCTGCCGCCAATACATTGCGGGTTAAGTTGTCTTACGCCCAAGACAAATGAAACTTATTGTGCATTTTGTAGGGCCTGAAAGCCAGACCCACATAATTTGTACGAACTACTCGTTACTCTAATTCCGTAACCTATGGCAAACCCGGACTTATTACATTGATATTAGAATTCGCCATTGATACAGAAATTGTTTTACTCTCTGCAAGTGCGGATCTATCCTTATGTTCCATAAACCGCGCGACAACCGACAAGAAACATCTCTAAAGGATACAGCAAGCAGGATCATCTAAACGGAATCTTCATCTATAGCGGGCCAGAGCTGCCTTCCAACGATAGTCAAGAGGCCGGAAATCGCGATTTGGTGCAGCGACGGTTCCTTCGTGAAACGATTTCCTTGAACAGAGTTGTGCCTTGATCGCTCTAAAGGCTATCTCTCACCAAATTTTAGCGGATGCATCCCAGGAATCCTAAACTCGTAACTCACAGATGCAACAGCAACGAAACCGTTCAGAATAGTAAGCCTTCTATCTGCATTTTGATGGAAAGCTGCAGAAGATTTTCAAATGCCAAACCTTCGCTTACCTCAAAATAAAACAACCGATGATTACACAGAAGCGACACAGACGCTGGTTTATGTGATGTTGAAGTATTTGCATGCGAGCGATGGGACGGAGCCTGGCCAAATCAGGTCGCAGACGTAGTGTTAATATCCCAACAAAAAAACGGATAACGAAGGAATTTACATCGCTCGGCATTCTCTAACACCTTACTTCTTTATTCCCTGTGTGCTCCTTGATACTGTGAAACTAGCCTGCTGTTGTACCACTGCTCAAGTCCTTTCCCATAAGCTGGCCAAGGCGAAAGTTGACCAACTTTCGAAGTCACACCAAGTCACTGTTTTCAGTGGGACATAATTAAAGCATAGAATTAGGGACGCTGAAGTCTCACTGCCCGGTAAGTCATTTATCCGTAACGACAAAATAAAAAACTAGAGGAGGGTAGTTATGTATTACTGAGACGAGCCATATTGCGAGGAAGTGGGACTTCAGACGTACAGATTCCCGATTATCTTTGGTGCCGCCAACAATTATTTGGCAGGGACATCTGCCGTATAAACTTGATGCACCGCCCTCCAAGATACATAGCCGAAATACATTGCCATTAAGATATACTTTAAAGTGAAAATACACTCAGAAATTTACACTAGGTGCTTTCAATTACACCGTTTAGAGACTCCTGACGTAATAAAAAAGCCCTTCAAAGACGATCAGCAAGCTCTTGGTACTAATGTTCCGCTTTACAATCAAGTAATGCTGCCCACTCGGTTCTGAACACGTAAGAGACAACCTGCGCCGGATCCTGTGTTCACCAACGAGGAACATCTGATTGATTTATTGGTTGTAGACTGCCCTCCGGGTCGTATATTCAGGAAGTCATTAGTTGTAATTGCATCAGTTATACAGATTATTAGCTTGAATAAACTGAGATTCCTAGTTCGCACGTGCGACAATCTGGTCGTCCCTTGCCCCCCCCAAATCGCCTGGAGCAAATACGTCAAGAAAATTAAATCGACTACCTTCAGATTCCTCAGTGATGAGAGTTTTGCAATGGGCCAAAACAATTTATTTCGTAAGAAGCAGACTGGCAGCGTAGCACGGCAAACGTATGGATTAGTTCCGACGTCGAATACGTGGAACAACTACGTTAACCACCATTATTGCTGCACTCAACTACTTAGAGAAGACAAAGCAGCATATCAGCAGAACCTGATGCAAATTTTCGGCGTTAATTATAAACTAATAACAGCTAGTCACTAGCATTCCTAGGGAGAAATAGGAAATTCCTTCCATCCGGACAACTTATAGTCCAATAAGAACGGCTATAGAAGCGGCAAACGCGTTGCTGGTGCATCGGCCACTTACGTTGCAGTGGATCCTACCGTCAGGTAATTTTCCGGAATTTATGGCCACTAAGCCGAGACACAACTAGTACCTGTTATCACGGAATCGGCTTTGCAATATCGCTTTACTGTGCATCAACTGCTCTCAGGGTGTCGATACCATTCGTTTAGAAGCAAACTGGGAATCATCATGACATCTGGCAGAGCCTTTGGCTTAGCTACTTCAGCGCCGGTTAGACCATAATCAAGTTCTTGTCAACTTGGAGCCTTAAAGAAAAACCTTGATCCAGAAAGTTAAAGCAGGACTGAACCCTCCAACTACCGCCCAGTATCTCTTCTTTTTATTGTATAAGTTAATGGAATCCATCCCATCGGGAATCCCGACGAAACTTTCCGTGAGATTTTCCTCTACGGAGCAGTGCACTGAAGATGCCACTGAGCGAAGTGGTGAAATGTTTGACATTAAATTACTCAGTTCGGAGAACGAATCAAAACGAATCCACCGTTGCTGCTACGTTGATGTATTATCTAGCAAAGTATAATCAAATTACGCCGTGCAAAACGTCATTCGTCGACAGTGATCTTGCACAACGAATTTCTTAATCTTAAAGAGTAGCTGGAGTAAGTCAGATGAATCTGGGGAAGAAGCTATTGTAATATTCACGGATATGTCGTGGGCGTTCGATCAACCAGATCATCGGATGCTCTTTCCTAGCATCCTAGATGGATTACTAACTTTCTCCTTTAAGGAAAATTAGTAAGATTCTGAAGCTCTAGCTGACCACATAGAAGTCTAGTGTAGTGTTCAGGGCTCTGTTCTTTGGCCGTGTTTGTTTTTGGTAATCTTTAGTTAACTTCCGCAAACTATCACTTCAAGTTTCTTACTGCTTGCTGATGACATCAACACATGACGCAAGATTCAAGCAGATGCCCATCAGACACTTCACTTCATTGATTAATCCAAAATCCATTAAAGATTAATGTGAACAAATTTGAAGTACTGCCCATAGGACTCAGAATACCCGATCCTGCCAACTAGAAATGCATGTACTGTACTGAGCCTCTTCGGAACGCCACCTGGTCCTGCTGGTTCAGGGTGACCAGACTTGTTCCCTGCAATGCGATATGACATGGAAAATTGGTAACCAAAACTATGGGCTGTTGAAATGGATTTTGGACATCTAGAAATGTATATTTTCGTAAAATGCTGAGGCGCGATTTCAGTGCACTAGAATGTGCAATCGGATGAAAAGGCTGGGAGTAATCCACGGACTGTATCGCCTAGCACAAGGCGACCGATAATGAGCTACTTTATTTCACACACATCACTTTTATATGTGCCGCTGTTTATTGCAACTCAGCAATAATGCAAAGTCGTGAGGACACCCCTAGAAACGAGCAGGAAAATACAGCCGTCTGGAGTGCCAATGAAACTTCATTTCTCTTCTCCTGTGTCACCCATGTAATTCACATCTCAGATGGGTTGCTTATGAGCCTATGCTAGCTATATGTAAACATTGGTTTGATGAAGCACTCAGCCACTTACATTTGGTAACTTAGCACTAAGCATCCGTCTGACTCCGGGGAACACCACTGATTTATTTTTTCGCTTATTGAAGCTATGGAATTAACCGGAGTGCTAGGCTATTGTATTGATAGAATACGTACCAAAGGTATTCTAATCAAAATATTTCTTTAAATTATCAAACTACCAACGGGGCTTGTAACGCAATGCTTCTCACACAATCTAAAGGTGTTGTTTAGGTTTTAACACCAGTGGGATGCAGAATACATTACTGAAATTATATTATATTGTCAGGGATTATGTCGAAACAGAGTGAATGATGTGTTATAGATACACCATTTTACACTTCGGTTTCCTTTAAAGTATGAAATTTCAAAATCGATTCTACTACTGTTTGTTCGCAAGTTTTGCTATACTTCACCTCATCAACACTCAACGAAATTACAGGACAATTAATATTGCAAACTACCTATGCATACCGTACGTGGTAGATCCGCTCTGAGTATATATATACCAGGTCTCTATGATATCTTTTACAAACAAGTGTTTTCGAACAGTTTGATTTAATATTTTGCTGTATATACAAAACAAAATGATTATTGAATTCTACTAGAACTAGGAATGTCTGCATTTAGATAATTGTGCTACAGCCAAAATTCATTGCATTGCCACTTTAATGACAACGTTTATGTTCTTTTGGGACACTAAGGTGTAAGCTGCGTTGATATCTATAAACAGTAAGCTTTTGAACTGGGAACCAAATCTGGCTGCTAGTTTTAAACTACATGAAGTAATACCGCCCATCATCCTCCAATACTTAGTTCAGCACTATCGATATCATCGGTTTTACCAGATTTAGGAAAATGAGAAAACTATTGTAGACACATTCGCCACTGAGTATAGGACAACACATAATAAAAATCTTTTATTTTAGCAAACGCAACGTAATACTTGTCTTTATCACATTCCTTTCTTCCAATTGAAGACAGTGGCCCAGAAAATGGACCTTTTGTGTTGCGAGTGGAAAATACTCCTAATTTACTCCTTCACGATAAACATTAGGGTTAGTTCCGCGAATAGTGATTGGGTATTTAATGAAAGGATATGGGGAGTTTTTAGTTACGACTTAAGCATGTAGTGCTTCGGCTGATCAGGTTATACCGGGTGCCTGAATGCAAATTATAAATCTGTGTGTTAGACAATTTGTATTACGTGTGAAAAAACCATGAATGCAATATTTGCGACCACTGCCTGCACTGGGTTAATGTGTAGTTAATTTTATTAGAATAAGTATGACTCGATGTGCTACCGTCTGCACAAAAGGCTGGGCAAACTAAATTTGGTGCCCATGGTCTTTCCCCACTAATGTCTATCCTGGAATTGTACAATACTGTAGCTTCTGCTACAGTCAGCATTCTAGTAATCTACAGCCCCATTCCCTTGGTAGGGAACGTCAGCCTGCAAGCTCTATCGATGAGCACATAATTGCGGAACTGCAAGCGCTAATCGTTAGTTCATTATCGTACGGCTGTGTTAATTCCCAGTTCAAATCAGTACAAGAAACAGATCGAACGTCTTGGACATTTTGTCCACCAAAAAACATTAATTGTCGATGTAGCAACGCTGCGTACATTTTTGGACCACAGCGATTATGCACATTCTATTCCAAGCAAGCGGGGCCTTTAAATTCGGCCGTTGCAGTTCCCATCGGAGTATTATTTTACCCCACTCACTGCGGGTTCTTTGTGTTTACAAGAATTATTTTACGCTTCGTCTCAGTGAATTAATTAAATATTAACTAGTCTTGTGGTACTCAATTACAGAGCAGATTCACCTTCGAGACAATGTTCAAAAATCGCACCTTGTTTATTATGGACACAAGAGCAGAAACACTTCCAAAGAATTGGCAAGATAGGTTTAAGAAAATATCGAAATCATTCATCTGGCGGACACTCACGACTCAGGCGCGAGCTGCTTAACAAATGCGTAAATTCCGCAGATGCTTTCCAACAACATAGATCACTTCTACACAAAATTAATGGTTTGCATACATTTTTGCAGCGATAAAACTTTGTATGCAGGTATAGTGCTGCTGTATGAAATTTGGTTACATGCGGACATTGATGTTGACCTCGTTAATCTCAATGGTTACAACTATATTACATCCGATCCCAAGGAGACCCTAATATCTTACGGAGGAGGGATCATAACTTACATTAAAATTTAGTGTGAAGCGGTTCCAGTACTGCCGTAGTACTCAACAACTTCAGTCCTATATCACTGTATTTTTGGGAAGCGCTTTTAGCTCCGGACATGGCTGTGTTTGAGCTACATACGTTTACAGAGCAACTTGCATTGTGATTTTAACCAAGTTACAAGGTTCCCTCTTTGTTCTCACCAGGGACTACAATATGAGTTACAA
>OX104064.1:186112077-186407546 GCA_944474145.2 Dicrocoelium dendriticum
CAGCTGACTGGTTGTAAAAGCTCACTGGGACAATTGATGGTCACTGGTCACATGTGCACCAGACCTTACTTACAGCAGACAAACCTTCATGTGGTATGTCCAATAGCCAACATGGAAATTGGGGCTCTTCGCAGTCTCTGGAACATATCGACGCTCGCCGGCATATCCCGACTGGAAGCGAACACAATGAAATTCGCAAAGAGCTCCGGGCAAAACTCCGCGCTAGCCTGAATAGACCGCGAATATTGGTGGTCTCATCATGCTTCAGAGAAGGAAGTGGCCGCTGCACATGGCAACAATCGTAAGTTATTAAGTCTGATACGGGAAACGGGCAGCAGAAGACCTGGCGTTAGTGAAACAATTTGTGATGAGAGTGGACAGCCTATCCACAATATGTCGAAACGTTTGGAGCTTCAGGCTGAGCAATTTGAAAAGCGATTTAAGCGGCTAGAATTGTCCGATTCGCCCGTCACTGATCGCCCTGCTCCGTGGGCCGTCCCGTTGGATCCACCCTCTCGCTCAGAAGTCGAACGTGAGATCGGATTGTTGAAGTTGAACAAAGCCGCAGGACCAGATGATCTTCCTCCAGCCCTCTTCAAATTCGGAGGTTCTGCTCTTGTTGATGGTTTACATGAATTACTAGTAAAAATGTAGGAGCAGGAAACTGTCCCAATCGACTAAAGCCACTCCGTTATTGTTCCCAACTTCAAAGGAGGCTCGCGTTTGGAAGGCGACAACCATAGAGGAATCAGTCTGCTCTCCATCGCCTCCAAATTACTCGCTTCCATAATCCTTCACAGACTGACTGGCGTTCTTGAAAGTTAGATTCGTGAGGAGCAAGCCGGGTTTCGTCGTGGTCGTGGCTGCATTGACCACATCTTTACCTTGCGTCAGTTGTTGGAGCACCGCCACACATATTGCTGGCCCAACGTTGTCGTGTTCCTCGATATCAAACGTGCCTTCGATTCGGTTGATCGATGTGCCCTTTGGAATTGTCTACTAAGGAAATTTGTGCGCGAGAATTATGTAAATATTATCCAAGCATTATATACGCGTAGCATGGGCAGAGTGATGGCTAACGGCAAGCTGTCGTCGTCCTTTACTATGTCCAGCGGTGTGAGACAAGGATGCCCGCCGTCACCTTTCCTTTACAACCTTGCTATTGACGAAGTCATGGAAATTGCATTTACAGGACATGACTTGGAAGGTGTGGAGCTACTCCCAGAAGAACGACTCTCGACTTGGAGTATGCAGACTACATTGCCCTCATCTGTGATAGCTCCCAGACGTGCCAAGCCGCGGTGGACATACTAGCACTGGCTGTCAGCCGCTGCGGGCTTTGCTTTGCACCATCGAAGTGTAAAACGTTCCTCCAAGCTTGGCGGGGATCACCTCCTGCGCTGACCCTTTGTGGGGATCAGCTAAAAGTCGTTCGGCAATTCAACTGCTTGGGAAGTTGTATCAGCACCCATGGGATTGAAGACGAGATCACGAACCGTATAGCAATAGCTCGAAGTGTTTTGCTAACCTTCGCCACTTATGGCGCCGGCGCTACATCACTCTCGCCTCGAAGGGTAGAGTGTACAATGCAGAGGTACGCTTCACCCTACTGTACGGTTGCGAACCCCGGCCCCTAAGATCGGCGGATGTGAAGAGGTTAGTTACGTTTGACCATCGGTGCCTTCGCAGTTTGGCTCACATCTGGTGGGAACACTGCGTGAGCAACGAGCGTGTTCGACGCCTTGTTTACGGCCCACGAAAAGGAACTGAACGGCTCAGCCCCGTCATTTCACGCACCAGGCTCCGATGGCTGGACTACGTGTTGCGCATGCCAGCCCATCGACTTCCACGACGTGCGTTGTTTGCTCACTGGAGATGGGGATGGAAGAAGAGGAGGGGTGGCCAAGCGTTGACTTGGTCGAGAGGAATGAAGGCCCTCACTTCTGTGCTGGCCTCGGTTAGAGCGTCACGGCTCCCTGGTTGGGGTCCAAAAGACGGTGAACACGTTTGGCTGGATACACTTGCTGACATGGCAAGGAGCCGACCTCAGTGGCGTTCGTGCTGTGAGTATCTTTGTCCGTCCCCATCCCTTTTAGCCTAACCCTCCACATACGATCTCATTTCTTAGCGTAAAACACAATAATTTTTTCTTGTTGTCTAGTAGCCGGCTGGTAGCTTACCGGAGCGATGCCTATCCGTTGCTGTTAACTCAGCTGGATGCAACCTTTTGTATTTATTTTCCTTTTTCATTTATGTATTGGGGCACAATAGCTGAGGTTTTTCCCAGGTCTAGCTGACGTGCATAATGAAGGATCGCGTTATCTCAGCATGGTAGGTTTGAAAAACAACTACTGTATTCCGCTTTCCTTGCATTTTACAATCGGAATGTGAGCGGAAAATCATTTGAACGACGTAAACGAGGGGTGCGGGTTGACAGACAACCTCTCATCTTTAAGAAAAATACGATACACTGACTGTACAGCATGCATTCCAACCAAGGTGGATGCTGTTTACTATGCATGTTGTTTATCAATTTGCCTGGTCCACTGATTGTGAATGGTCCACCTTGTTAGAAATACCGCCTTCCGCATTGCAAGTCAAGCTCTAAATTTATTGGAAAACGATCGACACTGGGATTTAGGAATTAATGACGCTTGCAGCACGTCACATCCAAATCTAACTCATGCATTATTTGCAATATTTTTGACCAATTGCCCTCCTTCTTCGGCAACAGGGCACTGGAAGGAATAATAACCGACATGGCTAAAGATATTTCTCGTCGAATAAGCAAGGAAAATATTTATAGGAGTTGGAACTACCAGCAGAAATATTCAATGAAGCATTGATAACGTTTGATGATTTGTACTTAGAAACCGCGAACAAAGCTCTAAATCAATTGGGGATGCCATCACCCATTGCGCCTGCTGCTCATTCTTTTGATGTCGAATTGCGTCTTGAAATAAATCGCAACACGGGTTATTTTTCTTTTTGTGTGCAATCCAAAAATTCCTGGGATCAAATATTGCAAACGGTCAATGACGCGGTTGGAGCAACCTTTCCTTAAAAGTGCCTGGAGGAAATAGTTAAAGATTCCTCTTGCGATTGATTCTTGCGGCAATTAGATCGCAAAATAGTATAGTCATATTTCTTGCGTTCACCGGAATAGCTGAGAAATTGCTACCCGGTGGAAGAACAGCTCATTCCGCTTGAAAATTGCCAATTAACGTGCAATTAATTAAAGCTCCCACATGCAACATATCTAAAACCTCCAGGGTTGGAAAAATATTATACAAGTGTAAACGGTAATGCTAATAAAAAATCAGATTACATATCTTCCAACAGCGCAAAATGGAACGCCTGGTCATACGATCAAATTGTGCGGTTTGACAGCCGAAGACTGCTAACTATCCAATTTTCTCTAGACAAAAACTAATAAAACGAATTTGCACGCATTATTACTGGCTGGTACTAAAACAGTGGAAAATCAGTTATCGACAAAGATTGAAAATTGTATGCATTTCTGATCTGCTAACCCATGAAAAGTCGAGAGAACGGTTAGCGTTATAAAACGAACGTAGCGAAATTAATCTCAGAACAATAAGTCAACTTGAGAAGCAGTACGTATATTGTTTCTGTCCCCATAACAATAAATAAATTTGCTCTTCATTTCAAATCCATAGAGAGTTGGTAGCAAGTAATTAGGATGGAATAAAACTGCAAAAGCGATTACCTTAAAGAATGGCATGTGATGCAGTTGCAACAGCTCAGCCTAGAAGAACAAGTTGGTGCTGGTCTAATCACTGTTACATATTTCCAGTTGATGTTCTCCAGTACCAAATATGATCCGACCATTTTCCTTGCAGTTATTCATCATAAATTTCGGCAGCATATAACTTATTGGGCCAAACATAAGGAGCTTGATATTTTTCATAAGCCTGGTCCTGAATCTAGGTAACGAGAACATAGATTCGCTGTATCACAACTTCGATAGGTATTTCGCCGAAAATGTCGTGTAAACGTTCAAAAATGCTTTCTAAGACGCAAGAATTCAGAAGAAGCACATATTTAAATGCCACCATCCTAACTACAACGGCACAAGGTTTTACTTTTGCAACAATCTCAACATGAAGAAGCAGTTGAACAAGCAAATATGCGCTCCTGGGAACCCGCTGAAGGTATTCGAAGGCATTAAAATCATCTTCGCAGTTGGTTGAATGTAATACAATTTTCAAGCAACGATTCCGACGGCGTTGAGCCTGGCATATTACAAGATTTCCAGCGGCCGTATGAGCACCACCTATTTCTGGCATCTGTTAGATAGCAACTAGAAGTCCACCAAAAATATAGGAGTCCCAGTACGTAAAACCCAAATCGAAAGCTGACCGGCAGAAAGGATTAATTACGGAAAGAGACCTAAGTGATTCCCACTGAGCAAGGCATCACCTCGCAATTATACTATATTGGCAGTCGCTAAAGTTACCTGCGGACTAGAGAAAAAACCCAATCCAAAAGGATGGAATGAAGACGCCTTAACTAAAATTCATGAGAGAGGTAGTCATAATGACCCAACCAACTAACGTTCGACAACCCCACTCCTGTGCTTTCCAAATTTTTGCTGTCTGTCGTCGCTTATGCACTCATACAGCAGCTGGAAAACAAAAACATGATAGCACCAGACTAACATGGCTTCAGACAAAAACCCTCATGCATGACGAACCAGCAAAATTGCACCCAAAACTGGACTGAAGCAGTTGAGGTTGGAGCAGCAGTCAATGTCATGCAACTGGACCTCACAAACTCCTTAGATGGCTTAGACCTTCGAGTACTCCTGCATAACCTTCTGCTCTATGCATTGGTGATCAACAGCTGCGTTGGATGAGTTTCTGCACGAACGTCGGTTGTAGTTGGTCGTACTAGAATACCTTCCTGAAGTGGAGTGCGGCGCACCCGAAGGGTCTTTTCAATTTATTTTCATAGACGATCTGGAGAGGGAAATTACTTCCGATTTTTTATTCTTCGCAGGTGATATCAAGTAATGGCGAGTGGTTATAACACGGAAAGCTCCAGCGGGACCTCACCATGATTTCAAACTGTTCAGTTCAGAATAGACTACCGTTTAATGTGGAAACATGTCGCACTGTTCAATTGCGTCATAGGCATAACTACGTTTATAGGCTTGGGCCACATATATTGCAGACCAAGTCCTAGGAGTGCGAGCTTGGTGTGCTCGTTCAAAGCCATTTTATCTGTTCAAAGTAGTCAGATGCAGCGGCGTACAGTGGTAATCAGCACATCAGGCAACAGCAAATGGAATCCGGAATTTTTAACCAGTCCATCACTCCCATGGTGCACAAATCTTACGCTCGTCCTCACCATAAATGCGACAGCCAAGCTTGGCAAAATTGGATGAAACGCGAATTAGAAGTGATAGAGAAACCACAACGCAGAGCGACGAATTACCTCAAGGGTGTACAAAATCTGTCCTACTATACAGGGTGAAGTCACTGGGACTTTTCAGTGAACGCTATCGAAGGCTGCGAGGTGATCTATTAATATGAGATCACCAAATGTATAGTCAGCTTAATCACATATGCCTTTACTTGCTGATACTTAGCTATGACACCAAACTCAGAGGTAACCTCCTGAAATTGTGCGCACTGTATAGTCACTTGGAATACCGGCAGAATCATTTTTCGCTTCGGGATTGCCAATCATGGAGCTCTAGCACAAACTTACTTGTTTCCTCTCCCAAATTCGATCTTTGCAAACATTGAGTTCATCTTTTCTTTGGACCCATGAATTCGTTGCTTAAACGGTGCTACCTTGGAATATAGTAATTATCCATTCAAGCCGGATTAATATCACACATGAGCCTGTGAAAGCGGTAGAGTACTGCGTATTCTCGTCTTCACTATTTTCACGCAGTGCAGCAATCATAGTTGCCCCAATATTACCTCATTTACGCATCCAATTCCTACTTACCTACCATCATTTAGTAGCCTATCTGCTCAATATATATGAGACGAGGTATATACACAGCCTAGTCCGGAAAAGCACCAGATGCGTTTTGCCTTATTGGGGCCTCACCCGATTTCAAATGCTATGGATATGGCGTCTAGGTAGTGGACGTCATAATTTTGCACGTTTCGCAGGCATCTGTCTCTAGCTGTCATGGACTCGATCCACAGTAGGGAACCGAGGGAATGAGCACCATTGAGGAGGCCCAAGTGTGCCCAATGCGCTTGATGCTTTTCCGGACTATGCAGTGTTATGTAGCTGGTAAACTACTGAGATAAGACTCATAACAAAATTAATATTAAAATCCTGCTACTCGCGAGTGAAATAAAATTATGTTCTAACAGACAACTCACATATTGTGGTATTGTAGTTTTACTTTCACCACCCTGCGGGACTTGTAAAGCAACGGTTTGAGCTTGTCTATCAGACCGTCTTTTCATAACGGAAACGGGAATTATCCACCATTTAAAAATATCTACTTTATTTATTTTAACTAATCCGTTATCCTATCAGCAACACCGTGCAGCACTAAATTTCTGCTGATCCGATATTTATTCTAAACAGATAAATATTTGCTTACATACCTACCAAATCTGTATAAGTACATTTTGATTGTAAAACTCCAGTGTACAAAGTTTTAGAATTTATACGGTCAAGTCAAACATATTTGTCATGTAATTTCTAGCAAGCTGTAACTGAAAAATCAGTGCATGTAGTTAAAAAAGAGAAATAAAGATAGGAAAAATAACTGAATTTTATTCAGGTGTGTATACATATTTCTGCTTTTTCTACATAAGGGAAACTTTTATTATTTCCTGATTAAATCGCTTGCTTTACTTTCCTGACTAAGCTATTATGTTCTCCTTGAATCCTTGGTGATAAACATTATGACTGCAGGGTATGCTGGATATCAAGCGCCTCATCTTAGTAAAGATCTCTATTATATTCTTAAACAATTCCTCATAGTTTTCAGTCGTGCGATTGCTCAAAATCTGTGAAGCACAGCAACGAGATTGTTTTAGCGGCTTTTTCTTTCCGAGTTAGTTTTTGTTTGGATTCAGTCCATCCTATTTTCATTTTTAACTATAGTCTAAGAAAGATAGCGGATTTGACCTTTGTCTTCGATAGATTTTAGTAGAGAAAGCAAAGTAGACGAAACTTGGCAAATCCCCGCCTAGAGCCACGAAAAATTGTTTAATGAAGTCGAAATCATTCGCCGCATCAGATCCTGCTGTGGGTCTATAAGCGGCTCTCAGCTGACGTTGTTCCTCATAATTGATAATTCTGTTCGCCGTAGTTACTTCATCCGGTGACAGTGTGTGCTGTTGTCCCAGCTTCCTCAGATGCAAATGGTGATACTTGGTGAAAGCATTGTGAAGTTCTATGATGATTGGCAACAAGTTGAAGCCTACAGCGATCTTCCAGCCATATTCTTTTAATTCAAGGTACTCAGTACCAGTATCACATTTAGGTAATCTTCTTTGAGAAGTCTAGTTATTTATGGGAGAATAAAGGGCTCTTGTTCATCATATGAAACGACACGGAATTGCGGCTCGAAGTATAACTGTCCATAATTAGACGCAATTCACTTGTGGTATAAGTGCTTTATTTGACTTTTAATGGACCAGAAACATTGATGCAGAAGCGCTGAACATCGAGCTTCTTAAATTTAGCAATACCTTTGGGACATCTTCTCTCAGCTTCGAATGGTATACTTTCATCCAAATACTTCTATTTCTTTAGCTTAGATTTCAGCAGCAACGTTTTACTAGTTAAAACTAAGGTATTTAATCATATCGTAGTCTTTTTAAATAGGGAAACTACTATTTGTGCCAGTGGCATCATGCGCACTGACAGACTTGGTGCACGCTACTAAAGATAGCCGAGTCCTAATGGGGGTGAGTAGAACAGGAAGCATTGGAAATGCAATGAATGAGCGGTGAATGAACGTATATACAGTAGATGCTAGAATGGTCACTCTTGTCATTCAGGCGTTTGGGGGGTCTCGATGCAGAATTAACAATTACTCAAGGAGATCTTGAGTTTCATCCACATTCTGGGGGCAGTTTCCTTTATTCCATGTGTCAGCCTATACGCACAAAAGAATACATATTATAAAATATGTTTCAGGATTTTAACATTAAGTTGGACATCTAATACTTTGGATCTTAAAACACCTAAACCTTTACCAAACAGAAACCATTTTATGCCGCACTAGGCCACAGGTTTTAGCAAAAAAAAACTGTCAAACATGTAAGCGGAAAATATTTGCCTAACGATGAAGGTTTCTATTGCAATATTTGCATGTGAACTGAGGCATTTATGACTCCCGTTAACCCTGAGAGCAATTCCACAGTGTACTTTACAGATAGTGTTCATTCTTTCTCCGCCTAGATAACCGGAAATGTTTAGTCCACACAACACCTGAAGCTTCGTTTCATTTCCCAGACTAGCTTTCCTCTTCTTTGTTTTGTTGTCACCAATGTGTTATGGCCATCTGCTGGTTGTTTTACTTTCTGGTGTTGAACATATATGCATATATACTTCACGTTCTTACATATGTTTCCACGAAGTAGTTTTTTGACAGATGTAACAGGATGCAACTGCTGGGTGCAAAGCAACTCTTAATTCAATCTGCAACAAAATTTTGCTATTCGCTGCATACTTGCATGGCCATAAAATAGACTAAATTACTGCTTTTAATGAAGCACTTTCACACTATTATGGTTAATGCTATACTCCTTTTGCAGATCTAAAATGTTCTAAAATATGCTATACTTTGTTGCAAAACCCTGGACAAATCCAGAAACTTCAGCAAATTTCCTGCATCTATCGAAGTTTGGCTAAGCAGTAAAGGAGAATGAAGGGCAAACAAATACTGCAACTTGTGCCTTTGAAATATACTTGTTCCGACTACAGAAGAGAAGTATTGCGAAACAAACGCCAATTTTCATTAATTTGGATCTCAGTGAAATGTAACTACGCTTTGGACTCGGTAGTATAAATCTCGAAACTGTTCACATCGCGAAATCAATTTTATTGGTGCTTTGTTGACACTGGTGTCGTCTAGTGAATGCTCAGAACCGTGAAACATATCACTGCAATTCCAACTTTTCGCTTGGCTCAGGGAAATAAGTTGATCATTGGACGCATGACGCTCTTGAGCTGACTCGCTTTAATTTCAATGTACGGATAACATAATATGTTACCGTATCATTCCCTTGATTCTCTTGAAGTTACAAGGCCCTTGAAATGTAAGTCCGTGCCCACACAACCTATTTGACGGATTCCTTAACAGAGTTTCATCAGCCTTAATGACAACTTTCGAATAATGCTCCAACTATATGTTCTGTATTTTGGTTTATCAATGTATGCAGCTTTCTACCTGTATAGCAACGTGTAAGCTTAAATATTTTATTTTACCATTAGTGCTACCTATGGATTAGTAAAGCTTTAGGTTCATATGTTTGCATTTCGCTTTAAAAAAGCCCCTAAATGAGGTCTTACATGCCTTTTCGACTCAAGATGCTGTGACTGAAAAATTCGAGCTTGCTAGATGTTATATTAATACTGAATTATCGTTGGCAGAAGAATGGTAATAAGGTTAAGAGTATTACTCGGAGTAGGCGACAGGCGGTTTATACGACCTGGTCCCGATGACCCACAAATGATAGTAACATAAATGCGGGTCATGTCATTTAGTACACTTTAGATTATGGTGCAAAATAAAACCGCCTTGTGACCCCTTTTACAAAAGTAAGTCTCGACAACTGCATCCAGGCATGCTACAAATTATGGATTTTGTTGAAATTCACATTTGAAAATTCACAATTCTTTAAGTTTAGTAACCAGTACTTAAGAGAATTCGCGGTCCATCCTATTTTCCTACAGGTTGAAAAAGATTACTAAGGCATTAACATTAACTCAGGTAGACTGAAAAGACTTTCGATAGTACAGGATAATAACCAGGTTTAATCGCTTTTGACTAGTAACCACAATCCTCGTTAAAGTAGGAAAGATTATTAATAACTGTACCCTGCCTATCTACTGAAACAAATTTAACTATGAATAGGCAATAAATGCCGAATAATATCAAGGAATAATTGATCCAAGTAGTAGCCTGTGTGTAGCGGTCATCGGTTTTTCTTTCTCAATGCCCATATATTGTGTTTTTGAGAACATGCTGGTAATTCGTAGACCATCTATATCATGTTGAACTGTACCGCTGAGAATGAAAGAGGTAGGCACTTCACTTGGCTTGTTTTTCTTGTGAAATCCATTAGAGTTGATGCATGTAAAATAGACAACTGTTGGTTTGAGAAACGCGATTCCGTACTTATAAAGCTGGCCAGGTAATTATGAATGGATCAGCAAAATTTGCACGATATATCCACATGATGAACCCGCTTCAGAAATTCTAGAAACTTTATGTGGCCTTGTGTTATGTTAATCCGGGAGGATAAAGAGGCAAACCAGTGAAGCTAGGTCGATAGTCAACTTCAAATCACAGAATATTCTATAGGCTTATGGATGATCTATAAAAGATGGTTACTGTCTATTGTAGCAGTTAGGCCAACAGGGACCGCCTGAAATGCTGTTAGAATTATATTTTGACACTGTCCTTCAAATTTCTAAATGCTATGTGGTTTTATCGACTTTTTAAAATGGACTCTCTCACAAATTGCAAAGTTTTCGTATTTTCTTTTTAGCAAATGCTGCGCTAAGAATTTTCTTACCTATCCACACGCGCAGAGATAAAGACATTCGCTAGAAGGCGCTTGCAATGGCACCTGAGTACTTTACATAGAATTTGGCTTTACCACTCTAAAATTTCCTTGAAGAGAGGCAAGCCTACATCATGTGGAAACGTGCATGTAACTCCAGATAACATAAAGGATGTTGCACCAGATCCGAATTTCTCCTTCCTGTGCTTACAATGTTAAATCGTTACTGGCACACATATGAATGCATTTGACCAGACCAACCAATAAACACATAGGTTTCGTTAAATTCACTCGAGCAATACGAATCTACTACTATCTCAAACAGACTTGACCGGAACGGATAATGTTGGTTCAAGATTTGATGCTAAATATAGTAACTTCTCACAAAAGGTTGACTGGTTGTGCCACTGCATTCTCCTCTCCAACCTCTGGAACACCGTAATGCTGCTTCTGTCCTAGGGTGCGTGGACCCAATTTTCCAACAAATCTGTCCGGATTTAGAGATTTTATCACGTAAATTCATGTCAACAATAACAATGTGTACCGCGAGTTTCGGTATTGAGACTCCGTATGTTTTCGGGAAAGTAGATTCGGAGCTTATACATTTTAGATTCCTTTGCACCAAGAGTATCACGAGATGTCAACAGATAAAAGCGTCATACTTCATGATGTCCTTGGTTTGGTTCCTGAGTAATCCGTTTGAAATCTTTTTGTTTCAACAAAGCTAAATAAAACCATCTCAGTTAAGTATACCACACATGTACAGACATAAACCGAGTGACCAGGATCTCAAAATTACAATTACAATGAGAATCTCGGCGTGATCATTATAAACCAAATTTGGGCGCCGAAACACTCTGGACTGGCATCAAATGAGGGTGTTCTAAACGTCAGGATATCATGGATAGAATACGTTTGTTTCGACTTGTCCAGCTTCATCTAGTACTCTTCAAAATCCTCACTATTAAATAGGTTATAAAATTCAAGTCTGATAGCAGCGGTAGCAAAGATATCCCAGCAGCTGGGAGATGCTGCAATATCGTGAAAGTAAAATCGGCTAAAATTTGTGCACATTCTTTTAAAGAGGCTAATGAGAAAACCGGGAAATTATGGCAGGTGATATCAGTATTTGTGTGGGTAACGTATGAAGAATATCAAAAATGATTGTTTATAGATAACGTATGCTTCCAATTAGTAAGTTGCAGAAACAACAGCAACCGTGTTTTGAAACATGAACAATGAACAATGACTTATGCCGGGTAAAATAAAGTTGCATAACAAGTACGGCAGGATAGTGTGGAAAAAACTGAAATGTCAAAAACATGTGAGTTGTCTGTTAGCTCATATTTTTATTTCACTCGCGAGTAGCAGGATTCTAATAATAATTTTGTTGCGGGTCTCATCTCAGCAGTTCACAAGCTACATAACAGCCTAGTCCGGAAAAACACCAGGCGCGTTTCGCCCTATTGGGCCTCCTCAGTGGTGCTCATTCCCTCGGTTCAATACTGGGGATCGAACCCATGACAGTTAGAAACAGTTGCCTACGAAGCCTGCAAAAGTATGGCATCCACTAGCTGGACGCCATAGCCATAGCATTTGAAATCAGGTGAGGCCACAATAAGGCAAAAAGCATCTGGTGCTTTATTGGACTAGGCTGGGTATGTAGCTTGTTTGCATATATATTGAGCAGACAAGCTACTAAATGATGGTAGGTAAGTAGGAATTGGATGCGTAAATGAGGTAATACGGAGGCAATTATGGTTGCTGCACTTCGTGAAAATAGTGAAAACGAGAATACGCAGTACTCTACCGCTTTCACAGGCTCATGTGAGATATTAATCCGGCTTGAATGGATAATTAATATATTCCAAGGTAGCACCATTTAAGCAACGAAGTGATGGGTCCTAAGAAGAGATGAACTCAATGTATGAAAATATCGAATTTGGGAGAGGAAACAAGTAAGTTTGTGCTAGAGCTCCATGATTGGCAATCCTGAGGCGAAAAATAATTCTGCCGGTATTCCAAGTGACTATACAGTGCGCACCATTTCAGGAGGTTACCTCTGAGTTTGGTGTCATAGCTGAGTATCAGCAAGTAAAGGCACATGCGATTAAGCTTACTATAAATTTGGTGATCTCATATTAATGAGATCACCGCGCGGCCTTCGATAGCGGTCACTGAAAATTCCCAGTGACTTCATCCTTTGATACAGGACAGATTTTGTACACCCTTGAGGTAATTCGTCGCTCTGCGTTGTGGTTTCTCTATCACTTCTAAGTCGTATTTCATCCAAGTTTGGCAGGCTTGGATGTTGCATTCAAGGTGAGGGCGCACGTAATTATTGGATCTCGGCCGCCATACACGACGCCGGATCATCTGTTGGTGCCTTATTATGTTAATGCTCGACAAGTTGGCGGATTGAAAATATCAAAAGGTATGCAATAGCAAAAATGAAGTGTAAGTACTGAGGGGTGTTCCTTGTGTATCAATGCAGTAAGGATATAAAAGGAGAGGCCTACCCTAAGAATACAATGTACGAAACAGAATTTAATAGTCTCACTCAAAAATAAAGTAACGAGAAAGTGGTGACTTATTTATATCACAAATCCTGTTCGTGGAGAATTGCAGGTCGCGGCCAGTCCGGTCGTGTAACGATTGTCTTGTCGTCGTGGGCGTAGCGCGTTTTGTGACGGTTGTCGAAGCACTAGTCGGAACAGTCGTGTGGCGTTCTTTGTACGGGAGTAACACTGTAGTCGGTCGGCAGTTGTTGTTGTCGATGTACTATACTGTTTATATAATGCTTCGTTCGGGTGCTCAAACAGGCGGGCCGTAAGTAGTACGATGTGTGAATGTACGTCAAGGGAAATTTAATTACATAATGTGAGAATGTGGTATCTAAGGCAAGCTCGATAAGACTGAAACAGTTTTGCTATGTTGACCTCGTTTGTGACGTAGGTCAAGCAAGGCTTACTTACACGATATGAGGATGTGGTATCCAAGGCAATCTCGATAAGACTGTAGTAGTTTTGTTATGTTGATCTCGGATTTAATTACACGTGTGCATGATGATAAAACCTTCCGTTCCGAAGATAGTGCAACGGAATAAAAGTTCATGTGGAATGCGATCTCACAAGTGCGACGAAATAAAACTTCATTTGGGATGTGATCTCACACATCTGCTTGTGCACTATCAATCGTCACCGCACCAGTCACTGGATATCCGAGAGGTCGGTGCATCTGTTAGAAACTTGAAGAAACCTCCCGGCTGGCTTTGAACTCAATGTGACCAGACGGGCTAGTAGGTGCCAACTAAAGCGGAGTTTACAAGCTGAAAAGGAAGCCTGGTGGACCAGTAGGGCCCAAGCAATGGAGAAGGTAGGAGCTGTACGCATTTAACGCCAACTCTTCCAGCTGATCTGCACCACTGGTCCCAGAAAACCAGGCGTTAATGAGACAACCAGACACAGCGCCGGTGCCGTGATGCACAATAAGGAGCGCCGTATAGCTCGTTGGGCAGACAGACTGTTCTAACCACAAGGGTATTAGTCTAACGCCAGTTGTGACAAAACTACTGGCCTCCATTCTCGTTCGTCCCCTCACTGTGGAACGGGAATCTCGGATTAGGGAAGAGTAGGCCGGTTTTTGTACAGGGCGTGTGTGTATAGGCCATATATTCACTATGAGACAGATGCTAGGGCAGGTTCACGCATACCGCAGGCCAATGATTGCTGTGCTACTGGAACTCAATGGTGCATTCAATTCAATCGATCGATTCATTCCGTTCGAGATACTTTTGCGGAATGGTGTTCCCACGAAATATGGGAACATCCTACGTGCTTTATACCCGAACACTACAGGCGGCATAAGGGTCTACGTTGGCCTATAGGACAGCTTTCCGACCACAAGTGGCATTCGTCAGAGTTGTCCGGTTTCCCCATTTTGTTCAATTTCGTAGTGGATTCAATCATGGAGTGTTCCCTTGCGGAATCTCACTATACAGGCGTTGAAGTGGTGAAAGATTAGTTGATCTTGATTATGCGGACGATATCGTCTTGCTTTTCGACGATGTTGCGGTAACGCAATCAACCCGGAATTGCCTGTCTAGATTGGTTGCTTTAATAGTATGCGCCCTGCACCTTCAAATTGCAATGTGTTCCTGCAGGACCATCAGCCACCTTATGACCCCTTGACCCTTACTGAAGAAGAACTCCAGGTGATTGATCAATTCAATTATCTTGGCAGCTGCATCAGCAACGATGGTCGCGTAGAAACTGACATCAGCTCACGCACTGCAAAGGCCAGAGCTGCCTTCTTGATCCTGCGACATCTTTGGCGACAGAAGGGAGCTTCTCTCCGTCTGAAAGGCCGTGTCTACAAGGCCACAGTGAGGGCCGTTCTACTCTACGATAGTGAGACTTGGCCCCTTCGATCGGAAAATCTGAAGCGCCTTCAAATCTTTGATCATCGTTGTCTGCGAAGCAATGTTGTTATCGGATGACACCGACGTGTTTGCAACGAAGATGTGAGTAGGCGAGTACTAGGTAGTGATAATCATGCTAGTCCCCTGGAACAACAGATAGCGCTGAAGAAGTTGCGTTGGTTTGGGCACGCGCTACGTATGCCTGGTCACCGCTTACCTAGGAGGACCTTCTTTAGTCTGCCAGATGTAGGGTGGCGCAAGGTTCGAGGTGGACAGATGTTGACTTGGCAGCAGGAAATGAAGTTATTGACGACCAAACTGGGTGCCGTTGGTCCTTCTCGTCTTCCGGGCTGGAGTCCACGTGACTCGTCTTGTGTTTGGCTCGAGACTTTACAGGACATGGCTCGCAAGCGACACCAGTGGCGCATCTGATGCAGTCTAATAGGATTGCCTGTTTAAAGTGTGTTTGGTGCTGAGTTATCTGCGGGGTAATGGCTGATTATGACGCGTGGCATTGAAAACCGCAAGGAGGCTGTCTCGCCGATGTTGCCTTGTCTTTCACGATAGTCAGGTGGTTGTGACAGTATGTTATCTAAACAAGGTGTAGGCGCCTTGACCCTGAATGTTTGCTTACGGCATTAAGGTTTTCAGATAAGTCCCACTTCCTATGTTTATTCTTTATTTCATAGGTCCTCATGGTTGTATGGCAGCGAAGCATCAGTTCAAATAGTTGATGTGTGGCTGTTGATGATGATAATGATGAAGAATTGTGCATCATGGGAATGAAGGATGGGTCGAAAATTCCGAATGCTCTTTGCTGCAAGCCGATGTGCTGATTGGCTCTTTACCCCGCTGACTTTGACTAATTTGAACACTTAAAGTGGCTTTGAACGAGCACACCAAGCTCGCACTCCTAGGACTTGGTTTGCAATATATGTGGCCCTAGCCTATAAACGTAGTTATGCCTATGACGCAATTGAACAGTGCGACATGTTTCCACATTAAACGGTAGTCTATTCTGCACTGAACAGTTTGAAATCATGGTGGTCCCGCTGGGGCCTTCGGTGTTATAACCACTCGCCATTACTTGATATCACCTGCGAAGAATAGAAAATCGGAAGTAATTTCCCTCGCCAGATCGTCTATGAAAATAAATTGAAAAGGCCTTTCGGGTGCGCCGCACTCCACTTCAGGCATTTTTCTAGTACGACCAACTCCAACCGACTTTCGTGCAGAAACTTAGCCAACGCAGCTGTTGATCACCAGTGCATAGAGCTGAAGGTTATACAGGAGTACTCGAAGGTCTAAGCCATTTAAGGAGTTTGTGAGGTCCACTTGCATGACAATGAGTGCTGCTCCAACCTCAACTGCTTCAGTCCAGTTTTGGGTGCAATTTTGCTGGTTCGTCGTGCATGAGGGTTTTTGTCTGAAGCCATGTTAGTCTGGTGCTATCATGTTTTTGTGTTCCAGCTACTACATGAGTGCATCAGCGATGATAGACTGCACAAAGTTGGAAAGCACAGGAGTGGGGTTGTCGGACCGTAATGAGTTGGGTCATTGTAAATACCTCTGTCATGGGGAGGTGTGATGACCCCCGGTTTACATGTTGTTGCGATATCGTTCATTTTCATACTGCGCTGGCGATTAATTCCCAGAGATTGCTCAGGATCACTTGCTGCTGCTTTTAAAGCCTTCCGTCGACTGTTATTAACAGCAGGATTGTTGTGGATATGCAGAGACAAGACCTTATTTGACACAGTTTTTGTAGTAAAGTTGATATTGGATACAGATGAAGGTAGGAAAATAGAAACATTGATAACCGTCTAACCTGTTACTCTCTGGAACGTCAGTGAATAATGGTACCATAAATGATCGGCTGCTTCCGTTACTGGTTGCTTGTCGCCGTTAGTCTGATCAGTGTTGAAATTCCGCGTTGCATGTCACGAAGGCCATTAAGATGTCTGTATAAAAATTTGCGGTTCGTGCAGAATATCTTCAGTACCTCCTGCTGATATGTCACCTTGTCCTCGCGGTTCAAGCTCACACAGGTTACGCTGTACCACTTGAACAATCGAGATTTTGGAATTCGTTGAGTTGTTTTGAGCTCCTATTGCTAAATCCATCAGGGCCATACATTTTAGTGTTCTGCTTCTCAGAAATGACTTCCTTCTCCTTGGAAGATGGGTGGATTTCTGGTCAAACGCGTCCGTTACCAATGTGATAAATGTCCTTGTGAAGGTGTCGCACGCGAATTCTGTTTGGTAATAATTTAATATGGTCCAAGATACCTAATTAAGAAGCTTGGGTATCACGTTGTAGTGCGTGACCGTATACATTTTATAATCCTCTTCCTGAGGATATTCCGCATTACGTATATAGTTAAACGGTAGAGTCACACGGTTACTGCGACGCAGTGGAATAGTTGTTATTATTCGGTCAAACATGAGTTCTTCGTTGATGAGCACAAGACCAAATACAGAAAGCTTGCTTGCAGTTCTAAATCTGGTTAGTGGGTTTACGCGGTTTTAAAATGGGTAGCTGGAAATTACCTCTGGCGAACAAACTTTAAACTGCATGTTATCGGTCGCAACTATTAAATAAAAAGCAAAACTATCTTATTGAAATACCAGTGAAACACAGGACTTGGGGACATTCATGGAGCAGCTGCTCACCAGTTATACATAGCTTACATTGCACATAGCATACATTTGCCTTCCTTAAGAGACCATAGGATAAAATAAGATTTGATACGTATATATTTATATATATATATATATTTGACTGGTTTTATATGAATATACATGCTTATATATATACATAACCTGCAAAGTGATCGGATGGCATGTTTAAGGCTTTTCAAATAAGCAAATAAAACATAAGCTGGAACAGATGATAGTAACAGGTATATACATATGGTACTACTAAGTCCCACGAATCAAAAAATTTGCGCTTACAAAAGTTTTCCGAACTAGAAAATAGAAATGCTTTCCAAAAAGTCGGTAAACTTATTTGGAACATACACATGTACAAACTGACGGCGTCTTAATACGTTGCGCTTTTTATGACACCAGCACCAAGATAGCTGATTAAACGAACAATTAGGCAAATATTGCAGTGATGCAGTAGGCAAATGTAGCGCGGAAGAATAGAGCAACACGAGAACGAGGCTAAACAGAAACAGGCACATGTAAAATGTACGAGATCAGACAGCGCAACGCGAGTCCAAAAGAACGAGCAGAGAGCAGATCGCGAGCGACGTACGTTAGTGTATCAGCGCCCAGAAAAACAGAGAAGGTATTGGTCGAAATGTCAATAAATCTAACAGAAACAACTTTTTGTCCGTGACTGCAGGATTGACCCAAAGCAGATTAATGCATCCGCTATCAAGCTAATCAAGAGAGTTAAAACATCTGCAGGTTGTTTAGAATGCGAGTCACGAAAGCGTAGACATGCAGAAAAGAGTCTCCAAGTCGAGACAACATGACGCACAAATGTGACAGGTAGCAATTTCTTATGTCTGGTGCGTTGTGGGCCGGAAGCATGACCGATTCATGTGCGCGTGCTTGGTAGCTTGGCTAACCAAGGTTTATTGAAATAAATATGGTGCCTTCTTACCTCTCCGTCCTTGTTACAAGACGAGCGCCTGGTTTACTCGAAAATCTCTGATTATTATAGCCATAGGGCAAATGTTGCTGTAAGCCCTAAATGTTATCAAGTCTGATGGAGTCTGTTTAGAATACTTCACAGACTGCAAGTCGATTTACGGCTAATTTATTAGTCATATTTCAGCCATAATGTTGACTCTTCGTAGAAGCAAATTCCGTTGCTTGTTGAAGACGTTAGGCTATAAAGTACATGCGGTAGTACGAACGAACTCTATTTTACATCACTTTCCATTTACGAAACAGAACAGACTGCATTTGTAGGCTACTACGTGCAGTTTTAAGCATCAGTTAAGCACCCCAATAGTCGTTACTAAGATTACCAACCATAATGGAATGTATATCAAGGGGAAAAATATAGATAAGAATACGTTGATCAGTTTGAAGACGCGCTGCAATTAGAGAGGTATTATAAATGCAAAAATGAATTTATACGAGTAAAGAACTATGGTTTTACATACGCTATGTGGTGGGTTATGGAAAAGTTAAATGAAAAAATCAGTTTGCACATTTAGTGTAAATGGAATCGACCTGTCGTCAATGCAGTTGCCCAGCAATCTGAAAAGTTTCACGGCTCCAATAGGCGACAAACAATAAATCCAAGGCATTTCCCGTGAGTGGGTCGGATAAATAGTGCTAAGTGACAAAATGCCTGTCAGATTGTTTAACCTTGATTGCGTGCAATAAATATTCTGCATTTTGCATGTCTTTCTTTGTTATTATAGGTGTGAAGATAACTAAAACGTAATGGCGTGCACAAATGAATGTGTTGCACACATGATCGCTCACATCACTAGTCGAACTATCTAAGTTTCCTGATAAGAATATGTCTCGTTAAGGAAAAATGAATTGGCCCAAGGCAGTTTTAAAACAATACAATACCACGGACAATAAGTAGCGTCAGAGCGGAGCACTACAACATTTCTTAAAGAATTTGAAGATACACTACTGCTGATAAAAGAAAAGATCCACTCTCTTGCGAAATGGTGTAACACTTGAGTGACACAGTTTTCGGCAAAAATTAATCTAAAAAGTTTTAGCGAATAAGCTTTATTTTCAGTGGTTTGTCATCAGGGTTCTACACGACGTATGAATGACATTGAAATGTGCCTCGACTCCCCGTCGAGGCATATTATTGTGCGTGAATTTTAATCGTGGCTTCTACTTTCTTCGAACTTTACACTACTCACATACATCCACCATTAACAGATTAGGGACCATATTCGGAAGCCTAGCTAGACTAAGTCCCCAAGCTAGGTGATTAGTCCCACAGCGTTCGGGTGTGTGTGTGTGGCGTTAATCACACAATGTGTCCGCGTTACAGGGGGCCAGGGTAGGGTCAATATCTGGACGAATTTCCTATGTGCACATACGTCAGGGTCATGAAGTCTGATGGCAATCGCTTCAGCCGCTGTCAGTAGGCGACATCTGCCCGATCGTGTATGGGCTGGGTAGACGGTAGAGGTGATAGAACGCCTCATGTGCATCGATCTGGTGGTTTTAATCAAATAAAATGTGCAGTCATGGACCTTGTAGCTGTTCTGGTCAATCCGGTATACAGACAAGCTTCGCAGTTATCCCCGGCTCTCTCAGTCTCCTGGTGGTTCTTTCAATATATCTTGCTCGACACGAACAAGATAAGATGTAAACACGTGAGGAAATATTGACCGCTGAATTATATCCCTTAAGTTGCTGTTTCATAAATGGCACTGAACAGAAGCTTTAGCTTGCTGCTTAGTATGTTTGAAAAATTGCATCTGAAAGCCTTCTGTATGTTGATTCAGCTATCCTGCCCCCTTGAACGGTAGTGATAGACAGGCTACTTTTCCAATGAAACCAATATACTCTTTGTTTCCCGAGGATACATATTTATCCGAACGAAATTCTTCGGATAGCCATTTGACTCAGGCTCCGTAAGAAATTTCGTTCGTCGGCGAGTGTGTCCTCACTACATATCCTACTCGCTCGCAGAGTTAGGCATTGGAGGAATTCCAGTTGCTTGATATTTAATTGCAAACAGAGTCATTTGATTGCTCCATTTTGTCTCTGTCTGGTGATTTCGTAATACCTGAAGTAAATACAGACGTTTCCGTCTAATCATGGCCAATTGTTTGCGTGTTTACTTTTCTGAAGGTAACAACTTTATTTTCATGCATACGGATATCGCTCGGAGCCAGCGCAGCACGGTTAGAAAATGTGAGTTGAGGGAGAATGCAAATCCAGCCAATATGGTTTTCGTATATAAGGGATCGGAGTAGCTTACTTTTCAGCTTCATCGCATACGCAGTTGACAGGCTTTCAAAAGCGTCTTTGCTCGTTAAAGTAGCTTTATCCCATGACGGCTGAATAGATAGATGCATCTACCAGTTTTCATCTTCTTACCGTGCTTTTCAGATAATTAAGTGATTAAATTCGACATCGTTTATCGTAAAAGTGATGACAACCCTTCACAATTTGGAAAACCCAAACCAATACTTTTTCTCAATTTACTAATCCACGAGATTGACGTCAATCTTACAGCTGATTCAGAGCCTGTACTTTCAGTATTCGTTCATCGTTGTTAAGTTTCGAGTAGATTGTATGCAATAGTCCAATCGCAATCATTTGCATATATCCTTTGTTTTGTTGTTGCAACTTAAGATATAATAATTTTATGTCCGAAAAGCACAGTTAAACACCATGCATGATGGCATTTTTGGTTACAACTCAGCAAGTTCCACTGAAAATTTACGCACTAAAATACCAAAATTCACCTATGTGGTGTGCCATTCAGAGCTATCACTATTACAAATGACGAAAGAACTAGGTACCACTAATCAATAGATTTAATCTAGTAAAGGTATTTGTCAAATCGATGTTGCATAGTTGGAAAAAACACAGCACTCATTTTTCATACAAGTACCGACACTTTATTTGATGTAACCACTGATGCATTATTGGCAGACGCAAATTTCTATTCTCGTCAGGACATTCAAAACTTTTAGTGGCGCTACGTTTACATCTTCATAGTGGTAAAGTAGACAACATTATTTTCTTCAGAGACAAAAAGCCCGACTTATTTGCAAGTTTAGATTTACAATCATTTAATTCCAAACAGCTCCCTGTGGGTTCAGAATAAAAATGTGTTATTGTTTTCAAGGGAATAGATCATTAGAGGTTATCATATAACTGAGGGTATGATATCTTTTAGATATATAACCTGCGAATTCCACTAGAAACCCAAGTCACAATTACAAAATAACACATATCTTTCAGCTAATGTTTAACCTTAAGCCGTGAACACATTTTATGTTAAATATGGCCAACAAGCCAACACACACTTAACCATGTTGTGATATTTTAAGACTGGGAAAAGGAACGCGGTCAAATGCGCATCACCACTAACTTTCAGTACAAGACGGAGAGGGTATGTTTACCCTTGAGAAACAACACGCATTCTAATCAGACGCAACGTAATCTTCAAACCGACTGCCTAAATGAAACGTCAAACTGACAAAATTTTCGCTAATCTTGGCACGTGCGAAGACACTGGTGAGTGCTGGCCACATGCATGGGTGGATTATCTTTCTTAGAAGGATGAGCTATTTTTCAAAGCAGGTTTGTTTACTGAAATCGAAAAGGAACCAAATCCGTAATTTTTGGATCAGGTTGGCTAAGATAAACAAAATCGAAATGAATGCTTAAGAATATGTGGTATTTTGTTACTTGTTCGCAATGTTACGCTGCATAAGTGGCTCTGACTACTAGGTTTGCTATGTAGATGGACGGTAATTACCAGGCTTTGTATGCAATATACCGCATCCAATAAATACTGAATACTGAGAAAACGCAGCGAGTAGACATGTCTCTGTGTAGCTACGTCTAATAGCTTTTAAGCAAATCTACCTATCATGTTGGTGATTATTCTCGAAATCCCAAATCAGCAAAGTGCGGGTCAAGGAGTTTCTTAAACTCCGGCATCGACTTTGCTTCGATTATGTCTACAGGCAGGTTGTTCCAAATATTTATCACCCTCCCCTCGAAGCAGAGTTGGTGAGCGACCCGCTTCAAATCCGCTACAACAAGATTGTACCTGTGTCCTCGTGCGCTGCTTGCGGTGCGCAGATGAAGCAGCGGCCTCAAGCTGGGGTAATCACTGAGATGTAATATCCCGTGCGTCATGATGAGGTCAACCCGCTTTCGACGATAAGACAGGGTGTACATCCCTAGTCTCCGGCACCTGGTCTTCATATGGCACACCTAGTAAACCGGGGATGAGCCTTGAGGCCACATACTGTACCCTAACCATCCTTTGCACCTCGCCCTAAGTGAGCGGACAGTAGACGGGTGAACTGCACTCCAGCATTGGTCTGATGATGGAAGAGAAGAGGCGGGTGACAACTTCTTCGAACCAAGTTCTTCGGACCAAGCTGCGTTTGGACACGCAGAGCGTGCGCAGTCCGTTTTGATAAAGCCTGTTCGTGTTCTCAACGGCTTTCAAATCTCATCTTGAGACTACACGGCGATCTTTCATGGATGGCGATGAGTGTAACTTTTGGCCGGCCAGACTGTAGACTCGGCCATTACTACTCTTGCCCAGGCTCATGAATAACGGCTTGAGCTGATTGATCGGAATATTGACATTTGATACCCATATGGAATGGTGGTCAAGGTCAAACTGAAGCAGGTCGTAGTAGTCGGGCGCGTCAATTACCCTGTATAGCTTAAGGTCATCTGCAAACAAAGCGCAAGGTGAACTGAGAAGCTGCGGCAAATCGTTGATGTAGATCAGAAAAATATCAGGCCTAAGGTTTTTACCCTGCGGAAGGACAATGGTCGAGGGATACCAATTGGTCTGGTCGTTGTTCATCTGCCCCCACAAAGTCCGACCAATAAGGGAGTCACTGATCCACTGGTGCAGTGTACCACCAACACCGCACATCTTCAGCTCCCGAAAGGGGATGTCATGGTTTACCCTGTCAAAACGTTTACTAAAGTCGAGATAAATGACGTCAACCGATTTCCCTTGGTTTAGCGCTTGCAAATATTCGTGCCTCGAGAGTAGCAGCTTTGTGATGCATGACCAATCTTTCATGAAACCATGTTGCGCCGTTGTCAGTATGCTTTTTGACTCGAGATGCTGCAGAAGACCACGCTTCACGATCTGCTCGAGTGTCGCAGCCAAATCAGAGGTTAGGTTACTCGGTCGGTAGTTGTCCACCTTGCACGGATCACCGCCTTTCGGAAGCGGTTTCACCACTTAACATTTCCAGTCGTTCGGCAATGAACCGGCGAACAGAGACCTGTTGAATAGCCCAGTCACTGAAGATGAGATGATGTTTGATATTGATTTGAGGTTCAGCGGATGGAGCCCATTAGGTTCGGCGGACTTGTCACCGTAATGACTGGCGAGCAATTTGTGCACATCCTCAAGGTTGCAATCTAGGCTGTCCAGTTCGATAGGGAGCGATTTGCGTCAAACTCGGTTCGGAACCCCTGGTTAGCTGCAAAACCAAAGCGCCGCCAATGTGGACGCACTCTCCGTGCTGTAAACTAAAGGTTGTCAGTCCGAGCCCTCCAACACAGGCACATCACTTGTTGGCTTCAAGAGGCGCTTTACGTACGCAAAGATTTTTTTGGGAGCTGCTTTTGTTGCGGTTGCTAGCTGCTCTTCGAATTTCGGCATTTGCTCGCTTTTGCATTTTTGCAGTCATTTCTTTGCCTCTTGTACCCCTCTTAATCTTCGGAAGGAATAACACTGAAGGAATTTTTTATAGCCGACATCACCGATGAGTCGGTTTGTCGTATTCGTTGTCAAATCAGTGTGGCTTGACCGGTCCATCTTTATGATATCTGGGAGCAAAATGCGGGTGAACAACGATTTTACGCCCTAATTTAAGATAGACCAACACGCTTCAAATGATGAATCCTGTGGTATCGATTAGTCCATCATGCAGGCGGCTCGCGTGAGGACATTAAAATTCTCCTTACAGTAGTTGAAGGCTGGCTCCAGCGGAGGGGTGAAAGGTCTGTAACAGCTCTAGGCGTGCCATGAGCATCAAGTGATAACTATCTACCAGGAGCTCTAGGACTTGAACAACACGTAAATGTTGATCGCAGATGGGCGTCAACAAGTCCAGGCACGATGGAATCGAACGCACAAAAATGTGCGTCGGCTGATATACATGCTCTATGCCCCCAGTTTCAAACATCACCTCCGCAAACTTCCTCTAGACTTTGAAGTGGCCGGGGAGCCGCTCGACCTGGGCCATCGTATTCCAGGAAGGTTGAAGTCACCTGTGAGCAGGAATTGCGGACTAGTTATGTGGTTGAGCACATGAACCAACCAGTCCAAGCTGCGGCTCAGTGGACTACGATGCATAACACCCAAGGGGATCTTGCCGCGTCTGAGATGAATCAAACACCAGAGTTGCTCAAAAAGGCCAATCGTGCTTCGGTAGATGCTCAAGAGTCTCCCGCACAAAGAAGACCTTATATAGAGCAACATGCCACAATAGTCATTTGATAGCGTACCACAGCGGATGCAAGATTACCCACTGATTTCGATTTCTTGAACGGTTAGCTCTGAATGTAACCAAGTTTCAGCTGGATCGATACGTCTAGTTGTCGAAAAGCAACGAAGTGGCAAACGTTGTTAACTTTGTTCATTAGACTATAAGCATTCTTAACGGCTACACGCAGGCCGCGATAGGAGCCGTCGGGCGTGCGTGAAGCATTAGCGATCTGTTTATCCGGATACGGGAAGGAACCCGGGTAAGTATTCGAAGAGTTACAATGCGGAGATTTATATTGCCCATTAGTATCAGGATGCTAGTTATACATGTTAAGTGATCCATCCCAGTAGTTCACAAGGTACATAGCACGGCCTAGTCCAGAAAAGCACCAGACGCATTTCGCCGTATTGGAGCTCATCAGTGGTGCGCATTTCCTCGGTCCCCCAGTGGAAATCGAACCCATGATAGCTGGAGGTAGATGCCAAATAGCCAGCAGCTTAAGCCACTGAGTCATGTAGGATGTTGGATGGGCTACATAATTTGCAAGCTAACTGGGATATAGCACCACCTATCTTCCATGTTCAATGAGAGTGGCTAGCCTGCGTGCTGATGAGGTCTTTTTGCAAGACGCTATAACCGTAGCATTTGAAACTAGGAGAGGCTATTTAATTGTTGCACCGACTCCAGTGCGCCGCTTTAGTTCAATCACGGCGGAAGTTAGTTTTTCTCTATCTCTGAATCTATGTCTGCACACATGGACCTGCAAACCCTTGAGTCCACCGAGGCGCAATTGTATCAACCTCGGACCAACTTCTTCAACAAGAGTGACCCTTATTGGTCGAACGTTTCCCTCAGTTTTCTTTCCTAGATGGTCAATTTGCTTCACTTTCAGCCCGTTTTCACTGACGTTGTGCTGTCTACAAACCACACTCTGCAGAAAGGTGATCTTGTGTACATAGTGAACCTGAGGGTTCGAATCCGACTATTCAGATGATTGGAAGACAATCAAGTTGCGACGCTTCAGGTCGCTAGACGGAGTTTTCAGGTTCTTTGGGTTTTACTTTTGGCAGAGTTTGTCACTACCTAGCTTGTCACACATTTGAGTTGAGTGTCCGTCGAGGCAGTAACAGATGTTAAAGAGGGCCTACTGGGCGATCTAGGGATTCGCTCAGCGGAGCGGGTGATAGACGTGCAAGATGCCTGTGTCTGTGTCTTTTGCGCAGAACTTACAAAGCTGCGGGCCTTGGAACACCTCGCTTTACCGGTCGGTTTATTAGATTTCCCAGAGAATTGGGTTGCAGATTGCACTGGTACTCCTTACATATGATCTTGACAAAATCGTGTTGAATGTCAGGGATAAGGCAAAACTAGTCCGCAGAAAGACCAATACACGAACTGTGAAAGTTGACCTGACATACGCCACACGAAACGGCATTCACGCGATTCCTAAAGATCTTACAGCAAGTTCTGCAGAGAGATTGCTTCATTATGAAATTCACCAGCGATGGATATGAGAAAATATAGCAGTTATGTAGTCAAGGGGAATAGACATGACTAGAACATGTACTAATGACATATAGATTCGGAATCACATATAACAGTGAACTACACAAAAGATGAGGATAAACAAGAATTTAGTAATGCAAATAACGAGGAAAGCATCCTAAAAACTACGATTGAACAGGTAGTAGAGAACGGCAGAATAACTGCCTAAAACAGGCAATAATATATTACTGGATAATTCAGAACTGAAAAGGATACGGAATTATAAAATTGTCGACAAAATCTATAATGTGTAACGTAGAAAAACTGAACGCGCGATTTATTTCGAACCGGCCGCCTTGACCTTGTTGTAAATTCAAGCATAGTAGAAATAATGGGTGGGGACAAGTCTGCTTACGAGTAGGTAGCCACCACTTTAATGCAAACCTCAAAGATTCAATAATATGCAGTAAAGATCAACAATATGGAGACAGGTCAGTTCGGCGCAACATAACATCAGTTGCTCCGCGAATATTGTCAATTGCATCCATTTATTTACCCCAGTTTCCTCTTATAATGTAACAGATTATAATGATATGCCAACAAACTGTTAACATAAACAAGATTTTAAGTGAGAAGTACTAAACATCTGTGTTTTGTAAGTGTTTTCCGGAAGAAGGGAAAAAGGAAGTGGATTTTATTGCCGCTAACGACAAAGTGTACAATTACCCAATAATTTAATTAATATCGCCCATTTGTCATAGCTTTGGAACTTTCTACCAAACGGTAGAGATTATTATTCTTCCACATGCTGGATAAGTGTCAAAGTTTTCAGACAACTAGGCCTATTTTTGAACAAGAATTTGGGAGAATGAGCGGCATTCCAACAGTTAAGACTGTGATAAATATGTTCGCAGTTAAAATGGAATGAAAACGATAAGAAGCAATCGTTCTTACTTCCTCTCTGCACCGGATGACATAAGCGTCATCGATAATCCAAAAACAAACGGGCACTCCCAAAGCAGGGCTGATAATTTATACTATTGTAAAGCTCGATCCAACTTATGTTATCCTGGTCCTTCAAGTTTTACAGCTGCACGACGCGGATTGAGCCGACAGAGATGAAACAATTTAAACGATTCATTTTGCAAGTACTGTAATTTCTAGTCCTTACAAAACAAACGGAAAAATAAGGAACTTTCAACATATTATGGGCATACGTTCATTCTTATAGCAAATTCCAGCGAATTACTTGGTGTAAACTAATCAGATACGAAGGTTACTAAGGGTAAAATATGGAGTAAACAGATTAGAACAGAGAAAATGGCAAATAAATAAAAATGTGTTACCGTACTAAAGTCATTGATTGCAGTTCCGCTAACATATTTTGCAAATTTATCCAAGACCATCAATTAGTTCCTCAAACTTCGTCCCTTTTTCCTACTATTGAGCATTGCTACGATTGTGAAGTAGAAAGCAATTAGTTTCCTCAAAAACATGAAAAGCTCGGAAAGAAAAGGAACACTGGTAGATGCATGCCTCTCGTATTGTTTGCTCAATACCATTAAGAAAAACCGATACGTCTAGATATAGCTAACATTGCGTGTGACCAGACAAGCTTTAGGTGCAGAATGAGTGATGGAAGCTTTTTGGCCAGAGCGTCGGCCGATCCAACATGCCTGGCCAGATTAACTAGAATCTTCGTAATTATCCGCTTGTACAACACTGCTTGCCGGACCAAGATGATTATCGAGAAATGGACCGCTTAATCCATCCTTCCAAAGAGTGATTTGGTTGTCCAGACATGGTATGCAATTATTCCGTCCTAATTCGCAGGTGATATGTAAGTTTGCATATGCACCGCTGAGGTGCATAGCGTTTGCTAAAGCACTACTGGACTACTTTTGTCGAAATGCTTCTTTCTATCATCAGCATATAGAAATCAGCGAGTACATGGCTTAATGCGCTTTCTATTGATACGCAGTCTATTTGGCAGTGAAGCGTGTTCCGAAAATTGACGTCGACTTTCTCCGTGCACAATAACAGTGTTTTCCTCAGTAATTCAGTCGGAACTGGTAACGATCAGCCAGGCTGTACAGCTAATTCGCACTCGTAGTCAACCTTCGGATGTAGTGCAAAGTTGGTGAATAAATATTCTACATCCAGGGAACACATGACCGTTTCTGACAGGCTGCTTTCATTCTTAAGATTTTAAGCACTTACACCTGTAAATGAGCTAATTTGTGCGGCTGCACGTTCATCATTGCAAAAAGCTGCCTGAGTTGCACTCCACAATTATGGGTCTTCAGTGCTCCGTTTAACTGTGGGGTAGTGCTACCACTGAGATTCAAACTGGTACATGTGTCACAGTCTATCACACGATGAAAAAGGAGAAATTCAAGGTTAAAAATTATGTGCGTTGCGATATTGATCATGTTCCCCACTTTATTGAGTCGTTCGCATTTACTCGCATCAGTGAGTTTGAGGCCCATTTTCTGATCATATTCGTCCTTGCTCATAAAACTTTTAGCTGATATCATTATGATACCATCCTTAGCTCGTGCTTCAATTAAGGCTTGGGAATATCGAGCAGTAGTAAGTGCACATGTTTCACTTACTGACACTGTAACACCAACGCGGTACAGACGGACACTTGCGAAGAACTTAAATATTCGGACCAGAAGCATTGGATTCGCAGACTAGCTGACCGATGAGCTAGCCTTAATTACAGTAACTGGTAAAGAACTGATACCCTCGAAGATGTGTCGTGAGACATAGATAGTTGCGAGGGCTGAAGTACTTGGTACGCATTGTAGCCAAGAACAAATTTTACGTTGGATTACGTTTCCGAGGTGATTATGTCATGCTACTAGTATCGGCTACCCAAGAATGTTACTGCACTGCCCAATTTGTTATAATCAGCCGAGACCAAATTTTGCCGGTCTCTCCAACGAGGGAAGTTTAGTCCGTCGCGGCGAATGTACAATGTGTATAGCAAAACTTGTATTGCTGCGGAAGCAGTTATGTAGGTAAAAGTACCGTGAGTTTCCGAATAATGAAAGATATGCCGTGATGAGTACAGCATAAAATCACCCAACTCACCTGCACTCCTCAAGCCCAGTGCTCGCTCACAAGTAAACATCTATTACTGTCTGGTCACCGGATATAGCTGAACTCAGCGTTCACAAATGTAATGCGTGACGCTTCCTTCGGTTTGCTGAGGACGTCGCAATAAGCCGAACGAAGTCAGCTCTGTACATTCATAAGCAATAGTTAGTCACATTAAGTTTGCCATTAACCTAGGTGTGAAATTCTGTCACTCACCCTGCACCTCAAGCATGCCTAGTCACGCCCAATATAACGATGAATTACGTAAATTTTTTGTTTTCCTGACCCAATGTTCTAGCTAGAAAACCACCACTGACATGCAAGCCTCCTAACTCGGGTTCCACTTGTTCCCCATCAACGCACACTGACCGTTGTACATTCCCTGGTTCTCACCCGCTGACATTTTTACGGCCTGATGAACACACCTTCCTTCAGCTATGTCCTAACCACTAATTCCAAGTTAGACACATAAAAACGTAGAGTGCTTATTAATTTGACTAGCGACTGCATTGCGCTAAATTGCTTCTGATTGAATTGCCTAGTCGGATGTGTAGCATGCCCATAGCAATGAGGCTGGACATTACCGTGTTGCGATGGTTTTTGGTGCCTCAGCGATCCATTGAGCTATGCTGG
This sequence comes from Dicrocoelium dendriticum, assembly GCA_944474145.2. NCBI lineage: Eukaryota > Metazoa > Platyhelminthes > Trematoda > Plagiorchiida > Dicrocoeliidae > Dicrocoelium > Dicrocoelium dendriticum. The sequence goes on from OX104064.1 coordinate 186,142,619, forward strand.
GTGCTGCCTTTATTTGCACCTTCAGAGCCACTCATACTAGATTGGTCAATGGTTAGAGGCTAGACAATCTCACCCGCCTGGTCCTCCAAGTTGGGGGTTGGAATGACGTGGCACCTTATTCTTAAAAAGGACTCCTTGTAGCTTAAAGCTACACCCGCTGCCTTGCGGTCAGGTTTTTGAACCAAATACTTTATAAGCCTGAGCAACCTGACAGTCTCCTGCTCACGCAATACAGTGAATTGCTCTTTAAACAGTTTTTTGATGTCCTGACCATCGCAGAGGATAATCAACGGTGCCCTATCTGCTGCATCGAGCAGGGTGAATAGGGGTTTGGATGCTACTCCTCAAAACATCCGATCATCTTATTCCCCCTCTTACGCTTGTTCTCTCTCACCGTCCCGTTCCAGGTTCCCCTTTAACCCCTCTGTTTTCAACCCCCCCTAATTTTTGGCCCCCCCACCTAGATTGGCTAGGCTTTTGCCTTCCAGTTTCAAGTCATACGTGAACACGGAGCGTCACTCCTCTCCTGTCGACAAGCCTATGTCCAACTAAGCGGCCAATCCCAGTTTATCGACTTCCGTTTGGAGCCGTCGATCCTCCTTCAGATTGGCGTGACTCAATGTACGCACATTGCTACAAATCGGTCAAACGACCAGCATTTGCTCGAACTTTAGAGACCCTCTCCATCGGTATCTGCTGCTTATCGGAGACCTGCGTGCAAGACTCGCGCTCTGTGCTCACTCTGCTATCCACATCAGGTGACACTAGCAGCACTTTCTCATTGTGCCTATCCGGTGACGATGCAGCTTCGAGCACCGGCCAAGCCGGTGTTGGTATTGTCCTGAGTCTATGGGCTGAAGCTGGTCTGGTTGATTGGATTTCAATCAGTAGCCGGATGTGTGCGGTACGCTCGGCAGACTCGTTAAAAGCTTCAAAGTCTCGCGGGACTAACAGGTGTCCATTCATCATCGCTGCCTATGCATCCACAAACTCTAGCGATGATTCGGTGAAAGACGACTTCTATCGCCAAATGAACGAGCTCTTTCGCTACAGAAGAAGCTCGGACACTGTTGTGCTGGCTGGGGATCTGAACGCTCAAGTTGGCAAATTATCCACTGATGAACTGCATCTGGGCGGCCAACATGGCATAGGCTCCCGTAATGATAACGGTGAGCGGTTACTTCCTTTATGTGAAGATGCTGGCTTATTTCTTGTGATCAATAATTTCCGACACAGCAACCCCCAGAGGGTGACTTGGCGCCCACCAGCCTCGAACCACCTATGGACGCAAATCGATCACATTGCGATAAGTTACCGAGGGAGAGGCTGCTTCCAGAACTGTCGCTGGATTTGGAGCACAGGTGTGGACACTGACCATGCCCTTGTATGTGCTGACCTGCGGTTGCGTTTGGCGGACGTTAACGACGACGTAGTGACCGCATTGACACCAGCCAACTGACGAAGCCAGCTGTTCCGAATGCCTATCAAAGTACAGTGGAACAATAGAACAATGGTTTATTACGGGTAAAAAAGCACTGCTTAACAAGTCCCGTAGGATGGAAATTATTGCTAAAATCAATTGCATGATAAAGTGAAAAGTGTTGTGGTGGACTCACCATGGGCTTATGTGGAATGGCGGAGATATTCGTGTATTAGACATACACATCCATACATTCATAGGATAGGCTTTTGGCAAGACACCGTTTGATTGCGTTTTGTAGCCCCTGGCTAACAAGTCATACAATGAAATGTAAGTGAGACAATGCATCGTCAACAAGTTTTTTAAATATCGCCAAACTGGGAGCAGAGAGGAAATAATTCAGGAGGGCGTTCCAAGGCTTGCACACCTGGAGGGAAAAGAAATTGTTACGGCATTCAATGCTGCTATATTGATTTGTTAGTTTCAGAGGGTGACCTCTTAGTTTAGTGTTGTGGTTCAATTTCAGAAGCGGACGGCAAATGTGGTTTGGATTCTTCAGAATCTGGTAAACGATTATGAGATCCCCCCGCAAAAGCCGATATCGACTGCTGTGCATTCTTAGAGATTTCAGTCTAAGCTGATAGGGCAGATGAAAGAGGCCCCTGACTTTCTTGGTTGACCTCCGTTAAGGAGTCTCGAGAGCAACAATATCCTGTTTCTGCCACGGCTGCCACACTTGAATAGCATATTCCACGTTCCGTCGCATGTAGGCGTTAAGCATTTGTGGAAAGATTGAGGGTACAAACCGACCGAATGCTCTGCGAAGAAGGTCGAATTGTTGATTGCCGGTTCTCGTCGCCTTCTCTGCTTGTTTTGAACACCCGAGATCTTCCTGTACCAATGCACCCAGGTTACGCTCCTGAGAAACCTTCGCCAAGGTGTGGTCTCCAATCTTGTAAGCGCTCACCGGCTGGTGACGCAGATGCATCACTTTGCATTTAGCCATGTTCATTTGAAGCTTGTTCCTGTTTATCCATTCGTAAATGCAATCTAGGTCATGTTGGAGCAGATCCTGATCTGTCTTGTTACTAATCGCCCGCCATATCTTGACGTCATCGGCGAAAAGCAGGAGGTTTGAGTAGATGACTCTTGCCAGGTCGTTGATAAACACCAGGAATAAACGCGGTCCCAGCACTGAGCCTTGTGGGACACCACATTCCACCTCAATTGGGTTAGAAAGTGATCCCGTAACACGTACTTGAAGCTACCGATGGTGAAGGAAGCAGCCAATCCAACCATGTACAGGATCTCCGATTCCGTATCTCTGTAGCCGTTATAGTAAGATGCGGTGATCAAGGCGGTCCATTGCTTTGGTGAAGTCCATATGGATGGTGTGGACTCCGACATCATCATCGGCCACTTCCGTCCAACTATCTCGTGCAATCAGTAGGTTGGTGGTGCATGATCGATGTTGACGGAAGCCATGCTGTTCCGGTACCAAGATGTTGCATTTTTCCAGGTAGTCCATTAAAGCCTCAGCGACGACTGCTTCCATCACCTTCGCGAGCACAGGGAGGAGAGTCACTGGACGATAGTTAGCAGGATCGGAACGGCTACTGCCTTTAAAAATATGGGTGATAATGCCACACTTTCACATAGTGAGGACTTGTTGCTCATCAATGCACCTATAGAAGAACTGTGACAGTGGTTCAGCTAGCTTGTTGGCCACAGCCTTCAGTGCTTTCGGGCGGATGTTGTCTGCTCACGGAGAACTATGCTCACGCAGTGAGAGTCACTTCCTTAGCACAATTGATGGGTTGGAAATTACGTTTGTAAACAATGGGGTCGGTAACGTGCATGACGTCATGGGGCAAGTAGAGGTTGCGAGTTTGAAGATTGGGGCGTATTGAAGCGGAGGATATAAGCTGCTCCTTCGGCGCTTTGTACTCTACCGCCTGTCGTGAAAAGTGGGGGGATTCCATGCTTCGCTTTACGAAGCTTATTGACATGCTTGCATGGTAGTTTGTTGTTTGCCATGAATTTTTTGGCTAGGCACTGTTAATAAGTTACTTTATCCTCACGGACAAGTGCGGTGCAATGGTTGCGAAGGATCAGGAAATTTTCCCAAGTCTGAGTCAGGGTTAATCTCGTAAGCACGCCCATGCTGCATCCCTTATCGCCAGGCATTTTTGAGTCCTGCTCCTTAGAATTGAAGGCATTTTTGCAGGAGGAAGGGGTTTGGTCTCTGATGCTCTGTTGTCGATGTCGCTGAATCTATTAACGAACTCTGCCCAAACGTTTTCAACTGGACTTTTGTTTGGAAATTCCCAAGTAGCTGCGTCGGCGAGTTCTTTTAATACGTGGTAGCGTGTTATTGTATGAGTTAGTTCCGAGGGTTCAGATGGATACTCTGCGTAACACACATAGTTAAATGTTATTACTACATGGCCACTGAGACCTAATGTACTATCCATCAATGAATCCTTAGTTCTTCATTCGTGAGCACAAGGTCCCATACGGATGGTTTGTTTGCTTCCCTGAATCCAGTGGGCTTGGTGACATGATTGTACAAAGGAATATTAGAGATCGGTTCATGCATGTCTGCTTTGAACTGCTCACTGGGCGATGCCGAAACCTCCAGATTGTGTAGATTGAAGTCCCCGGAGCTGAGAATGTGGCTGTACCAAGTGGGTGTTATTCTGTTTAGGCCACACATCATGCGAGAATCCATTTCCGGAGTGGACGTTGGGGGGCGGTAAACGACAGCTAGGAGACATGCGTCGTTGTGTCTTAGTCGGAGACGACACCAGAGTGAGTCGGTAACGTGTGTTTCCAGATCATCAACTATTGTACATTGTAGATCGCTGCGGTAGTAGAGTAGGACCCCACCTCCTCTGCTGGGGCAGTCGTTCCGCATGAGTGACATTCCGGCTATCTCAACCTCAGTATCAGTCACCTATTGGTGTAACCAAGTTTCGGTAATAGAAATTAGGTCCCAAGCATTCGCAACCTGACGTAGTCGAAGTTCGGTAATTTTACTGACGCGTTAGTTTACATACATGAAAGTTTCTCAGATTTAAGCAATGTTTCTGAGGTTGTACAACTCATATGTGACGTTTCGTCGACCACTGAGTGGCCGGCGACTGATCGTTTTTTCGATGTGTGCTTGGTGAAGAGTTTAACATTTTATTCCTCGTCCGTGTGGTTAGTCCCGTATCTGATCTGCGACGTACAGTGTAAGGTGTTTGGTCAATGTCATCTTCTACAGGTTGTACGGGCTCATTCGGCACACTAATGGTGCATTGTTCTCCCATAGATCCCATCGCGTTTGGTTCTTTGAGTGACATATCATATCTAGGAGGCATATCGCTGATTGTCTTCAGCCGAACCTCAGATGGTAGCTTGCAACAAACATGTGCCAGCTTTTTGGCATCCGTGCTACCATATGCTTTGACTGAAGGACCATCTTCAACACTCTCAGGCCAATTCCTTTGTATTTCGGTGAGGTACGCAGTCGTGACACAGATTTAGCTAACACGTCATCCAAGCAAAGTGTTTTTACGAATATAACACCACTGTTCTTTGTAATGGGTTGTTACTTCATGCTCACCACATGCTTTAGTTTCAGTAACCCCGTTAAGAAGTATGGTTCTGGTTGAAATTTCCTTCCAGTAGTCCTCTAAGTTGCGGTTAACTCGATAACGCTCGCCCCATGGGATGTCTGGAAAAATACGGATGGCGCAGCTTTCATGTATGCGACTACTTGTCGACAGTGGCACTGATTCTACTTCAGTGATGGAGTTCAGCACGACGCGCAGAAGTCTTGGCTCTCCGAAATATTTGGAGTTGGTGTGTCGTGTAGTACGCACTACGTGTACAGGTTTCAGTGCAACTCCGATTAGATTACTAATAATGTCCCACTGGTTGAGTTCATCCAACTGCCTGCCTCTTATCGATGTCGACTTTGATTCTGGGATATTGGAGCACGGTACGCTAAGTAAAGGTAGTTGTTTATTTAGACCTTTCGGCATGTCGCTGTTAGTGATTGAGGTACTCGGAGATGTGCTGCAGGAAACCGGTGCTGCTTGCACCTGGAAAACTCCGCTACGCTCCTCAGTTTCAGATCCAGTTGGGGGTGATGTTAATCTTAAATGACGGCTCTTCTTGGAGGCAACCGTAACCCAACTTTTGCTCGTAACGGCTTGCTCTTTTTCTACACACTCCGTCGGGAGTTTGGAAGTATCCTTACGTGTAGTTACTCCGATCGAACTGCGAACCGCTTTAGTCACATGTAAACTACGTGTGGTATTGGGATAGCTGTTGTTGTTCTGGACTCTTGGTGTCGTGTTGCTTAGGGAGTTAGTAACAGTTCTTCGCGGGTTAGGGGAAGCACTTACGGGGGAGGATTGGGTTGCACAGTCCGCTATGCTTACCCTAACCGTAGTGATTTTGGTGGTTACCATTTCCTCAAACTTGGCCAGTAGCTGGTCATACTTCTGAGATAATAGGAGCACGCTTATTATCAGTGGGATCGATGTGCATTCCACACAGTGTCTGGTTTGTTTAATAACTCGGCCTGACTAGGTTTAACTCGGAGGCATCTCGCATGGAAAAACTTACAACAGTTACTGCACAAAATGCCCCCTTAACAAGTTTGGAACCATATCCACATAGGTCTTTAGTCGGTGGCTCACTGGGCATCTTGCTTGTTGAGCAAATGTTACAAACCATTGGAATGACTCATCCTCTATGGCGTTGTCGATAAGGTCACAGTGGTCACGTTGTAGTTGTATGCATGTAGATTGTCCTCTCTGGCGTGCCAGTCGAATGGGTCAGCTTGAACGTGGGGCAGAATACACGAAGTTGTGTTTGCGAATTCTCGTGGTTAGGACTATGGATCGTGCCGGGTGAATTTGCTTTGAGACCTGTAGCTGCACAAAACAATGTTGGATTTGAACGAGTGACGGTTCGTTCGAAAGCCGTTGAAATGGTCTATCGAGTGAGACCAAACAACGTCTCCGATGGTTGAAGTTAGGCAACTTTTGGCGCTTGGATATCTGCGAAACATTGCCCGGTATTTAGAAACCAGGGTAAATGTAGGATGCACTGGATTTTACTCGGGAAACTGGTATCACGAACTAGAGCTCGGCCGGTGGCCGAGTGGTCTGCACGTTTGCTTTGCAACCACAAGGTCACCGGTTCGAATCCGCGTAGGGGTGGGTGTCCTCGCGGTATATTCAGCCCGCGCGGGACTGGTGGTGTTTGCGCGGCAGCGAAGCGCCGTTACGGCGTACAGCTGACACATTATTATTATTATTATTATTATTATTATTATTATGGATGCAAAGGTGTGCGACAAAATGTCGCTGAACCACAGTAAAAAACCAAGCGTGCTCAAGTACACGATTTGCACACAACTTCTCTCAAGGTCACACCGATGACACACCGCTAACATGCGAGTTGAGCAACCGCTCACTGGACGTAATTGAAGCTCACGGGTCTCATATTCACCAGTCCTTACTAATTACAGGCAAATCCTCATGTGGTAAGTCTAATCGCCAACATGGACATTGGGTCTCTTCGCAGTCTCTGGAACTTATCGATGCTCGCCTGCATATTCCGGCTGGAAGCGAACACAATGAAACTCGCAAACAGCTCCGGGCAAAAATCCGTGCTAGCCTGAAGAGAGAACGCGAATCCTGGTGGTCTCATCATGCATCAGAGATGGAAATGGCCACTGCCCTTGGTAGCCATCATAAGTTATTCCGGCTGATACGGGAAACGGGGCAGCAGTATACATGCTGTTAGTGAAACTATACGTGACGAGATTAGACAGCCTATCCACAACTTGTTAAAAAGCTTGGAGCATTGCGCTGAGCACATTTAAAGGCAATTTAATCGGTCGGGATTGTTAGGTTTTTCGCCAGCCACTGATCGCCCTACTCCGTGGGGTGTCCATTTGGATCCACCCTCTCGCTCAGAAGTGAAAGATGAGATCGGACAGGTGAAGTTAAATAAAGCCGCGTGACCAGATGATCTTCCTCCAGCCTCTCTTCAAATTCGGGGGAACTGCTTTTGTGGATGATTTATACGAGTTATCATTGAAACTGTGGGAGCAGGAAACTGACCCAACCGACTGGAGCCGCTCAGTCATAGTCCTAATTTTCAAGGAAGTATCAAGATCGGAATGCGGCAACCATAGAGGAATCAGTCTGATCTCCATCGCCTCCAAATTGCTTGCCTCTGTCATCCTTCATAGCTTGACTAGCACTTGTGAAAGCCATATGCCGGAACTGCAAGCCAGTTTTCGTCGAGGTCGTGGCTGTATTGACCACATCTTCACTTTGCGTCAGTTGTTGGAGCACCGTCACATATATTGGCCGGCAACCGTTTTCATGTTCCTCGATATCAAATGTGCATTCGATTCGGTGGATAGACATGCACTTTGGGACTGTCTACTCAGGAAAGGTGTACCTGAGATATATGTAATTATTATGCGAACATTATACGCGCGTAGCTCAGGCAAGGTGAGAGCTTACGGCAAGCTGTCGTCGCCCTTTAATATCTCCAGCGGAGTGAGACAAGGATGCCCGCTGTCACCTTTCCTCTTCAACTTCGCCTTTGACGTAGTCATGGAAATCGCGTTCACAGGACACGAGATAGAATGTGTGGATCTCCTACCAGGAGAACGACTTCTTGAGTTAGAGTATGCTGATGTTATTGCCCTAATCCGTGACAGCACGCGGAAGTGCCAAGCGGCACTGGACAGATTAGCAGTGGCTGTCCGTCACTTCAGGCTTCGCTTCGCACCCTCGAAGTGCAAAGCATTCCTCTAAGATTGGCCTGGACCACCTCATTCGCTGACTCTTGGTGGGGATCAGCTAGAAGTCCTTCAAAATTTCAACGATCTGGGAGGTTCTATCAGCAATCATGGGATTGAAGATGAGATCATGGACTGTGTAGAAAAAAACTCGAAGTGTTTTTGCTAACCTTCAACACTTATGGCACTGGCGCGAAATCACTCTCGCCTCGAAGGTTAAAGTGTACCATGCAGAGGTACGTTCGACCCCACCGTACGGTTGCGAAACATGGCCGCTTAAAGCAGCGGACCTGAAGATGCTAGTGACGTTTGACTACCGGTGCCTTCGCAATTTAGCTCACATCTGGTGGGAACACCGCGTGAGTAACGAGCGTGTTCGACGCCTTGTTTAGGGCACAGGAAAAAGAAATGAACCGCTCAGCACCGTGCATTTATGCACTACACTCCAATGGCTCGGCCACGTGTTACGCATGCCAGCCCACCGTCTCCCGCGACGTGTGTTGTTTGCGCGCCGTGGGTGTGGATGGAAGAAGAGGAGGAGTGGCCAAGCTAAGACTTGGCCGAGAGGAATGAAGGCCCTCAATATGAAACTTGCCTCAGTTGGAGCGTCACGGCTCCCTGGTTAGGGTCCAAAAGACGATGGACACGTTTGGCTGGATAAACTTGATGATATGGCTTGGAGCCGACCTCAATGGCCTTCGTGTTCTGAGTTTCTTTGCCCCATACCATCCCTCTTAGCCTCCCCCTCCAACCACGATCTCATTATATAGCATTTTATAATTTTGCATAGTAAATTACTTTTTTGTTCTGCTGCATAGTAGCCGGCAGTTAGCTTACCCGGTAGCTCAGCTGACTAGCAACTGCTGCATTATGTTCCCTGTTTCTTTTAGGTATTGCAGCACAGTAGCTGAGCTGTTTCCCACCACTAGCTAACGTGTATAGTATGCATCTGTGTAGCTTGCTGGAATTCAGTGGACTGTTGCCGGCATTCGGTCTTGCTTTACGTCCGGTTTTAATTTGATAACAGAGCTACAGTACATTTTTGGTGGATATGGTCGAGGTCAGTATATAATTTGTTGCCCTAACCCTTTGTATAAATAGCATTGTAGCGCACTTCTGATCTTGAATTCTGAATTGACCTGGTAGTTTTAGATGTTGCTTGAATCCACCGCCGATTTATCAGTAATAATGCTCGACAATCCGGCATTATTTGTCCTGTGCCGATGTCGTCAAGTAGAAGGTCAGCACGGAAGAATGCTGGAAAGGTTAATACAAATCGGCAAGTTAAAAGCTTTATTTTTGCCACAGGCAATCCTAATCCCTACTCTAGTTTACGGTTAGTCTTAGCACTAGGGACAGTAGTAGAGTTAATATGGACTCCGTTGTCTCGAATATTGCATTAAATTTAGCAGAATAGAGAAACATTAGTTGATGGCTGAAATGGATGTGGAGCGTTTTAGTCGCTTACTGCTGGGATGGCCAGTGTCTGTTAACTGGTTTCCAGAACCATGTGCTGACGCAAAGGAATGTTGCGAACGACATAGTAACACTATCGAAGGAGATCAGGCTTCCCCAAATGAGTACAAACCCTTGCCTGTTGTCGCTGGTCAACCCTTTGAGGTCAGTTGTCAACTGGACCTCCTCAACATGGAACTTGAATATTTTGATGGTACTCCTGCCACATATTACTTCATGAAGCAATTTGGTACTTCGTTGAGAAGTAGGTTCAGAATAATTGGCAGACTCCTATGTCTGTTGTACTACTGTTGACATCGGGCAAAAGGACCTATCAGCGAATGTGTTATGTTACCCCGCACCAGGCCTAAATTCGAGCTAAGACGATCCTCCATGATTTATTTTGTTAGAATCATATGGTCACCAAAGCACTTGTTGGTGGACTACTAAAGGCTCTTAGGTTACCAACCCAAGATGTCTAAACTATTTCTCGTCCGTCCCTGAAGATGGAGAATTAGCACATAGCGTTGAACCAGATGGGGTTTCTCGCTTACCTAGATTCGATTATAATTGTTAAAAGAATTGTATGGATCTTGCCTTAGAGTATGGAAACAGGAAGAAAGAGAAAAACGTTCAAATATCGGTCGGTTTCGTCTCTTTTGAAGCCCACATTATGCGCAGTAGATTCGGACAGATACCATCATTGCCCGAGTTAGGTCCGCGCTGTTCCCGAGGTTTGTCTATCCCGGTACACAAAGGAGCGAGGCTAGCATCAATCAGTGTGTTACATTCAGAGTGGAGCCGAGTTCCGCTTGCCTTGTTTGTCGTGGCCAACATGGTACTGTGATTTGCCGAGAATTTTCTAGCTTCCAGGGTGCCTGACAGATGAGAATTAATGAAACAGAATAAAAGGCTGTTATAAATTTCTCGGCAGTGCTCACTTGGATGTTTCTTGTACATCAGATAACAGGTGTAACCACTAGGGTTGCAGGAGTCGTCATCACCCACTGCAACACCAAGAGCGCTATGAGGACCCAATACTAAAAACGAACACTTGTTATACTGCTTCCTGTTCTAGGAAGGAAATACGGCTAGGCATAGTAGCTTTGCGTCTACAGGGTACTCTGAGATCCAATGAAACTTACGCGTTGCTAGGTATTGGGTTAGAGGTAACCTTGTACAAGAAGATTTGTTACGTGAAGTTTGAATAGTATTTTCGCCTGAATTATTAGAAATTAAGAAGCTAGTTGGTACGTCGTCGATTGATGCAAGCGCTATTTGTTTCCGGTTGAGCTCATTTTGTGTTGATGATGTGATTCATGTTTCTCATGCCTATTGCATAAAGCATCTGAATTACAACCAATCAACCTTCTTACTAAAACTGTAGTTTGTCGCTGGTCACACCTCAAGGGTATACAGTTTAGTAAAATCCGAGGTAACTGTGGGCAAAGTTTCATTGGAGCTGATCTACCTGCTTGGCGCCTAGAGCGACGCCTAGGTGGGAGGAAGAGGCCCCCATTGGGTGGACGTTAATTGGGCCAATAAACAAATGGAAGTGATTTATTTGTCTCGGTAAATCATGCTAGGTGTGATCCACAATGCCTGGAGGATCAAATTAGATCGATATATGACAGCGAGTTTGCCAGCGTTGGTTCTGAAGATTGCGCGCTATCCGTTGGGGACAGACAGGCATTATCTATAGTACAAAATTATATATGTGTGGTTAACAGCCAATATGAGATAGCTTTTCCATGGCGAAATGAGGAAACGCGTCTATCCAATAACTTTGAGATGGCGTGGAAACGGTTACTGAGTTTGCGAAGATGACTAAAGAGCAACAATTGCCTTTATGAAAAACGTAAGGCTGCAATTGATGATAAGCTAAAGAACAGGTGCGCAATTCCCGTCCCAGCAGAGCAGCTCACCCCCAATTTTACTCTACGTTGGTATCTGGCATATCATGCCGTGATAAACCGCAAGAAGCCTGGTAAACTGCATGTGTTCCTGGATTGTGCTGCAACGAGCGATTATTGTAGATCCCTGATGTCACCTCCAGTATTATGGGAATTTTGATGTCTTTCAGGAACGAGAAGGTAGCTATTGCAGCAGATATAGAAGAAAGGTGCATATGAATAAAAGCCCCGGGGAGAGATAGAGGTTCATTGCTTTTCTTATGGTGACGAAACAAAGAGCTCAATGAGAATTTTATCGAATATTAAATGACTGTTCATCCCTTTGATGATGTACCTTCATCTTCCTCTTGTGACAATTTTGCGCTTTGTCGAGCTGCTGCAGAGTGGGTAGATCAATACTTTCTGGTGGTGAGAGATGCGGTTTGCATGAACTTTTAGGTGGACGAATGCTTGATTTCGCTTCCGTCCTCACAAGAAGCCGTGCAGTTTGTCTCACAAATCCGGGAAATGCTGCATTGAGGTGGGTTCATGTTACGGAAGTGGGTTTCGAAATATGCTGTGGTGTATAACGTGCTCCCTCCTTCAGGGATTGCAGAAGCAATTAGACCAATCGACCTGTTCGATGTCACGAACATAAGGTCTGGAATGGAACTTAAGTTAGGATTGCTTTCTCTTCCATTTTGCAGCGAAAGATGGGCCAAAGACAAGGAGGGTATCCTTGTCCATAGTGCCTTCTCTGTACGACCCACTGGGATTTATAGCGCCTGTAATTATGCCGGCCAAGTTACTGTTACAGAAACGCTGTCGGAATAAACGTAAAATGGGACGAGAACTTTGCTCAGGAAGATGCGGAATCAGGGCACAATTGGTTAGCTGGAATAAAAGAACTAGGTAAGGTGAAAATTCCTAGGTGCATACTCAGGAGGCACAGATCCAAACAGCTTCTTTTGTGATGCATCGAAAAACGGATATGGTATAGTCGCGTACGCACTATCTTGCGAAACGGACCAACTTGCATACTGCTCATTGCGTCACGCGAAGTCTAGAGTGGCGCCACTAAACTATGTGTCCATTCCTCGAGTAGAGTTGACGGCCGCTAAGCTTACCACTCGACTATTTGAAGACGTGTTTACATGAATGCAGATGATACTTGAACAGATTATGTTGTTGACAGCTACAACAATGGTACTGTACTACATCAATGATATACAAACAAGGTTTTGTAACTTAGTGGCTAACAGCTTGTCAGTTATCCATGAATCGTCTACGTTGTCAATGGAAGTACGTTTAATCAGCACACAATCCAGCCGATTTACTTTCCAGTGGTGTATTGTGTTGTAGACGCTTAAGGCAATGGTTAAGCTGTCCAGACTTTGCGTAACCGATCAAGTTAGTTATTCATGTGTTCTACCAACTCGGGAATTCATACAGTACAAGCGCCCTGTTGCCCGTTTGTATGCAATCGCTGAAGAGACTACTTTGCATATATTCACAAGGCGTCCTCGCTGCTGGATCCGGTTGCTGAGGTCCGCCGCGTGGCTTACTCCATTGCATGTTTACATTCAGAGAACAAGGGTGGTCCGTCAACTCCAGATAAGCCATCGTGGCAAATGAAGCTAAACGAAACTGTAAAAGTTGAGATGAATTTAATTTAAATTGTACAACGTACTGTGTACAAAGATGAACGTGCTTCCTCAAGAAGTAGAGTGGGATGGAAGATGTCGTAAAAGGGATTTGAGCAAAAGTCCGCTGAGGCGCCTATGTCCATTCTTACGTAACGGTTTACCCTGCGTTGGCATCACGTTTTCCTACAACCAGTTTGGATGCATCATGAAGTTACCTGCCCTAATATGCGCTAGACATGCGGCAAAGGAGATGCTAGTACATTTCTATGATCTTACTGAAGATCACTCAGGATTTGCGCACATATTTGCCAGTATCCTGCTCAAGTATTGGATTGTTCAGGGCGCATCAGTAAGCAAACGAATCATTGTGAAGTTTTGGACATGTATAAGACACTTAGCGCCAAATGGACGACAGATGAAGTATCCTAACCGCCGGTTTGTTCCCATACCGATGTGGACGTCGACTACTTTGGGTCACAGTGTACAAAGTGCGGCGGTAGACAGCAGGAACGAAACAGCTGAGCGTTCAATTGTTTTCAGATGAGGTCTATTCACATAGAGGTCTCTCACTCACTAAGCACTGATCGATTTATTATGGCACTCACCAGATTTATCGCAAGGAGAGTTCTCTGGGAGGAAATTTTCAGGGACTGGTACGAATTTTCTTGGCACCGTTGCCGAACTACATCGAGCAATACAATGTTGGTCTCATCCATGTAAATTATGTGCCTCAGCTACTCCAATCACCTTGTGCCTTGTTCGCAGATAAGAAAGGAGTGGAGAGTTATCCGCACACCCTGTGATTGTGACCAGCTTCAGCAGGACCTCGACCGCCTCTCCACGTGGTCTGCAGAGATCAGCCTTACGATCAACGTGGTCAAATCGCAATTCGTGTGGCTGGGTAAGTGTGAGCACAGTTGAACCTACACGGTGGCTGGTCAACCGTTGCATCCCGCGCCTTTCTTGCGCGACCTCGGTGTACTTTCACGCTACTACATAAAGTTCATGGACAACACGAATGGGCTTTACCAAAACAGCCTTCGTATACTTTGGGCTCTCAGGCGCAGCTTCAGCACTTGGTCCGAAGAGATTGCCACTCGCCTCTTCGTCCCAATAATACGACCAATGCTAGAGTATGGCTCTCCCGCGTATGGTCCTATCACCCGGGGTGAGGTAGAAAAGATTGAGCGAGTGCAGCATGTAGCCAACAGACTGATACCCAATTTACGAGGTGTGACTTACGAAGACCGATGTAAGAAACTGAGGCTGTACATCCTAGCTTATCGCCGAATGCGGGTTGACCTCATCATGACGCACCTGATATTACATCTGGGAGATTATTTCATGTTGAGGCTGCTGTTTCATCTGCGCACACTAATCAGCACACGAGGACACCGGTACAAGCTTGTCGTACCGGATTTGAAGCGGGTCGCTCACCAACTCTGTTTCGAACGCAGAATGGTGAATGTATGGAACGGTCTGCCGCAGCACGTAGTTAAGGTAGTCGGTGTCGGAATTTAAGAACTACCTGGACAAACACTTTGCCGACGCAAACTATATTGAGCGAAACATAACATACGGGTCTTTGTCCCTGAGTGACTTTAGATGCAGCTATCCAGCGCAAACTCTACTTGCTGCTTCTAACCAATAATCAGTAACCAGTGACAAGCTGCTGATCAGAGGTATTCAGCAGCATGTTATCCCACCATGGCGAGTCATCGTGGTGGGGTCTGGGAAAGAATCTTTAGATCGGTCAGGAGAGTATTACTGTCCATTGCGGGTCAACATTCCTCAACAACGAGGCCTTAGTTACATTTCTAACAGAGATGGAGCGTGTCGTTAACGGCAGACCTCTTGTTACACTGACCGCGGATGCGCCTAACCAGCCGGCACTTACTCCAAATGACTTGTTATTGTTGCGGTCGAATACAGACCAGTGGATTTTGACGACATTACGGGGTAGTTACACACAAAGCTAGAAATAGGTGAACTAATTGGCGCCGATATTCTGGAAGAGGTGGACCAACGAAAACCTACCGCTGTTACATTTAGGAAAAAGTGGCTAAAAGCAGAACGAAATTTTAAACTCGGTGTTGTTGTATTGGTTACCCCTGAGGCGCTACGACGACGGCACTGGCCTCATGGACTAACTGAGGACTCTGTGACATCTGACGATGGGTTAATTAAAACCTTGCTTGTAAAAACAGTGGAAGTTTAAGTAAAAGAGACATACGAGCCGGAGTATATAATTACAACAAGAGTGGGAGAAGAACTGCCAAGCACGAAGAAAATGCAGGAAGGATTGTGGTGGTAAGTATTACGGTCGTTTCCCCTGTACAAACATGTTCCCGATGGACAATGTATTTGGTTTGGTTTCCTGACTCAGTGTTCTAGCTAGAAAACCACAACTGACATGCAAGCCCCGTAACTCAGGTTCCACTTGTTTCCCTTCAACGCACACTGACCGTTGAACATTCTCTGAACTCTCATCCGCTGACATTTTGACAGCCTGATGAACATACCTTCCTTCAGCTATGCCCTAACCACGAATTCCAAGTTGGGCACATACAAACTTAGAGTGCTTATTCATTTGACTAGCGACTGATTGCGATAAATCGCTTTTTAATGAATTGCTTAGTCGGTTGTGTAGCTTGCGGGACTGCATTTGACTGTTGCCGGCATTCGGTCTTGCTTTTTGTCCGGTTTTAATTTGATGACAGAGCTGCAGTATATTTTTGGGGGATATGGTCCAGGTCATTATACAATTTGTTGTCCTAACCCTATGTATAGATAGTATTGTAGCACACTTCTGATCGTGAATTCTGAATTGACCTGGTAGTTTTAGGTGTTAGTTGAATTCTTTTGTCTGTAACACCTAATGTTAGCTACATCTAGACGTTTCATTTATTCTTAATGGTAAACAAGAGACAATACACAAAGCGCGCATCTTCTAGTGTTCCTCCTCATTCCGCGCTAATTAGATTTTTAAATACTTTCGATTTGTGAGCTATTAATTGCGTAATGCATTAAAACTACGAGCTAATGCACAAATAATAGGTGTCTGTGGAAGCGCGATGCTGCCTAGTGCACAGCAAGAGCTTCTCTCATGGTTTGAGAATATCCGCGTTCACTGGACAAATATTAATGACCCAGTACAAGATGACCACTTAATTGTACAGCCCCTATGCCAGTAGGTGACATCTCTTCGATATCGATACTTGGCATTTCTGGATAAATAGTTTGCAATAGTATATCTGTAGATAGCAGTCGGAGCAATTACGTAACGAATATTCGTGAAAGATGCTCCAAACGAACGAGTTTGCAGCCTGTAATTCAAACAGACATAATACATTTGCGGCAACATTGGGAAAACACTTGAGTAGTACCGTAGAGAGTGCATTAAAAAGCTGTTCTTCTAATCTTTGGTGGGGTTAGCCTAAGATATCTAAGAGAAACGAGCAGAATCTGGATGAAAACTACTTCCATCGACGTATAGTTAACACAGGAAATATTGTTGTACGGAAAGTGCACATTAAATGACGTATGACTATGTTAAACTCACAAATCTATCCCAGGATTTCACAAAAGCGCTGGTCCTGAAGCACTTTTGAAACGGCGTAACCAATAACGTCTCCTTAGTAAACCGCGTACCTGTTAGATTCTCAGTGCCAGCGTTCAAAACTTCTTGAAAAGATGACGGTGATACAGAGAAACCAAACGGTAAAACGTTGCAACGAAATAATTCGAATGGTGTGTTCGTAGTTGTGAGAGCACTCGATCATTCGTCAAGTGTTATCTTCAAATAAGCATGTTTTAAATCGAGCTTAGAAAATCACTTCGACTCGGTCAAATGTCAAAGGACATCCTCAGATTGTGCAATAGTGCAAGTTCGTAGTAAGCACTTGTTCAATGTAACCCGATAGTCGCCACAAATTGTAGACCTTTTATCGTCAGGCTTGGGTGCAGTGACTATTGGAGTAGCGCAAACTTAGGTCTGGACCGACGTAATAATACCCTTATCAACCACGTCACTAAGGGTCTTCCTTACTAGCCGTCGGATCCCGAAAGGGATTTTTCGTCTTTTAATGAACACGTAAGTGCCTTGGATGTCAAACTTAATAGGTTTAGTACCTTATCCAACTAAGGCCTTCGAACATTGTAGTACAAGTGAGTGAAGCTTGGAACGAAGCGAATCAGAAAATAGTGATAACGAAATGTTTAAACGTTTCATTGCCTTAAAGCCTGTGATACAATTGCTAGAATCCACTAAAAATAGATACCTGACTGGACTTGAAGTGCTCTCTGAGAGAAGAAATTCACTTGGGCCAAGAACAGATGGTGTATGCCTACTTACTCCTTTAACAGTAATAGTTGTCAGTCTCTATGGAACTTTCATAGTCAGCATTTCAAAATGCGAACCCGGCATAAGAAGCTCAACACTACGGTTCACAATAAGAAATAAAATCTACGGTTCAACATTGTAAACAAGTCTATTTTCCATATAGGAGAAGCGTCACAAAAATCCGTAACAAGTACTAGTGAATACAATTCGGATGAAAGCGATTGTTCATCTGTAGCCAGTTGAAGTAAACAAGCTTTCGAAGGATATAGTTTACGTAGTATATGATAATTGCGGTTAAGGAACTTGTATGTCAGACGTGAAAGTTTAGTACAATATGACTTACAATAGTTCCAATGTCTTAGAGCAGAAGGTTTTTGTTCCTGACTGCTCTACTTGTGTGTAGCTGGCGTTTTAAAATTCCGCGATTTCTCGTAACTAAGGTTCATTATGCTAGCGGTGTATTTTAACAGTGGAAATTTCTCCAGCACTGCTGGCTGCAACTCTTGGTAATGTTCCTAATAGGCTCTAACAGACTGAAAAGTAGGCTTAAGCAGAGAAAGCAACTTTTGCTGCAAGTTTGGCAAGTTAATTCCAGCAATCAAACGGTTACGAATTTGGGTCTACAACTGGTCACCAAAATTATAGTATGCAGTTTGCGTTTGTAATCGGAGGATAGAAACACGTAGATTTCGATAGAGTTTGTGTATAAGCGTGTAACATGTTGTTCCTTCTGCAGCTTCCAAATTTGCTGGCTGAACATGTTTAAACAGGAATGATTTCAGCTCATCATACTCAGTAAAATCGGTGGGTGAGGAAAGGTCAAATTCTTCCAAGCTGTAAGCTTCCAGTTTAATAGTAGTAAGGAAATAAGCCAACATCTTCTCGTCCTTCTAATCTCCCCTGGTGATGCACCAGATTTCAAATCGTTCCATGTAGTTCTCGATATCGCGAGCGTTGGAATGAATATTAAGATAACTTAGCTTGCACGGATCCATGGTAAAATATTTGTCCGCGACGCCAATTGTGGTACTGTAAGAAATAATGGAAAACGGAATCCACTTAGTTCGGACTAGTCGGAATGTTGGTAGACTTGGATCACACCTTGTGCTAGCGTCAACGCGAAAGTAATAACGCACAGAGAGCGCAGGTAGAAATCGTACTATCCAAATCGAAATTGCACTAATTAATAATTAGATTAAAACGAATACCGTAAATTATCCTTAAGGAACATTCGTCCCAATTTATCTTATTATTCAATACTTAAATTTTAAGAAGCCCCACAGCTTATATCAACTTAATCGATACGCCAACCTTACTATCGGTCCCATTCATAAACAACATGAAACGTTTGGAGGAATTATATGATGCCTAAGCTGTAGCAGTTAGACAAATGTTGAAGTCATAGACAGGCTCGGAATCCTCTTACATTACTGCTGTTATTCAAAGCATGTGATTGTCTGAAACAAGAATGGAATCTAAGATCACAATGATGCAGCTTTTGGGCTACACGTATTTTTAGCGCTGTACAAGAGGGGAAACTGGTAGACAATTATTTCATCTGTTGCTTCAAAATGCCGAAATATCGAGTAGGAATGGGGTAAAGCATGTGTACTTCACCTGCATTACAAATGTAAGTTGAAGCATGCAACCCCCTCCCCGTTGTTACCACTAATGTTAACTGACAAAAGGCCAGGACTGTCATCACCAAATTACCGCACTTGTAGTATCACCCTAAGTGTGAGCAACGATTGGCATGGATGCTTTCAGCAAACTCGTTTCCACCGGAATCCACAACAACAATCCGACAATGGAATACGGTTCCATATGTAAACAATTTGAAACAAATGTTCGTAACCTCAACAATCTCTGCTTAGTTTACAAGCATACGCACAACCTATAATTCGAACAAAGTAACCAACAAGTATGAAATGTGCTCACACGTAGGATAAACGATTGTTGCATTGCACTGCGACTTATGAAAGCATAAGAAGGGCCCATCGGAATGAGAGACAAACCTAAGCTTCGAACTTTCAGACTGAGTCTTGCACACACAGTGATGACATTGTAAGAGTTTAAATTTTACGTAGGAGGAACAAAAATTTGGGCACACAAAACTAATGATTTATTGTGTGTGACCTCCACCCACATAATCTTGCAATATTTCAGGTCACTATTGCACAGTGATATGAGGTGAGCACAAATGGTGGACACTTAAACATTCCAGAGAACCGGTAACACATCAGGCGTTAATATGCAAAACGAAAATGAGGCTTGAGTAAAAGTGTAAACTAGATCAACGCATGCATGATTCAGCGAGTTGAGACACATTCTCAAAGAGGAAATCGATACGGGATTAAATTAATATCAGATCACATAATATGAATTGAGCCAGCGCAAAAATATCGGTTTCGAAGAGGAAAATTGTGAATTAGAAGTAAGAAGTACGGAAAGCAAAGCATTCCAAATGACGAAAGTAACATCGGATGTGACTAAATGTTCCCGCCGAGAATATAGAAGCGTCTACAGTGAATGCGTCAAAAAAAGAAAATTTAATGTTGTGATTAATTCTCTGATCTGAGTAACTTAATTACAAACGTTTCACCACCTCGCTTAGTGGCATCCTCAACGCACCCCTGCGTAGAGGAAAATCTCAATAAAAGTCTCTCCGGGACTTAGCGTTTGAAATGGGTCTCGTAATGAACAAAACTGATGATATTGAGAAAGCAGATCATCTCCTGGCCGACACAACAAAGTATCAACAGCTAGAGAACGATCCAACAGTACGGTTGACAACTAAACTGTTTAAGACTTTGTGACTTCAAGATATAAATCAGCTTAAAAAGCGAAAGCCTGATAGAATGTAGGTTCGTGATTCAAATATCGCACAGTTTTACAGGTTTCCGAAAGTACACTGAGTGAGCTGCTACGACTAATTGTGTCACTTCCAGATACACCAACGTAAAGTTGGCTACAAAGTTATGAAAACAGCTCAAACACCTGACCAGCTGTTTGCAATACTCGCTCAATAATGCTCATCAGCTTTTGAAAAACCTCAAATGTATGTGGGCGGACCATAAAGAAGTGATTGCGTCTTTTACGTCATCACACTTTCATCTCTATCAACTTACCGATAGCGAAGGAAACATCGGGGAAGTTCTAAACAATGGAGGAAAATGTCTGGGAATCTGACAACTGTAAGCATTTGCAAGCTCCCCGAGTTCTGTCTCACCACCTACTTCAAATTCAACGGAGTGTTTTATGAACAAATGAGAAGAGCTCCAATGAGATCCCCATAGCTAGACTTATTGCGGAGGTAGTAATGTAGAGGTTGGAAGTCGATCTACTTCCAGTCATTAGTCCGAAATTATGGGTGCGATACGTTGACGATACGTTTGTGATTATCAAACGCAGCGAACTATAGACCGCACAAGAGTTACTTGACAATACAATCTAAGGTATTCGTTTCAACATGGAAGAATAAGTGGAAAAGCAACTACCCTTTTTGGACGTGCTGGTTACCAGAATAGCTCAAGGCGGATTACAAGCATCAATTTACAGAAAAGCGACACGCACTGACCCAATTGTGAACTTTAACTGCCATCACCCTAAGTGTTACAATATAAGCTGTATACGGACCCTGTTTCGTAGGAGATAATCACATTGTACTACTGCGGAGGCGAAACGAAAGAAAGAGGAACATCTGTTTATATCTTTCATTCGCAACGGCTACCCAAGCAACTTCATTCCAAGACACAAAAACTGAAGTAGCACAACTACCGCACCTGTACCAACAACGAGGAAAATTATCGCCTTGCTGTAAATCAAAAACCTATCGGAAAAGACAACCAGACTGCTCAAGCCGCACAGCCTGCTGGTAGCTCACATACCAACTGCGACTTTGAAGGGAGTATGGTATAGACCTGAAGAAAAACTGGAGGCACACGAACGCCGAAATTTTTTCTGCAGGATAGAGCGCGGGAACTGTGAGAAAGACTGTGTGGGTCAAACGGGGAGAAAATTATCTACAAGAATACCAGAGCAAAAGCGTGCATGTCTATACCAGTACGCATCTTCACAGATCTCAGCGCATCTCGATTAGTAAGGACACAACGTTAACTAGGCCAACACGGAAATTCTGGCGCCGGTGGAACAAGAGAAAAGGGAGAATTCCTCGAGACATGGTTCTCTACGGAGAACTCAGTGAATCTCCGCACTGACCCAGAGCTTGTGTACCTAGAGCAGAGAAAGCATGAAACTAGACGGCGAAAATCGAACGAATAGAGTTCACGGGACACGGCTGGACGAGGCCAAGTTTAAACGCCATATCCCGAGGAGACTTTCAGTGAGGTTTTCCTCTACGCATCAGTGCACTGAACATGCCACTAAGTGAAGTGGTGAAACATTTGCCATTAACTTCCTCAGATCGGAGAACCAATTAAAACCTTACCTACACACCCGTGCTGCAGGCATTCCGAATTATTTTGGCCAACGTCAATTTCTTTCGATACGTCGGACTGGCGCATTTGGTTATGAATGCTAACCCGGAATTCATAGCTTACATCTGCTGCATAATGTTGAAATAACTCATGGTTTTTTGTTCTATATTCATTGTGGCTGATATTTTGCAAAGTCTGATTGCTGTTAACTTTGTTTATTCAGGAAGCGGATGAAAAATGGCAAGCGTTTTATTAAGATTAATTTCAACTCAATAAATTTCCAGGATGTTTATTTATCAAATGTTCACGAGTTATATTTAAACGGAGCAGATGCATTCTCCCATTCCGGCAGCATATATGTTTCAGGCCATATATTAGGGATGCAAATTATCATTATAGCGGTAATTCTGATAAACGGTGGTAGAACACTCACGAATGGATGGGTAGTGGATGGACTAGATAGCTCCCTCTGCATCTTCCTCAACTGTTCAGGGTAAAAGAGCTAATGCTATTTTAAGATTTTCGGATTGCTTTCCAATTTTTAGAGAAAGATGAATGTTGTCAATTTACGTGTCCATAGCCTGTAGTTTATGGCAATGTTGGAATTAAATAACACTGGAAAAGTTTCATTTTTAATGTAGGCATACTACTCTGAATGGCTTTAGGATAAGTCGTATTCCACCCAGAGATTGTTTATTCTAATCATATCTCGGGGTGAGTAATCGAAAGCCTACCGATGTACACGTACAACTACTTATGCAACGCTGTTCAGCATTATACATAGTGATAAAATCTGTTTCACATGGACCACCAAAGAAACAACGTGCACTAGAACAATGCTTATTCACTTTTTTCTGGGATGTAGCACACTATAGTAGAATAAGTTGATGAACAATAGTTCCAAATGCTATACAGCTACGTAGCTCTGCGTTACAACCCCGTCGGGTGATTTGTTTGGGTTATCGAAAAAATAATTCTACTGTCTTATTTGCCTGTTTAAATAGAGGATTTATCGCTTGCAACGTTGATTTCATGCACTCCACATAGATGTGTAGCAGTAATTGGTGATAAATAATAAATGCACGCTCTTCTTCACAAATAGTACAAGGTGTTAGTGTTAAGTAGCGAAACACACTTGATTGAGTGTTTCAAGCAACCATATTTGCTGTGTCCATGTGGGAATGCATAAAGCACTAATTCAGGGAGATGGTACTCTAGGTGACATACACGAATAGAAAGAAATTAGCTGTGACATTCCAGATGACTGTTCTCTTCTGCCACTTTCAAGGACTGACCTAGCAATTTTGTGTTACTACTGACTTGGAGTAAAGAACGGAACTTATGATCTGGATTTTGCAAAATTAACTTGGCCAGTATCATTTCGCGTCACAACCGGCGAAAAGTTTCGCCTAGTACTCCCAAATGTCTTCGCATCTGCTAAGTTTGGTGATTGTGCATTCTAATGACGTACTTACAGGCACAAACTCGATGCTGCTTACAGCATTGGGATCATATTTTAATCGTGACTGTTAGGCTTAAATTGCGTATGCAGCATACGGGCCAACATGTGCACCGAGCATATTCCAAATATTATGGATGTGTATATGTCCGAACACGTCATCCTAACCTAGCATGTCCAGCTGACGTTCGCCGGAAAATCGCTGACGTGAAAAGGCTCTTGCGCCAAGAACGAAACATTGTTACGATAAAACCTACAAAAACTGAATTCTACTCAAAACCTGAAATCCTGATTGCTGAAGTACTTAGGTTCCGAGCCCGTAGGTGTTGATTGAAAATTAGCTTGCAACCGCTTATTTTAAATGGTGGTAATTTTGGTTTGACCACGGGTGTATCTTATCTAGGTCACAATGAAACATAACCTGGTCGGCAATTCGCTGAATCCTGTGCCAGGTTATGAAAACTACAAACTAATTCAAGGGATTGTGTGCGGAGGTCATTATTAAATACCAAAACAATTGTAGTCCCTACAACTCAGCGCTGGGTCACACCACACTCAAGCTATATGGGTTCAAATAAAATGGTCAGGACAATAATTGTATTCGGAGGAGAGAGTTGATCTGGTTCAAGAGAGACTTACATCCCACGTTTTATTAGAGCTAGGAACCGAGAATACAATGACCAATATACTGTATATCTTTTCTCATTACTTTCTCGGCCACGACTGGGCTGATCTCCTGAAGTGACGGACTGAAACTTCCATGGAAACGTTACACACATTCACAGCCCATTGGCACTGACTTACTGGTGCATAACAAAATAGTGTCATTATTGAATGATACGCATGACGGAAGGGGTTGAGTTTTTATTGACCATAAGGTATGCTACAAAGCAACCCTAAAAAGAAAATAACATTTGTTTTACAGATGATGGCACAATTGCTATTTTACCTCACCATCACCCGACCATACAAGACATGGAAGTGCAAGTGAAACCTTTCGAGGAGATAACCTGCATGGAAGCAAGTACGCTGGGTACGGTTCCACGGATGGATGTATTAATTCACTTGCACATTTAATAAAGTCGGAAATCGTTTTTTTTCTCTGTGCTGTGTTCCTCTCTTTACTGCAACTCATCAGTATTAACAAATTGACAGGTCACTCAATAAAACTGGTAGAACTGTACAGCAGACCGGATTGCCGCAGGAACTACTTTTTCCTCCTTATGTCTCACCCGTGGAATGCTCTTCCAGAATCGGTCATTTCTGCACAATCACTATCCACATTTAAAAGACGTTTGGATGACTAACTTACTCACCTACACTTTGTTAGCTAGTATTACTTCTCTATCCCACTCCTGGAATATACTTTGGATTGCTTTGATGTTAAATATTTGTGCTGTGAAAATACACGGATCGCAGGATTATAGTGAGCCAATCAATAAGTCTCTCTTTTAAATGTAAGTAATGCATTGCTTATATATTTTTCGATAACTCTGCTAAAGCACCCAACGCGAAATGTAAAGCATTGTTTCCACTTGACAGGAAGGTGGTTCTTGTTTATGCATCGGTGAACATGCTCAGCCCAAACCGCAGCCCGTTGTATTGCGGCTCCTCCCAGAGTAATTGGCAAAATGGAATCGATACAAACAGTTGTGGTTGCACAGGGACGCCGCATTCTACTTGCGACTTCTGCCTAAAAGAAATGTAGCTGAGCCCTTGCGACCCGCAAAAAAGGATGAAAGATCACCCAGCGATAAGACCAGCTAAGGTTTGAAAACATGCTGCGTTAGAAACTTACTGCGTATATCAATTTCCTGGTTAGCTCATCAGCTGTCCGGAGCGAGGTAATACATTGCCTCACCTTTTAAACTTAATTAGATTGCTTATGTAGCAATTTTCGGTTCGTATCGATAGTTTTACCATGTTTTATTGATGAGCGGCTTGGTCTTCTCTGAGCAGTTGTGTGCACTGGTAACGTTGGCTTCAGTACTTGTTCCAAGTATATGATATTAAAGCTAATCCAAAAGCTTGTCATGTTACATTGCGTATTGCCAAACATTTCGCGTTCCACCTATTGCGGAAAAGCTTTTTTAGACTCACTGCAAACCCTTGTCTCTGAAGCAGCCATAATCAGTCTATGTGGTAGGTTGACGAATTCTAACCAGGGGGAATCCGTGGAGGTCTTCAGTGAGGAGCGAGCAAACTGTGAGACGGATTAGCTGGATTAAGTGGTCCACAAGTGTAACGGTGTCCACTATCCCTATGCTCATACTTCGATATTCTGCACGGAAATTGAAGTCAAAACTGATGACTTCACGATCACTGCGGCTCAAAAGCCGGTCTGCAAATAATATGTCAGTCGTCTGATTCACATTTAGCATAGACAGAAAAGACTGGTCAAAATGGTTTGTTTGTAACGCGGAAGGTTGCTACTGAGCTATTGCAAATCAGCTTTGAATTTTTCTCTGATCGTAGCAGGAGTATCGCGCAGTGCATGTTGAATTTATCCATGAATGCGATGGGAGTGCATTTTCCGTGTACAACTCATCTAAAAACACTGGTTAGGTGGCAGTTCACTTTTAGTGTAGAGTCTGGAAAGCGATTTATGAAGTGTATGACGCGTGACCCTTTCTCTTTTTCTTGCAGGCAGTACTAAAAAAGGGGAACTGCGAGTCTGAATCTTCCATATCCTCACAAGGTCATTTCCCTAATAGAAAATCATCCCACCTCAAATTGGGAATCTGCCCTTCTGGATAAACGCTATGCCCAAGAGCGAGACTTCAGCGTCCGTCATTCTTGTGTATAACCATGCCTCAGTAAGAACGACAATCACACACGGCCTAAGTGCATAGCGATCTTTTAGTTCATTCAGTTTATTGGAATTGCTTTGAGCACTGTTATACAAGTATATTAGTAGCTCAATCACTCGTAGCCCACAGAGGGCTACAAGAGTCAGTTGTGAGGAAGTTGACTCATATAGTGCCAACCAGTCATCCTTTTCACATGTTGTCAAGCGGTCTGCAACATGACCAAGGTACGACTAATTCCTTGTCTTGACCTACTTCACAATCATGTGTACGAGTGGTCAAGTAAGGCTTCCGTCTATTTGGCAGTAGTTTTGCCTATACAAATGACTCCACATCTGGTCTTTACAAGGCTTCTGCAGACTTTAGCTGAAGTTCAGGTGGAAGCGTTTTGAATTGTTCCGCCAGCGTTCCAAAAAGTGTAAAGAAGTTTTAGCAAACGGCCGAGCCTGGTCGATCTGACAGACTAACCAAGGATCTTGGAACGCAGCAGATTCGCCCGAGCGAGGAAACGTCAAGTGATTAGACTTTGGATCACCGCGATGACTCGGTAGCCAATCACGGGAAAGGGAGCAAACACAGGGTATTTGGGTTTGAGAAATTGTCCCATTCGGGTCTGCCCGACAGGCTAACTTCGGATCGTGGAACCAAGCAATTTCACCCGAGAGAGGAAACTAAACACGACTTGACGATGACCGTGAGGCAAAAGTGCCAATGGTACGTGTATAGTACGTGTTTCGAAAAGCTGGAATCACAACAGATTGGTTTGCTAAACGATGGGTAAGAACTGAGAACGCAAAATCGCTAGTAACGAGAGACGGTCCACGTACAGCCGGGGAGCAGTGGACGGAGGAAATATGACCAATCTGGTACCAGCCATAGAACACAGGCGACAGCGAGACGCAGTCAAGCCATAGAGCAAATGATGGGGAAAACACGAGCCAATGCAACATAAGGAAAGGAAAAGCGGTCAATTAGGCTAAACAGATGAAAGTCTACTTAGTGAATAATGTGAAATAAAATAGTACATATTTTCTATAAATATGCAAGGCCTATGGCAATAAACGATCCGGCTGGCCGCCACCGAGACAGCTTTTGTTTCCGCTTCGTCATACAATACAACGGTTCCGTTGCTGTTTGCTCTGATTGAACCACGTATTTTATTATTCTTATGTCGCATCCTGTACCATATTGAGAGACTTTCGAGCGTTATCGCGACAGGGACATTCAGAAGTGTTGTTTACGCCTTTTGTGCCAAGTGTTGCGTCATGATTTACTGTCTCTTAAGTATCACGAACGAAGCTCTAGCACAGAATAAATGAAGTACTGGAGCAATGGTGTGATAGTTCATTGGGGTGAAAAAGCAAACGCTTTAAAAACCACGTACAAATTTTAGGCTAAAAACTATAAGATAAAAACAATGTTCATAAGAGAACGCGTAAATTGCATGTTTCGTCAAGAGCTTTTAGACGGCACAACTCTGAATAGTTCTGTCTCGAGTTTAAAGGGTAGTATGATGTAGTTCCCTGTTTGTTTTGCTTTTGACGGTCACGGATTATCGCACATAAGTGTGTCATTGTATCATCAATTCGTTTTTAGATTATACTAAGTTGGAGGTTCAAGTACATGCGCTGGGAGGGAGATCCAGTATTTTAGTATTCGGAAGGCGAAAAAATTCCGGTTACATTCCCGTCAGCAGTACGGCGTGGCTACCTTAAATCAGTAGCCCATAATTGATGTGTTTTGGCCGAGTACTAAATTAAAGCGGCTATTGTGGCTGTTTCCTAGGTCTTACTACACACTTATGAGATGGCCCCGCAGAGGCTTATAAAGTCAGTGGTACGCTGTTAGATGTTTCAGCTCGAGTGAGTAGAGAATGGGGAGCAACCTATGATGTACTTTGTGGGTCTGAATTTTACATTTTTAAGCGCTGTGAGCTGGTGCTTCTACCAATGTCGCAACGGTTGTATAGCGTACTCCACATGCTATCTCAATTAAGCGGCAAACATCTGTGAAAAGGTTAGGGCGTCTAACTTTCCGAACACCCTACGTAGGAGGGCGAGGGCTTGACTTGTTTTCATAGGTTCCTTTTCATCATGTTACAAACAGCTAAAGTTATGTCACATGAGCATGCCTAGATCTAACTCACGGAAAGCGCGGTATAGGATTTTTTGTCCAAGCTTTTCGTAGTGTGCTCCAATTGTGCATGTCCAGAGGTTTGCACTTGATGGCGTTGAACCGGCACGTGTTCCCTGTGGGCTCTGTGCAGGTCACTTTGGAAGGTTACATGATGCTCCACTGTAATGATAGCGCACCATATTTTTAAATCATTGGCGAATAATAGAAAAGACAAAAGAATGCACTATCGCGAGGTTATTTACAAAGACCAGGAAAATGTGTGGTTCCATTACCCAGCCCTGATTGAACCGCCCCGGGATTGATTAACTCGGAAAGAGTACTGCGAACCCTCACCTATAGATAACGTTGCCCATCCAATCAATAACAGAAGCACCAATTCCATAATTCTGACTTTTTGAAGTAGGGCGCAGTGAAGAAAACTGTTGAATACTTTTTAAAATCTAGCTAGACGACATATACTGCACCAGGATTGGTTGACTCTTCCCAATATGTGCAATCTGTGTTGCTCCAGGACAAGAAGTTAGATACTGTTCAGGTAGCTTATGAATGCCTTAACAACAATGTATTCCATGATCTTTGAGATCAACTGCTGTTGTATTATCGAGCGATAAATAGAGGATTCCGTGCGACTGCCACTCGTGTGGATCGGAGTGACGATCCCGGACATCCACATTGTAGGAACCCGCAGTTCACTAAGACCTCATTTCGTGTGAATGTTGACAACGGTTCCGCTGCACTCATGGTTGCGGTTAGAGCAAAATTATATCAAACGGCCATGTTGGTATTTGCTCTAATCTCCCGGAGGAGTTTGAGGCAACGGTTCATTTGTGTTGGTTAGATAGCCCGGACTGTGTTTAGGTGATCTTTACTGCTGCGTTCGCAGGCATTTCTTTTCGACGGTGCGCTCACTAAGTGACATAATGATTGCGCAAACCACAGGTTTCGTGTTTTAAGGCAATTGTGGAGAGTAAAGTATATTTTACGTCAAAACTTATCCTCAGTGCAATCTAAAATATTGTAGTTCATCAAGGTGTGCAAAGCTGAGGTGACGAGTACGTCGCATTAGGCCTGCGGGTTTGGCTTTCACTTTCGTCAAAATACCTAATGACTTGACACCAGGATAAGTAATAAAGATGAAATTAACCGGTAGGATAGTCAAAAGCGCAGTACAAAACCAAATCACAGCTGCCAGATTTTGTGCCGCTGTATCAACTTTTGTTGTGATATATTAGTGTACTTTGGATGAAACCAATGAAACAGTGTAAGTAGAAAAACTTTAGGTTGACTGCTTGGTTATATTTTCTCGACTTAAACGTACCTTTCATCTGAACCTCATTTGAATCCTCCTTTACTAGATATCCGCAACGGAGCCTTTGTCCTTAGCTGACCTACTGATTTGTTGCACTTTCCTTGGTCGGTTGGGCACACCGTTCGAACGGGCGAGGTGGCTAGCATGGTCGCGTGAGCGCGGAACTAGCTGTGGCTGCGTTGCTCAAAACCATGTGATATGCGGGTGCACATGAAGGTAGACTAAAATGTTAGCGTGTGACGTTACGAATAACGCGGCGTTACCAATAACTCTTCGGCTTCCCTTTCTTTGACATAACTACGAAAGATGGAAGAAGGGAACTAGCGACCTGCGTGAAGGTTTTTGGAACCATGAGGTATCCATAGCACACCATGTTTGGTAGGGGCTTAAGTTCTCCGTTTTTACCAATTGTAGCCCAAATCATATGAACCCTGACAGTTGCACCTACCTACCAGTCGCAGAAAAAATGAAAAATAGCAATGGATCCATCTGCAGGTAACTTCTGTGGGCCGGATTATAGAAATAATCATTCAGGTTACACCATGGAATTTTGCGAAACCCACATTTAGCAAAATGGAGTGTAGTTAATTATAATCGTTCTGGCAGTGAACGTTCACGACAGCATAAGGTAATATGTTTACAGTGACGTAAGTAATTTTAAGACCGTACTTGCGTAACAAGGATATTAATTTGACCGAATGCTTAAGGGTAATCTAATCAAAAAATCGTTGGTAACACTAACAAGTGATTGTTTGATAATCAAAGCCAAATATCACTGATTTCACTAGGTTGTATAAGATGCAGAACTAAATTACATTGGTAGGATATCATAGATAAATGATCTAAGGGAGTATATTATGTGTGACAATGTCGCTACGTTGGTTTCTCTCAATCACATTCGTCTGAGAGCCACCTACTTCTGCGAATGGCTTACACCTACTAGTGAAAAGTTATCAAATTAATCTGTACTTACAGTTCAATAACTGTTTTGTTGCATTACAATCTTGCTTCTTTGCTTGCCTCCAAGTTAAATTGGATAGTCCGAGCGAAAGAGCAGTCTATTCAGTCGTAGTTGATGATCAGTATTTGGGTGAATTGGACGTGTGTTCTGAGCATCTGTGATGGAGTTTATATCTCAAACTTGTTTGTTCGTGATCCTTGTATGAGATCGGGATTAGAGAAAAACCTAATTAGAGGGCTATGGACACAGGAACTCACAACACAAACGCCATTTGGGTAGACTCTTCAACATATCAGTAAGTGTGTACAATTAAACATGTTCATCGTCTTTAGGACCCCATCCAGGCAGTCGGGATGCACCAACCGCCACCAGTTTCGAAGTGAAGGTTTTCAATCCTCTCGACCAAGTCATGGTTTAGCCACCCCTCCTCATCTTCAAGTCACACCCCGACACGCAAAAATTGCATGTCGTGGTAGTCGGTGTGCTCGCATGTGCGGTACGTGACGCAGCCACCGGATTCTGGTGCGTGATATAATTTTGCTGAGCGGTTCACTGGCTCTTCCTGCACCAACTACACGATACCAAACACGCTCATTGCTCAAGCGGTACTCCCACCAGACTTGAGCTAAGCTGCGAAGGCAACGATGATCGAAAGTGACCATCCTCTTTGTGCTTGTCAACCTCATCGGTAGACTGAATCGGAGGCACATTTTATGTCAAGAAACACGACAACATGGGTCAACAATAAACATGCCGGTGCACCAACAACTGGCTCAATGTGAAGAGATGTGGTCGAGGTAGCCCCGACCTCGTAAATCCTGACTTACATTTCAAAGAGCTGGCTTTCACCAGTGCCAGTCAGCTTGTGATGGACGACTGGTGCAAGCAATTTAAAGGCATTGGTGAGCAGCCTGATCTCTCTATGATTGCGGCATTCCAAACTGGAGCCTTACTTAAAAATTATGACAATGACGGAATGGCTGCAGTCTGCCGAGGCAATTTCACTGGCAACACGTGTAAATCATCTAATAGAACAGGTCTCCCGAATTCGAAGAATGCTTAGAGAATTCTATCTGCCCCTGCGTCCTTATACAATGCAAAATAGCCTAATCTCACGTTCAGCTTCTGCGCCTGAGGATATTTCCAAGGAGACGGTCCAGGGAATAGGACACTTAATGCCAGAAAACGAAAGCGATAATACAGGTTAGTTAAATTGCCTTTCGAATTGTTCGACAGGCTGTGGATCTGCTGTCCACTCTTGTCGCGTATGGTTTCGTTAAGACCAGGTCTCTTGCTGCCCGTTTCCCATATTAGATGGAATAACTTACAATAGTTATCGGAAGCTTTTTCCTTCTCCGAGACACGATGTGACAAACAGGCTTCACGGTCTGACTTCAGGCTAGCATTCAGTTTTGCCCAGAGGATTCTTCGGGTCTCATTTTGTTTGCTTCCCTCCAGAAAATGTCGGCGAGAATTCATAAATCCCAGCGACTGTCTAGTAACCTCATTTCCAGGTTGGCAATTTGATTTTCCACATAAAGACATGCCCGCTTATAGCAACGCTTGGCGAATATGCATCCAGTGATCTTCTACGGTGTTCGGTAAGCGCTTACTCAGTCCGGATGTCAGTGTACTTTGATACACATTCAGAATACCAGACTTCACCAACTGGCTGGTGTCAATGAGTTCACGTCGAAGTTGCGGACGTTCACCGGAAGTCGGCGCAGACAAGTGTGGTGTCAGAGTCCACGCTCGTGCTCCAATTCGAGCAACAGTTTTGGACACAGCCTCTCCAGCAGTAACTGATGGCGATATGATCCATTTGCGTCCACGGATGATGCGAGGCTGGTGGGCGCCAAGTCACGCTCCTGCGGGTGCTGGGTCGAAAGTTTGTGCTCGTAAGAAAGAGACCAGCGTCTTCACACAGCTGTAGAAATCGCTTACCGATATCATTTCGGGAGCCTATACTGTTGGCCGCGCAGAAGAAGCCCATTTAAAAAGAATTTTTCAAATTGGGTGTTTAGATCGCCAGCCAACACCACAGTATCCGTGCTAGTTCTGTAACGAAGCAGATCGTTCAGTTGGTATCAGAAATCATGTTTTACAGAATCAGTGCTACAGTTTGTAGGGGCGTAGGTCACAATGACAAACAGACACCGTAGCATAGAACGAACCAGCTAATCTAGCGGCGCACATCCGACTGTTAACCGTGATCCAATCGATCGGGCAGCTATAGTTTGGGGACTCAAAACAGTGCCGACGCCAGCTTGACCGGCATCTGAAGCTGCATCATTACCAGACAGGCGCAACGAGAATGTGCCACCAGTGTCGTATTTAGGGATCGCAGGGTAACCACGGAGATAGAACCTTGCAGGCTGGTTACTGATAAATAGTAAATATCGATCGATAAGGTCTCTAGTCTGCGGGCAAGTGCTGCCGGTTGGCCAATTTGTAGCAAAGTGCGCACCTTGAAGCATGCCAGTCTTAGCGCGACTCAAGGACTCCAAAGGGAAACGGATGAACTGATGCTGTCGGCTTGATTGAAAATGGGCTTGTTTACTGGATTGGAGCGGCGTCCTGCGATTATATATGAGTTGCAACCAGAAAACAATCGACTATTGAAGCAAGGTGGGGGAGGGCCAAGATTTGGGGATTGAATAAGTGGGGTACATGTAAAGTTGGAGTTGGTCGATAAGGGCAACTAAACGCAGGAAGGGGGATAAGAAGACGGGAAGGCCTGAGCAGTACCTTCCAAACCCCTATCCACCCTGCTCGATGCAGCAGATAGGTCGCGGTTTATTATCCTCTGCGGCGACCAGCACATCAAGAAAGTGTTAAAAGAAAGCTTCAATGTATTGCGTGGGCAGAATACTGTCAGGATGCCCAGTCCTAGACAGGAGAACGATTAGGGTTCTCAACCAAAGCTTTTGGCACTGGACTACAGACAGCCCGTTTTATGGACTAAGGAGCCACCCACACACCAACCCCTAACCTGGAGGGCCAGGAGACTGCTTTTGTCTGGCCTCTAACCATTGACCAATCTGGTATGAGTGGCTCTGAAGGAGTAAAAGCACCACCCAGCATAGCTCAATTGATCGCTGAGGCACACAAACCATCCCTCCACGTTAAGGCCCAGTCTCGTCGCAACAGACACAACTGCGAAACTCCAATAAAATCAGTAGAGCCAGAGCGAATATAAGAGCAGCGGTCAGGAGTTAGCCTTCCGAATACTAGAAGTTCTTATAGTGGTAGTTTCGTTACATATCCTTCACCAGGTCAACCGATCGTAACAAAAATTGCTAGAGGACCAACAACATACACACCCATATTTGCTACCAACCTGACGGACTTACTCCCTCTGGTAACCCTGCCCGCTGGTACCCTGGGTTCAGTTAATACTACTAATACCACTGCAAGATTCAATACCCCGTCAGTTATCCAACCAAAGAAAACAGCCACACCTCCCTCAAAAAAGAAGAACATGAGACTATCAACTTGCTCTAACTGTTATATGCCTCAATGTGAGTAAATCCAGGGCGAACTCTATAATATCTAAACAACTAAACGACTGAAAACAGTGGAACTCCCTGTATCAGCCAATATCGGTTCAAGCTACGCTCGCCACTATTGTGCATCTCGTCCGTCACCCAAACTCCGTGCACTACGGTGAATCGCGTATGCTCTACGTAGCATTTCTGTCAGGTAATGGTGCATAGACAACTCCCTCGTCAGCCACTCCCATCCGTACCACACCAACACTGTTACAATTTTCGCAGCTAGTCTACGGGGCGAACTTCAGTACTGGATACACAAACTGCCTGGATGCACTAGTTGACATGGTGAGCAGCGACGTCATTGGCATTTGTGCTAAGAGTCTTGTTGTCCATCCTCGCCACTCTAGCTTTACACCTCCACAAAGATCTTAACCTACGGCATGAGATAATTTTAGCATAAATTTACTGTTTAGTCTTTGTGTCCTGTAATGTTCAATCCCTTATCTTTTTATATTGCGGCACATTATCGAAGTTGTGTTTCTCCCCCTCGGCTAACGTGTATTGGTGATGATGGTGATAAACGACGGAAAGGCAAAGAAAATCCGGAGGACACCCGTAAACAAAAAAGGTAAAATCGAACTTTGTTCACGGTGTCCTCGAGCCTCAGATATTAAGTGAGCTAGAGGTGAAAGCACATGACTGAGAGGACTGGACTTATATCCAGGACGTGCTCTCATTAGAAAATGTTATCTATAATTCAAATCAAGGAAATCGCCATCACCTAACTAAATCGGGTGGGGTCACCCATTGATGAAAGTGACATCACAGTCCAAACTGATAGTAGAAACTGTGCTCGGAATGTGGCGCAAAATGCCTGAACTGCCGCCATCGGAAACAAGTTTAAAGGCGATAGATACCCGGTCAAATTAGACAAGATAACACTGAATAAATCTCTCCCCTGTACAACCCCATCACCAAGTAGCTCAGAACAGAAAGAGTGGAAAAGCACGCCGGCAACTGAAAGAGGACAGGATGGTCATCCTCTTACTGGCACTGAGTTCACTAGAAAACAACCTGAAATAGCCAAAGGGCCGGAGTCGGCGTTCCTCCAAAAACCTACCGCCAGCCGACTACACAAAGTCTGTATAGACCCTCACCGGAAAGCGACAAGTACAAACATGATTCTTACATCCGATACCCTCAACTGCTTGTATACCAATGCACAAATTCTCGTCAGCAAACTAACCGAAGTTCCTATTCCTTAGGTCTCCACGCCATGGCACATAGCTATGCTCACCGAAACATGGCTGAACACGGAGCTCACCGATGCTGCGATTGTTCAAGCCGGCGTGACTTCAGACTAAACAATCGACTTAGCGCAGAAGGCGGAGTGCTCCTGCATTACCGACAAGCGTCGAAGATCCGGTTACTATATTTGTCGATACAACTTGGTGCCGCCTGCACCTAAGACTTGATGATGTGTGTTTACTAGCAATCGTTTACTGCATTTAATGTCCATATTGGAATTGGGTCCCCGCCTATATTCTACAATGAAGCGAGTCCTGGCACGATCACACAGTCACATCTATCTAGTGAGGGAATTCAACCTACAAGCGATGGAATTCCCAGCATCGCAGAGCCAACAATCCAAGGCCAAGTTACGAGATTTAATAGCCGATGTACCTCTGTACGACCATGTTACATCTCCGATGGGGTTCAGAATAGGTAACACACGCTTCGTTTTTGGCCTTGTGCAGAGCAAAGACGGGCTAATAGTCGGTAACCTGTTGAAAGATGAGCCAGTTAACCGTAGCAATCATCCGAGGTTCCTTTTTCCTTATATCTGCTAAGCAGCGTACATCACTGAGAAAAAGGACGAAACCTCCTCGTCACGCATTACGGTTTCCTGCCCAACCTCGTCCAAAAATCCGACAAGTCCTTCATAGCCGAACAACTGCCCGAAGTCTCCTAGCTGGCGTGTGTCACCCAATTTACCGGGATAGTGGAAAATGCGTCAGAAATCAAGCCAATTAACCCGAAGAAAATAAAATCCTTCATGAAGAGCAGTACTAGAAAATGCATGGCCTCTAGGGATTCAGCCTGGCGCGCTTACAAATCCGGTTCGAATACTCGGACCTGAGATGCTTACACAATGCAATGAAACCATTGCGACAAGTAGACCCGCGAAGAAATCGCCTTTACCAACAGAATTTAGAGGTGAAATTAGGTACAACTAGTAACTTAATCTACGGACACGTCAACAAACACCGAAGAGTGCAGCGCGGGATCCCAGTTTTACGTGCAACAATTGGTCTAGCGCAAACTACACAGGAGGCGGTCAGCTCGCGTCGCCAACATTGCATCCACACTTTTCAGAGTGAATCATCATCTCACCCGCTTTTGGAACAAAGCTTATCGCCAACAGATTTGGGCCACTTGTCGTTCACGGCAGCCAAATTTATGAAAAGACTACTGCACCTGAGTGTGCACAACTCTCCTGGCGTGGAGGACATCAAATCGGTGGCATTGAAGACAGCCGCCATGAACATTGGCAAAGCACTAGCGCAGTTCGTTCAACGACGTCTTGAGCAAATACAGGTTCCAACAATGTGAAAAGATGGAAGTTTTTCTCCTATTTACATGAGTAGGAATCGTGTGGATCCCCAGAACTGACTTTCGATCACTCGCCTCTCAAAGTTATCCAAATTAATGAAAGGTATACACGCATAAGCAATCATGGTTACCATGAGAGCACTAACATCATACTGTCACAGCAGCGTGGATTCCGCCGAAATCGGCCTTGCACTACAAACTTGCTTCTGGCCCAAACATTTTGGACGGAATCAGTAGATGCCAGAGTGGAAGTCGACCTCGTTTATCTCGATCTGTCCTAAGTGTTCGCCCGCCTGGACCATCCTATTCTCCTTTGCAAGCTTCGAGGCTATGATTTCCTTGAGTCTGTGCTCGCTTGCATAGGCAACGTTCTCATTCAACATAAGCTCTATGTGAGATCCCGCTGCTCCGTCTCTGACTCACGACGCCGTGCTGCTTGACAAAATGATTGGTACTATGGCTCCGTTTGTTCTTACAATTTATTAACCATCTTCCTATTGTACTGCAGTCACATGTCTTGCTATTTGCAGTCGATGTCAATTTTGGCATGACATCTGGGCAGTGGA
This sequence comes from Dicrocoelium dendriticum, assembly GCA_944474145.2. Lineage (NCBI taxonomy): Eukaryota > Metazoa > Platyhelminthes > Trematoda > Plagiorchiida > Dicrocoeliidae > Dicrocoelium > Dicrocoelium dendriticum. The sequence continues at coordinate 186,179,975 of OX104064.1, forward strand.
CGATCACACGACGCTGTAAAGCGAGTTCTACATGGCTTATACGTGGTCATCCGAAAACCGATTGCAGCTCAACGAAATGCAAAGATTTGAACATATACCATCAGTTTACCAATGAATATAGAATTGCGGAACAGCAGTTGCGAAGTACGTCTCAGGAAAGCGACCACGAGTTACCTTGTAGGATGATCTTGACTGCTCGAGACAAATTGAAAAAGCATCGAACAGAACCATTCCATATTTTGGACTCCTACGGTGTGGTTTCATAAAGTTCGAGCAATCAGATTTTTTCAAAAGCTGAGCGACTAGTCCAGATACTAATTGTAATTCGCGGTCCAGGCCTGAAGCACCTGCGTCAACGTCGCGCTTCCTTCAGGTGCGCCAGGCCTAGACCGCAAATTACACTTAATATCTCGATTAGTCGCTCAGCATTTGCACTAAGCAAAAGTCATGTATTAAAATTTGTGCACCTAATCGTCAGCCATCCGTAGCTCAGCGGTAGAGCAGTGGACCGGAAATTCGTAGACCGGGGTTCGATTCCCCGTCGAGGCACATTATTGTGCATGAATTTAATTCGTAACTTCTACTTTCTACAAACTTTACAGTACTCACGAACATCCAAAAATTAATAGCTCGAAATTTATTTGATCGCTCTGTAGGAGTCCAAAAGATTGAGTGGTTCTTTTCGATTCCTTTTCATATATATGTATATTTTGGTTATAAATGATGTGCCAGCAGAACCTTAGCTATATAATGAAGTAAAGCGAAATACAACATGAAGAAAACGAGGTTTTTGGTTTTCCACATGCCGATTTGAAATACTTTTGTGTTTTGGTTTAAAATATTCCAGGATACACTAACTAATATGTAACACTGTTGAATAGCACTGTCTTCTTGGATGTCGGTTGCGCGCAATAGCCACTAACGTTTCTAACCACTGGCAGTCCGAATCGCGGAGTCCCCATCCTGGAAGGCGGACCTGTCTGACAGATGCTAAGGTTGAAGTTGCATTCCTCATGTTGCATCACCAAGTTATTGGTTGTCCATTAAGCGTCGACGCACTTGACGCTCCGCCACGTTAAGGGACCAAACTCGTTAGAGGATTGTTCCACCACCCCTTCACAGCGGAGACTGCATGACCTATGATTTTATAATGAAGATTATCGAGGTCACCGAAGATATTTTATACTGGTTTACTTAATACTGACCAATGCAAATCAGTCTCGTAGTAGACTGTTGCAGGTGTCCCGAAATATCAAACGGAGGTCACCAGGTAAAACTGACCACGCACTAGAGTCGACATGCTTCTCGAGATAATGCTTTCTACCTCTGGCTATCCCAAACCTGAACGCCTCTCCAACCCACGTCACTCTTGCTCCTACATTATTGCTACTTAAAAAAACGTTTTCTTGTCCCACTTTCCCATTTGATTTAGTTCGTTTTACTCGGAGGAGGAAATAACGAGAGCCAATTTATATGCTCAGCAAATCTTTCCGCAAAGTGATAGTGTCGATACATTCTTAAATGTCTTTTGCAATAGCTTGAAAGTAACTGAACTGAATTAACTTATTACATCGGTCAAACAAAGCTGTGCACGAGTGAGCGTTTTTCTTTCCGTTATTTTTTGTTTTCTCAATGTTTACGTGAACTACAACTGCTCTCTGTACTATTTTGCTTGTGCACCTTCCACTCCCATTTCATACTACATTTATGTGACACTGCAGTTAAATCGGTAAATGATTAAAAGGAATATTTACTTGCCTTTAATCCTTTTAAATTTTATTTTCATTCTAATAATCCTACGGGAATTGTCAAACACATGCTAGTTTACTCATGATAAAGCACTGTTCATTGAGGACATTTGTTACTCATAAATAGATTTCGATCAGCACACCTAGAACACCCATTTCTTCAATCAAAAACGGTTTATTTATTTGTTTTTCTACATTACTCATTCTGAATGACGTTGATGCGGATGCAAAATTGACGCGTTGGAAGGGATTTCAAGATACCGGAAAGGAGAAAACAATTTTTCGGCACTGATCGATTGCAGTACATTGCAAAATTGACTTTTAGACCTGAGGCTTGAGACACAACAGATCGCGACAGTTTTGACTGGTAATCTGCAATATCTTGTACACTATAACGAGATCTCGCAGTCGCGGATATTTTCAATACATTTCGGACTATTTCCAGCAACCAAGGCCATCCCGCACAGTTACGTTGGGATTACATTCGCCTATAGTACTTTACAACGACATTACCAAAGTCATTATTCATGGCGTATGCTCAACATGTTGTATTACTCTATGTTAAATTACAGCCTTTTCTCTGATGACCACATAGACACGCAATCCCGATTATTGTATAGTGCCTTGTGATATTTCACTTTTATGTTATTTCAGACCTTAGCATCTTAACCAAATAGCAGGAAGTCCGATCGCAATACACTTGGAAGATCGTTGCTAAAGGTAAGGACAACATGTGATTCTAGTTTGGATGTTAAGGTACAAGCAACTGAACTTCAATTGGGTCTTAAGTGGAGCTGCGTACTCTTGTATTCAGCTGAAGTTGAATGAGGGAGACGTTTATTTAACCCATGACAGGGTCATGATTTCCATAGCTTCTGAGTTTGTAAAAGAGATTACGGTCGTTCACGCAATCAAAGATTTTATAGATGGCCAGACATAGAATTCTACTTTAGTAGCAACTGATTCTGCTAGCATACCCTGGTTAAGGCGGGACCGATTTTGGGCGGAATTCTTGCTGCCGTGACATTACGATGTTGTTAATCCAAGGGTATCCAATTAGCGCTTCATGCGATTATACATTCCATACATTTTAATAGCATATAGAGGAGAGTTGTTGAGTAGTAGTTCAAGGTATAAGCACCTTTGTTACGCTTATAAACAGGATTGGTTATTTCATGAGTACACATTGTGAGAACCTATATTTCGTCTAGATATTGTTGAATGTATCACGCCATCAAATCAATAATGTTCATGGAGGCTGTATTTTAATGCATCCTGTCCCATGTCCTTTACGCCAAGGAACTTACATACCTGTAAAGATGGTTCACTTTTCTTCCTATTCACCGCCGTGAAGCACGTGTGGCTTAATCCTGGGGGTGGTGCAGGCGGAAGAGATGGCGATTTTTAATTGAGATTGACGACCACACTGGAAGACCCTTATTTAGTTAGCCCCAGATCATCTTATAAACGCAGTACCTCAATCTCTAGTGCCTATTACTATGTCTACACAGCATTTCAGTTTAATACTGAATCCCTTCGCTAAGCATTTTTTCTACTTGCGCCCATCTTTGCAGATCAATATAATACAATGTTTTCCTTGAGATATGTAGGAACCCCAGACCTGCCAGCTAGGCCAGGCTTTGTAATCACGCCAAGCTTAATCCCATAAGGCCATGCATTTTGGTGTCCGACTCCGGCTTCGGTTTCTTTGAGAGAAAGAGTTTAGTTTCCGGCAACTTAACCAGGTGAACTGAGTAGCTACCTTCCTCCAGGCGACAAGGAGAGCTGCTCCGTTAGAAAATGAAATTTGGTTGCTTGAACTAGTTCGTAGGGGATGTCATAACGGGGGACTATTTGAACTTGCTCTTATTTTCCGCTGATGTATTCCGCCTAGCAGATGCAGCGAAAGAATATAGTTGCATGAGGGCTACGGCGAAGTAGTGCGACTATGGCAACGGTATCAACCATTGGTTCACGTTGTTAAGCACAGGGTTTAGTAGGAGAGGTGACATGGTTGTATAGCGGTAACTCAGTACTTTTGACTTACAGGTCCGTCTTGAATCAACCGCTGAGAAAAACTAGGATATTGTTTGCTTGCTGTTTGTTTTCCCCCACTAGAGGGATATGAAAGTGTGTGTGTAATAGAGCACGCTGCATAGCCGAGGTTTGCGGTGATTCATTTCCATGGGAAACATGGGAAGACGGAACAAGACTGTTAGTGAACACACCACCCCGTCTCAGATGTAGATGGTACCAATTTGAAACGATAAGTTATGGTTCTTGTACGTCGATAAGTTCCAGATGCAGACCAGGGCTACAATAAAAGAGTGCACTGCCACCTGCTTTGGATTGATAGTTTCGTATTAGAAACAGGCAAAGCAGATCTAGCTAGAAATTATTGATCTAAGTGCTCAGAAATGTTTCGGATAACCGCACAATGCCTCATAGCGCTGAAACCTAACGAGCACCTACCTCGGTTTCTTACTTACGAGAATTTGAGCGTTGGTGTGCAAGAAGATGATGGCCTCAGAGCTTGAAAGCGTATTCGTGTGTGTGGATTTCAGGTTTGTAGTTTATGTGGACTCATGTCGGGTTGAATGTCAGCCTTTTATTTATGTTGACCTGCTGACGCCAGCCTTTGGGAAAATCCTGCTTGGTGGGTAGATTGTTCAGTGTCAGCAGGTGGTTAGAAAACTATACCGTATTATGCTGATTAATGTCTTGACAGTATCCCGGTTCTAAACTGCATACCGACGGAGTCGTAAACATAGCTGGCATGATCACTGTTGTTTTGTCTATGTGTGTCCTGATGTCCACCGCCGTTATACATATTTCGGATGGAGGCTTTTTGCACAAGTTGTGCAACCTTTCGAGTGCCTTTTCTTTTTGGGTTTAAATTGCAATGTTACTCTCAACACACATATGTCTCACCCTTCTTAGCTTCGAAATAATGGCAAACTTGAGGTGATTTGCTGAGCACTTTTCTGAGAGAGAGAATATCACGGATGAAGCGCCATTCATCCCAGTCATGTCCGTTGCCTCTGGCTCGCTTAAAGCACCATGGGCTAGTATAGATCGTGCGTAGTTCGCTTTACGGAAGCCATTTGGTTTTTGTTGGCCTTTCAGAAGTATGCTCCAAGGAATCGCTATAAAGTTATGCGCGGAACATGGAGCGGTGCAGTTGGATGATAAGAGAGTGACATTCACGTCCACTAAGTCAGGCGTTAGTTGGATTATTCTTGGATCTCTTAGCGGACCGAGTTTGGATGATGGATGAGAAGTGTCATACTGGCCGACTTGTCTTGGACCTTAACTTTGGTGTCCCACTGCTTCCGGTTGTCCAACAGATTGTCTTTGGTTCACTTTGCTCAGATGCAGGTACACTGGACCATTTGAGATTAAGTTGAATTTTGAATGATGACAGAGATGAAATTCACAATTGGCGATCTTGGTTTCGGCCTTCGCAATGTCTTGCACAACTCGTCATTCCAAATCCATTAGAGTTATGTGTATATGTTTTGCTTCTTTGAAAAGAAGGTTTGTTAAGCTGATAGAAGGATATCTGTTTCGATTCGTACCTAGCCAGTAAGCCAAACGAAGTCTGGAATGTTTCCAAAGTGATTTTCAAGGCAAGCTAAGTCAATAAGGCCTGAGTTTGCTCCCTAACAAGTGCGGATAACATGTCGAAATATGGTGCTTAGTGTATAGAGTCAAATAACTGTCACATGGTCACGACGCCACGAAGAAATACTGGTAGTTATCTGGTCGACTGTGAGTTTTTCTTGAATGAGCACGAGATCATACCTCGAAGGTCCCTTCATTTTTCGCAATCTTTTGGGTCATGCAGTGTAACTTAAAGAAGATAACTTGCGATTACCTGTTACAAATAGGCTTAAAATGTGGGCCAACGGAAGCTAACAATCTGCTAACATTTTAAGATTTCCATGACGAGAACATGTGTATTTGATCGTTCCCTCACAGATTTCAATAAGTAGTACTGGTTGTCGTCTGTTTCCAATGCAGATTTGAATGTAGGAAATATGAGGGCCAATCAACTTGTGCCTAAGTTTTGCAGCTATTCCTGACAAAATTGCAACTCTTGAGCATAGGCAGCACCATGATCTTCTTTATTAAATACCGTTCACCAAAAGCTTGAAGTTTCGATACGGTTAACGCCTATGCGCCTTTTAAGTGGATATACCAAAGTTGAAATTAATGATATTCATCTTCATTATTTCTAATACTATGCGTGTTTAATCTTAGAATAAGCGAAAATTCCTCTATCAGAACATTATATTGGAATACAGATGACATTCAGCTGTTTAGCACAAAGCAGCACATATGTTGCTGTTCCATGATTTGGTCAGTCAGATTCTGTTGATTCCAACCACACCTGGGAAGCTCAACTGAATGTTTTACTAGTGCATGAATGCAACAGTATAGTGTGACTGCAGACTGCGTGTGCATTTCAAGAGAGTTTAGCATCATACAAATCTAGGGGTGAATTACTTCAAGTAGAATTTGCTAGCAATGCACACAGAATACCTCGTCTATTTCACAGATGACATAAGAAGCCGAGTCCCGTAAAATTCCATATACAGCATGTAATAGCAGCGTAATGCATGAATTTGAAGCTGACCCACAAGCATAGTCTACCGACAAAAATTGTTTGATATTTACCATCTGCACTGAACTCTACCACCAGTCTTGTGATTGGTTAGAGTTAGCAGCTAAAGTTATCAGCACTGCAACAAGGATAAGAGAACATGTGTCATCAGGCCATTTCTTTAGATTTAAGCTCCTAAGTCGCAAGTAAAGCTTATCAAGACATTTACTGGCCCCAAATAGTTTGAAACTCTGGTACGCTGTGATGGTTATTACGTTATAGTGAGGATCGATGAACTGGGTAAGTTGTGACAACAACTTTATCGACAGCGGAGGTGGTCTAATTATTACCTCACTATGTAGAGATTAATCGCACACCTTGGGTCGTCGGTCCTTGATCAACTCGATCTCCTCACAATGATGCTGGAATGTTTTCCGATCGATTCCGGATGTGATTTACAAAGATCTAGCATAAAATCAGGGTCTTACATTAAAAAGATGACTTCAGACTACGGTAAACGCACTTGATAAATTGCGTAGTTCACTCCAGGATAAAGGAACAGCAGTCAAACTGAATAGTTCTCAGCCAACTCAACCCCATCATAAAAGCTATAAGTTATACCACAAAGTTAGATATTACGGTTAGATTTGTCTTTATTTTCCCTCTAGGTCGCGTGAGTTTATTAATAGTAAAACTGATGCAATCTGCCAGATTCATCGGCGGCGCAATTCAACGGAAATCCGTATCGATATATGCAAGTTTAAGTTGCTTAGTGAAGATTCAATAGAGCAGTAGCTCAAGACAGCTGAAAAATCAAATACTTGACAATTCCCGTAGGATTCCCAGGGTAGAAAATACAGATTACTAACTCAGCGTCAATAAAATAAAACAACTGTTTCTTGGCACAGCAACAGTTTTTATTGGCGCTGACGAAACGAAATGTCCCTAATTTTAGGTGATCAGATAAATGCACCGGTTTGTTTGAGCCAATCTTGTCAGTCGATGGACAACTATCACGTACACTAAATGTGTTATTTGCCACTCGTATGCATCATTGAATAATGTGGTGGGGTATTGATAACATAAGTCGGGAGAATATTCCATGGCTCAAACACTCATATATCCGGTTACTATGCGCAGTTGAAGTAACCTGGTGGCACGTCAGGTTCGCGATACGATTTCTTGTAATTTTAACGAGATACGATTAAATGTTTTGAAATTTCCACTACACACTGATAAGGTCCACTTCTCTGAACTTTAAAGCTGAGCTTGTAAAAAGTGTAGCAATCACTTAAGTTTCTTTGTACCTCTGCGTTGCAGTCCCAAACCTATAGTTAGCGTGAATTTTCATTGCTGCCAGTCTTGAATAGAGTAATCCCGGAGCAGTCTGATGCACACGCCGAGCATTTGCAATAAAATATAGGCCTCGTACACCCCGAACCCCCAGTGCAAGAAACCCATGTTGGTTTAATTTCTTAGATGGTCTTTCGGCTTACTTCAAACAGCTAAGATCCTCTTACACGAGCGCACCGAGATCGTTCTTACAGAAAGCCTAATTTGTGGTCCTACTCGACACACTTGAGACCTTTTACGTTTTATACCTAATAACTTGTGCTTGGCCAGGCTGAGGCGAGTTATCTCCGCGGTTAACCACATGTAGCATCTATCCAGACCAAACCGCAGTGCCGTATGATCTTCACTTGATTTGATAGAACGGTAGGCGTATAGCACACCATCAAGGAGCAGCAAAACTGAAGGCAACACCATTGCGTGATCGATTAATAGACCAGGAACACTTGGACAGTTCACTGAGCTTTGAGGTACGCTGCACTTAACATCGAGTGGCTCCCGATAAAGTACGAAGCTTTACTTTCAGATGACTCTGACGGGAACGTTTGCTAATCCAGTGTAGAACAGGATCATCCGACCAAGGATTCTGAGGCATTTGAAATAGATCTTGTTAGCTCAGATGATCAATGCCTAGAAATGTTCATCTGTATCCACAAGCCCCCACCCAAAGCATCGACAGATTCAAGGTAACATGCACACACCATCAGTAGGCTTGCGAGGTATAAAAGATCCTGGCGAATTTCATGCTGCTTCGGATGGATATAGATTGTCTCAACCAAACGGACTCCTTGACCACGGACATGAGCATAAGTTGCATTTTCGGCTAATAATTCACCCATTTTGCTTGGCTACCATGACTAAAATCTTGATTGATGAGCTCTTGTGTACGCCTTGTATGAACCTGCATCTCATTAAAAGATGGATGAAACAACCGAGCTAACGGTTTAATTAAACCCATGGCTGCCACTCTGAATATCTTTGGCGAATACACTTTACACACAAGGACATCAACATGTACAATGCATACGTGAGGTCACAGATACATGACTAAGCTCTGAAATATCATAATCTACAAACAAAATAATTAACATTGCTGTGTGATGGAGAAGTTAACGAGAATTGACATCCAAGGGCGCTGGCCTCTTCTTGTGCCGCTTTCCCTTATATGCATACGTCCGCAAAAGGGCAATTATACGCCTAACTCTAAGGTAGCTATTCACGTATCTGTAAAGCAAGCAACCTGTTGTTATAGAAAAATCTTTTAACAAAATTATTATTATTATTTCACCTCATCCTCACGGGAGACTTTGATGTTACAGTTGCTTTGTGCCCAGGTGTCTTCCGTTCGACACTATGTAGAGGTACCTAGGTAAGTTCCTCACTGTCATGCGTTGATTGATGCACAGTTTCTCCTTTTCAAGCGGTAAATTTTGATTTTGGATGCGCTTGTCACTAGCCTGTTAACAGGCTAATAAACTCCAACCAGGACGCTCCATGAGACTATACAGCTAGGAAGGACGAGCTAGTTCAAACGGTTTAGATGCTCGGTGACAACTGGTGATTTTCCGGGATATTCTTTAAGTTATTTGGTGTAATCCAGCCAAGACAAACTAAGCTTTTTCCACTCATATAAGTGCATTATCAGCATTTCCACACCTACACTGAAGAGTATAATAAAAAAGAATCAATGAGAAATACAAATTGACGGCAGTAGACGAACATTTGCATCTTTAAAAATGCATAACGCTACGCAAGTAGCTTGTTATTCCTGTTGAGTCGATTAGTAAGCGTGAAAGATAAGTCAAGATGGAGTTTTGATGCGACGAGGTACGGTGTGGAAAATGTAGATATAGAGGTAATACTAAAAATTCATGTCTAGCAGCAAATTCTTGCCCTACTAATGTGCGTCTGAAGGAAACCTGACGCACTCTCTCTAAACTCAGATCGTCTAATCGACGCTTTGTGTTTGACCGCAAGCGTCCATTTGACTGTACCTGCGTTCAACGTCACACTCGTCACACTGCCCTTTGGTGTGGCCGCAGGTGAACTGCAGGCTCGACCCCAAACCGCACCGCCTGATGGCCAGTCTAGGGATAAGACGCAGCCGACCACATGATCCAAAACACACAAGTGGTTTACTCGGCTACGACTGCGGCTGGACAGGCAAACCACCAACTGAAGCGGTAGCTACTTTTGGTTCGTCAGAAATTTCCTTGCCATGCCTTCGTTCAGCATCTTGGCGACGCGTACGATGGCTGCTTATTGAGACATGCTGGCAGCTCGTATTGAATCGATGGCGGAATACTCGGAAAATTCTTCCTTCTGTACATCGGTTAAAGGTCTCAGAAGCTTTGAAAAGTTTAAATATCAAAGCATCTGAAAATCAGCAAAGGTACCGACGATGACACAGTAGCTTAACTTGAATGCTGCTTCACTTGACTTTGACGTAGGTGTAAACGAAGATTGGGACGCACCTTGGACGAATCAACTTCCACACGAGGTATCAGTATCCCCACACACAAAAAGGAGTAACTGCCGTCCTCCAATCGGTCTGCTTTTTCTACGCTTGACCCCTTTAGCCCTCTGTGGGCTTCTAGAGACCGCGAAACTGGCCTGCCTGTATACGAATGTTCAGGGTCTTTTTAAATAACTGGCCGAACTGAAAGATCGCCAAGCTTCCGGGTCATATGATGTCATTGGTATCAGCGTGACGTGGTTACACACGGGAATGACGGACGTGGATGTTTCGCTACCGGGAATGATATTGATCCGAATTGATAGGCTCACAAAAGGAGGAGGGGTAATTCTCTATTACCGAAGCGACTTACAGTGTAAAGCCATGGAGGATTCAGACTCTCTTTGGTGCCGCTTGCAGTTAAAAGGCAGAGATGCTTGCCTTATTGTCTTGGTGTACCGCCACCCTAACTCTACATCCGAACCCGAAACCGACTGCCACTTATCTGCTGCATTAAGATGCAGTTTGCGGCGAAAGTACACTCACAAAATTAGCATGGGTGATTTCAAAGTACATTGTCTTGAAATTCCTGCCATGAACGGAAAAAAGTTTAATGTCAATCTACAAGATCTCGTAACCGCTGTTCCTCTTTACAATCAAATCACAGACCACTCCGGTTCAGAACAGGTAACAGACGGTCTGTGCTGGATCTTGTGCTTACCAACAAGGGGCATATGATTCATGTGTTGGTTGTAGGCTGCCCGTTAGGCGGCAGTGATCACGCAGTCATCATTTGCAACTTCGTCTGCTATGCGGCATATCGGAATGAGAAGAATGAGACAGTGCGAATCATCACAAGCTACGATCGATTAGCCCAGCTCGTCAGCGCTACCACTTAGTCGTTCCGTGCCGAAGAAACCCCGGAAGTCGCCTGGCTCGAGTTCGTCAAAAAATTCAATCAGCTTACTGCAGAGGCTTCAGAGAAAAGAGTTTGCAATAAGTGTACATCAGTTACTTTTGTTAGGAGCAGAACTCAAAAATGGATGACAGTAAGCAACGCAGCATGGTGAGTGTACAGAGAAGCTCCAGCACCAGAAACTTGGAACAATTACGTAAGCTGACGTAACCACTGCACTCAACTGCTAAGAGAAGACAAAGCCACATATCAGCAGAACATCGCAAAAACCTTCAGTGCTAACCACAAACCGCTGTATAAACAAGTCAATAACCTACGAACAATGAAGCAAGGACTTCCTTTACTCAGGATGGCTGATGGCTGAACAAGAACGGCTGTGAAAGCAGCAGGCACGCTGCGGACTCAATCTGCCCCCACGTTTCAGAGGGTTTCGAACCAAGCGATCTTCTCTTCGCCAGGGATAACCCAAACCACTTTATCCGCGGTGGTTATATTGCAAAGACGGACGTCTCTACGCAAACACAGCTCGCCGGGTGTCGATACCATTCGTCCAGAGGCACTGGGAGCAGCAGCGAGCCAATTGGCAGGACCTTTGGCTCACTTTTTCCATGGCTGCTTAAACCAGAATCAAGTTCCCGCTATGTGGAAGCTCGGAATAACAACTCCGATACACCAATGTGAAAGTAGAATTGAGCCCTCAAACTACCGCATAGGATCTCTTCTTCCTATACTCTCCAAGTTCATGGAATCAATAGTTGCCGATGCACTGGTGTGCTCTCTGGAAAACTGTAACATCACCACGCCTGAGCAGCACAGATACCGTCGACAGCGGTCATAAACAAGGAACTTACTAATCGCACGCAGTACTTGAACCGAGTCAGCTGACGCTGGATAAGGCGTTGATGAGCTATACCTAGATTTTTCAAAGGCTTTCGATCGTCCAGATCAGCGGATACTACTCTCAAGGCGCCAGCATTACGGGGTTGGCGACCCTCTTTTAAGTTGGATTGCAAACTCTCTACTTCAACGGCAATTAGTGCTCAGAGTTTGGAGCTCTTTATCGGATCACATACAAGTCGAGTGGGGTGTACGGCAGGGCACAGTTCTAGGTCCACGTTTGTTTTTAGTGTTTGTTGAAGAGCTTGCACCGGGAATCGCTTCAAACTTCCTAATGTTTGCCGATGATATCAAGATTTGGCACAGGTTTCAGGCGAAGGCCCACCAGCATCTGCTTCAGAGTGACCTAGATACAGTATGCCAATTATCAACCCAACATTTACTGCATTTCAGCATCAGTAAGTGCAAGCTACTTTCCATCCGACATCAGAGCAGCCACACATACCGGCTCGGAACGAATGCACTGCAAAATATCAACTGTCTAACGTGACTTGTGTGTCCTGAAGCAACACGTCTTGGGTCGCTCCAAGCAATTCGAAAAAGCTTCGCAGACTAGAAAGCAACATGTCGGGCTGTTACGACAAACGTTTGGACAAATGAACGGCTTCATATTTTGACAAATGCTCAGTGTGTATGTTCGCCCCCATGTCGAATACGCAATTCAAGCCTGGCATCCATGGCTGAAACACGACCTCATGCACTGGAGTAGTCATAGTGTTGGGCATCTAAGAATGTAATTGGAATGCGCAATCTTTCAACATAGGAGAGGCTACAACGATGGGCGGTACTCAACGGAAGCTATTGCAGACTACGAGGCGAACTGATTATGGCATACTTGCTTCTGCGAGACCCACACACTTTGTGCCGCTCCTAACTGCGACTCAGCACCAATACAACCCTCAGGCGCTACGCACTGAAACTCGCAGAACAGTAAAGCCCTCTGGAGTGCAGCAGAAATTTCTTTTCCATTCCTGTCTGTCATCCGTGGAGTGCTCTCACTAAATCGCTCGTGGCTTCACCGACACTAACAGTATTTAAAAGACGGTTGAATGACACACGCATCCAGTTACAATTTGTCATAGCGCTACTTCTCGTCCCTCTCCTACATTTGGAGTTCACCATGGATTTATTTGGTGCTAACTGTGCGTGCTATTTTCGGCACAGTAGCTGAGGTGTTTTCCACCTCTAGCTAACGTGTATGGTGTGTGTGTGTGTGGGGGGGTGCTGTTAATCTAAGAGGAATGCAGGACAACAGCAGAGCAACCGTTAACTTCTTATTTCATATTTAAAGTGCTAACAGGTTTATCATTATTATTATCATTATTGTTATTTCGAGATCTTCGCCAACTAGCCAATGAGACTTGTACAGTAGCGTTTTTAACCCGTATAAATGCATTTTTCATTGTTCATTGTATTACACAGTGCATGAGCTGTGGCGGAATTAGCAGTTGGCTTATCTTGCAAACCATAGGATAGATAGAGCGTACTCAGCCAATTGTTCGATATGGCTAGGCAAGAAAGCGCACGCGCTTGGCTGAATTAACAAAGCTTGCTCTGAGATTGGCCAATCTTACGAGTGGTACCAGCCCTGGCATTTGGAAAGCAGCCAGAATAATACCAATCCCTGAAAAGGAAGCACAAATTGTCGGCCAATCTTGTGCACTTATGTGCTGCTAAAGGTGCTGGTAAATCTGCTGTTCCCCCCGCGTTTTCGTACTTTAGAGGTAGTTCATCACAATGTACTCTTAGTCAGCAGGATCTGGCACGTCGGAAAAAGCACCAGTCAGCGCTGTTTCGACCTTCCTGGTCTCGGCAGTAGTGCGCTTTCCTCGGACCCCTGCCGGGTTCTTAAACCATGCAAATCCGCGTCCGTCACCCATGGTTTAGTGGCACAAGCTTTTGGCATCCGGAAGTTTTGGGGTCGGAACCCGGCAGGGATTCACTGAAAGCGCACCACTGGCGAGACCCAGAAGGTTGAAACAGCGCTGTCAGGTGCCTTTTCAGACCTGCCAAAGTCTGCTGACTCAGAAAGGACTGTGATTAATGACTTTTGAATAATGAATGCGCCCGAAAATGAGGGGATCAGCAGATTTACCAACACATTTACCAGCCCGGACGTGCACAATATTGGCTGACAATTTCGTGCTCCATTTTTAGGGATAGGTGTTATTCTTGCTGCTCTATATTTCGGGGATGGTACCACACGTTAAGCACTGTCTAAAGATCTCTGTCAGATGTGATGATAAAACATATGTTCATTCTTTCAGAACAACTGCCAATAGAGCACCCGGTTTACTAACCTTGTTTGCCTTTAGTCTTGTCAGCTCCTTTCAAACAGTTGTCGAAGCACATAAAGCAGAATGTTCAGTATAGTGAGGGAAGGCCGAGGGGGTGTGTTTGGTGACGAGGAGTTGAACTCAGTGTTGGGTTTACCTGCATCCTTGGTGATGAGTTCTCAGAAAGCAATCTTTCAGGGGAGTTGTTCTAAAAGCCTCTATATGTCGAGGTAACATATATTACCTAAAACTATCTGAATGTTCAGTATTTAACCCTTTTATTTCAGCTCTTATTCCTAATTACAGACGTTCAACACTGGTACTTAGCTTAGGTTTATAAGCCAGTTCTATTTTCCTCCGCAGTTGCATAAGCAATGGTAGTGAAAATCTGTCGTTTCGCAACTAGGTTGTATCGATGGAGCAGAATAAATAAAAACATACTTTTACCCAGTATGTAACGAGCTCGCATTATACTGACAAGTCTTCATTGGTGCAAGTTGAAAAATCAGTTGAACAACGTAATGATTTGAGCTATTCAGTGTTATCGGCTGAGCAGTTGCATCGTTCAACAGATATGAATAGACTTTTATCAGCGCAACACAATTCCTCTAACTGTATAGATTTGGACGCAGCTTTACTATGAAATGGTCAGAACTACCGATGGACACAAGTCTTTATGTGGAAAATAGTTCAAGTTTCTAGTTAAAACCGCAACCTGCACGCGTCTGTTGGGGAAACTAACCAAACTGTCTATACCCATGGTGTTAATGAGAGTTGTGTAACTCATATTGCAGTCTCTGGCGAGAACAAAGATGGAACCTTGTAACTTTGGTTAAAATCACAATGCAAGTTGCTCTGTAAACGTATGTAGCTCAAACACAGCCGTGTCCGGAGCTACAAGCACGTCCCCAAATACAGTGACATTTTACTGAAGTTGTTGAGTACTCCGGCAGTATTGGAACCGATTTACACTAAATTTTAATGTAAGTTATGACCCCCTTCGTAAGATATTAGGGTCTCCTTGGGGATCGGATATAATATAGTGGTAACCATTGAGATTAACGAGGTCAACATCAATGTCAGAATGCAACTAAGTTTCATTCAGCAGCACTATACCTGCATACAAAGTTTGTCTTCGCTGCAAAAATGTATGCAAATCATTAATTTTGTGTGGAAGTGATCGTATGTTGTTGGAAAGCATCTGCGGAATTTACGCATTTGTTAAGCAGCTCGCGCCTGAGTGGTGAGTGCCCGCCAGATGAATGATTTCGATATTTTCTTAAACCTATCTTGCCAATTCTTTGAAAGTGTTTCTGATCTTGTGTCCATGATCAACAAGGTGCGATTTTTGCACATTGTCTCGAAGGTGA
Source organism: Dicrocoelium dendriticum (assembly GCA_944474145.2). Classification (NCBI taxonomy): domain Eukaryota; kingdom Metazoa; phylum Platyhelminthes; class Trematoda; order Plagiorchiida; family Dicrocoeliidae; genus Dicrocoelium; species Dicrocoelium dendriticum. Next base: position 186,195,593 of record OX104064.1, read on the forward strand.
ATCTACTCTTTAATTGAGTACCACAAGATTAGTTAATATAGAATTGATTCACTGAGACGAAGAGTAAAATAATTCTTGTAAATACAAAGAACCCGCAGTGAGTGGAGTAAAATAATACTCCGATGGAAACTGCAACGGCCGAATTTAAAGGCCCCACTTGCTTGGAATAGAATGTGCATAATCGCTGTGGTCCAAAAATGTACGCAGCGTTGCTACATCGACAATTAATGCTTTTTGATGGACAAAATGTCTGTTTCTTGTACTGATTTGAACTGGGAATTAACACAGCCGTACGATAATGAACTAACGATTAGCGCTAGCAGTTCCGCAATTATGTGCTCATCGATGGAGCTTGAATGCTAACGTTCCCCACCAAGGGAATGTGGCTGTAGATTACTAGAAGGCTAACTGTAGCAGAAGCTACAGTATTGTACAATTCCAGGATAGACATTGGTGGGGAAAGACCATGTGCACCAAATTTAGTTTGCCCAGCCTTTTGTGCAGACGGTAGCACATCGAGTCATACTTATTCTAGTAAAATTAACTACACATTAACCCAGTGCAGACAGTGGTCGCGAATATTGCATTCATGGTTTTTTCACACGTAATACAAATTGCCTTCCACACAGATTTATAATTTGCATTCAGGCACCTGGTATCACCTGATCAGCCGAAGTACTACATGCTTAAGTCGCAACTAAAAGCTCCCCATATCCTTTCATTAAATACCCAGTCACCATTCGTGGAACTAACCCTTATGTTTATCTTGAAGGAGTAAATTAGGAGTATTTTCCACTCGCAACACAAATGGTCCATTTTCTGGGCCACTGCCTTCAATTGGAAGAAAGAAATGTGATAAAGACAAGTATTATGTTGCGTTTGCTAAAATAAAAGATTTTCATTAAGTGTTGTCTTATACTCAGTGGCGAATGTGTCTACAATCGCTTTCTCATCTTCCTAAATGTGTTAAAACCGATACTATCGATAGTGCTGAACTAAGTATTGGCGGATGATGGGCGATATTTCTTCACGTAGTTTAAAACTAGCAGCCAGATTTGGTTCCCAGTTCAAAAGCTTATTGTTTATAGATACCAACGAAGCTTACACCTTAGTGTCCCAAAAGAACATTAACATTGTCATTAATGGGCGCAATGCAACACATTTTGGCTGTAGCACAATTATCTAAATGCAGACATTCCTAATTTTAGTAGAATTCAGTAACCATTTTGTTTTGTATATACAGCAAAATATTAAGTCAAACGGTTCAAAAACACTTGTTTGTAAAAGATATCATAAAGACCTGGTATATATATAGTCAGAGCGGATCTACCACGTACCGTATGCATTGGTAGTTTGCAATATTAACTATCCTGTAATTTCGTTGAATGTTGAAGAGGTGAAGTATGGCAAACCTTGCGAACAAACAGTAGTAGAATCGCTTTTGACAGTTCATACTTTAAAGGAAACCGAAGTGTAACTTGGGTGTATCTATAATACATCATTCACTCTGTTTCGACATAATCCCTGACAATATAATATAATTTCAACAATGTATTTTGCATCTCACTGGCGTTAAAATCTAAACAAAATCCTTAGATGGTGTGAGAAGCATTGCGTTACATGCCCCGTTAGTAGTTTGAAACGTTAAAGAGTTATTTTAATTAAAATGCCCATGGTACTTATTCCATCAATGCAATAGCCTAGCATCCGGTTAATTCCATAGCTTCAATAAGCGAAAAAAAATTAATGGTGTTCCCCGGAGTCAGACGGATGCTTAGTGCTAAGTTACCAAATGTAAGAGGGTGACTGCTTCATCAAACCAATGTTTAAATATGGCTAGCATAGGCACATTAGCAACCCATCTGGAATGTGAATTACATGGGTGACACAGGAGAAGAGAAATGAAGTTTCATGAGCACTCCAGACGGCTGTACTTTTCTGCCCGTTTCTAGGGGTGTCCTCTCAAGTTTGCATTATTGCTGAGTGGCAATAAACAGCGGCACATATAAAAGTGATGTGTGTGAAATAAAGTAGCTCATTATCGGTCACCTTGTGCTAGGCGATACAGTCCGTGGATTATCCCGGCCTTTTCATCCGATTGCACATTCTAGTGCACTGAAATCGTGCCTCAGCATTTTACGAAAAATATACATTTCTAGATGTCCAAAATCCATTTCAACAGCCCAAAGTTTTGGTTACCAATTTTTCATGCCATTTCGGATTGCGGGGAACAAGTCTGGTCATCCTGAACCAGCAGGACCAGGGGGCGTTCCGAAGACGCTCGGTACAGTACATGCGTTTCTAGTTGGCAGGATCGGGTACTATGAGTTCTATGGGTAGTACTTCAATTTGTTCGCATTAATCTTTATTGGATTTTGGATGAATCAATGAAATGAAGTGTCTGATGGGCATCTGCTTGAATCTTGCGTCATGTGTTGAATTCATCAGTAAGCAGTAAGAAACATGAAAGGATAGTTAGCGGAAGTTAACTAAAGATTATCAAAAACAACCACAGCCCAAGAACAGAGCCCTAAACACTACACTAGACTTCTATGTGGTCAGCTAGAGCTTCAGAATCTAACTAATAATTTTCCTTGAAGGAGAAAGTTAGTAATTCATCTAGGATGCTAGGAAAGAGCATCCGATGATCTGGTTGATCGAACTCCCACGATATATCCGAGAATATTACAATAGCTTCTTCCCCAGATTCATCTGACTTACTCCAGCTACTCTTTAAGATTAAGAAATTCGTTGTGCAAGCTCACTGTCGACGAAGGACGTGTTGCACGGCGTAATTTGATTACACTTTGCTAGATAATACATCAACGTAGCAGCAACGGTGGATTCGTTTTGATTCGTTCTCCGAGCTGAGTAATTTAATGACAAACATTTCACCACTTCCCTCGGTGGCATCTTCAGTGCACTGCTCCGTAGAGGAAAATCTCACGGAAAGTTTCGTCGGGATTCCCGATTGGATGGATTCCATTAACTTATGCAATAAAAAAGAGATACTGGACGGCAGTTGGACGGTTCATCCTGCTTCAACTTTTGTGAATCAAAGTTATTCTTGCAGGCTCCAAGTTGACAAGAACTTGATTATGGTCTAACCGGCGCTGAAGTAGCTAAGCCAAAGGCTCTGCCAGATGTCATGATGATTCCCAGTTTGCTTCTGAATGAATGGTATCGACGCCCGGAGAGCAGTTGATGCACAGTAAAGCGCTATTGCAAAGCCGATTCGGTGATAACAGGTACTCGTTGTGTCCCAGCGGAGGGGATAATAAATTCTGGAAAATTACCTGATGGTAGGATCCACTGCAACGTAAGTGGCTGTTACATCAGCAATGCGTTTGCCGCTTCTATAGCCGTTCTTATTGGACTATAAGTTGTCCGGAGGGAACGAATTTCTTACTTTTCCCTACGAATGCTAGTGACTGGCTTGTATATTAGGTTATGATTAACGCTGAAAATTTGCGCCAGGTTCTACTGATATGCTGCTTTGTCTTCTCTAAGTAGCTGAGTGCAGCAATAATGGTGGTTTACGTAGTTGTTCCACGTATTCGGCGTTAGAACTAATCTATACGTTTGCCATGCTGCGCTGCGAGTTTGGCTTCTTACGAAATAAATTGTTTTGGCCCATTGCAAACTCTCATCACTGAGGAATCTGAAGGCAGTCGCTTGAATTTTCTTGACGTATTTGCTCCAGGCGAATTGGGGGGGGGCAAGGAACGACCAGATTGTTGCACGTGGGAACCAGGAATCTCAGTTTATTAAAGCTAATAATCTGTAAAACTGATGCAATTACAACTAATGGCTTCCTGAACATTCGACCCGGAGCGCAGTCTAAAGTCAATAAATCAATCAGATGTTCCTCGTTGGTGAACACAAGATCCGGCGCAGATTGTCTCTTACCTGTTCAGAACCGAGTGGGCAGCATTACTTGATTGTAAAGCGGAACATTAGTACCAAGAGCTTGCCGATCGTCTTTGAAGGGTTTTTTGATTATGGCAGGAGTCTCTAAACGGTGTACTTTGAAAGCACCTAAGGTAAGTTTGTGAGTGTATTTTCACTTTAAATTACATCTTAATGGCAGTGTATTTAGGGTGTGTATCTTGGAGGGCGGTGCACCAAGTTTATACGGCAGATGTCCCTGCCACATAAATGTTGGCGGCACCAAAGATAATCGGGAAACTGTGCGTCTGAAGTCCCACTGCCTCGCAATATAGCTCGCCTCAGTAATACATAATTACCCTCCTCCATTTTTTTATTCTGTCGTTACGGATGACTGACTTACCGGGCAGTGAGAATTCAGCGTCCCTAATTCCATGCTTTAATTATGTCCGACTGACAACAGTGACTTGGTGTGACTTCGAAAGTTGGGCAACTTTCGCTTTGGCCAGCTTATCGGAAAGGATTTGAGCAGTTGTACAACAGCAGGGTAGTTTCACTGTACCAAGGAGCACACAGGGACTAAAGAATTAAGGTGTTAGAGAATGCCGAGCGATGTGAATTCCTTCGTTATCCGTATTTTTATTGGAATACTAACACTACGTCTGCGACCAGATGTAGTAGCGTTTCAAAACATCTATCTCTTTATTTTCTTTCCAACAAACCTTGCGGCAGCATTGATCTCATTTCTAGTGGTGATAAAACAGCTGCAATCAAATGTTTATTTACCGCCGATAATTTTAAACTTGTTTCAGACACAATTCATACAGGCTTCCACGGGAGTTATTAGCTGTATGTACCATAGATTTGCTAAATTTGCTATTACCAAAAATAGACGTAAGTGATTTAGGTTATAGGGCATGACATAATTCTAAACTAGCCCCAAAATCTATTTCGTATATACTCAAGGTTATGCACAATTAGCTGCCCACATAGCTAAATTATGGGTCTCCGCCTAGTGGAACATTTTGCATTTTGTTTCGGCGCAGGCCGCGATTAAACTTTATTATCATTTATTATTAGATTTCATTATTATGGCACTTAAGCAAATGGTAATAATGAGTTGCAACAGCATAACTTGAATTCACATACTAAAATAATTGAAGTGATATGTATAGGTGCGAAAAATACTGCACTGTCGTTTCTTACTACAGAGTATATTCAGCACTGAATATTCCATCTATGCCTTTTGAAATTACAACCTGCCACTATAATTTTAATCTGCGATGGCTAAAACTACTGACGCTACCGGTTGGCAAGACCACGTTACTAACTGTGTCGCGCTTGGAAGATAAGCATCAATTTTAACTGTAATAGGGGACCGTTGAGTTTACTAAACTCACCAAAATCTCGTAGGATTTTTTGGAGTCAGGCTATAATATACCAACAACAATGAAGCTTATAAGCGTTTATTGTTGATCGCCTTGCGTAACCCTGATGAGAGATGACATTAATTCCAGACGCGGAGCCGTTCTCACAATGTGGCAACGGCTTAGTACACATACAGTTCCTGTCTGCTTCAATTGCTGATGCGCGTAGTGAATGCAATTCAGCTGAGAAATATTTATTTACCTATCCACATTATGCATGCCGAAAAACTAAGATAGATAGTTGGTTTCCAATATCTAGCTCAAACGCTGTCCCTGTAAAGTGCTATTAAAAATAACAGCCTGCGGCCACCAGCCTCAGCAAGGCAAGAAGTGATTAACGACGAACTCAATCTGTTTACACAGTGTGTTTCAGCCACCTATTTGTCAAAGCCTCAGCAAAGGTAAGCAGACGGGCGGCGCTATGTCAGTTGTTTATCCTGAATGATTCAGGTTGGTTTTCACACATGCGGTGGTCAATCATGTGCCGGGCGATCGAACTGGCTGGCAGCTTCGGAACATTAATGACCAGATTTGCCGGATTATGTTTTCTTCTCAGTTCGGACGACATGCGCGCTAGCGCAAGTAGAGAAATACAAGCAAATGCATGAGGCGGCAAATCGGCATTTTGGCATAGCCATGTTATATCTTAACAGCATTTTCTAACTTACTGCAAAATCAAAGCCATTCAGTGAAATAACACCTTTATGGATTGACGATGATACCGGAAACTCCTATCATGTTGGTAGCCTTTGGATGGTATCCTCATAAACCCTATTTTCTTTGAGACGACGTAACTGTTATTTTCTCATTTTCCCTTTCGTGCTTCAATCCACCATGATTTTATCAAGACCTCAGTTATCCCGCTATAGGTAGGAGACGTATTGCAGCTCAATTCAATCGATTTTTTAGAGCAGATTTAACAATCTCCTATAAATGCGATACGAAGCAATACTCCTTAATGATTCACGGGATAGTTACTGTTAATGGTGCTACCACGTCTAGGTAGACTTAAAGTACAGTGAGGAAATGAGTGTCATTTGGATTTCGTTTACGGTTAACATCCAAATAATGCAAGGCACCGGCTGATTCGTTTTCAGCTGCAAATTAGATGGCGTGCTGACGTTGAATGGAGAGTAAAGTACGTATTCTGTTCGATTGGTAGTGTACACAACGAAGAAACTCTCAATGAAGCGAATGTTATGCGTCAAATTTCTAGTTACTTTATACTCCAGAACTATTTCTCTCCCTCTGGATAATCTGGTTAAAATACATTGTTGTGCCAGTCGTGAGACTACTTGTGTGGACCATAATAATGCATGCCTGCTGACTTCTATTTATGAAGGTCAATTTTTGGAATCCCTGTAAAAATCCAATTCACCATGCAATCCCTAATCTTGCAACGATTTACGAAATCGCAGATTGAAGCCCACATTGCGTTGTAACACAGGATGAGATTTGTCGACCGAGCACGAGACAGTTTGGATTTTGTGTGCCGAGCGGAGCTATGCAATTTTCTTAATGATATTTATAAAAAAAACACAATTGGTAACACAAATACAAATGAACTCGATGTTAGTGGATAGCTTCTATAATCAGATGCAAATTGAATCTGAGTGGTACGTGCTTATTGTGTTCTCTGTCTCAATAACGCATCTCAAGCTTGAGGCGCTATCACTGGGGATTTATTTATTAACAGCATTAATAAAATTTGTCTATTTAGGATTTGAAGCGCTGTCTGAACACCAAAACCTGTAATTGTCCATTCTGATAGTTGCCATTGCTGACGCAAGCAGTGGATTTAAAACTAATACAAAGGATCTGGCTAACCAGTATTTTTACTGAAAAAGAAATGTGCGGAAATCGAGCCAACATTACCGTGCTTGTTTAATAAAATCACGATAAAACGATAATGTGGCAATGTTGAGGCTTGACAAGGACAAAGGGGGTAGCTACACCCTCAGGTGGTTTCATCCAAAAATGCATACACTTCTGGCTGAGAAGAGCAGCTTTGTTCATGATGAGACAGATCGTGCTAAAACCGAACACGTCGCCAATTGGGAAAGCTGATGGAGATTGCGTGGATAAACTCGGAAACTGACCTAGCTTTACCGTAGCACCTCTCGAGTTCTCCATACGTATTGCATACCGACGAAAATGCGGTAGGTATTCCCTGAGCCCGATAATTTCAATGGTCCGCGCAAGGTAACAAAGTTGGCACAATGCTTGGCCCAAATTGTTAAACGAAATCGTAAAATAGGTGAATACGGTTTCAAAGATACAATCGAATGTCAACCAAATACGAAAGTTGAACGTAGAAGAGAAACAAACGGTCTCATTTCATGTGTGTTTACTATTCACCGAATTTGCCCTAGAAGAGTGTCTGAAAACAAGTTGCGTACATGCTAGCAAATTTAGATTTTTAGCTCACCATTTGAAGTCACTGTTACGGTTATGCAGGGAAGGCGTCCAAGTTAGCTTTTATGGCACCTCGTATCGACAGATTGGTGGTGTTACCAGGACCGACCATTTGAGCGTCGTTGTTTTCTCGATTTCAGCCGACACATGAGATGATTAACAAACACATGTCTAACGTAACGATAAAATACATACGTTGCCTCAATGAGACATAAACCAAGTTAGTCAGGTGTATTCGTACCAGTGGACGCCTAAGCTTTGGGTTTCATAGTATTACTCATGACTGCATAGCTGTTACAAGAGTTGACCACATGTTAAGCCTAGATTGTAAGGTGTGTCAGATATTATCTTAACCTTGTTTACTTGCTTCGAATTGTTTTAGCTATTTGCTAAAACTACGTCGTTCATTACCATGATAGAGAAAGTACGCAAACTGATGTTCTGATAATAGTATGTATATTCGGGAGAAAACAGGTGATGCAAATGTGTGCTGTCCTGTTTTATGGGATGATAGGTTGATCCTCAGTGCGATCACTCTTTCACCTTCGATAAGCTGTTATCCAACTTCGATTTTTAACTAAACTACAACTCATCTATTTAAGTGTATCCAGTTTCTATTAGCGCATTAGTTCGTTTTGCAAAATTACTTCAAATATTTCGTGACACGGTAGGTCAATAAGTGCAATTTACAAGAATGTTTTCTTCCGACTCCTAATACGACATAGTTCAACTATTGCATTACATACCATAAGCACCTGTACAGCTTGCCGGTGTATTTGCCGAAAATCACACAATCAGATTTAATGCAATCTCAGGTATAAATACCAAGCTTAGTGACATAATGTACTTGATTGATCATCCTAAGTTCAAAGACAACCGACGCCATATAGATGTGAGCGGACAAGCCCAAGGCTTCAATTCACCCACATTGACATGTGCTGAAATACTATACATTCGTGATATATCTCTCATATTGCTATATAATAAACAACTACGTACTCTATTATAATCGGTGATTACCACCATGACTGTTAAATCTGTTAAGTAATTAGTCAAGGCCATACAAGTTTGTTATCATTATAGTATCCTAAATAAAATTAGTTGGCGGCATCCGGTTTCGGACTTGCCTGTCACTGTGGCCAGCCAGAGGGCACCTGCGCCTACAGGGGGACCGTGGATGGCTTGCGCTGCACCACCCACAGCTCCAACCACACACCCCATATCCAGTGTAAACCCGAAGGAATAAGACCGGGAGACATGTGGATCGGGGCCATGATTCATCAACGGTGCCGGCCCACACTCCTTCACAGGCAAACACAAGCACATTCTATTTGGGGAACCAACCGCACACAAGGCGGTGGCTGGACCGTAGTCCGCTCCACACTGAGTGCATGAAACCACTCTTTGATCCCAACACCGCCACAAGAACCGTTCACCCCGTCCCCTCCAGCAACGACTAACTGTCTCCTAGAGCCAATATGGACGAGGTAGTGGGTAACAGACAGGTAGGCACATTGTCAACATGCACATCAAGCGCAGCCACACCGGAGATATCAAGCAACAGACAGTCATTTGAGAGAAAGCCAACAAAGAAAAGAAATCGAGTAATTCATATGGCAACATGACAAAAATCTTAAAATAATGAGCATATGAAATAAGCTGTTAACAAATGATCCGAGATAAGTTCAGGGGTTCAGAAAGTATATTTCACAGAAATGACACAAACACGAAAATGTATTCGAAATTAACTACACTTGGATTACGCGAGTTGTTCAGGTATATAGAAGAGCGTACAGGTGGACATTTATTTGAGAAAAAACAATATTAGGACAAAAATGAAAACCCAACACCTGAAATAAAGAGGCTTAGCATGCAAGCACGCGGTTAGTAAATCGAATGCAGCGTACCTACAAACGCTGCGTTGGATCTGCCTACGTTCTCTGCAGGACCCGTCGTCGCTTCGGTAGTAGTCCTGAGTGGCCTCGCTCATGGCTCCCTAAGCCTGCCAGACTCAGGCACTCACGACCGCAAGTGCTACAGCACCATGCGCTTGGTGTCGATGGAGAACAACCCATCGTTGCTTGACGCTTCCGCACTTGCCGCTTGTTCTCTGCATGCATGAGGTCTATCTTCCGCACTTCGGCAAATGTCTTCGTAATCAGATCGCGCCATGCACGCCGATCAACCGCCTTCGATTCCCATGATTTGCCATCAAGATTAGAACGTGCGAGGCTCACTCTGATCATGTCCGGGTAACGTAACTTTGGTTTCCTCACATACCACTTCCCAATACTCAGCTGACCGCATAAGAGTTGTTTCGGTATCCGCGTTGAATCCATACGGTTCACATGACCGATCCACCTCAGGTGTCTCAGTTAAAGTATGCAGTCCACTGCATACATTCCACTATGGCGCAACAATTCCGTGTCTGCAACTCTGTCGCCCAACCGATGAGCAAAATCCGTCGCAAGCGCTGCTGATTGAACCGCTCGCGATATGGCACATCCCGAGGGTACATCGTCCACGTTTTACTGACGTATAGAGGAACGGACAGCACCATGGATTTGTACACCATCAGCTTCGTGCAAATGCTAAGCTGATGGTTGTTCCACACTCGGTACTCAAGCTTCCCGAATGCCGCCGCTGCCTCCGACACGCGAATACGCAGCTCACTGTGTAACTGCTGAACAGTCGACATCACACTCCCAAAGGAGTAGAAGCTGGAGGTGGTTTCTAATACTTAAACACCAATGCTGCTTCGCGACATTATAGAAGATTGCACCTCCGGTGAAGGCTGAAAGAGACAGACAGTTTTGCTTGTGTTGTTGGTGAGCACGAATTTGGCCGCTGTCGAAGCCAGAGCACTAGTCATATGCTGCAACGCATCCGCGCTGTGTAAAAACGACGCACAGTCGTCAGCAAACAGCAACATACGGATAGTTGTCTCATAGACTAGAGTTCTCGCACTGAAACTACGGATGTTCAGCAATCCGCCATCAATGCCGTTCTCCACACAAACACCGTAAGCACAAACGGCATCAAAAGCACAGGACATCATTACTTGAAGATATATATTAAACAGAGCAGGAGTTATGACTCAGCCTTGCTTCACACCAGTAACAAATGCAAAGTCATCCGAGGTCTCTCCACTCAGCTACAGCTTCGCTCGCACACCACTGTACAGACATGCAATTAAACTTACAAAATTACGCGGGCAACCAAACTTACCCAACACCAGCCACAATGCCTCCCGGTTCACTGTATCAAATATCTTGGTGAAACCGACAAACAGCGAGTACAATGGCTAGTGTCGTTCTCTGCACTTCTCCTGCAACTGACGAGCTGCAAACACCATATCTATAGTGCTGCGACCCGAACGGAATCCACATTGCTCTTCCGCCACGTTCAGTTCCGCAACTTGACTGACGAAGCGGTTGAGCAGGATTCAGGCAATCAAACTGCCCACACAACTCAGCAAGTTGCTGCCATTAACATTCATTTTTGACATTTGCATGCATGGTTCGAGGGATGAGCTGTACAGCAATATGCCAAGAGAGGACGAATGTCCCGGCAGAATAGGATAAACACTGATTGAAATTAAAAAACTTCAAACGGTGGTTGGAACCGCGTCTATTGTCACCGTGTGGGATTAGGTGCATGTTATGTAGGGCGTGATGATGCACCACGCATGTAGGTGTCGTAGACCTTCAGAGTCAGACGAAGAGTAGAAACACAGAGGTCAGAAATATCAAGTGATGTCATCCCGAGTGCGGTACGATGTTTGGCTGAGGTGGAACATATCATCCCTCGATTATTGATAACGACGGGGTGGTGAACAATATTTGTCATCTCAGGAAACTGTTCACGTATGTATCGCGATATGGCTGCGGCATTCTCCCCTGATCCGTATTTAACCACTTTCAGTTTATAAGTACAATCCATTCGGTACGCGTCACAGATGGCCACGTCCACAATGTGAACCGTAGAATTTCTAACCGCAAGCAGGTCCCGCTTGATGAAGGAGGTGACTGTTGGAATCCTCAGCTCCATAAAAATGTTAATGTTTCGGTGCCGCAATTGCCTGGCAATCTGTTGGGCAATTTCATTGTGACGTTTACAGCGGACATCATGCGTGATGCAGCACGCCTGAAGAACACGTGACAGAGTCTCTTTTTGTCCGCAGCTCCCGCGGCAGTTGAGAGAAGCCGGGTCATTTGTAGATCTGCCTCTGCTCCGTCGCGTTTTGGTAGAAAGAACACCCTCGTAGTTGGACACCCCGTATGAAAAGACGTGGAAAAATCCTGGTGGGGTGAGCGGAAGGTGACGTGACCACATTTCACAAGGGAGAGCCATCCACTGAAGCAAAAAAGTATCTCTCCAGGCTTCCGCAGCTGAGCTTTTATCCATGACGACGCGATTACCGATGGTAACAGTGGAGCGCGCTAGACGATGGATGGCAGCGGCTGCAGGGTCCCGGATTGCCCAACTGGTCACTGGATGGCAGTTGGCTAGATGTCGCTCCAGCCTCTTCTTCCGTAGCAGGGGAATACTCTTTGACAGACACGGAATACCCAAACCAAAGCTCACAATAGGAGCGTGAAGATATGCAATGGAGGTGTCTGACGGCAGCCGCAGCCATTTTCTGACGAGTGATCTGACAATGCGATCCAACCGCTTCAATGTATTCCGGTGAACCACTGCCAGAGCTAACTGATGAACATACTTTGGGAGCAGATAGGTCCTCAGAATCTCAAGTAGTTGTTCTTGTGGTTTAAGCGGTGCCTTGGTAACTTCGTTACGTTGCACAGTAATATCGTCGATTACTGTTAGAGGGAGCTTACCCTTCCAGTTAAAAGGCAGGCCCAAAATCTTGAACTTTCAATCGGGCTGAATGGATGGAATAAAAATAGGACCACAGTCTAAAGCATTCGTATCCAGTATGGTTCGTTTGCGAGCGCCATCAACAATTATATTTGCCGAGAAAGATTTTAGATGGTTAATGTTGAGGCCGACGCACTGCAGTCGTTGATGGAATCGCTGAAGGTGATCTCCCAGAGAAATGCGGTCTTGAGCAAAGATGATCACGTCGTCCGCGTAAGCGAGGTACTGAATCGGGCCAGCCCGTGATATCCAAGGCGAAGTGGCGACTCCGTGTAAAACTTCATCTAGGGACATTATGAAGAGCAAAGGCGAAAACGCATCTCCTTGTCGGACCCCTCTATCAGGATGAAGATTGACATCATTAAAGATTGAGGACGCGGAACTGTAATAGCGGGGGCTCCGAAAGCAGCTGCTGCTTGAAGTAAGGAGTGATGAGAAATATAATCGAACGCCTTCGAGATATCTACTGCCGCAAATGAAAGGGGGGTACGAGAAGAATGAGAATGGCGAAGAGCAGCATGGGGCATGGACGAGGCTACGAAAGCGCCATCTTTACGAAGAAAACCAAATTGAAGGCGGTCGGTAGGGAAAGTCGGAACCCAACGATCAAAGAGGATACGATGAAGAAGGCGTGTGAAGACAGATGAAACTGCAATTGGACGGAATTAGTCAGGGGAGATGGGCTGTGAAACTTTTGGTGCGAAGGTCATCCGAGCAGTGTTCATGTGGATGGGAAATGGGTAGGAAGCAAGAAGACAGTTGAGAAAAGAAGTTACAAAGTAGGGATCCATCCTTGAATTATCGGCTGGCTTGATGCGGTCTACACCGGGAGCCGAACTCCGCATCTGTTTGAGAACACTTTGCATCTCCCCCAGGACAATTGGCTTCACCAAGTCATCATTAGCTGGAAGGAATCGACGCGGTGCGCGCTCATCATTAGCAGAAGGTCTGGAGAGGACATTCTTCCAATATTCGGTGAAACCTGGACTGTTCTTGTCCTCATTAAGAAAGGCAGTGCGCCATCTTCCGTCAATCACCGTACTTGCAGCGTCTTTCCGGCGGGTATGATAAAGACGTTGAATATGGCCATATTGTAGGCGTCGCCGGTGCTGATTTTTTCGAATCTTAACGGTATGTACACGTTTTTTCGAAAGCCTCCATTTGTGTGGAAAGAGAATAGCACACACATCGTTTACGGCCTCACTAAATGCTATCCTCGATCCATCAGTAGCGCATGATTTCACCAGATTCCGAAGTATGCGGTGTTCCTCCTTGACAGCAAAGAAGATGTTGGGAAGCTAGCAGCAGAGTGCCGAATACTGGTGTTGGCGCAGACGTAATGGAAGCTTCGTAATTAGAATTGGAAGCTTCTGGTTGATCCTGTACCGCAATGGCCGTGGGGCACGTAGTGGACGGAGGGGCCATAATATCTGCTGAAGTTTCGCCAGAGAAATTTACGGTAGACGACTGCTCCTGAGGGCATACTGTTGCCTCTGGAACTAACGCTGCAGATGAGTGAGGCGAGGTTGAATAATCTATCGAGGCAGTGGGGGATGGTACATTGAAACGCAAATCAGCGTCAGAGGAGGCGGTGGTCACCGCAGGATTGCCTTCGTACGATTCTCGAGGGGTTTGTATAGGCACACCCAAGTTAGTAGTTAATGTGGGCTGAGGTTGATGGAATTCATCGGACGTTATGGTTGGGAAGGGTGATGCTCGTACGGTTCCATCTGGAGGCGTGATTGGGTGGTTGGTTTCAGTCGATGGTTGCGGAAATGCACTGGAAGTGGACGTTGTATGGTGTTGATGAAAGAACCATCTAAGTCGTTGCAAGCGTTTTCTGATACCGTCCCTGGTGCGAAAGGGGAAGACGCGCCTCAGTCGTTCTAACAGGATATTTAAGGAAGGAGACGTAACCGCAAAACGTGAGGCTGCTAAAAGTAGGGATTTGTCATCCCTGGCTGACCAGTTGTAAGATTGCCTCGGTAGTCGGGCTAGACAGTCTGCATTGTAACTGACAGGATGCTGATGTCTCCAATGCTGAGACAGGCAATTTTTAGTCGAAAAAGTACCGTGACATGTTAGGCATTCGAAACTGGAAGTATTCCTGGCAGCGGCTGTGGTAAGTAAACTCGTAGGGTTCCTGAGATAGGCCGCCAAATGGCGCCGCAGGCCGCTCCTAGATTTAAACGTCCTCGAGCACAGCGAACAAAAGGGAGGCTGGAGTACATCAGCGATCGTCGCCGGATCGGAGGCGGAAATTTGGAGGTTGATAAAGTAGCTTCGGCAGGAGAAACTCTTCGTCGTGGTGATGACAGCAACTGAGGGAGGCGAGCAAGTAGTACACATGGTTGTCGTGATCCCGATGGTAGGGCTATGGGCGATAAGGGTGAGTGTGTGGGTGACGGGTGGACGCGGTTCCGAGAGCTGGCTATGGAGTCGGCAGAGGCCGGTCCGTTTGATTCGTTGAAAGAGCAACCAGCAAATCTACTGCTCTGGTTCTGCAGTGCAGGGGATGAAGGGCAACAGGTGGGAGGCTGCGCCGCGGGGCCGTTCATAGGCCCCATCCGCGGCTGGGGTGAGGGGGGTGCATCGGGTTGGGAGTGTATAAAATGGCATTCCGGTCATCGGAGGGGTTAAAATCTGGGGCGTTGGTGATAAAATGGTAGTTGGGCGATCCGGAACGACAGCGGAGGTGCGAAATATCCGGCTGGTGAAGAGTAAAATATTTCCAAGTATAATGTACTTCCAATTCTTTGTTGCTGTCAGAGGCAGATGATAAGTTGGATGATGTACGAGAGGATGCTGAGCCGGTGGAAGGCGTAACCGGAGCAGAGGGGAGATGTGATCGATTCTCTGGAGTGGGTGACGCGGTCCCTTTGGATGCTAGGGATATCACAGGAAAGCTCGGTGGGTTTTGCTCCGGGCTGTGGTTACTGATGGTGTCCTCAGTAATATTATCGGTTGCACTCGTCGTGGGTGTTAACGACTGTTGAGGCTGGTGGCGATGAAGGCGGCGGCCTGGAAGGCTTTTCCATTTTAGAAATTATAGCCGTTTCCTTATTGCTGTCATCGTTCGGAAGGGGAGTTTAGTTTGTAAAAGTGGCAGTACTTGCGCCAGAGAAGATACAGATTCGCCTAAATGAGCCGATTGCAGTAATAACTGAGCATCTTCCTCCGCAGACCAGTGCACTGAGGATATGGCCGCTCGGGATGACAGCATGTCTTGGTAAATAGTGGGGTGTGCCTGGCGGCAGTGAGTCATAAGCGCTCTTGCTGAGGTGAATTGACGATTGCATTATTGGCATGACATCACCGGAGCACCGCGCATACGTATATAGTTGGGATGTCGTTTGTGGTATCCGGTATGCCGAGTAAGACCAGCAGCCGTCGAGAAAAGAGCGTGACAGATATTACAGGTGTAATTTTGCAACACAGTGTGAGGAGTCGAAAGTATGGCGGAGGTTGTCATTGTTGGTTGTGGAATGTTGTTTGTTACTCCGTCGATGTGCAGTGATGGGGAATTCATATTTGAGATGTGTGAGTGAATATGTGCACGGTGCATGAATCCGCGGTCGACTAAAAGAGAAAATCTATAGTGCTCAGACCAAAATAAGCGAAAAATAGGAATAAAAGCTAAAGCAGAATAGGGGAAGGGGAATGGTGTAGGTGAGAATGATAATGGAAGGATTTATAGAACGCAAGAACTACCCCAAGTAAAATATGATTGAGATCAAAACACGAGCATAAAGATTCTCTAGCTAGGAGGTTAGGTCAAATATTGTTCGCTGCATGGGTAAAACGACAAAAAACTGACAAATATAAAATAGAAGAGTAGTAGGGGGAGTTGAATGGTATAGGTAGAATTTCGTCACATCTAGGCTCACTCAGACAGCCGCCACAAGCCCGGAAAAGCACTGTACGCGCGTTTCATCCTTTCGGGAATCATCAGCAGTGCGCATTCCATCGGACCCTTGGTAGGGCTCGAAACCGCAACTCGACTGTTGCCAGTCCGTGGTTGAGACCACTGAGCTACGGGGGACGGCAACGACCATCGTGAATAAGTTACTAGATGTGATATAGCGCCGCTCACTATCCACTGACTTACACGTTACTGCCGTGCAGAGGACAGGGTAGCCCCCTCACCAAGCGACGAGCTTAACAAACTTAAGCCGCCAATTATCTTATGGCATTATAAGCAGTTTGTTCTGTGTACTGATTACAGAAGAGTAGTAGGGGGAGTTGAATGGTATAAGTAGAATTTCGTCACATCTAGGCTCACTCAGACAGCCGCCACAAGCCCGGAAAAGCACTGTACGCGCGTTTCATCCTTTCGGGAATCATCAGCAGTGCGCATTCCATCGGACCCTTGGTAGGGCTCGAAACCGCAACTCGACTGTTGCCAGTCCGTGGTTGAGACCACTGAGCTACGGGGGACGGCAACGACCATCGTGAATAAGTTACTAGATGTGATATAGCGCCGCTCACTATCCACTGACTTACACGTTACTGCCGTGCAGAGGACAGGGTAGCCCCCTCACCAAATATAAAATAGCAATTGTCAGAATACTATTTAAAATTACCAAGATATGTGGACAACACTTGAAACCCAGAAATATACCCCTACTTTAATCACATTTTATCTGCAACATCTCTAAAACATCAAAAAAATAAAAGCCCCTCTAACAGCGTGAAACCCATGATGATCGTAAAGTGTTGGCGAAACTTCGCCCAATTAAGATGAAAACCAGGCATGCGGGGTCAATGTGGCATCAATCAATAACACTATAGGTCAGATAGGCCAGCAAATTCTTTGTAGACTGTTGATCAAAATTTGGCCTAAACTGACGAGAAGCTATTGGGGGCGATTAATATCAAACGTCGGTCCATCACAAGGAGGCTCATCAAGAGGAAGCTAAAAGTTTGGAGTTTTCTAGGAATACAAACCAACGTGTATAAAAAAGACATTGTAAAAAGCACAAGCAATGTATATAGTATACAATAACAGCAAAATAATTGTATGTACGCATGTTGAAAGTATAAAATTCCCTTAGAGAATATCCTTATAAAAAGACATTGCAGTAGGAGGCTCAGCCGGAATATGACATATAAAAGACAAATGTAGGCTAATCCCACGAAATTCATGAGCGTAAGATGACTTAAAAGAGCATAAAAAACTACATAAGATGGATATAAAATGTAAGAAAATGGTGGCCCAAACCCTACGGGAAAACCACTTTAGTCAGACTCACGGTACATGTTGGACAAGTGAAAACGTTTGTCACAGTTTCTGTAAAAACAGTTGTGAATTTGTCCAAAATTCTTGTTTCAGTAAATTCAATGCACAGTTTCCAGCAAAACAGTGTATAATAATCCAAATTACGTTGACTTGGCAAGAAGAAATCACACAAAACTGCCGGAGCACAGTAAACACGTCCGCCACACAACTCAGCTCGTGGCAACATGCCACGATAATTCATGCAACGTTGCTTGCTCCCTTTGCCCTTGTACAGTGGTAGCACAAGGGCATCCTTCAGCTCAGGAGGCACCTCCTCCTCAATCCATACGCGTTGCACCAAGTGGTGCAGCGCAGTCAACAACGTGGGTTTGCGGTGTTTCAATACTTCAGGCGGGATCCCGTCGGCCCCAGCACACTCGCCGTTTCGCAGCTGAGCAAGTGCTCTCTGCTTCTCATCCAGCGTCAACATGTCCGCCAGATTTGTTTTCACATTGTGCTACTTGAGACCATTCAGATTAGGCCAACTGATCTCTGAACGGTTGTTCAAGAGACAATCGAAGTGTTTCCGCCAGATCTGCAGTATGTCTGCAGTCTGTGTGCAGGTAGCGCATGAACTACCACCGATCAGCGTCCTCAGCGGCTCCAATCTCGGTCCATACATCGCCTTCAAGGAGTCAAAGAATTCCTTGTGTTGATAGCTTTGGGCGTAACATCCCATCTGCTCCTCCTTCTCCGTCCACCATGCATTTTCAATGCGACGGATCTCTCGGGTCAGTCGCCGTCGAAGTTTGCGAAACTGACTACTCTTCCCCAAGTCACCGGGGTCCGCGACATGTGCAGCAAATGCTGCATTCTTCTCCGACACCAATGCGCCAATCGTCGCATTGTTGTCATCAAACCAATCAGGCCGCTTACAGTTTGCGCGCCCGATGATCACGTCTGATGCAGCTGTCACATGGTCGCGAATGTGATGCCACAGGTCTCCCACTTTGGCTGTGCAGTCCACATCACACAGGCGTGCAGCTATCGCCTTCTCCATCTCAGTACGTTTCGCCGAAGTACCGAGGGGGAGGATGTTAAATTTACGCCGATTCACGGCGGGAGTGCAATACATAGATTTACGAAAATATATGTACAGTTTGGTCCGCACCAACTTGTGATCAGTGCCACACTCAGCTCCACGCAGTACACGTGTCATGCGCACTTCACGCATATCACGCTGAAGTACGATGACATGGTCGAGCAGGTGAGCGTGACCACTCCGCGGGTGCGTCCAAGTTGCTATATCACTCGCACTCAGTGCAAACTGAATGTTCGTGATCGTCAGTTCGTGAGTAGCACAGAGTGAGAGCAGCCTGTCACCGTTCGCATTCGCTGAACCAATGCCATGCGAACCGATAACATCTGTCCACACCAACGCATCATGCCCAAAGCGCGCGTTGAAAACACCCAGCGAAAAGAGTCGTTTGGTCCTTGGAAAAGACCGTATCACAATGAACAATGAACAATGACTTTATACGGGTTAAGAAGCGTTGCTTTACAAGCCCCGTTGGATAGTTGGTGGAGACATCAACATAACAATAATGATGAAAAGGATAGTAACATAGTTAATACTTTATATACGAAAATAAGGACTTATCGTTTGCTTCGCTGCAGTTCTGCGATCCACTTAGATTCACAACACCCACAGTTAACAACAAATAATTCCAGGGTAAACTCCAAGTGTAGGATGGAGACATAGTGTTAAGTAACAAAGTGTAAGTGGATGAGTGCATCGTCCAACCGTCTTTTAACTACTGTTAGTGTCGGTGCAGAGACGACCGATTCTGGGAGAGCATTCCACGGGTGACAGACACGGATGGAAAGGAAATTTCTGCGGCACTCCAGACGACTGTATTGTTCTGCGAGTTTTAATGAGTGGCCCCTCAGGTTTGTATTGCTGCTGAGTTGCAGTAAAGGGCGGCACACATGATGTGGGTCTCGCAGAATCAAGTATGTCATAATCAGGTCGCCTCGTAGCCTGCGATAGCTTCCACTGAACAATCCTAGTCGTCGCAGCCTCTCCTGGTAGGACAGATTGCGCATTCCAATTACGTTCTTAGATGCCCGGCGTTGTGGCTGCTCCAGTGCATTAAGGTCGTGTTTCAGCCATGGATGCCAGGCTTGAATTGCATATTCGACATGGGGGCGAACATACGCACTGAGCATTTGTCGAAATATGGAGCTGTTTATTTGTCCAAACGCCCGCCTCAACAGCCCAACGTGTTGGTTCCCGGTCTTCGAGGCCTTTTCGGATTGCCTGGAGCAACCCAAGTCATCTTGAACCAGGACACCCAAGTCACGTTCGAGAGTTGATTGTTGCAGTACATCCGTTCCGAGTCGGTATGAGTAGCTGCTTGATGTCGGATGGAAAGCACCTTGCATTTACTGACGTTGAAATGCAATAAGTTTTGGATCGACCATTGATACACTGTATCTAAGTCACTTTGGAGCACATGTTGGTCGGCGTTCGCCTGGATCCTGCGCCAGATCTTGATATCGTCGGCAAACATTAGGAAGTTTGAAGCGATTCCCTGTGCAAGGTCATTAATAAACACCAAAAACAAACGTGGACCTAGAACCGAGCCTTGCGGCACACCACACTCCACTTGTATGGGGTCCGATAAAGAGCTCCGAACTCTGACCACTAATTGCCTTTGAAATAGAAAGTTGGCGATCCAGCTTAAAAGAGGGTCTCCGATCCCGTAATGCTGCAGCTTGGATAGTAGTATCCGATGGTCTAGACGATCGAAAGCCTTGGAAAAATCCAGGTAGATCACATCAACACCTTCTCCAGCGTCGGCTGCCTCGGTCCAACTACTGCGTGCAATTAGTAAATTAGTTGTACATGACCGCTGTCGACGGAAACCGTGCTGTTCAGGAGTGATGAGGTTGCAGTTTTCCAGATAGCACACCAGTGCATCGGCAACTATGGATTCCATGACCTTGGAGAGTATAGGAAGAAGGGTTACTGGGCGGTAGTTGGAGGGATCAGATCTGCTTCCACCTTTGTGAATCGGGCTTATTATTCCAAGCTTCCACATGGCGGGAACTTGGTTCTGGTCTAAGCAGTGCTGAAAAACTGAGCTAAATGTCCTGCCAGTTGGTTTGCTGCTGCTCCCAATGCCTCTGGACGAATGGCGTCGACACCCGGCGAGCTGTGTTTGCGTAGAGAAGTCAGCTTTTGCAATACAGCCTCTGCGGTAAAATTGATGTGGGTTAGTCCTGGTGAGCAGAATACAAAGCTTGGTAGATCGCTTGGTGGCAAGACCCTTTGAAACGTGGGGGCGTATTGCATCTGCAGCGCGTTTGCAGCTTCCATTGACGTTCTTGTTGGGCCATCAGCCGTCTTGAGTGGAGGAAATACTTGCGTTAACATTCGTAGGCTATTAAAGTGCTTGTACAGCAGTTTGTGGTTAGCACTGAAGGTTTTTGCGATGTTCTGCTGATAGGCGGCTTTGTCTTCTCTTAACAGTTGAGTGCAGTGGTTACGTTGGGCTACGTAGTTGTCCCAAGTTTCTGGTGCTGGAGCTTCTCTGTACACTCGCCATGCTGCGTTGCGTACTGTCATCCATTTTCGGGTTCTGCTCCTAACGAAACAGATTTACACTTATTGCAAGCTTTTATCTCTGAAGCCTGTGCAATCAGCTGACTGAATGTGTTGACGAACTCAAGCCAGGCGAGTTCCGATGGTTCTTCTTCGAAAAAAGACCATGTTGTGGCGCTGACTAGCTGGGCGAGTCGGTCGTACCTTGTGATGGTTCGCACAGTATCATCGTTATCATTCAGATATTCTGCATAGCAGACGAAGTTGAAACTGATGACTGCGTGATCACTGCGACCCAACGGGCAGTCTAAAACCAACGCATCAATCATATGCTCCTCGTTGGTAAGCACAAGATCCAGCACGGAGGATAGCTGAGTGTAGAATTGATCACGCGTGTCATAAGGATAACACATGGTCGGACCGCACGTGCTTATAAAGATGGCAAACTCACCTCTTCCGAGTCGTAGGCGAACGGTCATCAGTCGCGCTGATGCCCGTTGGTTCACCCTCCAGCAGGCCATGGAGGTGATCGGATATCGCAAATCCGACCCCATGATCACGTGATGCTGAGGCGGCGTTGCCCACCCAGTAGAATGTGCAGCCAGCACCTGCTTCAAGCAACTTACCATGCGCAGCGAGCCGAGTTTCACTGAACGCACCAATATTGATGTGATAGCGCGCCAGTTCCATCGAGATCAGTGCAGTGCGTCGCTCCGGGCGCTCGCTGGAGTTCCGGTCCAGTAGTGTGCGCAAGTTCCAGCATCCGATGTTGAGTGCTTTGCGACCAGGCATACGATTGCATTGGTGGGCAATCGCACGCGAGGTGGCCGTTGTGCTTCGGAGGTTTGCTTGAGGGACTAACCCCGGAACCTTTGGCTTAATAGGCTGACTCAAAAGGCAGTGGGTAGTTTGGAGGTTTGCTTGAGCGACTCCACCCGGAGCCTTTGGCTCAATAGCCTGACCCACAAGACAGTGGGGAGCAGATCCAGCTCGGGAATGTGATTGCAGAGGCAGATTGGATCTGCGTGATGGCCGTCACACGCAGCCTTTGAGGTTCTGGAACAATTATCATATGTTTTGCGGACGTAATTGGATACGCACCTGCGACCACGGCCAGACGCAGGTGGGTTTTCGGCGGGTTTGCACCAATTTGACCAGGGGCTGCCTGGTTTGAGGCGGGCAATAGCAAACCAGTGAACACCCGGAGGTGTCCTCTCACCGTCAGAGATAATGAGTGGCGCTCGTGCTATACGCCAATCAAGCTGTAAGCTTATAACCCCCAGACCTGTTATCTCCCATGGCAAGGTTTTACGGGAAGAGGGCCATCGATTACTTCCTAACCTCCGAAGAGGACGGACTAGGATACTGCCAGGGCACCCACACCTGACAGGAGAACGACTCGGGTACTCAGCCAAAGCCATCAATTTGATGAACACCCGAAAGGCAGCGGGTCTAGCACATGGTCAGTTCACTGACTCATGCGGATTGGTGTCCTGGATCTTAGCAAGCAGAAGGGGGAAACCAAACTCCCACCCAGCGGTCGCCACGAGGAGGTGCCTAGGACATGAGCAAATGGCCCAATAGTAGCAGCGGTGGGTCGACCATCTGTCAGGATCTAGCCCCCACCAGCCTCAGCGCACCATAGGCTCTCCCGCCCCTAAATAAATATACACACAACCTTTTTCTCGATTAGGCGACGCATGCGCTCAGTGTCATGATCACGGAGTTGCAATAGTGTGCATTACCTCGATCAAGAAGTAAGCAGATACGTTTGTACACTGGTCAGTTATTCAAAGTAGGAAATAGTCAGAAGTTTGTAACCCGTGATAGGATTTGTGATGCATGGTCCGATGTTTCACAAAATTAGCTATTTAATACATTCCATGACGGTCGAGCAAATTACAAGTCAGCGGTTGCGTCTAAGTGAATGTATAAAGCTCCTGAAAGGCAGCACATGACGGAAATTGCAGTAGAATAACCGAATATTAACCAGACTATTAGTATTTCATCATGCTTTTCCGACAGTCCAAGGATAGTGTAAATCCAAATCAGTAGAGTGCTTTTATGTAGTTGTTTTGAGGCGTCAGCGGGACACTTACCAAGCCACCTAGCTTATCAAAATAGGAATTGTATCGCTTTTCGATAGGACGGTTTGTTGAATGGTTAGAAGATGCTGCAACGAACCCACAGTGCAAATAATTCACCTTCCAGTTTACTGGATGTACTTTTTATCAACTGCGACTTCTGCGCCAGTAGAGGACGCGAACAAATAAAATCCTGGTTTTTCACGTTTTCTCGCAATAGCATCATAACTCTATTTATCGGATATTTGTTGTCTAAGGCTAACACCCCAAAACACTGGCAAACATTTCATAGTAAGAAATATCATTTTTACATGCATTCGGGACGCCTATTCTGATAAACCAAGCTACATTTTAGCAGCTAAATGATATCTCTCCATTTCTGTGCACAAATGCACAAGCACGGTATGTGTACACTTCCAAAATGCACTACACTCTAGTGAAAACGCCACAAGCCACTCAAACGTGGAGTGAACCGCAACTTATCAAGAGTAGAAAAGCAAGGGTTTGACAAATCTCGTACGATGGCTTGGGTGGAAACTAAAGTGTCAAATAAAGTGTACCAGCAGTATGTGCGTCTACCTAACCAAATACGTTTCTACAAGACAATGGTGTAAATAGAGAATTGAAAGTAGTCAAACCAGTTAATTTGTGAAGCCGGTAAAGCTGACGCATTATATGTGGAAAAATAAAAATAAATTCACTGGCTCATTTACCACTAGCTTGGCCTAATGTGACGTGGAAATCCTGCATGAGGAAATAATAAATATAGTCTTCAGTAACACAATTCAGGTGACGGCAAGATATAAACGTTTCTTGGAAACATTCACATTAAGTGCGAATGCAAATGTATCTAAATGAGAGATACATGGTATACAAACCCGAAAAGGCTACTATTTCCGCCGGCATTTTTAAGGTCTAAATTGTCCGCTCATTTTCTAGCGATTACTTTGAGATTGGTGCTGGGGCTAAAGTTTAGCGAATAGCAGCATAAGTGGTTTGGATCGTTTAATAGTAAGTAATGTAATATGGGATAAATGCGCATCTGTCCTAGCATCCGTTGTAAAATCGCAGTGCATTAAGCCTTTTCTGGGAAGACGGATTGCGTTAAATCATTACGCCGCTTTGTTGCCCTGCATTGTAACACCTCTAGTCAATTTTGCACTCAAGTTGCTATGCTTTAATAGCTTATTCAGTCTTTATCTCTTTACCTTCATCTCTTCATCATCCGGAAGTTTGACGAACAGAAACTCCTGCGTGCCACATACAGCAAGGTGACCTGCAAGGCGCTTCTGTTCGAAACTACTTCAGGCTGTACGGAGCAGTTGTGGTCGCGCTGTACAATCCCAATAACTTCGAGTTTATTGGAGCCGATCTGCAAGATGATGTCCTCAGCTTAATAATTTAGGCATGCCTATGGCGTGGTTAAACAACTCGACATCTATCTTCATTGTACGGTAGGACATTCTCATTTGACTAGTTAGAAATCGCGTCAAGATCGCGCTGAAGTAGTTGGTAGTCGTCCGGTCTCCTGTTTGCTCACCGTATCTTAATTTAACATGAATTGATTAATTGCTAACTGAACAACTATGATCCGAACACCGAGGTGCATTGGAGCCAGTTGACATGATTCACATTGAAAGCATATTAATAAATAACGACATCAAGCTAATGGGGTTGGATGCACATAGAATGTGAAGAAATTGGTAGCAAGAAGGAAATGTGCTAGGTTAATGATAATGGAACGAACATTGACAACCGGGTGCAACAAACCTAATACAGGAACACCACTGACTGCGGAATTGCGTCATGTTTGCTATGGTCTCCAAATATTGGTGTGGAAAATCCCGAAGACCCCATCCACGAATACGACAAGCACAAGCTTGAACAAGTATCTAAATAAATTCGTTTTTGCCTCGATGCTAAACCATGGACTAGTGGACACCTGGCACTTTTGCCCAACTTGGTGCAGATACGGTTATAAGGATCGCCGAAGAAGCCGGTCAATGGGTGTACAGAGGACATAGCCTAACCAGCGTTTGCGATTAACATATAGTAATATCTCTAGTGGGGCAACTGAAGGCCTCTTGCCAAAACCAACTTCGGGACCTCAGCATTGCTCACCCGGTGTCCACACCACACCTGAGGAATACTCCGAATAAACCCGTGATCAACTAGGGTAAAGGCGTTTAATCTCTTCGCCTCGATCTGGTCAATGCTATGATGCAGACAGTAACACCGGTCTTCCTGCAGCGTTATCCACCCGGCCATTCGCTGACAGCCAGATATCCCGTCGTCTCCATAGATGATTGAGTCTCTGGAAGGCTACAAGGGCATTGCTGAGACGCGAAGTAACTTCCTCAATGATGTGACAACCAGATGTGACACCGTTAGCGGATGTGTGTGGGTTCAGTCACGCAGCAGTGCTTTGCATTTTGAAGGTGCAAGACACATGTCAAAGCTTGCAGTACTACACATAAGTCTATCCAGTAGTGTTTGCATAGGCTCTGCGTCAGACCCAAGAAAAGTTGTGATGTCTTGATTTAATCGGTTAAGAATTGGAAATTGGAAACGATTACTCCATGTTAGTAACACGCAGCCATACTTGTTAGTCTAACAAAAGTGCAAATGGCTTTAGTCAAAATATACCACAATTCTAAATAAAACATTAAGAAGACTGATATTGCGAGATGGAAACATATGCTCACTCGCTAGCTAACAATAAAACTATGAATCATGTGACAGAAAAATCAGAAGGTTTGAAACTGGTCACGAATGGAAATTGCGTATACGAAAGAATAACAGATCGACAAGCTAGACCTTAAAGTAATGAGCCCGAAGGAGTCCTTAGGGAGACCGTTACTTTTTCTGGACACAGGGCCATGCCGCTTAAGTGCCACAAATTCGGCGAACCTCAAAATTTTGGGGTTTACATTGCGATAGATAACTGTAAATGTTGACCAAGGGTCAACATGATGATATGTTTCGATTAGATGTACGGCGATAGATGATGCCGGCAGCTTAGATACGTTTTTTGTTCAAAATTAATAATTCTACAAACTGCGGTTTCAGACATTTAACTTCAGTAATACAATCAAAGGATTTGTCATCACATAACTACACAGCAACGTGATAAACTGGGCCAATCACTATACGTGGCCTAATGGAATCTAGTTTCAAACCATTTGTTTGATGTTAGCGGTAATAAGTAAAATGCATAAATGAAGATTATACTGCACATGAACAAGATCCAAATGTAATTTGTCAGCTTCTTTCTCTCAAACATACTAAAGCCGATAACCCGGTGCATGTCCATCTTTTGGATCCAATGCAGCAATTGTCGATATTCAGTTTAGTGAGGGTCGGTTGCCTAACAAGATGCCTGTAGTCAATTTTGAGTGGTCTTGAATGGCATTTAACCGAGCCAAATCAACCATAAACTACCAGTGGCACATATGCAACCCTCACTCATGCTGTTAACCCGAATATGTCTTAGTACTTTCGACGATCAAACAAATCCTTCGCCTTGACATATTTATGACAAATGTATAAAGTGACTCCTGAAAGTCAACCAGATGCACATTAACCTAATCAGAAGATAGCTGCAGAAACACATTGTTCAAAAGATATAAGCACTGGGGATCAATATCTGCCCAGCGCCGCAAATTTTCTCGCTGCGACGAACATTTGCATAACTCTAGGAGACTTTCTTCCATTCGTCAGTGTTTACAGATATGGCAAAAGCAGGTTTATCATCTAAGTGATTCAAGTTGGGCTGATAACATACTGAAAAAGTGGCTGCAGTCTGTAGTGGCTCGACTTGGCCATCAATCGCCACATGAAACATCTCCATGAAACCTTGATTAGTTCACTGGAGAAATCAAGGTTTGGTGCAAAAACCAGTAGTTAGGCCGAATGTATTAAAATACGTAACAGTAAATTCGGTGACCAAAAAATAATAGCTGTCTCGCTGCAGGTAGGCAAATGAAAACACAACGAGCATTATGATGTGCAGCAGAAAAGCTACAAAAGAAAAAGCGCATCCAACGCTTTTGTATTCGGCCAAATATGACACTTTACCTCTCTTTAAATTTCTTGAACCAGCTGAGTAGAAGCAAGCTAACGGTCATATAGCGCGCCTTATTCTCCAATTGCGTGCGAGTTACGAACGTTGCAGAGTACATGGTTGGCCCCGAATGACACGAACTCAACTGACAGTAGCTATGTATTTATGAATTTAACAACTGTTTGGGTGGATTTTTCTATGGACTCGTGTGTGGGGGATTTCGACGATGACCCATGGGCATAAAATATCGAATGGCGGTGCATGCCGCTGTTGGCAGTGGGTTCGAATCATGATGGACTGATGGATACGCACTGCTAATGATGTCCAGGATATTGGACCAGTATTCTGGTGATTTTCCGGGCTAGTGGAAAACAACACGTTTTAGTGACTGCTGCGACTAGCTGTCTTAGGGGTACGAACAGTGGACGGCTCTCCAACAATGGCTGTTGACGGAGAGGTTTCAGATCTATAGTAATCTTATTTGAACAAAAGCAGACAGCAGTAAATATTGTTCAAAAAGTCACAGCGACCGTCGAACGAAATTTTTTACAAAAGCCGAACGTTCACGTAGAATGGGGAAGATAATCAAATTTGACAGCGCAGGAAATTGCGTCTGAATGCAAAGAGCTGCACCATTTGAGAGCCTGCACAAACGTGTTTGATAATGCCGAACCGAGAGAAAACCAACACAGCTGTCACAAAGTCGTTTCCTATCAACATGTGAATCGAGATGAGTCGAACCACATTCTCCCAATTGCGTGTTGGAAGGCTGGTGAATGGCATTCTACCAGAGGTCGCGTGTTCAAATACATCATAGCCGAAATGCACTTATTGTCATACATGTAAAACTTCAACGTTAAATGCAAACACTAAACAAAAATGGATCAGGTACTACGATGCAACGAGGAAGACGACTTCATCAGTAATTCTCGCAGAATTTTCAGGGAATAGAAGGTAACGGAGAATGAAACGCGACTATGTTCTGGTCTCTCTACAACCGGAAACGGTGTCTGCTTGCACAATCATTTCTCGCTCGACATGGGGAAGAATTGGCACAATGTCAGTTAAACCTATACTAACAACGGTTCAAATGAGTCAGCAGAAGTGCAGATTAAAAGAAGAATAGCCTGCGAATGAAAAGTCAAGGATGTATGATTCTATAATACTACCTACGCAGTATTCTGTACCGATATTATTGTTTCCAGTACGGATGTGATTACGAAGTTTAATTTACTCAAAATACCATCGATTCATGTGTGTTCTGAAACGATTGCTACAGTATGCAATTTTAATTGTACCTGTTCGAAATGCTCGTGTGCTTACAAATAACCTGTACAGAAGGAACAACACTCTTGACCTAAGCCCAAACCGGGATAATTACGGATACAAGTGGACCTAGATCGAACCCCATCTAAAGAGTTATAAAACAATAAGTTAACTAATTTCTAAGAGAAGGAAGCTGTCAAGAAGATTGATTGGAGGGTCATTTTTGGACTACACGTTGTGTGATTGGATTGCGACGCGCAATCTCAAAGTGGACCGCGGCTCACAATGAAGTGAACCTTAGTCACTGCGATCACTGGGACTGTATTCAAGGCAGTTGGAAATTAGGTGCTGCCCGCCCGAAAACACTGCGCAACCACGATGCGCTTCGATATCATTTCATTTCATCAGGCCTCGAACTAGCGACCATTGGAATAGTAACCGAAACCTCTACCCCTTTGGCACCTAATTTCCATCTGCCTTGACTACGGTCCCAGTGATCGCAGTGACTAAGTTTCACTCCAATGTGAATCGCGGTCCACTTTGAGATTGCGCGTCGCAATGCAATCACACAACGTTTAGTCCAAAATTGACCCTCAAATTAGTCATTTACCGCTGTGCCAAGCGTTGCCCGCCGTGTATGTATGTATGTAATCTCAACAGTTTAGTAACCATAAAACCATGGAGATAAGCAGATAAGCAAGATTCATCGCGTCATAATCATCGTGGCATGCTAGTTGAAGGTGAGCAACACACCTCGACTAATATGCCGCAGAAAGAATGGAATATTTTGACAAAAGTAGAACAAAACATTTTTAGTTTGTTTTCACACGCCGAGTTTGCTCTTTTTTCACTTTCAATGTTTGTAGTGTTAAACGTGTGAATCATTACAATACCGTACACAATTCTTTCACTGCTTCCGGTTGCGGGCCATGTCTTCAAGAGTGTTAAGCTATTGGCACTCCTCATCCTTGGGCCCCCAACCTGGAAAAGGTACGCATCCAACAGAGGCCAGACACGACGACATCAATTTCATGTGCTGACGCCAAATGGAAGGCTGACCACCGCGAGTTCGCCTCCAGCCAGCTGCTCGATGAGCGAATAGAGCGCGACGCGGTAGACGTTCAGGTGCCATGTGTAGGACGTGACCGAGCCATCTTAACTGGTGCAACAAAACCAATTTGTTGAAGGGAATACTCGTATTCCCTCAAGATGCGAAGTCGAACGTCATTACTATTAACTCGATGTTGCCCCCAAACACGACAATCCTCCTTAAGCAACCGTTATGGAAGGCAAAAGACGACGCATGTCTTCCACGCGAATCGGCCAGGACTCGCATTCATACAACAATACTGAGCGAACTGATGCGCTGTAAATGCGGCCCTTCAGCGAGTATGAGATGTCGCGACGATGCCACAAATGCCTCAGGTTGACAAATGTTGATCGAGCTTTAGCGATCCGATGAGAAACTTCTTTGTTGATAGTGCCGTCAGCAGAAACACAGCTCCCAAAGTGGACGAAACTAACTACAATTCAAGGTGTGCATCTTCGAGAGTGAGCACGGGAGCAGGTGAAAACCAATCCCTTATCAGTACTTTACACTTTGACGTGGCGAAGCTCATGCCATGCTTAGATGCTTCAACCGCCAAACGATCCAGAATGAGTTGCATACTCTGAGGATCGTCACAAAGTGAGGAGATATCATCAGCATAATCTTAGTTGCTTGCGCGCTTACCCGGTAGTATCTCTAAGCCAAAATTTTGGTAACCTTCTAGAGCATTCGATAGAACGTCTTTGATTGCCAAGTTGCAGAGGCATGGGGACATAAGGCAGCCCTGTCGCACGCCGCTATTGACAGCGGATTGCGAGGAAAGCTTGCCATAGACCCTCCCTCCGCCGTATGTATAAAGGTAAAGTGCTCGTAAGATGGCGTTATATTTCTCTGGCACCCCGTTCTTTAGCAAGCAACACCATAAAGCAGGTCGATTAGCGGAGTCAAAACTGGCATGTATATCTAGGGTTGCAACGATAGTGGGCCTCCGATAAATGTAGCGATGCTCGAGAAGCTGGCGGAGCGTGAAGATTTGATCCACGCATCCGCGGCCAGGACGGAAACCAGCTTGTTCTTCACGGTAGTACGATTCACGTACTGGGGATAGTCTACGAAGTAGAATGGATGCCAACAGCTTAGAGGCAACCGAAATAAGACTAATCCCGCGATGATTTGCACATGAAGTGCGAGCGCCTTTCTTGAAAATCGGGGCAATAGCGGATTCGCCCCAAGAGAAAGGCACTTTCTCTTCATGCCAAATCTTTTGCGAACAGCGCGGTCATCTGGTTAATGATCGCCACACCGCCGTACTTGAATAGTTCCGGAGGAAGTCCGTCTAAGCCGGCAGCGTTGAAGCGCTTCAAGCGTCGAATCTCGTGGCAGAGTTCCGCTTCGATGGGTGGATTCAGTGGGGTGAGCCAGGGTTGCCAACAAATTGTACTGCAATTACTGATGGATGTTGGAGGCCAGTTGAACTGCGAGTGAAAGTGTTCAGCCCAGCGGTCCATACGTCTCTGTTGCTTAGTGATCGGAGACTCACCCAACTCAAAAATGACCTCACTGACACCAGGGTTCCTAAAGCCAGTGAACAGATTGAGTTGGAAAAGCCTGCGAGTGTTGCCAGAGAGGGCAGCGGTCACCATCTTTAAAGCACACTCAGACCACCATGTCTCGCGATCCTTGCGTAGGCTTTGCTTGAGCAGTCGTTTGGCAGAAAGGCGCCGCTCGTTGCAACCTGATTCCGCGGGGATATCTTTGAGGCGTTCGAACAGCTCCAGGGTACGAGCAGATATCCAAGCCTTCAGTGGCGTCGATTTCGATCGCAGCATGACTGTCCGGAAATGGTCATTGCTTTCCGTATACAAGTCTAGTGTTTTTCCACTTCTTGCGGTGGATTGCAACTGAGTGCATACGCCATTGTTGGTACTTTCCTAGTTGTTCCCTGGAACAAATGCCAGGAACAAAAACGAAACCTGCATAGCTACGGTTAATAGAATCACATAAAATGGATCCTTGTCCGCAGTAATTAGTTTCAAGCACATGACTTGGATGCATGTCACTTCACTCCTGAAATTCCCACTCTCGAGAAAATAATCACGAATACGATTTGTACTTTGCCATTGTCATCCAGTTGCATTTAGTTGGTTTCACGAATGACGAAATTTACGCCGCATCCTAGAAATGTGGCACCATATTTGCGAAATACTTTAGCTGAACTAGCTAAAAGACTATAGGCAAGCAGACAAAAGAGAGAACTTTAAACCACGTAAATGTGTTAGCAACCCCTTCAACACGCGACGCATAAGTGCTTAAAGCCAGGGTCCGCTGACCTCCGAAGAAAAGCTAAATGAGCAGTTAAGTGGTGATATCATGCACTCTACACAAACTTCTGTAAAAGCTTCAGGTTTTCTGTTCGAAATTGACAAGGAATACTTTAATGATTTAACAACAAATTGCTTGACATAAACTCGCTTAATATCCCTGCGTCCACGAACAGGCTTCCGAAGGTTATTTCTCCTCTTGCCTGTATCGCAGTGCACAGGTCTTCCGCAGTTGGATAGACGAACTTTGGAAATATCAGGTAATGAAACCAGAAAATGTCGTCCAAGTGACCCAATTTGGCTGTATAAAGATATTTAATACTAACATCACTCCAATTGATTTGTTTCTCATGCGAAAAGACCGACGAAGTTAGGGAGTGTGTTAATTTTATATATTTCCTCTCCAACCTAAATGCTGTTGACGATCTAAAAACAAAGTCATTGCATCCATTTTGTGTTGTCTGAATTTAGATATAATGATGTGAGTTTAATGGCCATAGTGTACTGCTTTCCAGCGTGCAGTATGAAAACCAGTCATCGATTACCTTTTTTTGGAAGGCTGTCCCGGTATATTTGTACGGATTCGTCTAACTCGTGGAGAAATCGCAGCATGAGCCTCGCTTCTTCGACGATTCAAAGTCAGCTTCTGAAAAGTAATCATTGGTTTACTGCTATACTAACGCATTGCCTCCCAGGGGATTTCAAAACGGGCGGTAAACTGCCTATTTTAGAAATCGCGCTCACCAACGTAACATAACTGGTGGGCACAGTATAGTTAGCTTTTAACTAGACCGCAGTGATAAGGCAATGGGATAATTCCATACCACCGAATTGGGCTACAGTATGAGACCACGGAAGATTCTAAGTCCGTTGTTTCAGCTTTTTCTGTTCAGTTTTAAATAAGAGGCCGTAATACCTGTCTTACAGCTTTGGTAACTCCGGGTACCATACACTACAGCAGAAATGGATTACCGCCTCGCGATTAAGATGTAAACTAAACGGAACATACCATTCCATCACCACCATGTGTGTTCCTAACAGGCATGGTTTAGAAACTTGTCACGGTCAAAGAACATTTCATAACTGATCTACAAGAGCGTAATACTAGTATCCAGCTTCACAACTTCGTTTATACTTTCACTGAGTCCAGAACAAGTAACAGGACATATGTTCTGGGCTTTATGTTTAACAGGATGAAAGAATTATCGACGATTTAAGATTGATCTTGCTCGCGCGCCGCATTGCTCATGCAGCCATAATTTTTTGCGTCATGTGCTATGTAAAATACCCGAACGTAAAAACAGCAGTATTGTGTAACATTACAGGTTACGGCTGTTTAACCCAGCTTGTCAGTTCTAAAGTCTGGCCGATCTTCGCCGATGACATCTCGGAAATTGTCTGGCTGGAATTTATTAGCAGATTCAATAGACAGATTAAAGCATCTCCAGATGCAATAGTTTGAAAGGAGCCCAACCCGTTTTCGTCGTAAGGAAATGAATACTCTTGCGGATGTGTGTTTTTAATGCATGATGGCCAACTTGTAGATTATCTCCAACGCCAGCTACTTGGGACAACAGCGTAACACAAATTAGCCACAGCACTCAACTTCTCGGCAAAGGCAGCCGTACAGCGGTAGATCATTTCTAATACCTTCAGATCCAGTCAGAAAATGCTGCATACATTATTCAGAAACTTCAAAAGGTGAGGCAGGGAATACCTTCAATCGACGCGACTAATGGCCCAGCAAGAACCGCTACTGCGGTAGCACATTCGTCGAAGAATAAATGTGCTTCCACACCTCAACGGATCTTACTACTAAGCCATCTCTCCATATATATTGCTCTTCCGCCAGAACTCAACTAAATCTACTGTGCCGCAGAGACTGTTTTGCTGAAACTGACATATATGCGCTGTCATATTTCCTCTGATACCTATACCATTCGCTCAGAAACACCAAAAACTGCAGCGTGGCAACTGACAGAGCCATTGGCTCAGTTTGCAAACACTGCTTAGAAAAGAACCAGGTTACCGCCATTTGAAATCTTAGAACTGTTACTTAAATTCCTGATGAAGTAAGTAGAACCACAACAGACCAAAGCCCAGAATATCTGTTCTCTGCAGTGTCCAATGTCATGTGATTCAGCACTGCCAATGCGCTAGTGATCCGTGTTGAAAATTGCAGCACTATTCCTCGCGAAACGCAAAACAAGTATGCAACAGTAGACTGTTAAAAGTACGTATTGACTAGACCTAGTAAGTCAGTGAACAGTACAGAGTGAGTAGATGTGATCTGCTCGAATTATTTGCACTCATTCCATAGTCTGAATCATCGGCTCCTCCTCTATAAATTCCACCTACGCTAAGCTGTGTAATCAACCTAATCCAACAGCATTTACTGAGCAAATGTCGGAGCTTTTTATTTGACCCCGTAGAGTCACCTTAGCTTTTCGTATTTAGCAACCATCTCACACAGAATATTGATTCAAATTCCTTCAATTTTGGCAGTACCATGATGTGGCCCAGGATAAAAGTTGATGCCGACCTTTATGATCTTCTTTGCAATCTAGATAAGGCACATCTCTATGCAGTCCGATAGACTACCAAAGTCTAACCTAGGCAAGTATAAGCTATTCTACATACGACACCAGAGCACCTGCTCCTGAGTCTCGGATACCAGACACTGCAAAGCTCTTTTGTCGAAAGCGACTTTGAGGTGTTTAGTTAAGATAATTGTCGTTGCTCTAATCAATCCTTTAAAACACAGGTTGTTAGTAACCATCACGCGGGGCTTTCAGGTTCTCAGCTGTCCATCATATACCATTCCTAATGAAGAATCGTAGCGTTACCAATATATAAACCATTATGCATCAACCCGATCGATTCCATAATGCCACTTGTGTTGTTCGTCCGCCCTGCGATGCACACGTACTGGTTGTACACGTCCTTCAGCCTTGAGTACAAAGTGTCGTACCTCTTCTCCGCATCGAGCATGCCCAAACTTAGTTCCATATGAGACGGCGTGTGCATAGCACAAACTTACGCAACTGCACCATGCAAAGTTACAGTACAGTTGTGTTACATTTCCATGAGCTCTTTTCTATTGTCCAATTGTTTATGTATACCCTCATGGCTAATGCCTTTTCTTCTTCATCCCCCGTTCGGAGATCTATTAGTGAAGTGCTTAATTCAGTCCAACATTCAGCACTCGCACAGGAAAAGGACGCATACCTTCTTAAAGCACATATAACGCTCATTTACCATTCATGTTGATGTATCGTGAATTCTACTATTTTTGAACCGAAGTTTTCTTCAGACGGAACAATTGGATTTGATCTTGGTTGTCCTATTAAAACATCATCGAATGCAGTTAAATTTTCTGTCATAAAGCTTACTAGCTTGCCATACCCGCCTTGTTAGTGGGTAATACTTACAAGCACATTCACTGTATCTTAACTACCGTTGAAAATCATAAACAATGTCTGTCAAAACGCAATAGGTTATAGAGATTGTAGGATATTTCAAGTACTAGTCTTTACGTTTACTTAGGAGCGTGAGTCAAAATGCAATGACTTCTTCTTTAAGACTGGTATAGTTAGCAACAAAGGGCTATGTAGCATATACCAAAATGAAGCTGATCCTTAGTGAATCACATCTCTAATTCTCAACATGGCAATCATCCAGCTTCTAATGACAGCAAGCAACCCTGTCTCCTAAAATTTCATTGCCTGTTCTTTGAGCTACGTCCTCGCTGCGGATTTCAATTCCTCCTCACTGGAATAATACTTGTTTCTCACTCTTACTTTCATGAAGCCAAAGTGATTATAGTCTGATAGCTCAGATCTGGTGAGTATGCAGCATGTGAGTAACTTTTCTACCCAAATGAGCCGGTTGTCTCCCTTGTTCTGATGCCTGAGTGAGGTCGAATACCGTCGTGCAGATAAAGCATGTTTGTCGATTGGCAAGTCGGATCTCAATCTTTGGATTTTTATTCTGGGACTCATAATGGTCTCAGTCTATATTACAACTATTTTATCGAGATCTTAAACATGTGCAGCGAACGCTGCAAACCTCGCCGACACCAATGCGTCAGTGGTTGCACTGCTGTCATCAAACCAATCGGTTCGCTTACATTTTACACGCCCGATCGTTTCCTCGGCAGTAGCCATTACCTCGCCACGGATGTTATGCTACAGGTCGCCATGGCGCGTCGTCATCTCTTTCTCCAGTTCCTTCCTCTTCTCAGCAGTAGTTAGGGCAACAGGATTAAACTTGCACGGCTGATTCACCACAGGTGAACAATACATCGCTTCAATAAAATATACGTACAATTTGGTCTGCAGCTATTTTATGACCAGTGCTGCATTCAGCAGCAGCCATTATACGTGTCATTGGCACTTCACGCATGTCACCTCATCATCATCGTACACATTAGTTAGAGGTGGGAAATACCTCAGCTACTGTGCCGCAATATATAAAGAAAAGGAGAAAAATAATGCAATCGGTGCAAGCCTGCTTAACTACCGGTAACGGATGGGCATCGATCCGGTAAGCTACCAGCCGGCTACTGTGCATCAAAAAAATTACTGTGCAAAATTATATAAGGCTAAATAATGAGATGGTGGTTGGAGTAGGAGACTAAGGGGGGTGGGGTGGGACGAAGGAACTCACAACAGGAACACCACTGAGCTCGGCTCCTAACCATATCAACAAGTGGATCCAGACCAGTGTGTTCATGGTCTTCATGTCACGATGGTGTACGATGCCATAGTCAGGCAGATGAGCGTTACCATGCCGTTAACTGCAAACTTCAGCACAAATTCTGCAGATGATACTTAAGAAGATGGGTTTAACTCGCTGGATCGCCCTAGGTACGTTCATTTCAATGACTACGAAATATTGGGTAGGCAATTGAGAAATGAGTTATTTCCTTTGCTTAACGATAAATCCGTCAATAAGTAGATGTGAATAAATGAAGCTAAGATACGAAAATCTCAGTATTTATTCTTTTGACTGCGAAAGCAGAGTCGAATAAATGAAAACTTAATGGTGTACTGTAAGGTGGTAAGAAATAAGTAAACAAACACAGGAGCAACAACAGTATGCGACCCTACGTTTTGTTGATGGCGGGTATGCCTATACGTTCCTTACCGTGCCATGGCTCTAGCAAAATATCTTACGTAGCAAGGAGGAAACATTAAGGTGCTAATTTTAGTAATCCTTCGGTAAGTAATAAATAATCTCGCGACAATATTCACCTGAATAGAATATCTTGTATTGAACCAATCTAGCAGGCTTGTACAACCATACTAATCGCTTTTAGCTCAGTTTTCACCAGTGTGCTTTTACGGTGACATTTGTTATGTGAGTGCAAATTCCCAAAACATATGGTTGTAACCCTGATCCACCCGTTGCTTAAAAAGTCAAGTCAATTAAACCAAGCAGCATGTACCCTACCAATTCGGATGGACTAAGAGATAACGACCTACAAATGCCTAAACGAGGAGAAATATAAAATATAGAAACCAATTTGCTTCTAACCAACTTGCTGGGGAACAAGTATAATTGGGAAATAAAGCATGATATTATTTTGATGGGACAAAATGCAGGAAACGTACTCGCTTTCGGTAGGTCGCTGTATAGTGAAAGAAATCAAGGATTCAGGAGCACAGAGAAACCAATAATATTAGAATTAAAATACTCAGCAGTGATCGGTTCTCTATATAAACAGTTTCTTTGGGAAATATTCTATATCGATAGTATAAATAAGTAGTGGTGTTTTTGAAACATCCCCGAAAGCATAAAAGGAGAACATAATAACCAATTTTATATAATTTCTGAAGTACCTAGCTAGAAAAATAAGGCATTTTTCGTACTAAATTGCATCATGCAAAGCTCACAAACTGGCGTGGCTCAAGAGCGATTTTATGAATCAAATGGAGCGAACTCCCCTCACGGCGTTACGACACTAGGCGGTAGTAACATTGTGAATAGGCTTCCAGTGGCATGCGCGAAGAGCCGACTTAGAATATAACATAGCATACAATATAGCATGTAAGTGGCTATGTAACCCTCAATGGTATCAATAGATTGAACAAGGGCTGTGAATTTACGTAAACAAATGACCAAGTATAACAAATCAGTTACGCAACGTGCCCACCCATTCGTTGAGGACAGGGATCATAGTTTCAAATATATATATATATATATTTGACTTATAAATAGAACCGGACTATTTATAGAATATCCGCCGTCTTCCATGGTTTGACATTGGAATTTATGTGTGGACTGAACTCCAGGCGAAGCAGATCATGGAAATTTGTACTTTAGACGAAGCAGTATCACAGAAGAAGCACAGGAAGTAGGACGGTAGAACCTGATAACCGAGAAGAGATAAGGCCTTAAGTTAAACACATGTATAACATAAACATGTATTAACATAATAATAGATTAGGTAACACTTCACAAACGGACGTGGATTAAGAGAGGTTCTATGGTCATTACCATACCGAGATACTTTACGCTTTGGAACTGTCACTCACAGCTCAGATTGGGAAATATATATAAAAGAGCTCGTACTTTATCACCACGAAAATACACTTTAGCAGGGAATTTACTGGAATAACGATTAAAGGACTTACAGGGAGCTGACCCCAAAAACCTCTAGGTAATGTTGAGTTAACTAGCAAGTATTAATGGTGAGAACCATACAGTTGCTGAAGAACGCAAGAGCACTTAAGCAAATCATATACCAAAAACATTGTGTTTTTTCAGTGCAGTATTTTATAGTCTTTGAAGGGCTCTAGTACGTGTGTTGAAATCAAATTTCCTGTTTATGATTGGAAATAAGCTTAAAACCCATTGCATTAACTGCTCAAGTTAACTTGTTCTGTATGCAGAACCGTTGCACATTAGATGTGTGTACCACATCCAGTCATGTATGTCTTTTTTGGTCGAAAATGATATCAAATTTACAGTGCTACGTCTCTTTAGAATTGTTTCAATTCTTTTTATTAAATCCATCAGCAAAATAGCATTAAAGGAATATGGTCCTATAAAAATCTTAAACTCTGACGCAAGTTAGGTAAGAACTATGTCGATGTTTCCAGCGGTGTTGGAATGAAATCCGCTTAGTAAATTTGGTTGACGTCTGAAATAATGGCAGCTAATGGTGGTTGATAACTAGGTGCAGTAACTTACTTTGACCTAAGTGATAAAACCTACATGGGTATAAAACACCAGTTAGAAAAGCCAAGTACAGATATTCCTATACACCATTCGTTGCTTGTGCCACTTCTACGTTTCGGTACCCAGCAACACTATTTACTATGGTTATTAGTGTAATGGAAGCAGTAGCCACGTGTGCATGGGTATGCCATCGGTTTTTCTACACTTTGGCAACAACGTCGTATTCCGAATTTCGTTAACATTCAGTAGCTGCGGATTTCTCCGAGCTGCGCAACTTGGTTGCAAACGTTTCGCCACCATTCCAGGTGGAAGCTTCAGTGCAGATTTATAGCAGACAGGTAGTAAGAGCTGTTTGAAAGCTAACCTAATAATGGATACTGGCAGAAACCACTCCGTTCCTTATATAGGCATACTAGGCTATTCTGTTTGCCTCGTGCTGATTGGTGAAACATTGTGTTCTGCGATCGTGCTTAAGAACTCTTATTGGCTGCGCAAATGTTGTTGCGACCTGGTTGGGAATATTGCACTCGTATTAGTGCAAGAGGTGTGGATGAGCTCATTCTGTTCCTTACCTAGGTGTTGGGTTAGGTGCTTCTAAACGAAGCTTGTGAATCGTCTTACTCCTGCGTAAACATTGCCCAACGATACTTGCCGAAGCGCAAAGACCTACGAATAGAACAATTTGGAAACATTGTGTCCATGGACGTAACCGCCTTATTCACTCCCGTCAATTTACAGCTGTCCAAAGGAGTTTTCGCAGAATTTCTGGACAACAGCGCTGAGAAGAATGGAAACATGATGACCAGAAGTGTATGCGAACTCCTTCACTTATGTCACTCTACTTACTTTGAGTTCAACGGTAAAATGTAAAAAACCAGTGAAAGGTGCACCCGTATCCCGAGTCATAGCGGAGATTGTTCTGCAAAAATTGGAAGAGGACCAACTACTAGTGATTAATCCAAAACATTAGGTTCGCTACGTCGATGATACCGTTGTGCTATTCAAACGTATTTTAGTACCGGTTGCACAACAAATGCTTAACGAGGCTATGGACAGCATCCATTTTACCATGGAATCAGAGAAAAAGGACAAACGTTCTTTATTGGATGTGTTAATAGCCAGAACAATGGACGGCGAATTGCAAACATCAGTTTACAGAAAATGCCCCCACACAGAGTAGATTACGAATTTTAACAGTAACCACCCAACATGTCACAATCTAAGCTGTGTACAAACACTGTTCGGAGGTATAGCAACTCACTGTTAATGACATAAGCGAAACGAGCAGGAGAAAAGCACTTATCCAAGTCATTTGAACGCAACGGATGCTCAAGTATTTTCTTATAAAGATGCTTAAAGCGCAAGCTTTCAATAACCGAACCTAAATTAGCTACGACGAAACGTATAGTTCTGCAGTACATAAAGTACGTACATGAAATGATGGTCAGATTTTTCAAACAACATCATATCATGGTGTTCCACATGTCAACCACCACCCTGAAGGAAACATTTTCAATACCAAAATGAAAGCGAGAGACAATAGAACGACGGAAATGCGGTATAAAATTAAACTGCGTAAACTTTGAAAAGCACTCTGTAGTAGAAAAGGAAGGAAACTGTTCACAAGGATATATTAACACCAAAAAGGGTGCAATAAGCATTACGCAAGCCCATTGGTTTCACATACGTGGATGAAGAGGGACATAGCTTCGACTTGAACAAAGTAGAGGTCTGGACCGAAGGAGAAACACAAAGCGGGGGAAGTTTCTCGAAGCCAGGTTCTCAACCACTAACTCATTCAACGTGCATATACTGCTGAGACAGAGACATTCCAAGAGGATTAAAAGCCGTTGTTCCGTAGAAACTAACACAACCCCCAGAAAATCAACCGAATGGGCAATGTGAGCCCATACTGCTCACCCACACCTGTTGCACCAATCCGAGTGCAATATTCCCAACCAGGTTGCAACAACATTTGCGCAGCCAATGGGAGTTTCCGAAGCACGAACACAGAACACAATGCTTCACCATTTAGAACGAGGCAAACGTTTTAGCCTAGTATGCCTATGTAAGGAACGGAGTGGTTTCTGACAGTATCCATTATTTGGTTAGCATTCTAGCAGCTCCTGCTACCTGATCATTATCATTCCTACACTGAAGATGCCACTTTGAATGGTGGCGAAACGTTTGTAACCAAGTTGCATAGCTCGGAGAAATCCACAACAACAGAACAAGCCACCCGACCTGACGATATTACAAATGCTTTTGGTAACAAGGATCGCGCACCATAACGATTTAATTATCGATATACAGACGAACAGTATTTTGGCTTTCTACGTTCGTACCAGCGGGCAAGCATGAATACCTTGAATGCAAATGAGTTCACTTTTCTAGACTACTTTTTCTAGATTTATAACATTGCAGATGCATGAAAAGTATGGGGTCAAATTTTGCAAGGCACACAGAGTGTACGTGCCAGGTCAACCATTCAATTCGTAAGTCACGAGTGTGCGAGTGTGCATTACTAAAGTTGTGATATTTAGGACCGCAACAACTCATCCTAATTTTAAAAGGACTTGGGACGATTGCTAACTCGGATAAACCTACTTTGATAACGGCAACAAGGCGTAAATAATGATTTTGGGTGGGTAGATACAAATGATAATAGACTGCAACTTAGGTCAAATACATAGTTTATTGGCTAAGAATTTATTTTCAGTCAGCACTACCCACTAATCGGTTAAAGTGTGCCACCGGTGTACCTTTAACTTCAGGTTTAAAAAGCGCAATTGGCAAGCGTAATCGCGCGAACGAAAATAGGTTTATCTGTACAGGGCAACCTCGAAAGTGTAACATCGACCGAGAAGATAGAAGGCACTGCCTGCATCATGTCTTTCTATTGTGTAAGTGCCCAATCAGTTAGGCTAAGCAAGGTTCCCCAGAGTTTTTGTTTGCGTGCAACCCAAATCCACTTGTGCCAAGCAGAAATAGTGTTATCTGAGAAATTTCAGCGCCAAATCTCCTTAAAGAAATGGCAAAATGAAATATCTAAGTTTTATGTGAGTTAAAAGTGGTTCTTCACGGTCAGTTCTCAGCTCGGGTGTTTACTGAACATTCAAAATGGAAATGGACTTCCATTTTGTTCTATTGCGACTTGTATAGATAACATATCCCCTTTACACTTCAGGTAGTCAGACAGGAATCATTGCGTTGCAGTCATTATCTTGTGCATGGAATCATATATTCTACTAGTTTCACGGTAATAATGGATGGTTAGCTTGATATTGCACGTTATTGTGCTGCTCTCATGCAATTTGCAAGGAGGCAGAGGAAAGGTACGAGTTAAGTAATTGAAGGCAACACGGTATGTCTAACGACAGCGTTACTTTCGAAGCAAAGACACATACTGCTTAAACTAGTTACTGTGTGTCTTCAATGGTATCCTACAAATAATCGACTGCACTGAGTCTGGTTGGACGCCAGTTACCAGAGACCAACCCCAACCGTTAACCGCAGGTTAACTAATTTAAAACAACAGAGCCTTTTGAAGGCAACCTTCATGAAACATTTTCAAAACTTTCACTTCTTTCAGTTGTTTCATGGATTTAAATAAAGATATGGCTATCGAATACGAGGATTCGCATTTTAACCCAACTTCTCTTCCTCATCTTTTGTTAAAATATATTTTGTTTAAAATTTCTATATCAAACTTGAACACTTGAAAGGCAATATGCATATGGATAAATTGCGATTGATCTTTACCACGTTTCCATGTAAGTGTGGTAGAACCAACGATAGATGATCTAACAATTGTAAATTGCAACCATCAGCATCTTGATCCATCGACGTTTTTAAACGTACCAGTGCCCTGTACTCATGGCGCAATGACCTCCTTTTGACAGTTGGGTCATATAAATAACCCACCTAGTAGTGACGAGCTTTTAATCTCCCATTCCTTTTGTTTAATGGTCACAAACGAATGGATCTCTGGAAACCAATGTATATCTTAACAGGCTAACTACGATTCTGCCAATGACTACGTGCGCTTAAGATCAGTCTTACCATATTATTTACTACAGTGAATAAAACGTCCTAATCGGTGCCAGTCTCTGATAGGTGAAATCTTAACGATGCCGACTTAGAAGCGTATCCATCAAGAAAACGACGTCTGGAGGAGTTGAATTGCATGAAACCCAAATTCATACTTTGTTTAGCGTACATGTGTTTAGAGGAACATCAAGAATTTCTAACATATTATGCACCAGGAGTTAACGATACATTCCTGAAACAAGCAGTCCCATCGCCATCACGTGACAACTATGATACAAATGCACAGTTCAGCAAGAGTAACAACAGCTTAATTGAATACGTGGGTAATCGGAATGCTTGACACAAACGTGTCACTTGGGTGATGTTGCATATTATACGTGAAGGAATCCAAATTACAGGTTAACATGGGTGCTTCTGCTTCAAATATTTGTCTGTGTGCCATTGAAAAACAAGACACATTCCACTTCTTTTGTCGTCAGCATGTCAATTTCCACATTTTAATTGCTTCAAGCGATAGCTACCGAGCTCTTCTTGTTCTCAGTAGCGGGTTTATTTGCTAACTAGTAGCGCCGCAGTGGAACACAATGAGATGTCACCTTAATTTATACCGCGTACCATTTTGGTTTGGTGAAAAACACTAGTATGATTTTAACAGGCAATATGGACATCCTCCAGTCGTGGCATGCTGCTTTTGCAAAAGTCTTGACTGCAAATCAGAAAATTTCAGCCGATCATTTGACGCATGCAGTGGGATGACGCACCGCTCCCAGTCACATTTGCAGTGAACTATTACAACTCCAGAACGGAGGTGCAGCATTCGTTGAGGAATCAATTGGTAAAGTACCAATAAACAGAGCCACACATCCTGGAGTAGATGGGGTATAATATGATGAATTCAGCACAAATGAAAACTTACAGAATACCATAACCA
Source organism: Dicrocoelium dendriticum (assembly GCA_944474145.2). NCBI lineage: Eukaryota > Metazoa > Platyhelminthes > Trematoda > Plagiorchiida > Dicrocoeliidae > Dicrocoelium > Dicrocoelium dendriticum. The sequence continues at coordinate 186,239,977 of OX104064.1, forward strand.
TCTAGGTTTCAGTGTTTGTTTGAAGTGTAATCCTAGAACTCCATATTAGGACTCTTTTGCTGATCAATGTCATTGCTCTTTCTTTTACGCTGGAACACCAAACCTACGTAAAATGCACAGTTATAGCAAAGATGAACTTGGAGAATCCGCTGTGGTTGGGTTGCTACAAGCAACCTCCATTAAGACCTCGGTTCACTGGAAGTGGATCTCGGTCATTTCGATCAAAAGGACCGAATGTGAAATGGAAATATTTTGGTGTTGCTCATCCCAAAACTGGCCCCCAAGACTGCGGCTTCGGCCTGGTTTGGACTCAACAGGTTACAATTGCCTGAGTTAGAGGGGTACTCAGAGCGTAGTCGTTTACGGCTGGTGCCCTAAACACTATACCACTGAGATCCGGGAGCAACGCTTGGTACAGTGGAAACGAATTCAAAATTGCACTTGGAGAATCCGCTGTGGTTGGGTTGTTACCAACCCAAATCAGGCTCTCTCCAACTGATGAGTCCAAACCAGGCCGAAACCGCGGTCGTGGGGCGCCGGTGTTGGGATGAGACACACCAATATATTTCCACTTCAATTCGGTCCTTGTGATCGGAATGACCGAGATCCACTTCCAGTGTACCGAGGTCTTAATGGTGTTTGCCTGTAGCAACCCAACCATCACGGATTCTCCAAGTCCAACTATGAATTGGTTTCCACTGTACCAAGCATTGCTCCTGGATCTTAGTGGCATAGTGTTTAGGGCATCAGCAGTGAACCACTGCGTCCTGATTTCCACTCCAACTCGGGCAATTGCGACCTGATGAATCCAAACCAGGCCAAAACCGCGGTCATGAGGATGAGCAACATCAAGATATTTTCCACAATTATAGCATTATACCAGATGACTACGTGCCATATATAAATGCGATCATGTTCACTAGGAAAGAGCTTGACTGTGGGCCTGATAGCTAAACCTTGCGGGGTTTATTTACAACTTTCTTGTGATTTCGCTTACCCATTACTTACATAGTGCAATATCATCCCCTTTCAGCCTATAAAACGGCCCGTCAATATCGAATATAGTGTAAGTACTTTATTGCGTGGCTCATAAATTAAAACGTTAAAATTAGAGATTTCTTTGTTATGCAAAATCACAGAATACAGTGAAGAGGACTTAAATTCACTGAGGTACACTTTACTCTTAGAAGTAAATATGCTTTTAGTCAAGCAAGGCTGTTGCGCATGAATGCGAAGACAATGTTCGTTTCTCAGCATCCCGAGTGACTTAATATTTAAGGTTTTTACGTCGCACTTGAGGAATTACTTTGATCAGGCTCCTGCACATACCTCGTATATCTAAGCCCACCGCTATCGCACTTCGTGCATAAAACCAAACACGCCCATTTATTTGAAACCAGACAACTTGGGTTTGTGGCTTGTTGTTATTTCCCTAAAATACTTCATACCTCATCTGTGTTCACTAATTATCAGCCAAATGTATGTAAGGCCGTAAACATAAAATCTTTTCGTTTTTTTCGCGAATGAGTGCTACCGAATATGGTAGTTAAATTAAGCTTGCTTTTACAAAATAAAGGTATATTTTTTAGTCATAAAGTGCAGGTTTCATAGCAAAAGATCACGAAGGATCACAAAGAAGGATGCACTACGTACTTAACATATTGCTTTGCTTTACAGCTGCTTCCTGCAATCCAAACCTGGCCACTACAACCGCAAATCACACTCAATAACACTGCATCCGCTGTAACTGTAAGCTTTAGCAGAGTTAAAAGCATATCATTTCGCGGTCTGTTTGGACATGTAATCGGTTAGATTACTGCTCCGATAAAACGTACATTTCACTCGTTCGAAGCTGTTTGCTTTTAACCTACTGTCTAACGGAAATACCAGAAGGATCAATCATCATCCAAAGCTGTGCAGTACACATTTGTATTTGCACAATCCTACTTTGTCTTCACGGATATGCAATTTCTAGATATGCATTTTCAGATAAATCGAGATAAAGATTAAGATGGTTCAGTTAACCAAGTCGAGATACAGATTCCAAGTAGTAATTTACCGTGGTTTACTTAGTAATTTGGTTACTCTCGATCTCGATGCTGTTCTCGAAGAAAGGTTTCTTTGTCAGTACATGTTAAGATGTGTATACTCGAACCTTGACACTAGCTAGTAGCTTCCGCTTGAATAACTTTTTTGACTATCGAAGTACGCTTATCCCTTTTTACAGAAAAGCAGTCCGGTTTTATGAGACCGACATATTCCACTCAAACTTGTACTCACGACTTAGAGAAAAAATTAAAGTTTCACTAATTTCGTAATAAAACCAGGGAAAGAAAATGGAAACAACAAGCTTCATAATTAACTGCATGTGTGTTATAACACTCAGCTACATGCATTTATTTAACTTGTGACCAAGTATCTGCCCAAAAATGGTTTTATCTATGAGACGTGAGAAGACACATTGAGACTTCGTATGCGGGACTAGGCAAAAATATCCACCTGGCATTTAAGTTACTTGAAACTGCCACCAATTCGAAACGCGCGACCTCAATCGTTCTGTTTGTGAAGGTAAATGGTAAAGGTCATCTAACCAGTATTTTAAACTGGCTTATCGCGCGTAAACATTCTGCGCCAAAGGATGTCAACCAATAGTCTGGTAATTACGAGATGTATCCGCTCATGTTGTACACAACGTTGAACTCTTTGTAATATGGAGCAGTAGAGCACTATTTCACAACGGGCACAGTAATAGATGCTTGGCATTGTTAGGGTGAAAGCTACAAGATAAATATACAGTTCTGTTAAAATGTAGGCGCAATCTACATGATCCACCAAGAGGTTTGCATTGGTGCACACTTGCGTATTCATACCTGGAGTTTAGGAAGAGTATGACACCGTCCACTGTTTGTTCCATCATCATTCGATAGTTATGGGCCATAGTACTTAGTGTAAATGGAACTGGTATGGTCTAGGCGTTTTTTAATAAGGGATAAGGTATGGCAGTAACCCATTTTCTGCAGGCGTACATTTGAAGGACTACTTAAAATGTAATGTGAGGCATTGATTTTTTCTATTACTTCCTTGCAACATTGGATAACATATTAATACTTATTTTGAAATAAATTTAGTCAACGCAAGTTACCTTTTGAAAATAGATTTTTGTCCCTTGTGTGATCACAAAGGCGGATAAAATGGAATAATCCAAAATGGTTTCGCGTATTAAGTGACTATGTATACAAAATAGTAAAGGTTTACTGCATCTGTTATATGTCTGGAGCACATTTTCACGTATAACTATTTAAAATGTGTGATAGTTATCTCATTTAAGGGTTGCAACCAACTGACATTTTAAAGGAGGCCAAGCACAAAGGATACTGAGACATAACCAAATTATTGGTAACCAGATAAAAATATGCCACCATTTTAGAAATATTCCGATATATTAAGCGTATACCATTGCAGTGTGAAATATTTTGGATATTGCTTATCAAATTGTAATTACTCGATTAATCTCCGTTTTTTAAGGAATCTCAAATTAAATCCGTGCAAGATCTTATCCCAATGATAGAAGAAGCTGACTACGTCCAGGAAAATAAAATTTACAACACCTCTACGGCTGATAGACAAATGTACGATGAAGATGATATCAATTAGGTGATTCAGGAGGAAATTCTCTTAGTGATTTATCCTGGAGGTTGTTATCTATGACGATGAGGTGGACCAAACCTTTTCTCATGAATCAATAATTAGAGACAAAATGGAAGGCAAACTATCAGAGGGACGAAAAAGCAACAATAAAAATTTATAAGGGTGTTGTTGTCCCTACACTTGTTTTATCCATACAATGGCGAAAGGATAATAGATGTGGACTATGAACGAATGAATATTTTTGTCCAGGATCACAGGCTCAAGGGGATTAGTCTAAATGTTCACCCGAGTTCCTAAATAAGGAAGCTATACAGTATAAATCATTTGAACGCTTCTTAGGTAACTTTGCTATTCAGTACATGATTAAGCAGAAACTAATTACGCCGGTTCAACAAGTGACTACACATTCAGTATAATTACAGTTGAAATGCGTATCTTATTTTAGTCATGTATTTATTTTTGGTTCTAATCCATCATGACGAAGGCACAATTATTGGAATCCAAAAACAGATGTTCATAATACATCCATCGTATAAAAGACGAATCGGGACAGATTTGACACTAACATGAAGCATCGCTTTCTAGCAAACAATGACAATCTTCCAGCAGACGACAAATTATCAAGCGTTCGGGCACTGCGCAACCTTATCAATAAAATATTCGTACCCATAAGACATTGGTACCCATGGAAAAAGTCATTGCGTAGATAAAGGCACGATTGTCATGGACTAAAGGAAAGCATATCACATTCGGATATATGTAGTGGGTCAGCGCAAGAACTCTAGATTTGACGGGTGAGCTGACATGTTCGCTTTTTCATGACATTATAACTTCGTTGTGTCTCTTGCCAGCAGCTCTGTTTTGCCTATGTTTTGACAAATGTACATAGATTATCGACGAAGGGCAAGAAGCTCTTAATTATTGAACAACCAAGTATCGTTAGCAGTATAACAAATCGGTGGGAGGAATGGATGTATTTGACCATAAGGCCGGTCAGCATACAAAAGATTTTTGAAAAAGTGGTGGACGTCATTCACTTTTTGCCCTGATGCTCAAATAGACAATACATTGCTTTCGTAGAAAAAAATCCCTTCCTCATGAGCAATTAGCGCATGAAACTCTTTCATTCAAGCGGGCTGCTTGCAGCTGTATCTAGTAGACATAAATATCCCACAAAGTCTTTCACCGTAGCAAACAATAAAAGTTGGACATAATCAGGAACTCTTCTTTTGAACACAATGCCAAAACAAAGAAAATGACGTCCTGTTGGAGGTAAGCAAAGCTACTCTCTCTAGTTTGTCATATGTCACTACACGGAACGGGGTCTGATGCAAAACACTCTTAAACAACGGAACATACTTTTTACTCCTGGGCTGTACATACTTTTATAACAAGTAACTGTCTGTCATAGCACCTCATTAACAAAAAGAATGAAAGCTATGCTTTCAAACTGGCTAACAATTGTGTATTTGCTCCAAAAATGCGGTTTATGTTTTCTTCTAAATTCACATGTCACCGCACAATTTGTTACTGGCGTCCTTAACAAAGGACAGTTAGCAAATTCCTAATCATTGCTAAAATATTCCAAATTCACAACATCAAAAGCTGACGCAGGTTTTTCACCATTTTCTATAACGCATGTAAACACTGGAAAATCTAAAATTTGTCAGATAATGGGTTAAGTACTTGCGCCTGGAGAGCGTTCCAGTGCTGTGAAACTAGGAGGGAGAAAACGGTTCGCCGACATACTAGTCGGCTATATCGCTTGACAAACAAATCTGCTGATTCTTCAGAGATGTTTTGACTGCGTTTCCAATGAGTGTGGCATGTGTGGCTTGGATTTCTTCGGATCTGATAGTAATTATGAAATCTTCCTGTAGAAGCCGATGAAGCCCGCCGTACATTTTAAATCTTCAGCCTGAGTGACTACGGATGGGAGATAAATCTCTGACGTTCATCCTTGCTCTACGTTTTGCAGTATCCAGCGCAGTGCGATCGTGCTTCTGGCAGCGTTGTCACACATAGATAACATAGTTCGCACGCGGCCTCAAGTAAGCGCGGAGCATTTTCGGAGAGAATGAGGTGTCAAAATTCACAAGCCTTCTACAAAGTAGGCTTATGTGCTGCTTTGCTTTTTTGAAGCCTAGTAGTCTGCCTCAAACAACCAAGATCATACTGCATGAGCGCCGAGATAATACTCATGAGAAGCTCGCTGTAGAAGCTGTGCCTCCAACTGGTGATTGTGAGTACTGTGATGGCATATACTGAGAACCTTTTACTTTGTGGCTTTGAAGTACAACGTGTTCTCCATGGATCAAGTTTTCGCTTTCCCCAAGTCAACCTATAATGCTGTGAGAGCCTTTAGTGTGGTGATGACATGTCATATATTTAGATAATTGGCAAATATTATTAAGTTTGACGCTAGCGCCATTGCGAGGTCATTTACAAACACTTGGAAGAGGCGGGACCCCAGTACGGAGCCCCGAGGTACGGCTCAAAGAAATTGGATTGATTTCGACAAGATGTTGCAAACCCTCAACTACAGTTGACCTTGAACGAGAAGTTACCTATCTAGCCTAGAACGAGATCGTCGATTCCATAGATCAGGAGGTTGCGCAGTAGAATGCAGTGGTCCGCACAGTGGAATAATTTTGAGAAATCCAGGTAGACGACATCTACTCCTACACTAGCATCTTTAAATTCCGTCCAGCATGAACGAGCTAGCAACAGGTTAATATTGTAGGACCAATTTTGGTGACATCCGTACTGCTCCGGAATGCGAATTTTGTTATTTTTCCGCTACCCTAGAGTGCGTCAGCCACAATGTACTTTATGATGTTGGAAATTACCGGAAGTATTGATACCGGCAGATAATTTTCGGGTTCTGCACCTCCAGCACACTTGTAGATTGGATTGAAGATGTCGTGCTTCCACATCTTTGGGAAGTGCATCTGGTTCAGACATTGCTGAAAGAATATTGTTAACGGTACAGTTAAATTCATGGTAGCAACTATTAACTCCCTCGGTTGAATGCGTCTGTATCAGAGAAGCTGTACTAACGCTGGGACATCAGTGATTACAGTATAGCCATGGTTGTAAAACATGTACATTTTAGGACCGACAGTGACATGATCTGAGTGGCCATGATGTAAGCTAAATGGTCGCTTTGGAAAGTACGGCCAAATTGTTGCCAAATAAAGTTGATCACCTTTTGTGGCGTATGTGCTAAACCTCATGGTTTGGGCGAGTCGCTAACTATGGGCTAATCATGCGACAAGTCATAAGCGAGTTGGTACAGACACCGAAGAATCCGAGTCGATGTGAGTAAACATTTTTATGTGTTTACTGTACACAACTTGCGATATTATGGCTTAAGGCTGATGACTACCAGAGCCTATGGGTATTGATTTGGAGAGTATCTACTGCGTTGCCCTGTAAATATTTTCTGGGATTGTTCATAGCACGAAAGCAACTTCTCGGATACTACACTGACGTGCTTATGCACCATTTATTAGGTGCAAACAAAAGCGTACCTTTTCAATTTTGCTTCAGAGCAAACGAAATGCATTAAATTCCACTAAAACCCAGTGAAACTGGTTGAGCTAATTTCGAGTTTTGCCGCAGGTGGTCAACAATGCTATAAACACGTGAATTATCCGTGATACTCAGCAACCCGGTGTACGTATGGCAGTAAATCCTTAACATACACGTTCCTGCAAACAGCTACTCTAGCCCAATAATTACCATTGGTTAGCCCACCATGCCTTCGGTCCCACGAACCGTTCACTTTCAAGCTGAAACCTCCAGTGTTTGGATCTGTTAAACTACTCCCGTGCTACAGTAACTAATGTTATCAAGTAAAATGGTTGGCGAAAACCTGATGTTGTGAATTTCCGTAATGGGTTCCTAATAGTCACGCATTTTAGCATGGGTGTCCATTCCTCAAAGTGTCAGCGATTTTATACGAACCACTTGCTCTGATGAGTTATAACTCCTTAGAACGACTGTCCCTTAGATAAAATTATTTGTCATTTTAATGTACTTGAGTCTACGCTAGAACTAATCTAGTGATTGCCGGACAAGTTCATTTCTACTTGAAAATTCTATGTGTTTAACTCTATGAAAGGATTAGCAATTATTCTTACTTGCACTGAGTTCCCAATGTTCGGCAGCAAAGATCCGCCCATGCAAATAACTAAGCTTCATCATCCGAAATTGTGAAAATTATGTTCCGATTTTCCTCCCCATGCAAGTACAGACAGATGTCTGCTTGACACAATATTAGCTGCCTTAGTTGTCCAGTGGCACATACCGATCTTCTTCTTTGGTCGACTTTTGCAATGTTTACAGACGACGAAGATATGGTGCGTTATTGATTCTCCCGACTACGTTGAGGTGCTTCAGCAGGATCTCGACCATCTAGCCCGTGGTCTACAAAACTTGACCTACCAGTCAACCACGCCAATTCCTCGTTGCTGAGCTTGGGGAGGGGTGGTAATAGGCGTGCCTTCACCCTGGCCGGCCCATTGCTGCATCCCATCAGTTCCGTAAAGGATCTAGGCGCACACTCACATTATGCTCTGAACTCTGTCGACAACACGAAGCAAATGTACGCAAACGGATTACGGCTGCTTTACGCACTTGGACGCAGCTTCCGAACTTGGTCTGAAGATGTCATCAGTCTATTCTCTTCTATGATAAGACCTGCGCTTGAGTATCGCTCACCCGCCTATAGTCAAATCACAATAGCTGAGGTGCACAGACTGGAATGAGTCCATAATGTAGCTTTCCGGCTTATTCCCACTTTACGGGTTATGTCATACGAGAACCGATGTATAGTCAGTTTCGAGTTGATCTCTTAACGCCGCACCGGATAGTGTAACTGGGACACTTCCCTATTTTGAGGCCTCTGCTGCACCTACGTGCAACAAGCAGCACACGCAGACACCGGTACAAACTAGTGGTATTGGCATTAAAGCGCATCGCTCACCCGCTATGCTTCGAGTGTTGAGTGATGAAATATTGGAACAAGTTGCTGAAGAAGTTACTCAAAGCAAAATCGGTGTCGGAATTTAGGAGACCCCTTGAGGCCCACTTTAAGAAGTACAGATAGAGGAAGCGTATCACGCACGGATAACATGCAGTGCCGATACATTATACGGCCACCGCGCGGAAATCGGCGGCGTGATTCCGCGCATGTGCCCGATCCACCAACGATGGAGCAACACATATTTTTTCCTGCTCTCTTTTCTCAGTACTCAGTATTCAGTATGATGGAATTTAATTTACCTACTGACATAAAAGCTTTAGTCGAGTAAGTTGCATATGCTGAGAATACCTAAGACCATGGCATCCTCATTGTCAGTAAATATGGAACGATTGCCCCAATGATTGAAGTCGATACTTTTAGTGAATCAAGTACGTATTACAACTGTCCTCAATATATAGGTAGAACGAAACTATAAAAATAGCCAAAGCTTCAAAAGTTGCTCCTATAATCTGGCACCTGTAACTTGCAGGATACGTCTACTAACATCACGGAACCCAAAAGTTTATGACTGACAGCAACTAAAGTATAACGCTAGGTGAATAAGACAAGAAACTGTGGATTATATCGTGTCTTAATCGTTCAGTTTACATATCGCTTGCTAGCCTCAAATTAAATCCATGTGATATAACCAACAAAAAATGTATGCTCATTTATCGAACTTGTAATGACGAGGCACCTTAAATATTTCTGATATCCTCAAAAACAATAGCTCATGTATATTTTCACTTCACTTCTACAACTAAGAAGTAGATGTAGATCCACATGCATCAGTAACAGAGAATGGTGGAGTGATCACATCGTTGATAGTTCTCTCCAAATGCTTTTCAAACGGGTAGTATAATAACTGAATACCGCCCATTCCTTTCTCTGGATTAGTCAGCCATCTTGTAACTCTTATCTTCAAATTGGCATCCATTTTTCTTAGCACAGGACATACAAATTGCTTGTGATGAGTTCTACCACGGTATTCAGCTTTGCATTGGCGCTGTGGATTCAGGATATAAGAATATTTTCCAAAGACTTGCCTTAACTGCAGGAAAACAAAAGATTTTACTCTGTTAACGCTCCACACCAGAATGCTAATAGTGTGATATCATATTCATATCAAACTGCCATGATCTAAGGGGGAAATTTTACGGAAGACTGCAAAAGCTAAAGGCAACACCAAGAGACCTTTGGATCGTAGACTGAGTGGGAAATCTAGTTATATTAACTCGGTTTAAAATCTGATGGAACTTTCATAACCAATCCCACAATCATATGTTCGATCTTCAACGACTAACTCACGTCTACATATATAGCCCTAATGCAACAGTAGAAATTCAGTCCAAGCTGTAAAACAAAGGCAGCAGTACACACCAAAATGTAGAGTTCACACTTGACGGTATATACCACCAAATCAGCTTAATTAGGTTATCGTGCTCAGCAGACCCGGACAACATCCTGACAATTCCAGTCAGTTAAAGAATACATTATACAGTACCCAAGTATTATGCAATTTATTAGTAGATATCAGCACGGCTATTTATAAGGTATGTAATGCGCCAATTGTTAGTTAACTCAGCTTGATTATTAAGCAAAGCAAGCGATTCTGGGAGTGCAATCGCTGTAATATTTAGAAAACAAGAGACAGTAGGTGAGCTATTGGTTTCTATGATTCTCTTCAGACCATTACAACCATATTTAAAGGCAAGTGAAGGAACTAAATTATACCCATTGGCTCAAATTACATGGTTAATTAGCGGTTGTAATGTAAAACTGGATACAAGTTTAATCGAAGTTCTATCGCTCGGTTCAACATTTGTGCTCCTAGACATAGAGACAACCAACTTCATTAGAGTTTCAATTCGGAAACCTATATGACCAAACGAATGGGTTAACCCTATGTCTTATATGGATCTCCAACACTTTGTGCTTCTTGATACATGGTTGTTACCAATATCGTAAACATCGTGTTCATAATCGTGATCGATTAACAAGAAAACACTGAATGAGCTTAAACGCAATGAGGAGGTCATTCTGTGTAAACCAGACAAGATTACCTGGATTGTGTTACTAGACAGAAAAGACTATATTGCTAAACTCACAACCATTCTGAGCCATGAGGCAAAGTTTTCCTGCGATAGGAGGGAAGTTGACCAAACGGCACAGATTAAAAGACAGATCACTAAAAGCCTCCAACAGCTCAAGGCCAAGGGGTACATAACCGATGCCTTGTATGACAGTCTTTGACCTTGCGGCACAAATGTTCCAAGACTCTACGGCCTGCCGAAAATCCATAAGGCCGGCTTCCCGCTTTGTCCTATTCTGTCAATGCTTAATTCACCCTACCACGAAGTTGCCCAGTGACTTGTAGAAATTCTTGAACCGGTGAGACAACAGCTATTGACTTACTGCCTACAAGTTAGTTTCCAGTTTAGTATCAGGGAGGTCAAAATCAATGAGAAAGTGATGAACTCCTTTGATGTTGTCTCGCTTTTCACTAACGTCCCGCTGATCGGAAGCGTCAATTACATTTGCAAGCACATAACGTAGTCGGAAATTAAAATTTGTATACATGTGCTTGATCTGAAAAACTTATTGCTGTGATGCACATAAAAAGTGCAATTCTTATTCGATGGCAAATATTAACGGCAAAAGGTGGGTGTAGCCATGGGATGCTCATCGGTCCGTTGTTCGCAGATATATTCATGGCCAAATTGGAGCGAACGAAATTGTAAGCGGAGATAAAATCTTTTGGCTACTACCACCGTTATTTGGATGATATATTTGTATTGGTGATAAATGCATGAATCCGGATGAGGTTCTCGAGCGGTTTAACCGTGCCTACACAACACTGCAATTTATCTACGAGGAAGAAACTTGCAATGGGCTTCTGTATCTACATGTCTTGGTAAATAGGCCAGACGGCTCCATCCAGCGGAAAGTTGACAGAAATGATACTTGGATTGGTCAGTAAACGGATTTTAACTGTTTCGTCCCCCTGTGATATAGGCAAAAATTGATCCACTGCCTTACCACAGGAGCACGCAGAATTTGCTCACAGGACACCTTGGATGGGGAACTAGCCTTTATAAAGAATGCGCTACGCAAGAATACCCTGATAGATTTACTGCAAAGAATTTTGAAGGATACTCAAGCCGGTACCAGTTTTAACCGCGGCGAAGGAGTTATTTCTAAGATTACCTATTAAAGGAGATGCCGCTGCCGAGTGCCTAAACAAAAGTCTTTCAGCGGCAGTCAAATCGACATTCCAAGCAGCCAAGCTAAATATAGATTTTCTACCGAATTACTTGTTTGTCCACGCAATAAGGATATGCTGTCATTGCTGACTTCATCTATGGTTATTTGTCAGTTCAAGTGCGCTTGTGACGCTACTTATATAGGTCGAACGGCACGGCACATATCCAAACGCGTAAACGAGCACTGCTCACGCTAGTTGAGTCAAACGGAAACTGGGTCCATAAGGTAGACACTGGGCACTAAGTTGATCGAAAGCGTGCCCTCAGGAAAATTTACAGGATCCCCCAGCATCAATCCAGTTTGCGCCTTTGTACGCTCGCGACAGACTAATCAATTGGATCCGGTTGTTTCAAACTTCCTTATGCTTGCAAAAGAAGTTGATCCATGCGCTACAACTTCCCTGGCCAGTTAGAACGAACGATGCTGAGGTCAGCTTCCACAGATCAAACTCGCTACCATGTAATCGACCTGTCAGGTCAAACGTCAAGTTTTAGCCTCCCACACTGAACCGCAAATAAACTGTGTAATTTGAGCCAATGGGTCGATTTTATTTCTTTCTTTTACCCTTAATTATGATTGCAATGGTTTGAAGAGAATCATCGAAAACAATTTTTCAGCCATGGCTCCGTGTTTTCTAACTCAAAACGGGAATTATCATGTTGCTGTAATATTTCCTGATATCATAAAACATTTTGCCACAGGAGTTTATATCATATGGTATCCCAGATGAGCATCTAAATGTGTTCTCTTTCGACCTCCATGGAACAAACCATGTAGTCAGTATTGTACGTCTGAAGCCACTTCAGTATCTAATGGAGTGATTCGCGTTAGCCTGCTGAACTAGTTTTTGCTACTCTGAATCCAATTCAACGATATACTGATAAGCTGAAATTAGTGAAACAATTCCTCTTCTCTGATGATGTTAAAATGGTTCCGAGCCTGGACAATGTAATCTTAAGTTAAACTGAAATTAGTCTGACTTGTGCGCATTAGAGCACTGGAATAAATGCAGAAAGTTGTACTTCGCCAACTAAAAGAACCACAGCTATGACCCTTTTCCGAACATCCCAAACTTAAATAACACTCCTATTCCTGCGTGTGGCGCAGTCCGAGATATTGGTTTGATATTCTAGAATAGATTATATTCTTCTAGGCATTTCCATAAAACGATCGCCTACATGAGTAGAAGTTTTATCTTGAAGGATTCCAGGCTTCAAACCTTTAAGTATTAGACCGAAATTGAGTATTATACGCTAGTGCATAAAAATCAAGGAAATTTGACATCATAACACTGGAAAACGTCCAACGATCATTCACAATGAGATCTTTGAATAAGCATAACATTAAAGCTTACAGTGAGTGCTGCGAGTCTTTAAAGCTGTACCCGATCTAACTGCGCATACGTAAACTTAATCTATACGAACTTTACCGCTTACTATACGGCTTTTTGTACAGCCCTTCCACAAATAGATTTCCAGACTCCTAAGCATTATGAAATATAAAACAGGAAACACATACTGAGTTTACAAAGTCTCGTACCAAGCTACGCTTCAAATTTTTGTCAGTAAAATATGCGTGATGGAATAAACATGTGGCAAAAACAGAAGCCATACTATGTATTGGCGATTCAAACGGACGGTAAATGTTAACCTGACCTTTTGAAATATCCTGCCAATATTTTTCGAAAGCTGACTTTAGATGATTTGTATGCACAAGGCATTTAATACACTTGAAATTAGATGTACATGTTAATTTGCACAATATGATAATTGACCTATTCATGGATGAACACCCTGGTATATATTTTCAAAAGAACTTGTTCCTAACACTCCTACTCTCTTATCTAATCAATATTCTTTTCTTCTCTGATGCATTGGTTCGGGGTTGCACTATGTCTTTCAAGCTGAACCTCATTCTGGCCCCACCATGCGTTTACTTTCGTTAACCACCTTGTGTAATCCCATTGGATCTACCTTTCAAATGTAACTATCGGACAAACCACATAATTTCAACTCACTAAGATCCTCATTATCGCCGCTCTTCTGGTGTCCAGAACTATTCGAACGTTATGAAACGTTGCTTGTGAATTGTCTTTCCCATTAATGACTTCATAATCAGCCAGTTTCTTTTGACTTATGGGAATATTAGCAAACAATTTGTTGCAAGCACTCCCTGCACTGTCGAGAAACACGCCATTAGTTTACTCCTTTCGTTGTTATTTATATTTTTTATATTAGTTAAATTTTTTGCTTTGTTAGTCACAACTGGGCTGGTCACGTTATGTGATATTTTGAATCTTCTGGCTGGATGTTCTCTCACGCAAGGTTGATATCCAAAGACCCACTGGTGGACATTAAAAATGTGTGACAGACCTTTAAATTAGTGAAAAACAACAGTACAAACTAATTGTTGCTTACAATATTCACAATGATATAACTACCGTCCCTAAGAATTTTGAGCAGTTGCAGATTTGCCTTTCGATTGAACATTGCTGGTATATACCGAGAAATCAGGAGACTTCAGCTATAATGCACACAAAAGTGGTTGGCGAATTGACTAACTGACATAGGCAGCCTGCTTATGGATTAATAAAAGAGAAAAACGCCTGTAGGAACAGGAAAATCGAATATGGCTGACATGCTCTACTCTAAGGGAGCACATGACCAGGTTGTGTGTGGATGTGCTGGTGAAACTTCTCGAGGGACCATCCCACATGGAAGCAGGTCTTAGAGAGAAAGTCCCATGGATGACCGTATAACTTCACTTACTTTTTCCTACTATACATCCCTCTTTGCCTTAAAACTGTTGCGGTTGTTGTTCCTAGATTGTTAAGTTGAATATTAATATTGTTTTATTGATGTTAACTTCCTCTTATGGCATTGCTGTTGACTTTATGGAATTTGATCTTTCCTTCTATCTCTGCACCAAAAAGCGGTTTGTTGTCCATACCTTTTCATAATTATCCTATATTCAGCGTTTTGTACAAGTCTGTAATTCACTGTTTGGCCTAGATCAATGTGTCTCGCACTAGAAAGAATAAAATTTATTTTATTTTAAATTCTGAGTGCTGGCCAAATAGCAAACACCAATCGATAAAAGCGAATACGGTGATAAAATGGAAAGTATTTTGGTGGACTGACCATAGTTTTCATACAAAGACATACATAAAAAAGCAGACCTTGATAGCGTATGATAATGCTGGTTGTGTAGGTTGTCAAGTTTTCTGGTCATTCGGGGTCACAGGTTATATTTCATAAAGAAGTTTGGTTGGAGCGACGTTAAGGCCTTCTCCAAACACTTATAAATCTGGGCTTGAAACCGCGTAATTAGGGAAGGTTTTCCGTACTAGCACACATGAAGAGAGCAGACTTTTCGCAGACCTCGCCGACTGCATTGCGCGGCTAAATTGAAGTGGTTGTCCCTCAGGTCCGTGCAATTGCTAACTTCCAGTAGTTAGCGGCAGACGTGCTTTAAGTTCCTCAGAATCTGTTAGGCCATTGTTAAATCGCCTCACAAACACCAACACTGACCGCTGTATATTCTTAGTGTTATCAGTATAAGTTGATATGAAAGGTGGGATACGTTTTTGACGTGCTTGATGGCCCTTGCTTGATTTTCGAGCGCTGTGAGATGTTCCTTGTGCCAGGGCTGCCAGGCCTGCATTGCGTATTCCACAGGAAGCCGCACGTGTGTGTTAGGTATCCGCTGGCATAGAGAGAGACCAAGCCGTCGGAATACTCTCTGCGGGATATCAAGGTGTTTTTCCCTAACTTTGACACTTCCTCACATGATGCAAAGCATACAAAATCAGCCAGCATTAATACCTCAATGTCGCGATCATGGATAATTGCTTGTACATGACGTTCGTATGATGACGAATATGGGCCTGCTTGCATTTATGTGAAGTACATCGGAGCGGAGGATGAAATGACTTCTGCTACTGTAGACCTCTCGTTGAAGTGCATCGGGATCGCCTTGGTAGGTGATCTTCGTTACAAACTAACGTTATCATAGAAAAGCAGGAAATCGGAGACTATCCGAGCAACACACGCGGCCCCAGAACTAATCTTCGTGGAACTCAAACTTCTACATTAAACTTATCGACAGCGTACTTCGAACTTTAACCTGCCGTTGCCAAGGCCGCATGAAATTCTTGATCCACACAAGGACAGAATCTCCGACTCCGTGAGTTTCTAGCCAGCGAAGCATAATTTGTTAGTTTCGAAGATATCGAGACAAACAACGTCAGTCCCCGTTTCTTTGTCGGCCGATTCTGTCTAACTGTCAAGTGCAGTCAGTAGAATGGTTGTGCATGATTGGTGCTGACGGAAACCGTGCTGCTCCAGTGATCTAATTTTATATCATTCCAGGTGATTGACCAAATTCTACGCGATGGTGCTTTCATCACCTTTGAGAGTACAGGGAGAAGGATCACTTTGCGATACTTTGCAGGGTATGAGCCATTGTCACTTAAGTATCGGCGTGAATAGGCCATGATTTTACAGAGTGGGTTCCAATTCTTTATCCAAGTACGTTTGGAAGAAAAGCGCTAATAGCTGGCTAGCTTTGTTGTTGCTGCGTTCGGCGCCATCAGGTGAATATCATGGATTGGGGGAGAACGACAAGTGCGCATGAAAACAGTATTTTAAAACATGTGCGGAGGTAAACATGAGCTGAGTGGTGGTATTCTGCAGTCGATAGCTTTGAGAGATGAACATCCCTTTGATGCAGAGTAACCGACTAGCAATTTGACAAAATTGTGTAAAAAGTTATTGTTTCGCTAATAAGGGGAAATAAGTGTTCAGATGAATATACGTCAGCAATCTTGTGAGAAGCTGCAGCTAACATTGGGCTTAGATTCTACTGCTAAAACCCGAGAAGAAATGCGGCACTGTAAACGTGTGTGTATGACCGCATGTTCGAAACAAATGCACATTAAGGAATGCTCACTGAAGATGGAGTGCATTGGTTTATCTTCCTGAAGTTTGGGCTGGTTTAATTTGCTAAAATCGCCGATCACCCTCTGCAAGAGCATTTTGTGTGCGAAAGTGCCTAACATGCTCAATACGCGTCATTAAATGACGGCGGTTTGTTGATAGTAGCACAGGTTAAATTACAAGGACGATTTGCGAATTTTTGGTTATATCCTGCCAACGTTTCCTATCAGCCAACATTACAGACGAAAAATTTCCCCATCTGTTTAGAGGCTCTTCAAGCAACGACATTATTTTCCTGCATCGCTAAGAAACGGCAAGTGGAATTCACTGCAATTTGTATGGGTCTTACAATGTTGGGAAAATGGTACCCATTCAGCGGCATTTACAGCCTGACAGTTTCCTTAGGTGCACCCTTCACTAGCAGCAATCCTAAGCCGATGTATGAACATGTAATGCATCTGCAACTTTTCAAAGCACATTTTATAATAGACTGCTGCATACTTTTTGGCTGTGCAGCGATCGTTGATGTATCAAAATTATTTGTTTCAGTCAACCCGTCTGCTTTGAGCGTCTGTGAACCAACAAAAAGCCCCGCGGTGTTTGCGATATTAAACTACCAATCTGGGAGCCAAGTAGCCCTGATGAATTGAATAGTAGAGAAAGTTGTTCTGCAGATACAGTCTACCATATCGTGACCACAATTGTGTTGCATACGGCGTTAAAGGCTGTTTCATGAGCCGCATAAGCCCATTATTAAGTCGATCAATTGGGGCCAAATTTGCTAGAAATTTATGGTTTACACGACATTCAACCATGACCATTACATTGCTAATGCATATATATACCTCGTTATTTTATGTAGTTGGTAACACATAAATGCAAAAGATTATTATTTGCAGCCTATTCAAATAACAGCAGTAACATCGTGCTATCAGCGCTCGCAAGAACAGTGAATTAACGAACAGCTTTGCATCATTGGAACCTTGGTATATTAAACTAGAACTGTAATCCATTTAGAAAAAGGATATTTTACGGTTAAGAGAGTGTGGTACGAATAAACGATGGCATCATATTGCATAATTCGTTGAAAAGAGCACCGTAAGTTGACATTTGGATCTTTACTTGTATGCGCTAAATTATCGCTGCCATAGTATGTTCTCTGAAGATGAAATGTCCAATTCTAGACACTGACTGCTATTAAATATTTCAACTAGATGGATATATCCTTGATCAACTGGCTGTGTTTAACTGTAAAATAACTTATTTTGTATAGTTTACCAGTCTTCAACTAAACGTATCAAGATGCTGGCTGCATATGATAGATCCATTACTTTTCCTGCACTGAAAATTCCAAGAAGAAATCCTGGGAGGAAAAGCAGGTGTTACAATTGGCAGCCGTATTAACACATATGAAACAAAAAAGCACATATCTATCAAGCGAAATACAGCGTGTAGCAATAATAGTAGGGTGATTGTCGATTGCTTCTTACTAACAGACAAAAGCACTCCTGGAATGCATTGTTACAAATTGCGTTGCATGTCATGAGGAATGTTGAAAATTGCACCAACATCTGAAGGCCGTGTTCCTTATCCTAGTGCTTGAAACCTATATTTTATGAGTTACTGGTTTATAATACCGTGGTTACTCACTCAAATAGCATGAAAGTTATTACTAATTACTAACAAACCAGCATTCCGGCAAACAAGTCAAAGGATTTGCATGCTAGTCTCTGTGCTGATTGTGAATTAAATTCCATCGACCCGCATAATACCCCTGTAACGAACACAACACCTTGACTCCACTTTATGTAAACCAATGTAATGTTGGGTCCAATCAGTAAACTACAGCATGCAACCAGCTTCCCATCAATAACTGTGGCCTCCTTTTAACGTTGCGTTTGAGACGTTGCCTAAATTCATGTTTCAAACATGTAGGTCAGAACGTAGAATAACCTATTCCCAAAGTTCAGTAGCGTCGTAGGTATACGTGCGTTATCCTGAAGCATTCGATCATTTGTAACAGTTGAAAGTGAATGAATTGCTACGTTATATGCACACCACTCCATGCGCATCAAATGAGCGTGTGAAATATTCGCACACATACAAGTTGGTTCATGCGATGTCCAAAAGCTGAAACAGTCTGGTTTGAAGGCACCCCATGTGGTTCCGAACACCAACTTGTATCAGCTGAATGCGCAGAACCGCAGTGCTATACTTCAGAATGTCTCAGACCCGGTGCTTGTATGTTTGCGCTAAACATACTTTGGTTTTTACTTGACCTTGCCGACACATGGGAAGCATTGGACATTTTTGGTGCACTGTTCAACCTGTTCGTTGGTGGAAAGTAATAGCTCCCCATATATCATATTGTTGAATTCTTTTGTATGTACATATCAAAAGGTTGCCACCGAAGGCACTTTGACTATCATCTTTCCGTCCATAGTCGTAAATATAATCAGTATCCATGGCATTTCATATGTGAAACAGATGGCAAACGCTATGTATCGCCACGCAAGTCAGCTGACATGTAAAATACTCTGTGACCAAATTGTCGACGGCGAACGCTAGTGTTTCTTACTAACGGTTTCCAATCCAATGTTCATGCTTATTGTTGTTGATTTATTTTCCTAAGACCAAAGACTTCCGGGAAGCTGCACCAAACGGATTTTATCACAACTACTTGGAATATACGTTGTGTGATTGGATTGCGACGCGCAATCTCAATGTAATGGACTGTGATTCATATCGAAATGAAACTTATTCACTGCGATCGCTGGGACCGTACTCAAAGCAGACAGAAATTGGGTGTTGCCCACCCATGAAGTCCAAACTTGACCTTCCAATTAGTAATTTACCGTTGTACCAAGCGTTGCCCACCGTGACCCGGTAGCCAAAGGGATAGAGTTTTCGGCTACTATTCCAATGGTCGTGCGATCGAGGCCTGCTGTCTCCACCTGATGAGATGAAATTACATCGAAACGCGTCGGGGTTGTGCAGTGTTTTCGGGTGGGCAACACCCAATTTCTACTTGGAATATAGCTTTTCCACCTCATAAAACGTCGTAGGTCAAATATTTGATCGGCAAGCTTTCAGTAGTTATTTTCGTAATAAGAAATAGTTATGTCAACTAATTCTACAGGGTGCAAGTATTCCCAAAACGTAAAGTAGAAATGCGTTGTGTCAGTGAAATAGGTTTTAAATATTCGCAATATTAATCCATTGCTTGTTGATCCATTTCTTTCGTGTTTAGTGTCCGTTTATAAAACAATGAAGTGCTCTGTCCTGATCAAATCTATCAAAAAGGAAAATGCTTGTTGTTTCAGTGATGCCACCGATTGTGTTGGTCCATAAACCGTATGATTCGCACTTGCCTCTCTGTTTCATCCGTTGTTGCTCCAATAGACAGAGTCCATTTGCAAGAAGTCGATTTGTCGGCGTTGTCCTTGAACCAATTGCATTTCTCCCTGCTTCCAGGATGGTAACAATTGTCGAGTCGCCTTTGCGTCAATCGTGCATCAGCTACTCAAGCCACGATATTGTTTCATTGCTTAAGGCACTGATCTACCCACGGTGAGGTTTGAGTAACTGCGTTCACGTTGCCTGGCTGTCGGTTTCTCCGCGAAATCTGCACTTGGCTGCATAGTGAGTAGGAGGGAAACAGCCACGTTATAGCTTTAGTTGACTTAAATGAAACGTTTTAAACCTTACAACACAACCAAACGAGATACATTCTTCGATACTGTTATTTTTCAAAGTAATCACCCTCAAGCGCAACGCATTTGCACCAAAGGTGTTAAAGCGCTTTAGCCAATTGGAAAAGATCTCTTCAGATTGGGACTCTAAAAACGCTCCTGCGGCTTCATTGACGGCACTGTCGTTGAGAAAACGTTTGCCAGCTAAACACTTTTTAAGTTTGGAAATAAGTAGAAGTTAGAAAGAGCCAGATCTGCTGAATACGGTGAGTGGAGATGAAGTTAGAAGCCGCAATCTTGGATTGTTTTCTAAACAATGGAATAGGTGTGGACTGGAGAATTGTCGTTGCGGCAAATAAATACCCTTGTCATCATTTCTGGCATCTTTCATCAAATCCGTGCACTGAAACATTTCAAAAGCTCACAGTAATACTTTCCGTTGACAGTATGGCTTCTTTCAAGGAACTCAATCATCACCACACCTCAGGAATCCAAAAAATCGGATGCCATCATCCTACCAGCTAACGGTGTGACCTTGGCCTTCATTGACGTATGGGGTGATGCCCACTTCGAATGTGTCGCTTGTTTTTTATTGTTGGTTGAAATTGGTGAACCCAACACATCCATAGTGACGAATCGTGAAAGAAAATCGTCGGGATCTGCCTCAAAGAGTACCAAAATTTTTTGACATTACATTTTGTATACGCTTCTGCTCAACAGTCAGAAGAAGTGGCACCTATCGAGCATAAACACTTGCATAGCCTGGCTATTTCGTCAGAAAATCATCTGCTTGCTTTTGGGTGATAACCAACCTCTAAGCTACTTGATGACTTGTTAAGCTGTGATCTTGCGTGATCATATCCATTACTAGACCAAGCTTATCTTTGGTCAAGGCGGTTAATCGTCGCCCTGACCTGGGCTCACATTCAATACTCAACAGCCCGCGTTCAATCTCTGGTACACAATGTTTAACTGTGGTATATTACAGAGCATTGTCACGCATTTTCTGAGCCTATCCTGCTGGATTTTAGATAGTGAAATTACTTTGATATGGAAATATTGAGTCACAGCAAGATATACACACACACATTTCATTGATCAAACAGAGCGTGGCATATAATAAAAATGACACAAGCCTTGCGCATAAACGTGAGGATTCTCTAGGAAGTAATAGCGTTCAAGAAGAACAAATAACCTAGTTTTTCTTTCGAAAATGTCGGTGTAAATTAGAGCGTTAATAGGGATTTGCCCATCTTAATAAACCAATATTGTCAATTTCGATTGTCAAGTTCAGAAAGCGCTCTGTCTACTTCAAATGTGCTTGGAGAAATATGCATTTTCAAGGCAAATGTGTAGATGCCTATGCAGTAAAAGATCGATGTCGCCGCTTCTTCAAAGTTTAGTTGTTGCGTTGACGCCAGCTTCCCGTTTGATTTTCATGGCGTCTTATTTGTTCAATTATACAGGAAGGAAAGGAATCAGAAGACGACATTTAACTAGCCTACGTGTTGTAAACTAGTAGCCCTGTTTCGATGTGTCACATTCTTCTTGTTTCGGATGTTATAACCTGGCGACCCTGCCAGGATCCATAGAGCAAGTGAGCAAAGCACGGAAACAGACTTTTGTATCACGCGAAAACATGAAGACCTTAAATCAGAGAAAGTGGGTGACTTAGCCAATTCTATATGGAATTGGATCCTTGAATCTCACAACACACAACGCGTCCCGTCAATGTTTGCCGCGGAGAAATTTTGTTTGGGAATGTCATTTTTCAGGTGAGCCAAACACGCAAAGCTTAGGTTCAACGCTTTCCTGATGTAATTCATGGCTGTGCGCTTTTGCGACGTTTTTCTGGAGCGGCCTTTGATATTGTGACGGATAACGACCTGTTAGAAAAGGGGTCAGCACGACCACATTTGACGAACTCGCAGATCTGTTGGACTTAGCAATTCTTCACAACTAATTGCGACAAATATACCATGCACATTTCCAGCAGCCAGGGAAAAGTGTAGGATCCTTTACACGGCATCTAGGACGACTGAGGACACGCATTTGCTGATGAAACAACGGAGATCCAAGAAAAATATCTATTACACAGTTAGTGGCTGGGGTGCGCAAGCAATCGGTTCAGCCGAGCTGCTGGTACACCTTCCTGACTGGTGGGACACAGCTGTAAACGTGGCGGAACGGTTAGAACTGATTGATGCGGTCGTCGATATTGCTTCATCGTGTTGTTGTGCTGTGAGAGGACATTATAAACCTAAGCCTAGACCATCGGAACGCACGTCGGGCACATTTATACATAGCGCGTACTCTTGCCCCCCGCGACCAGACCAACGGAATTTCTGAAGGCGCCGACTACCACCGACAAACCGAAGCTTCGAAATATCTCGCAACAACCAAAATTATCCAGGTACATGTAATCGACTGAAGCCAGTTTTCCTAACCGTGGTTACTTGTTCTCTAATTAATAGTTCGGCATTGATGCTAGAATTTCAGATTTTGGGGGGTCCCATTCATAGGTTTGATCTACACAGGTGCTTGCACAATTTAGTTAGATCCAACTCGATTAGACTGGTGTTAAACGGCGTATGGACACTTTGTCGTGACCGTTTAATCCCTGCTAACGTACGTCGTCTTACCGTCCCGGAATCCCTTCTGCGGCTGTTATTGGGATGAATCAACTTAGCTGATTAAAATGCAACTTAGTCCTGGACAAACTCTGACTGGTCACTGACGGTTATACCATAATACTTAGGCTTTGCCGAAGTGGTTGTACAGAAGCTTTTCCATTGTGTGCAAGCAATTCCGATAGCGCGCTGTGCTTAGACAACTTTGTTCATTCCCTCCATTTGTCGTTTGAAAAGCAGACGTAGAAAAGGCTGAAGGGTATATTGTGAGCTTACTCGGAAGCATTCGCGTGACGAGCTGGAGATTCGAGTCGAACCAGCTTCGTTAAGCACTCAATAGATACCGGGTGTGAGAGACGGATTAAGGCTCCACCAAGACGAATTCCAATACATTGGCGGAGTGAGCTAAAAAAGCTTACAGATGAAACGTTGAAAAAATATAGTGCGTCACTCTACTTCTCCATAGGCATCCCAGTTGTTCTGGTCAACAAGAGAGACGGTGGTTTCCGGTTTGCGTGGAATACAGACAGGTAAAGGGTCACAAGGAAAGACGCGTTCTTCCTCCCTATAATCCATTACTCGTTTGATGCATTTGAAGCATCAGCCTATTTTAGAGCACTGGTTCTGGCTTCGGTGTACTAGCAGGTCGAAGTCTGGGAGACGAAAACAACGGATTTATTACCGTCTGGTCTTATGCATTACAGACCATGCCGTTTGAGCTATCAAGAACACCCAAACGTACTAACGCCTAATGCAAAAGGTGTTAAACGGACTGATCCCCATAAGTTAATTACTTACTTGTATGATGTTATTGTTCATAGGGAAACAGGGTGTAAACGTTTAATCAAAACTGTCGGAATTGCTGACACGCTTAATTGATTTGGGCCTCAGATTACAACACGCGAAGTGCTACTTACCACAAGAAGAGTTGTCTCACGTTGGTGACATCATTTCGAGGACTGCCCATCGGACAGACACTCGTAGGCAGAACAGGGAAATGCATGACCAGTTCCAGTCAATACCGACCAGTAACACAGTTTTCTTGGTCTTACGTCCTACTATAGACGATTTATTAAGGGGTTACCTGATATTGCGACACCGTTAAATACACTGTTTCAAAAGCATCAGCCTTTCGAATACTCCCCGGAATGTCAAGCGTTCGATCTGTTACTAGAATCGACCTGTACTTCACCTTTGTTCGTACTTCCGGATCTGTCGCCATCAGCGGGAGAGTTCATTATAGACACGGACGAAAGTGACTATGCCATCGGGGTTATATTATCAAAGAATGGATCTGATGGAATAGAAATGGTAGCATGTCTTATCATTTGGAGCCACACTTCGAGAGAAAATATTTATTGCACAACTAGAAAGGAAATGCTGGTCTTGATTTATGTAAGACAAAACCTACATTAGCTTCTGGGGAGACAGTTTGTGATACGGGCGGATTATCAATCACTTCAGTGGCTACAGAGTTTCAAGGATTCTGAGGGACATATCCCTTGGTAGCATGGACAGGTACATGAATATGATTTTGAATGTCACAACCGAGCAAGAAAGCAACACGCTTATGCGGACGAGCTCCAAATTATTCCATCCCGGGCTCATGGAGGTTGTCCTTTTTGAACTACAAAACACGGGAGAGCTAACTAACCCCCATAGGGTTGAGTATAGTCGTTGACTAGAGTCGTAAGCACAGATCCTGATATATCTTATTCGTTTACGATAGGCGGCGTCTGGAAGGCGATAAACCTACCTTTAATGAGATGCCTGGAAGTAGTTATGACGCTCCATGATTTGGGCCATGTTGGGTAAACTCGTCATCGAAGGAGATGTGTTAGTGTCCCATTTCGTCCCAACATACGTTAGGAGAATTGTATTCTTTCAAACCATAGTTCCTGAAGTGCTATCGGAGCTGTTTAAACAACTAGGACACACTGTGATCAATAAACACGAGACAGCCGGTAGCTGCCATTTCTGATAGCCACCGCAGAGATTTGTAGTTAAATTTTACCAAACATGTGGGACATGCACTACTTTCAAAGTTCACGCATTGCTTAGAACGCAACACTGGAGCCCAAGACGGCGGGATACCAGAACGAGATAGTGAGAGTAGACCTCATACGTCCTCTACCGCGGACACCGCGAGAGTATCGCTACGTACTAGTCATGGTCGACTAATTTACCAAATCGTGTGAACCTGTTTCTATTAAACAAGCTGGCACGTTCACTATGGCTACAGCGAGAGTGAGTCATTGAGTTTGCCAGTGTCGCGCTCCAGGACAACTACATTCGCATAGAGGATCTTGTTTTGGAAGCTCATTGGTTCAACAAATTTGTCGCATGCTTGGTATAGATAAGACCGGAACAACGGCGTATCATTTTCATGGCAACGGACAGGTTGAGTGTACCAGTCGGTCGCTAAAGCCGCTGCTTAGAACTTTCGTAGACCAGAATGTGCTTTAGTGGGTCATTTTGTTACCTAAATGTTTGCTGGCTTTTCGAATTACGGTTCACAGCTCCACTAGACAAACGCTAACCATTTTGTGGACGTGGAGAGTTCGGTTGCCTACCGACGCCCAACTGCCTGTGCCGCAGAATTTGTAAACTGCCGTAAATGATTTTGCTAGTATGTTCGTCAGTTCTATCCGAAAAACACACCGAGCTGCGCTAGTTCATTTGGCGAATACCCATCGACGACAGAAGGATTACATATAATAATGCTTTTGATACTCCATTGAAGACAGGCGAGCTAGTAGATTTGTGCCAGTTACCAACTGCGTAGACATCAGGTAAGCTGCATCAGGAATGGACAGGCCTTTACGTTGTGCTGCGCATGATATCTGACTTTAGTAGTGTGATTATAGATCCAAACAACCCATCACGCAATTTATGGTCGTACACATTAACCGGCTTAAGCCATTCCGAAGCGAGACTGAGGAATCAGTCTGGGAGCCATACAATGAACCGCCGAAGGAGCTAGGGTTCAAACTGGAAGTGTCGACCGAAGAAGGCTGGGGTGTGGCAACGGGGACGTCGCCTAATTAGAGGGGTGCGATGGAATGAAAGATTGATATTGTTGTTCGCGGGTATTCAAATTTGAGTCCTTGCGTTGACGCCACCTTTCCGTTTGCTTTTCAGAGCGTCTTACTTGTTCATTTACTCAGGAAGGAAAAGAACCAGAAGAGGACATGTAACTAGCCTACGTATTGTAAAATAGAAGCTCTGTTTCGGTCTGTCGCATTCGTTTTTCCTCCAATATTATACCCGCTAGGAATTATTTACCTTTCGCTGAGCACAGGATTGTCGAAGTGTTGTTACACAAAAATATACATAAATGATTCGACGTTTTATCAAAGGGCTAGCTAGATTTGGGGTTTGTCCAATTCATAAAACTTGAAAGTATTGTCACAATGCCAACGGTGATTATTCTGTTCCTAAAAATATAGCAGTTATGTTGCAAAAGTTTAGCATTTAGTTTAGGGACAAGAGCAGTAGGTAAATGTAACAATCGCCATCATTTACGCATGATTTCATCTTTACATATGCAAATTTTTATGCAAACATCCAAAACGAATACGCGAAATAAACGATTTCATGTTATTCACTTTTTATTATTCGTACTCTGTTGTCATTTTTACGTGCTATGCTACCTAACAGCCTACGACTTTTGCATCCCAAGGGCTGCTATTAGTCGTTTATAAGCTTAGTACGTATTGAAAATTTCCCAGTATATGGAAAATATTGAGAATACCTGTAGTTCAGGATGTGGAGGAGAACATCGTCCTGTTCTTCGAGCCGGGCATTTCTGTTGCAGACGTTTCGTTACCCTGAGATAGTTATGTCCTTCTTTAGGATAAACGAAAAGTTCCCAAATCAGTCAACATGATTAATTTGCAAAAGCTGTGCATTAGTGGTGAGCAACGTGTGCATAATGAATCAAAAGACCTCGGATGTTGGCTCCGGGTGTTGCTGTCATGACTGTCTCTGACACTGATATGTTGGCTGTACTTGTATTGAGAAAATTACCTGAGGATTACTCGTTTGGTGTTGAAATGAAGGAAACAATGTTTTAAAATGCTAGAACACTGTTAGCTGGACGCTAGTGCCCTACATAGCCTTGAATACAAAGGTGGAACTCACTAGCTTCCAAAAGTTTGGGTGTGAATACCTAACTTACTGACTAATTGGGTTTTGTGTATTTAGGTCGAGGAGCAAACCTGCTTGAAACTAAGTTACTAAATTAATGTGGTGTCTGACAAACCCTAATTGAAAGTAGAAGTGCCAAAGCAAGCATCTTTTTGGCCGCCAAATACATCATCGTCCATTTCCATTTAGGAAAACTGGAAAATACTACACATTTGTCGTATTGATTTCCCATTGCGATGAGACTGGAACTTAATTGGTGCGATGGTTTGTGTGCCTCAGTAATCCATTGAGCTATGCTGGGCGATGCATTTTAGCAACTTTAAAGCCACTCATATCGGATTTGTCAATGTTTAGAGGCCAGGAAAACGCAGGCTCCTAGCCTTCCAGGTTGGGGGTTGGGGTAAGGGTGGATCCTTACTCCATAAAACGGGTTCTCTGTGGTCCAATGGCAAAACCCCGCTGCCTTGCATTAAGGTTTTTGAACCAAAGTCTTTGGATGAGAACCGGAATCGTTCTCCTGTCAAGGCTTGGGCAACCTGACATTAATCGGCCCACGAAATACACCATGACCATTCTTTCTAACAATCTCTTGATGCTCTGGCTGTCGCAGAGAATAATCAACGTCGCGCTATCTGATGCAGGGTGGATAGGGGTTTGGGTGCTACTGCGCATGCCCTCCTGTCTTTTTACCCCCTTTCTTGCGCTTTTTCACCCTTATCGTCCTGCTCCAACTTTACTTTTATCCCCCATTTTCATTCCTTCGATTATCGGCCCGCCCCCACCTTGCTTCAATAGTCGTTTGTCTTCTAGTTTCAAAACACCCAGTCACAGGGCATCGCTCCAATCCAGTCGACAAGTCCATGTTCAACCAAGCGGACAACGTCAGTTCATCTGTTTCCTTTCGAAGTCCTCGAGTCTCGCTAACACTTGCATGCTTCAACGTGCACACTTTGCTACAGTTTGGCTAACAGGCAACACTTGTTCGCACCCTAGAGACCCTATCGATCTATATTTGCTGTTTCCTTTGAAACCCTCCTTTAAGATTCGCGCTCCGTACTTACGCTGCGATCCCCCACATGCGACACTGGCGACATATTCTCATTGCCTCTGTATGGCGATGATGCAGTTGCAAATGCTGGTCAAGCTAGCGTCGGCATTGTTTTGAGTCTCAGGGCTAAAGCTGCTCTGATCGACTTACTCCCAGTCAACAGTCGGATGCGCGCCGTTAGATTAGCTGGTTAGTTCCAGGCTTCGAAGTCGCTCGGAACAAACCGTGCCTGTTTGTCATTGCGACATACGCCCCTACAAACTGTAGCACTGATTCAATGAAAGATGATTTTTATCATCAACTTTACGATCTCCTTCGTTACAGAGGAAGCACGGATACCGTGGTGTTGGTTGGCGATCTAAACGCCCAAGTCGGAAAACTGTCCTCTGATGAGCTTCGTCTTAGCAGCCAACATAGTGTAGGCTTCCATAATGATAATGGTGGACAGTTGCTGCATCTGTGGGAAGATGCTCGTCTCTTTCTGAAGAGCACAAACTTTCGACGCAAGACCTGCAGAAGGGTGACTTGGCGCCCACCAGCTTCCCACTAGCCATGGACGCAAATCAATCAGATCAAGAGCAGTTACCGCTGGAGAGGCTTTGTCCAAAACTGTCGCTCGATTTATAGCACGTGCGTGGACCCTGACCACGTACTTGTCTGCGCCGACTTCCGAGTGCGTTTCAGTGGACCGCCGCAACGTCGAGGTGAACGGATTGACACCAGCTAGCCGGCGAAGCCAGGCGTTCTGAATGTGTATCAAAGTATGCTGACATCCGGGATGCGTAAAGGCCCACTGAACACCGTTGAAAATCCCTGGGTACATGCTAACAAACCTTGCTATCAGTTGGAATGTTTTCATGTGGCAAATCAAATTGCCAAGCTGGATATTGGGTCTCTACACAGTCACTGAAACATATGGGTGGTCGCCGACGTATTCCGGCTGAAAGCGCACACAATGATGCTCGCAAAATTCTCGGGAAAAACTGCGTGCCAGCCTGTAGAAGCACCGCGAAGCCTGGTGGTCTCATCGTGCCCCGGAGATGAAAACAGCCGCTGCCGTTGGTAATCATCGAAAGCTATTCAGCCGGATACGGAAAACAGGCAGTAGGATACTTGCTGTTAGCGAGAGTCTACGCGACGAGAGTAGGCAGCCGATTCACAGCCTGTCAAAACGCTTGGAGCGTTGGGCCGAACACTTTGCAAGGTAATTTAACCAACCTGAGTTATCGCTTTCTTCTTCGGGCATTGAGGGCCCTTCTCCCTGGGCCGTCTCCTTAGATACGCCCTCACGCGAAATAACCGAAGGTGAGGTCAGACTGTTAAAATTGTAAAGCGCCACAGGGGCAGATAGAATTCCCCCAGTCCTCTTCAAATGTGGGGCACCTGTTCTAGTACATGATTGACACGAGTTGCTAGTGAAATTTTGGGAGCAGGAGACTGTCCCGACAGACAGGAGCTGCTCCGTCATTGTCCCAATTATCACGGGAGGCTCCAATTCGGAATGCGGCCATCAGTAAGGGATCAACCTGATCTCAATTGCCTCTAAACTACTTGTGTCTGCCTTTCTCCACAGACTGACTGGCACTCGTGAGAGCCAGATCCGTGAAGTGCAAGACGGGTTTCGTGGAGTTCCTGGCTGCATTAACCACATCTTCCCCTTGCGTCAATTGTTGGAGCACCTGCATATTAGTTATCAACCCACTGTTTTCGTGTTTCTTGACACAAATGTTCTTTCGATTCGCTGGATGGATGTGCACTTTTGGACTGTCTGCTGAGGGAAGATGTGCCTGATAAATATGTAAACCTTATCAAAGCGCTTTACGCGCATAGTTCGGGCAAAGTAAGGGTTTGTGGCAAACTGTCGCCACCCTTCAGTATCACCAGCAGTGTGGGACAAGGTTGGTCGCTAACACCTTTCCTAGTTAACTTCGCGCTTGACGAAGTCATGGAAACAGCACTCGATGAACACGACCTAGAAGGTGTGGAGCTACTTCCTGGTGAGCGGCTTCTTGACTTGTAGTACGGGGACGATATTGTCCTAATCTGTGACAGCTTCCAAACATGCTAATCAGCATTGGACTGATTAGCACTGGCTGTCTATCGTTTTGGGCTATGCTTTGCTTCATAGAAATGCCAAGTATTTCTCCAAGATTAGCCCGGAGCAACTTCCACGCTAACGCTTTGTGGTGACCAGCTAAAAGTCTTTCAGGAATTCAAGTAACTGGGCAGCTATATTAGCGCCCGTGGGATCAAAGCTATGATTGCGAACTGTATAGTAAAAGCTCAAGGTGGTTTTGCCTATCTCCACCACCTGTGGTGCAGACACGACATTTCTCTCGCCGTGAAGGGCAGTGTTTATAACGCAGCCGTCCGTTCAACCCCCGTATACGGTTGCGAAACCTGGCCCACTAGGTCGACAGACATAAAGTGACTCGTCACATTGGATTATCGCTACCTTCACAGCACAGCTCATGTCTGGTGGGAGCACCGCGTGAGCAATGAACGTGTTTGGCGTCGCATATTTGGTGCAGGCAGAGCGAGTGAACAGCTCAGCACCATTATATCACGCACCAGCTCCCTATGGCTGGGCTATCAAGAATTGTACGTTCCTGTATTGAATCACTCTACTTGTTGGACAGATTACAAAACTGCTGGCGGTCCGCACTGGCCAGCTGTATTCGCACTCACTCACGCCTGTCACGTAACAACCTGTGTCATGACGGGCCGATTTCAACAGCTTCCGGCCTGACTTAGCCGTTCTACCAACGGCCAGGTAGCAACAGCTGTGAGGTTGACGGACGTTTCGAAACAGTGTCACATACTTAAGCTACGGCCTCTAATTAACGTTCCACGTGCCTTCCATACACAGGCTTTCAAACATCGAGACACCTGTGCCTTAATGATGTGACACAAATTAATGATTCGTTTCAGGTGCAACTTGCTGTCGGAAACGGAATACTTCATGTGGGCGAGCTGGCATCGGACGAACTGAAATGTTTCTCCGAGACCTGGAGGCGCTTCGAGCTGGTTTGTTAGGCCAAACACGCAGAGCAACTAGGAAGGGAATAAGTTGGCCTAAAAGGTGGTTTGTGATTCTTTGCTACTGTCTCCGGCTGTATCCCCTTTCGGCAATTCTTATAAAGCCTATGAAGGAAATCATGTTTCATTACATGGAAACTCCGAAAGTACACAAACGATAGTCGTTTGCACACAAGGCGGAATTGAATGTAATACGGAACACATATGATTGCATCCGCTCGATGTCCGGTAAGCTTGAAAAAGGCACTGCGGCGTGATTGTTTCGACACTATGAATACACCCATATTCAGATGGCGGCCAATTGTGAGGCACGATGTGAGTGCTAAATCTCTGAAAATGAACAGATTTGTCACAAGTATTTATGATCGAAAAATTACAAATCAGAAATGAAATTTAAGTTATGGCAATTTGCACGAAATTATTCTGCGCAGGCATAGTGTACGAAGTCTTGTTGGATAATGGATGTCATCGGAAATGATTGTTCTTCATGCATTTGGCCATTGGGATTGTGTGCTTTTCCTTATCACTTAACAAGAAATGTCGCTGGTTCCTTCTGTTGAACGGAATTTGCACAATATTTACCGCTGGTTAATTAAGTCCTACATTTAGCTGGTGTCAAATAGCTAGTCAGTACTTGCTGGTATTCAGTTACGACCAAAGACCACATAGTTGCACCAACATTTCACATATGCCATTTACGAGAGAACTTAATTGCCACATCCCGTGGCCGTTAATTAACCTTCGACTACACAGGAATGTCAAAATCTCGGTCAGTGCATTCTCTGGCAGACAGTGGCAGGCAATACAAGTGGTTTCAGACATGGGGAAATATGTGGAAACAAATCGAATTAAATTGCGTTGCTAAGCATGAATTACATTATGGAAATTGTGCACTGTAAGCTGCCTAAAACCCAGTAATAGATGGAGCCTTTTAAAACTATTAACGACGCAGGAAAGCAAGACTCATTTGAGCCTGTGAGAGGATACGGAATAAACTCTAAATTCATAATCAGGTTTTTTCTATCCCGTGAATGTTTAATGCTAGCATTAAAAATCCATTGACATACCAATGATGTCAAAATCTAGTTGGCGATAAGCAACCAAGCAGATCAAACTTGAACTTATACGAGAGTTGGATAGCGCATTGAATGATTATCCCACAATCAACTGCTGTTTAATTCATCCGAAATAAAACTGTTGCACATTAGTCGAACAACGCAAGCAAGCTTGGATAAGGGGTTTCACATGCGGTCATTGATGAACAAGATTTGGGGACATTAATTACGTTTGCAGTACTTTTTTATTTACTACGATGATGTGTTAGAAACTGGAAACCATACGTTGGTCTGCTGCGAAAGGCACTTATTCATTATATGCTGCCCTGACGCAAGCAATGTCTCACAGCGCTAGTGACTAAACAGCGTATAGCTACTGAGCATCTCAAAGAATTCTCTGCACTTTCATAACAACTTGGGCAGAGGACCATAAATTACCTAATCCAGTTGGGCAAGTTTACACATGCCTCGATGTGAAAACGATAATTATTCACCAAAACTCTTCTCAATATTTCAGAATGTTTTCGTTTTCAATTTTATGGGTTTCTTCTTGGCCATGCCTTGGTTCCTGCTAATCAGTTGCGCTGTTATCCGTTATATACCACAGAACTTCACATTAGTTTACGTAAATTTCCTCAAGTCAACGATGATGTCTTCACCAGAATTAACCAATGTACTCACTAATAGCATGTTTAGGGATATAATTCTTCTTGCTCCTCTGTATACCTACATTGTCTTACTAGGCACCTGACCTAACCGATAGGAAGCAGTGCTCGGGTGTCAGAACAGGTGAGCGTCATAGGTGCCCTCTTCTTGCTCTCTTTGTTCGAAGAACAATTCCACAAATAACATAGCACCAGCACGATGTTGTTCATCGCATTAGCGCACATGTTCCGTTGTTTATACAGCCCTCACAACTGCCGCGTGGCATGCGACGTCTGCAAGATACACGCCTAATTGAGCAAGTGCAGTGCGAGTAGATAGCACGTTTCATTGATTACGTGTGATGGTGCAGACTAAGCTCTATTGAGTGCGTTCGTCTTGTAAAAATCTTAACTCGCACAATCAGATTTCGATGACCGACTTGAATACTGTTTCTTTATACTTTTACTTGTGTGGAATGTATTTTTATCGTTCGTCTAATTAGCAAAATGGAAGATTTTGGTGCAATGATACATAGTCTTGAAGAAGAGCCTGCACTTTTCAAGTTTTAATTATGGTATACCATAAATATATCTATCAATGTTCCACATATCTTGATACCTTTCAGATAATAAGACGTCGTTTGACTTTATAGTTTACATCAGTAGTTGTGTCAGTTCAATCTTATCAACGTTTGTTTCTACGCTATGGTAACACCACATCAAATTTAGTCTGTTTGAGAGGCAGAGAAAACGTGTTGATCAAACAACTGAGCAGTTTTACAACGGATCGTTGACTTGCTTCGGTTAGGGAAGCTTAACTGGTCCTATAAATCAGTATGAGAGAGGAGCTTAAAAGCAAAGAGGATGCATTTGTACAAACCGAAACAGTCAGCTAGTGGCATATCATAAGCAATTTTATTGAATTTAGGCAGTATTATTGTTATGGCTAATGCAGTGCCTAAATAATAATCAACTTGCTCACATGCCTGCACCTATTTACGGGAGTCAGCGCGGATCATAATTGCAAAGTAGTTGGTTCACCGTAATCCATTTGACATTATCTGTTCATTTGCAAAATGCGTAGATCTGAGTGTGATACGCTAACCCTTTTTGAAAGTGGCTAAAGTTCAGCGCACAGACAACCGGGTTTGCAAGGTAGACGTTGGGGGGTTATCACAGAGAGAAGTAATTCCATCTGCATTCTTAACGACTGTATCATTAACGTTATTTGCAGCTGAGAAATCTCAAGTTACTGTACGGAATGAGTTAGGGAAGTGGAAGCATATATGATGGTGATCACTCAGATTTTGGTAACACATTTTGTGCTCACCTCTTAGCTGTACAGAGCACTCCAAGTTTCCTCAACCCTTCGTGTTACAGACGGTGGCACAAAGCGTGAAAATTCCTCGGTTCCAAGCGTTTTGTGGTGCGAAGAGCTGCAACGTTGCGTTTTACTCAACGTTGCAATAACTGCATAGGTTATTCTCTGTAGGAATATACTTAGACATTCAACATTAGTGAGAAGATTGAGGAATCCGAAATGAGAGTAGCCCCTACAAGAGAACAAAACTTTGCTTGCCTCCTTTTGAGCCAGGCTCAGAATGTCTGGAAATACCGAAGTCGTAATATGCGATCACGTTATACTCACTTTCCTCGGGGGTGGCATTAATACTGTGCAACGTAAGCTTGTAGAAATAAGCTTGTCGGTGGAGAATAAAAAGCAATCGACAATTGAGTTTAATGAATTGTAACCCGTTTCGCATCGAATTGCACTAGTCCTTATCATGCTGCGCTGGCAGACTACGTACTCCTCCAACTCCTTGATCGCTTTTCATTCGTTAACACCGTCGGCGAAGAGTACAACGTTTTAGTGATTATTCCTGTTAGAATTATTAATGCCTAGAAACAGATGTGACCCAACTATTGCATCCTACATTTCGCCGCACTCCCCTAGAATTAGGTCTGCAAGAAGGTTCTTACTCTATCCTTCATTTGCCCTTCAGGAAGCAAGTTACCGCTCAATCGGAATATTATAAAGCCAGAAACTTAATGCTGAAACTTTTGAAATATTGTTTGATTCTTCGAACAAGCAAAAGCTTTTAAACTTAAGTTGTCTCTCAGTGGTCCTTGTCCGCACTTTAGTTATTCCACTCAAGTTGTCACGTGCTTCAAAATGCACGCAATCAAACTCTCAGCTTCACTCTGCGAACACTGCAAAGCGGACTTACATGAACTAATCGCCAATTAACCGCCAGAAAACCACATCACCGCTCTGACGAGATTTAGAACTGGTGACAAACCATCTGTCTTAGAACTTGTGTTCACTAACGAGGAGCTAAGGATTGCTGCAGTAAACATATGTGCACCGCTTGGCCGTATCGATTAGGCATCGTTGCGGTTCCGCCACTTCTGCTACGAGGAACAGATAGGTGAAAACTGCGAGGATGGTCACGTTGTCACCCATTACGGTACACTCTCTGATTGCGTTCAAGAAAGCAACTGGTCTTTTTTAGCTGAGTAGCGTCCTGACGTTGCCTGGAAGGAATTTATCACCCTGTTAGATAGGCTAGTGGCAACCGCGTCAGAAACCAAAGTCCTTCGCCAGAAGCAAATGAATTCCTTCCGGAGGAACCGCACTCGTAAATATATGACCCTAAGGGATATAGCCTTACGCACTTAAAAAAGTCTCATCGGATGCATGGCCTGAGTTGCGTAGATAACAGCGAAACCACTGTCAAACTAGTCCGGGAAGACTAGCTGAAACACCGAGAGTGGTTAGTGACGAAATTCAATACTAATGCTAATATGCTCTACAAATACGTAAACACACTTCGGAGAATGCAGTTCCGGATCCAGATTCTATGTGTAGCAAATAGTCTGGCGCTCAGTACACACTATGCAGTGAACGTTCTTCAGCAACAGTTTACCCGCATCTACCTGATTGAGTCGTCACCTCCCCAGTTCGTGAACAGTTCATCCCGCCTCTAGGGTTAAGCCAGGTATTTTTCACCGCTGCAAATATGATGAAAAGACTGCTGCCCTTGCGCGCGCACAGCGTTCCTGGAATGAACAATATCAGACCGAAAGCATTAGAAGTAGTTGCCAAAAAGTTTGACAAATGGTTCACCCGGTTCTTCGAACGAAAACGTGAGGAAATGCGGATTCTGACCAAGTGGAAACAATGAACAGTCGTCTGTGCGGAGCCTTATAACTATCAACCAATTACCCTACTCCCAGTGTTATCCGATGCGATGGAAGGAATGATCGCAGAAACACTTATGCGTATCTTGAAAGCATTATCATGGTATCACATCAGCAGGGTTACCACCAAAATCGGTCATGCACCAAAACCGTTTTGTCGGCCCGAGAAAGCTGGACGAAGTCAGCCGATGCCAGACAAGGTCTTGACCTCTCATACCTGCACTTACCTAAAGTATTCGATCGCCTGGACCACCTAGTTTCCCGTTATAAAAGTTAAGCTATGGAATCCTTGACGCTGTGCTAGGTTGGATGATCATGTTCTTCATTCAACTGCAACTGCATGTGAGAGTACATTGGTCCATTTCCGACCCCATTGAAGTCCAAATTGGTGCGCTCCAGGGATCGGTACTGGGACCACGTCTGTTCCTAGTATTCATCAACTATATTACTAAGGTGCTCCAGCCAGGTCCATTACTGTTTGCAGACGACACCAACCTCTGGTATAAGGTCCAGAAAGTGGGCGGCCATGCGACACTGCAAAGAGATTTCCACAGGGTCTACCCATGGTCCTTCGAAAACCGGCCACATATTAACTTGGCGAGATGCAAAGTGATGAACATACAACTTCAGTGAACTTACAAATTTCGACTTAAAGATCAGCTGCTGCAACAGTATACACAGGAAGCTGACTCCATCTTACTTGTGCAGGACGCCTTCGGCTGCTCGAAGTAGGCTGAAACGGCTTCGAGAAGAGCCAGTCAGCACAATGGCCTACGAAAAGTGCGTCCTAGAAGTTCGAGTACTCAGCCTATCCTCAAATGCTGAAGGACTACGTGAGTCCCCAAGTGGAGTACGCGATCCAAGCCCGGAGCCATTAGCGCAAACACGATGCCGTTGCACTCGAAGCGTCAAACTTAAGTCAACAAAAATCGCTAGACAGTTTCACGTATCCTACCAACGCAGATTGCAAGCCTTACGTTTGCAGTGAGGCGAATACTGGCACCTGCGAATAGAACTTATTGTGTACCAAATACTGCCTAACCTTAATTACGTCTGTCTGGATCTGCTACAACTCAGCTACAATACTAACCTGTGGGACCACCAACTCAAACTGACCACATACCACAATCGACTTGATTACAGGAGAAAGGTTTTCTCCCTTCGGATATCCAGTACGCGGATTGCTCTTCCTTCCCATCTTATGTTCGCCTAATATTAACGTCTTTAAAAAGCCATTGGGCCACACTGTTTCCCATTTACCATACGCTACATAACTTGGTTCCATCGAAAGACGAATAATTGCAAACAGTGTGCTCACAAGCCCTCACCGTTATGTAACGGTGAGTGGACCAGTATGTGCTCATGCGAATAATTCGGTTAGTCAATTTAAACTAGAATTTGCTCTTTTTCCTGTCACTTTAAACAATCATTTTATAATCCCTTCACTGGTCATCACATGGGACTTGTCAAGCAATGTACACTTGCCCGCTATAAATTACTGTTCATTGTTACAGGTACGAACTTGCAGCATCTATGCCAGTCCGGGGCGAAGACACGTGTGCCTTTTAGATAATCCCTTAATGCATCCGCAAGCATAATTTCTATACTTTGGGCGATCGCATGCAGAAACACTTGAGGTTGGTGATAAGAATGATCAGCTTAATCCCCTCCTTATCGAATAAGGGTTTCCATTCAACGTTTCAGCCATAAAGGAATTAAATTTTCGTTGATGTGCTGTTAAATGAATATCGGCCAGCAGTTCGTGTAGGTTCATTATCAATATCTATACTGCTCTTATATATGAATGTTGTACGCTCCAAGAGTATTGTGTGCGCTTTGGCATAGCACTTCCTTATCATCATTTTTCGCAGTGACAGTAGGTTTCATAAAGCAGATGGAGGGGTATCAAAACTAGAATAATGTAGCATCACCATGTCCGCCATACGCCTTTCATACTGGCTATCCACGTTTAACTTATGTCCGTCTACAACTGTCTAACCCATTTGACGCGTTGTACTAAGTATACAAATATACTCTGCCTTATATT
This sequence comes from Dicrocoelium dendriticum, assembly GCA_944474145.2. NCBI lineage: Eukaryota > Metazoa > Platyhelminthes > Trematoda > Plagiorchiida > Dicrocoeliidae > Dicrocoelium > Dicrocoelium dendriticum. Next base: position 186,278,360 of record OX104064.1, read on the forward strand.
GTGATTTGCGCAATATCAATTATGAGCCACATACTGAGCGTTAGTTCTGCACCTGGCAGACAATGACAATTTGTTTGGAATAAAGGGGATTACTGGAATCGTCAATTCTTGGCGGCCCGTCTTGCTGTGTGTATCCTTAGAATCCATAAAAGCAGCCGAATTCTGTGCTAGAATTTGTGAAGTTTATCAGCGTGTAGTTACTGCCATGTCGTTTCACAAGCTCCTGGTGGTGTGCCACTTTATGGCAGTGAACTAGTTGTACGCAACCGTTGGGTTAAACGGTAAATGCCGTCCACTTTGCTAAACTGAGACAGTCCTTGCAAACTTGCAATCGCAAGTCCCCTAAGGCCATATACTTTCTTGTCCTGCTTCTTACGAAGTACTTCGGTTAGAGGTTGCGATGGAGTTTTAGACACTGATGTTTATTTAACTGGTGAGTTAAGGGTTTCTGAGAACCATCCCATGGTTTTCTCTAAGGTGCACTCATTCATGTATGTTCAACAATAATATTAAACGAATGCGGACAGTGAGTCGTACGGTGCAACAGAATGTACTCGTGCAGGCTTTCGTCGAGAAAATCGGCGCAGCAAATACACCTAAACAAAGAGTCGCATGACCTGAGGTACCCAAAGCTCAGCGTAGCCCACATCGCTATCAAATATATCATACAGAGTGTTATGGGAAAATGTGGATGCAATGGCGCCGAATGACCTGCAGGCGATCCTTGAATAACCATATGCTAGCGACAAAGCCATAATCTATAACCGCACGCAGTCTGCCTAAGACATGCTGCGCGGATTGAATATGTGTGTACCACAGCCATGAATTACCTCTGCTCCATCCAAGAGTTAGGTCTTCTTCCGAGTCTGGTTAGCTGATACTCCTACACTAGCCACCTACTTTTCAGAGGGGAACAAAAGTTTGTTTACCGGATTAACGTTTGATATTAAGTTGCGAATCTCCAAAGCCAGAATTGCCTTTGACAATCTGCGACATCTGTAGATCTGGCGTGGTCCCAGACTTTTGCTTATAAGTCGAATCTACAACGCTACGGTACCAACGGTGAACTTATAGGGCTTCGGGTGTTGTGTAGGGCGTTACCGATTACCTAGGTTGCTTCCAAGGACCATGAACGCAACTACTTAGAAAAGCTAGCGGATATGGCCAGGAGTCCTACCCAATGACGTACCTAGTCTTGACTTCCCTTGCCCAGCCTGCCCTTTACATCCTCACATTTTGTGGCTACCCATGTGCAGTAGCACAATGCCAATTTATTACTGGTTAAGTATTAGATATCCATATATATAGGCCTAGCATCCATGAGCTCCGGGATAGTCAGCTGGAGCCTTAACTTCTAAAGCTTATTCGCAGATATGCACCTGGTGCGAACACTGACGTGATTGCATCAGAGTGTGCTCGACAGTAAATCTCTCACCTACAGTTTTGCCTACTTTACTACTGGTTTTTAAATTTTCCAGAATCTTGATATTAAACTTCCTAGTAAAATTAATATGGACCTATTTCCGTTTAAGCACAATACGAAAATTTGGAGAGTCAACAAACCATGGACAACTGACGGGTGTTTTTGTCTTTCCGCACAAAAATTACTGACAAAAACAGTGAAATATGTTTGAACATCGTCAATGAATTGAATTTGAACGTCTTTTGCAATAACTGGTAAATCCATCTTTCTTCTCGTTCTATCTCTCCAACTGGGCGCCATACCGCCTAGACTGATTTCAAAGACGGCAATCTCTTAGCTCAGACAGGCTTCGGTGATCGTTATTTTATCTCGCACTTTCATATTTTAACCATATTTACTTTTAAGGAAGTTATCGAGTGTGCATTTTACTTTAGTTTACATGAAGGACAGTACGATGGCAACCAAGTGTGAGTTGGTTGTTGTAGAATAAAAGATCAGCATAGGCTACTATGTTATTTTCGGAGGCAGCGCACAGTATCTTAGTGCAAAGCAGCGCAACATAGTTTGTTTTGGTAGATGTAGCGCGTCAGCGTGTCTGTTGCAAGTCAATAGATAAGAGGTAGTCGAGCATAACCTATGTTGCGACTGGCGTTTACTCTTCTCTTTGCCTTCACATTTCGTCTTCAGTATCTTTAGGACAGCCATCTTTCGTACATGTTTTCACGCCCGGTCCTTCATCAGCGGCTGTGACAATACCGTCCAGCGCGCCATGAAGTGTAACACGGGCACACCCTCCATCCAGCTCGGACACTTACTAGGTGTAAAATAACACAGTTGCAACTCATATCAGGCAAATAGTTTTACAAGGATAACTCGGATAAGTATAAGCGGATGAAAGCTGAAACAAAAGTAGGAGAGTGTTTGAATTTATTGGGACGGAAGTTAAATTGATCAGGCCAAATAGTAAAGCCTTTGTTGTCAATGCAAACTGACCTTATTTGATCCCGCTTGAGAGTTCGCTGACCATTTCGTGAAGAAACTTGTGTCAGTCGGGAAGTGATGCCACCTTCGGTCACATCAGTGTTCTATGCGGATGGATCCCTATCATGGCCACAGCAGCTAAGGGATTGCAGCAGCATTCTCTGATCTCTATGGATTTTGCAATCGTAAGCAGGCGCCTCAAAATCCCCTTAGGAGATCGCTTTGGCACAATGTGAAAAAAGCTAAAACAACATTTGTCAGAATTTCGTATACACTTTGAACCAGATGTTCAAGGATGGAACTTCTGATACTTCGGCAGTGGCATTGCGCAGAGGTCTGTGACAGTACACAGCTATCCTAGTCGAAAGTCACCTGGTCGTATGTCCTAGGTAATTAGGACCAAAAGCGCAAGTACATTGATATACCACGTACAATTCAAACTTTGCCGGTAATCTGACTTTAAGACGCTGAGTAATTAATGAAGCGGTCTCAGCAAGAAGGTGTGCATTTGGGACTTTGTAGGTGTTGTCACCGCAGCGGAAAGTCTTCTATTCAGGAGATCGAAAGCGATGTCACACTTAAACGGAACTAGGAGAAACACATGCTTCTTCGGAACTGTGGTGACAAACTCACTGCATTCACGAACAACAGCGTGTCTTTTTATATACGAGGGGGATAACCGTTTAAGAGCAGCGTTTTAATTATGCGTTCTTTCTCATCAGTTAGCATCTCCGGGTAGCATATTTTGGAGGCTGGGTAAGACATGCGGCGAACTAACGTTTATACCTCTGAGGCAGCAAACTCCAGTGATGTTTTGTCCAACCCAATAATCCTTCCGGAAGACGCTTCTCTCAAGAGAGCAGTCTTCCCGTCTCACCAGTAGTAGGTCCAGAAACGACAGTTTTACTTCTTCTTCGATTTCTTTGGTGAACTACAATGATGGGTGTGAAAGGTTGCGTTGATCGAGTAAACCAACTAAATCAGCGCTCGAATCACAGAGAACGAAGGTGTCTTCCGTATAGCTGCAGTAGAAATCCAGTGAAGCAAGAACAGGTTGGACAGGACCACGTTCAAACTTTGCGAGGAAGACGTCGGCGAGAAAAGGTCCTAGGGGCGAACCCATAGCAACTCTGTCAATCTGCCGAGAATAAATTGCGTCATACAGGAACGGTCTGTTAAAGGTGCATCGCAGGATTAGTTTCTTTAGTTTCGGCACTGGAATATCAACATTTATCTGTTTTTCGGTTATGTATTCGAAAAGAAAGTTGACAGTCCCTAGCAAAGGAAAGTTGGTGAAAAGTGATTCCACATCAAATGAGAGTACCAATTTAGCGTCTATCTTCAAGTTTTGAATTTTTCCAACGAATTCAAATGTATCTCTCAGAGAGTGTCTTGATAGTACATTACGTAATTCGACAAGCCATTTTGCAACAGAGTGGAAAGCGGATGTAGATGTTTCAATTACAGTACTTAAAGGGACATGCGGCTTGTGTTTAAGTGTTTAAGTACCTCTTGATATTTCTTGATCAGGATGCTCGCCAAACTGTTCTCGTAACCTAGGTACCTTGGACATCTATGCAACAATGTGGTCATAAAAGAGTCCCGGGCAAGGAAAGACTTGTGTTACTTAAGCCAGTTTGATCATTAGGTCTTCAAACTTGCTTTCTAGGTGGAATTGACCGCAAGTCGGTTGGATGAAGCAAAATTTCGATCCGAGAGATAAAGATTCCAGCTACAGCTGATTCAGTGATATAATGGATAGTTGTATACATACTATACTGGATTCATTGGAAACTTTGGTTCTGATTGAGTCAAATGTAAATCCAACAAATGGTTGGCTCAGACCAATCAAAGTTGGTCTGCAGTTAACAAAGATTAAGAGAGCCAGGTGCACTGCTTTTGTCAAGCGAGAGCTTTTGTTCTGAGACATCGATGTACAAGTTACAAGGTCAAACGTTGGGTTAAAAGACCAACTATAAGCCGCGCATACTGCTGTCAAAAGTAAGATGGTCTGATGATTAACTTCATCTTGAAAGGTAAATGAAAATGGCAGGTTTATCCAAATGGGTTGTTGAATTCAATCCTACATGGGCTCAGTTCACACTAAAGGTGGTTAAGCAAAACGATAACAGAGCAACATATTTGTGATTTTGCGCAGTAATTATATTCCTCTCATTTGCGAAGAGTGTTCACGAGCTTGCTAAAAAATGAAAAAACTGTTAGGCAAACACTAAAAAACAAAGATCGCCAAAAGCGGTTCACTGGAAGAAAGCATGAACTAGAGTAGCCCCCAGTCTTTCACAATAAACCCTACTTTAAACTAGACGAAAGTGGCTGAGTAGTAGTTACTAAACTTTGTCCGTAACGTTGGATACATTTCACATTGTCACTAACACTAGTGGTGTAAAAGCCTACACCATGCACTTTAACGTCAGCTTAAATACGTTCGATCACGGTCTTGTTCACCATACAGATTGATAAGAAATATTAGAAAGTTGATGACATGAGCGTTGTTCGTGGGTGAATGCTGTCAGATGCATTCAAATCCAGGTTTACAGTCGCTCAAATTCAGCAGAAAAAATAACGTATACGAATCTGTAAGCGCTCATTCTCCAACGCTTAAATCTAAAATATTGTGGCAGTGGAATATTAAACAAGCTGCGCAAACTGTCGGTAAGAACAAAAAGTTACCATCTGTGATCAGCCGGAACACTCCAGAAACAATAACGATTGACTTAAAAACCAAAGCAACCCTGCAATATAAGCAAGTAGAACTTTGTATGGAAGTTGGTATTCTATCTCATGTACCTAAGCCATCCGACCTGGTGCTTTCGCTCGTCACCCAAAATCACAGCGATTTGGTTAACCAAGGTATATCTATCTGGTTGTTCGAAAAGCAATTCCAGTTTTTAATTAAAACATATGTATGCTTATAGTGAAAAAATATTTTTTGAAGTATCTGTTGTCCATGTTGATCCAATACATTTGCCATCTTCCTGGCAGTATAATGATTCCACGCTCATGAAAATTTTGTTCTTCTCTGACAAAAACGACTCTAGGTGATTTTGACCTCCTCCTTTGAAATAAAGAGTTCACGGTCTGAATGCTGTTGTAGAGACGGGCCCAAATAATAGAATTGCCGTATCTGAAACATATGGTAGATGTGGCAGTATATCCCATCCAAGCTGTAATAGCTTTCGGCGAGTTACCAAACTTGCATGAGCTCTCGAATTATCTCGGTGAAACACTGCCCATTTTCTATCGATCGATAATGGTCTTTTTTTAAAGGAATCCTTCAGCTTGTCCAGTTGATGACAGTACACTTCAGAATTAATAGTTGTGCATTCCAGCAGGAAATCAAAATTGCTTCTTTGGAAGTCTTACTAAACAAATAGCATCAAGTTTTTGATGAATATCGGATTCCGAAGTGGTTTGCGCTGCTTAATTTTTGTTGCATTTTCACTCGCGTTTGACCTTGTTGCAGACAACGCATTCCTCGTCCTCAGTTACGGTGCGCTTCAAAATTGGATCATTTATATGACGTTTAAGATAAATCACAGATGTCAACCCGACGGTACGAATTCCTTTTCTTAAGAACATGAGATAACCTTATGCTGAGCTTTGATATTAAATTTAGGAGTCGCAAATATTCAAAGACCGTTCAACTCGATAACGTGAATCTCTCATCGATTTCATAAGTTGTTTTCCGGCTTGCATCAATTAATCCCTTCATTCTGTTGTCATCGTCTTCAACCTTTCTTCCAGTAGGTGGAGCATCAACATAAGATTGCTTAATGGAAATTTTGCGAAGCCGTTTTGGCACTGGCGTTCTGCTCATACATCTTCTCTATGCACATTCAATACTTTTGTTTTTATTGAACAGCATTTTACCTGTTCAATAGTGGAAATTAACATATGCTGGAAAGGCTGTTTTTCACTCCCCATGTTTGAAAGAGCATCAACCAATGATTACTGTGTGGAACCAAACGAAAAATTTTATAAGCAAGCCTTGCTATATCGCTTGTCAAAATACATAATTATTATGCAGCTTAAAAGTGAATTTCACTGTGAGAAAGGAAAATTAAATAATTTTTATCTAATGTTGTGTAGGAGTAGAAGCCGCTCTTCTGTAGAAAGCACGTGTCCAGAAAGGATACTCTTCCGGCCTCACTGTCTTAGATATTTCGTAATACAAACGTAAATCGAGGAATAACAGCTGATAAGAATACTGCAGGGAATCTGAAGATAGGACCATTCTTGTTCACTATATCCTCGAGACTGGAAAACATAACAACGCAATATCATCATCCATGAACAGAATCAGCAGAATTTTGTTCGCGAGATATCCTTCTGAGAAATTATCGTTACGCAACTGATCTCAAAGCTAGCTAGACCGTCGAACTACAGTGGGATGTGATCAGGGGATTGTGAAGACGTTCCAATCTAGACAGTTGTCAACAATGTTATTTGAGTGCTAGCATGGGCACCGCAACAGACAGCCTTAAGTGCTCCGGCCCAAAATTGGATCGCCCGAGAAAATACACTATAAGAGCGTCCTAACAAGACCGCATTTCGACAGCAGTTCTGATAAAAGCTCTCATATTGATGACAACTGGTAGTAACACCTTATACGACAAGCACAAATGTATTAACAAACAAGAAATTACAGTATGCATGGATCTGATAACAAATACACAAAGAGTGATTAGTAGCTCTGGATTATCTGCTGACAAACACCACATCCAAAACACACATCCGATTAACTCCTAAGATCAGAAAACATTCATACATGTTTGTCTATGGCTAGGCCTCCTGACCAAGTCTGCTGAATTTCGTCTGCATCAAGGCTCATAGCTTATGGGCCATGGATTCATAAATATAACGTGGTTGCACTCCGAGTTTACAGATTCCGAAGTTGCGTTACATGATATTTAAATGGTTTGAGTAGATCATCCCAATACTGGAGTGACCTACAGTGCGAACGGTTGGGTGACATAGAAACACTGATGATAACCTGAAGCTAGTTGGCATGGAATAGAGCAGCTGCAATGATTTCCATTTGGCAGTGGTTTTTATCCACTAATGTCTTCCCCAGTGATGTACTCTAGAGTGATATTCGCTTTCGTAAGCTAATGCGACCGCGATACAGCCATGTTCTTATCTCAGACGACCACAATACGCACGGACTTGAATTATCAGCAGCCATTTACTGAACATTTCAGTTGGAAGCTACCATCATTTATAGGAAACATTCCGTGCTTCAGGCATGGTAGTTTACCAGTTAAATGCAGAGCGAGAAACAACCGACTTGCGCTTGATGAGTGTTTACGAACGAAGAACTTCTGGTACAAAAAGTTAAAAATGTAGATTCTCAATAGAGCCGAATGATCGCGTCCCCATGTGTTTCGGTAATGTGATTTATGCAGTATGCGAATGAACACGCTGAGGTGTTTCGAAACATTTTAACACAACTCCTTGGAGAAGCCAGTGCAGAGTTCTTGTGTGAAAGTTCCATTTGCCATATTTGGAAGGAGCTTGATAGTAGGTTTATTGTTATGATCAACTCTGCATCTGAACCAGGCGTCAGTCTTCTGCCAGAGCACCAACACTCATTCGGCGCATAGTCAGCAAAGGCCTAACTCCAAGATACTCAGCGTGGTGTGTGCACGTAGCCAACTCTAGTCTTGACAACTTGAGCAACTAATTCGTGCAGCAAAGATATCTCAACTTCACTTTTGTTTCAGTAATTTCTTCGAGGAAGCCGATATCAAGCGATTTAAATAATTCCCCCAGCAATGACAACAATCGCTCTAAAACACTGTGAATGGCAGTTGTTTGGTTTGCTGAAAAAGCGGCCGGAACCGATGTCATTTATGTAGACTATACTAAAAACCATAACTGCTTAAACCGCTGCATTATTCACCAAGAGCTGCTACACTACGGAATTGTGAATCACGTCTCTGGGTGGATCGGAAATTCCCTTCTTTAACAGTGGCTGCAGGTGCGAGTTTGGGAAATATCGCCCCCTCTGATTAAGGTGGAATGTGGTGTTCCAAAAGAAACAGGGTTAGGACCATGTTAATTCTTGCTATTTTTGACGACTTTCAGTGGGAAATCAAGTGAACATCTTGCATTTTTTCTTTGTCATCCATATAAGGCTGGTACTCACAGCTGAGGAAGATCAGCACATGCTGCCACTAGACTTAGGTTGTGCACTAGTATGGTCAGCGACTAATCCACTTCCGTTTTACACAGGGAGATGCAATAATGAACATATGCGCCACATGCCAAATAGCATACGTAGGCAGGCATATAACCTATTAAAGGCGGTCTCATAGAAGTGCGACCTTGGAGAGACGCAGAATGACCTCTACAAAAGCAGCAATATATGAAGGAATCAGAAGCGAGAAACAAAGTTTTGCCTATAAAAGAGTGTGTTTAGTTAGTTCAACCCTATCCTTTTCCTGCCAATGCACAATCCGTATGGGAGGCTTCATACAGATGCGCGATACAGACTTAGCAACCCCTGCTTAAAGGTGAGCTGGCAACAGAGTTAGTTACACAGGGAAGAGGCATTCACAAACGACAAAGATTTCTCAATTTTCCATAAAAAGTACGACCTAAAGTGTGCAGGAAAAAGTGAGAATTGTTTGGAAAATCCACTATTTTAGCGACTAATCGATTATTAACGATTATCGCATCGATTTCGACGTTCTGAAACGTTCTAAGTGCTGCACGTGACTACCGAACACCTGGTATCTTGGAGAACCCCTAGCCTTGGTAGTTGACTTTCCAATTCCAGACGTCGATGGTCAGTAAGAGACCTATAAATACAGTCAAGTTCCGCGTTAGTTGTACAGTGTTTGTTGACGGCGATCGATTCGTTATTCTGTCGAGGTCATTGGTGTTTTGCTTTTTCCTTCTTTTGAAGTTTCACAATGTAAAGCAGTAGAGTGCTAATTTCGAAATCGTGTCTAGTTATAAGATTATAACAAAAGGCGACGAAAAAACGTAGAAATGTGCTGAATTATTCTGCTGGACAATTTCAAAAGCTGCTTTTCCAACAGCAATATCAAATGGAGGCACATTTGACAATGATCGAAAATCTGACACAATGCTTGAGTTTGCAGACAACAGGTGCAGTGACTCGGGAAATGCACACAAGTACTGTTGATCTTCTCACGAGTGCAGTCACGGAATTCAATTATGACGCGGTATCTGGTTGCACATTCGAAGTATGGTTCAAGCGCTGAGAAGACATGTTCCGGACGGGTTTCATTCATCATGCTGACTCGTAGAAGGTGTGATTGCTACTTCGCAAGCTCGGAACAAGTAAACATTCAAGGTTCGTGGACCACATTCTGCCCCAAATGTCGAAGAATCTGATCTTTGACGAAGTAGTGTCGTAACGGAGGGAAAATTTTGGTTAGTCAGTATCCCTGTTTAGTATTCGCTATCAGTGTCTGAAAATTGTCAAACGAGAATCGGACGACTTTGGGGCCCTAGCAGACATGATGAACCATGAGTGTAAGCGTTTCAAACTATGCTATTTAACGGACGATCAGTTTTAAGGTCTCACTTTTGTCAGCGCTCTGCAATCCCCCAGTGGTGCTAAGATCCACACATGGCTTTTAGCTAGGATGGATCAGGATCCTCACCTGACACTGAAGGCCATCCTAAGCGAATGCAAACGGCTGCTCATTCTGAAACACGACACTACTTTGGTCGAAAGGAATGGTCTTGTAACACGAGATACTGTGCACTTCGTGAAAAAGACCAGAACTGTCAACCCAAGCAAACGCTTTAAGATGTCTATGAACAAACCGACGACAGAACGCTGGTCATGCGGCGAATGGGCATACGCGCGCTTTGGTCCATTTAAACGTTATACTAGTCAAACGTGCCATAAGCGTGGGTATAAGGAGGAATTCCGCAGTTAGGTCCAGCCGAAGAAAGTGAAGAAGTCTTATGGAAAGGGGAATTCTAGGAAGGGTGGCGCAGTGTTTCTCATCATAGTTGTCACATTCCCAAGTGTGCGTAAACCGAGACGACGATTTATCAGCGTGCAGATCCATTGTATCCCAACGATCTCGGACATTACGACTATTTAAAGAAGCACATGGAATCACATAAAGAGGCCGAAGATGGCCGAGTCCAGAAACTTACACATAATGCATCCGGTGGTGTGTTAAACTTAGTGGACGAACTCAATTGCGAGATTGCTTTCCAAGGTGTGGAAGAGTCGGGAAGGTACTACATTGCAGATCGGCCGAATTTGCCTCTACTTGTTCTCAACTAGATTGTAAAGTTGCAACTAATCGATGTTCCCTTAAAGCAGATCTGCAAACGGGTTCGAGCAAGTCCAGACCCATCATCAAAGTCCGTCGAAGAAATGACACGTACCCTGAAAGGAAACTTGTCCTCCGTCTTTCAGCAAGGCTTGGGCCATCGCACAAAATTCAAGACAAAGCTGAGCTTGCAACCAGGTGCTAAACCAGTGTTCAATTCTAAAAGACCGGTATTATATGCAGCCATGTCAACTGTTGATCAAGAACTCGATCGACTGGAACGAGCCGGAGTCACAACATTCATCATCTACTCATCATGGGCCGCACCTATTACCGTAGTGAAGAAGGCAAATGGCAAGGTAAGTTTCTGCGCTAACTTCTCACCTAGCCTTAACACCGCGCTAGACGACCCCCAGTAACCAGTATCCGTACCGGAAGAAACCTTTACAAAACTGTATGGTGATAAGCGTTTTGCTAAGCTTGATCTATCCGACGCCTAACTTCAAGTAGATGTTGACGAAGTCTCGAGGGAGTTATTGACGATCAACACTCATCGTGGGCTATTCCCATATAACCGCTTGTCATGTGGTGTAAAATCCGCGCCAGCCAGTTTCCCACAATTGGTGGATACCACGCTAGCGAGCGTTTCTGGAGCAGCTGCATATCTGGATGACATCATAGTGGAGGGTCGAACACCGGAAGAGATATTTAACCGCCTGGATGAAGTGCTTGGTTGTATACGGTCGTACAGTTTTCTGATCCGTGAGGATAAGTGCACATGTTTCATTTCGATCATCAAAAACCTCGCTTTTATCCGTTAAAAGGATGGACGTCGACTAGATCCGAAATACGTAGAAGCCGTCAGCAAAATGCCTCCACCAACAGATCTACACACCTTGCGTTCCTTTTGTGGGCTCCTCAGCCATTATAGCCCGATTTTGCCTGACATGCACCGCCTATGTACCCCGCTAAACAAGCTATTGTCCAAAATTCAAACTTGAACTGGATATCAGGATGCCAGAATGCCTTCGAACAGGTCAAGATATTGCTGTCCTCAAACTTGCTTTTGACACATTCTGTTCCCTCCAAACAGATTGTCCTAACCACAGATGTATCAAGCCATGGGATTGGCGCAGTACTTTCACACACGTACACCGATAGATCTCATAAAGCAATCGCCCATGCCACCAGAACACTTAGAATGCCGAGAGGAATTACAACCAGATCGAGAAAAAAGCATTGGTCATAGTGTTCGCGGTTAAGAAATTTCACAAAATGATGTACAACCGCCGCTTCAAGCTTCCAACAAGTAACAAGCCCTCGCTGGCTATCTTTGATTCGAAAAAGGACATCCCGGCCTACACAGCCAAGTGGCTACAAAATTGGGCTCTTACCTAAATGTTTTATGATTTCAAGATCCACTACCAGTCGACAATTTCTAGTGGCCAAGCGGATGTACTGTCCTGACTGATTGATGCCCATAAGCAAGAACATGAGGACGCCATCATTGCATCGGTCGACATCGAACCAGACCTCAACTGTCTGGTAGGTGATGCATTGCACGGTCTACCAGTTATCTCAAAAGCTGTACAAACCAAAACGCTTCGAGAAGCATTACTCAAGTAAGTTACACATTTTCACAAAACAAATTGCCCACCTTTATGTTTATATGTCGAGTAGCAACAGTACTTCCAGAGGAGCAACTCGCTCTATTTTGTGAACGGTAACATACTACTTTCGGAAAGAGTGGCCATCCCCAAAGCACTTCAGGAGCGCTTTATTCGGCATTTCTAAGCCAGGTATCCTGGAATCAACCGGATGAAGGAGCTTGTCCGCACTTATGCATACTGGCCCTTCGTGGACGAACAGCTAGAAGAAATAGATAAACGCGGCCAAGAGTGCGCCAATATCTTGAAACCGCCACAAAGCAAAGCTCTATTCATGACCAAAAGCTACTAAACCATAGTGCTGCATCCATGTCGACTTCGCAGGACCGGTCATCAGCCGACGTTCCCTCATTATATTCGACTCATACAGCAAGTAGCCAGAAGTATTTCTCATGGATAACAGCAGCACTAATGCCACCGTACCAAAACAGCGCCAAACCTTCAGCAGATTCGGCTGTACTGAGACAATTTTAACTAAACATAGCACACAATTCACTTCGGAAACTTTTACTGAGTTCTGTAAGCTATGCGCAGTCCAGCACATTCGCTTGCCGCCGTTTCGCCCACAGTTGAAAGGGCGGGCAGAAACATTTGTCAATAAGTTCAAACGAGCTCACCATAAATCAAAAGGAGAGGGATATATAGTGGCGATTATTGACCGGTTCGATTTCGTTTACCGATCGACACGGGATCCACAAGCGCCGGAGGGAGCTTCTCCAGCACAGGCTATGATAAACCGGAAGCTCCGCGTGCCTTTCGATGCCATCCAACCGCGCTCGGAATCCTCTTTTTGTAAAAGAAACCGCAGATTGGAACAGCATTTTAACCGGCGGCATGGAGCCAAGGAACGATCGTTTGCACTTGGACAGAAAGTGATAGTACCTGACTATCGGGAGGATCACGCGAATTAGACGCCAGGGACGGTTAAAAATAAGCTCGGTAATGTCATGTATGTCGTGATCGTGGGCATACAGATGTACGCCTAGCATGCAAACCAGTTACGGCCAACGTTGTGCCAACTAGAATAAGCAAGGTCTACCGACCTCCTGTTCCAATTATTGGTGGAAAGCTTCAACATGCCAAAGGAAGCAGTGTACGATTGTTCACATCCGAGAAATGAATGCTGACGACGGACATCGGAACCCAGTTCTTGGGCACTTCTGCCAAGAAGATGGACCGACAGGCAGAGAACACCGTCCCGAAGAATGCAAATTAATCCTAGACTTTCATATTTTACCTTGGTGGTTATCTCAAAAGGGAGGTGTTTGGGAGAAATTGAGAATTGTTTGGAAAATCCACTTTTTAGTGATTAATCGATTATTAACGATTATAGCATCGATTTCGACTTTCTGAAACATCCTAAGTTCTGCACGTACCTGATATCTTGACCTGACATCTTGGCCAAAGATATGGGGAACCCATAACCTTGGTAGTTGACTTTCCAATTCCAGAAGTCGAGGGTCAGTAAGAGACCTATAAATACAGTCAAGGTCCGCGGTAGTTGTACAGTGTTTGTTGACGGCGGTCAATTCGTTATTTTGTCAAGGTCATTGGTTTTGCATTTTCCTTCGGTTGGGCTCGAAGTTTCACAAAGTAAAGCAGTAAACTGCTAATTTTGGAATCGGGTCTAGTGAAATGTTTATAACAGGAAGCCTACATATTTTTCAGTAGCGGCATTTAGATTGACTTCACCCTTATGTAGTAGGTCATGAAAAATATTGGCCAAGCTTGTCGCCATATTTCGAAACATAACGGTGACACAAAACGGAGAGGCCACTACCTGAAACTGGTTGCCTAATGCAGCCGTCTGACATGCTACGGGAATATATTCTCCAAATTTATCAGCCATGCTATGCTGTTCCAAATTTTCTCAGTTACGTGCTTGCATTACCCATACTTAAGTGTACCACTTCACGGTGCTTTTTATCATCTGCTCCATATACATGATTTCCTTCATCAAGTGGTGGCTAGGCTAAACGGAGTTAAAATTATGGTTTTCATCAAACATATTTTATCAGTTTTCCACTCATGATGGTTGTTGTCAGGTCTGAAGTATCTGCCTCAGTTGATGACATTTTGCATTGGAACGCTGGCACCAGAGTCTGATGCTAAATATTGGTCACTTTTTGCCCCTATCTATCTGCACATACGACAGCTGGGTCAGCTAGGTCATTGAACTTGGTCGCCAAATCAGCTAGTGTGTGTTGTTTCGGCTGGATCTTTGGAAAACAAACTTGGGAGCCAACAATGAGTGTGGATACTAAAAAACAATGGATCACAAATTGATCCGCATTACCCTTAAATATATCTTTTATGAGGTAGTCCTAAGTCTTCGGATGGCTATGGGAATATTATATGATTAACAGAAGCATACCGCGGTAAATATTCTGGAGTCCACTAGTTTTACGCGTAGTTTGAGCCCCAGAGTTGTAGCAGCATTTGAGACTGCCGGAATGGTGATCAGTGGAGTATAATTTCGTGCAAGGTGGCTCAAAGGATAAAATACTTGATTGTCATTGTTTTTAGGTTTTTAGTGCAGCGATGTCGTGTAACTGCAAGTAAATAAATAAATAAACTTTTTAATGCTCTACAGTGACAGGCGAAATCCAACTGATTGGACTGAACAAGATGTATAACAAAATAGCATTATATACTAGATTGTGCAAGTTTTGCACAACGGGTCCAAAATGGGTTTCTGAAATAAAGTGCAGTTCGATAGCATTATAGTGAGTAAGAAACTGAGAACAATAACAAATGCAGATTTAGCCAAAAGGTCAAGAAGGTAATAAAGACATTCCTGGAACCATCCCCAGAGGACCTGCTTCTATTTTGGTCAGTCCCTCGACCGGTTTCACCCGCATCTACATGCTCCAACGAGCTCTGTGCCGGTATGGCAAAATAGCATGTAACTCATAGCCTGTTTCATAATCATTTTTATAAGGGTTGTTTTATGCATGCATTATGGGCGAGGACATCACAGCCCGTTCCGACAAGCGGATAATTCAGGTATGGCGCCTCTTGTTTTATACCAGTGAGTCAGTGGCAGTATGCCATTCATGGGTATAGCTCTTTTAGCTTGGGCGTTGTATTCTGTCACCTCAACGGATCAGCCCACTAGTGGCAAACAGTGAATTTAAGAAGAATATAGAGTATGAGGAATCAAAAACAAAATATTGTTTAGAAACATTTGATAATAAGCCAGGCACATTTTGATGTAAAATAATTGTAAACAACGACGACCGTGCGGATATTTCAACTTGAATGGCGTAGCTCATCTCTGAAGTGGTGCACCAAAGTAGAAGACGGTATTGTTTGGACGGGAGGACAGGAGTGATAAGAATAAAATGGATAGTAAATATATATTAAGAAGTTTATGGATGTGAAGATAAAATTATAAAATTGAATCAATCGGGCGATATTGCAACTATTAATTGTATCCGGGACCTTTCTCATCTAAATTCTCCAGAGTTATCTTTGGGCTAAGTGTTTACAAGATATTGGAAAGATTTAGGAGCACATTGTTTATTCGTTTTAATTCTGGATAGATAGAGCATTTCTGATGGAACTTTATTCCATATCAACGCATACGAGAATAGCTTCGTACGATATTTTTGATATGCAGAATGCGCTCACTGTTTCTTATGTCTAAGCACTTGGGAGGCTGAAACTCGAATTATGGCTGAGCTCTAAAGCTTAAGCCGAATAATAAGCGGCAGAGAAGGCACAGATTAGGTTTGAGTTTGCGTAGCCAAACGGCTGAACCTTTAAAGCCTGGCAACACTCACAGCAAGTCATTAGGGTTAGCATGTTTAAGCATCTTTTTGTGAGTAATCGTTTGATGTTTTCTAGTGCTATGATATTCACCTTTCTAAGATTTCCGTGCACAAGTGTACAGTATTCAAGTTTTGGCCAAACGTACATTTAAAAGACTAGAAGCCTGGTCTTTCTCAAGATAAGAGTTCGGTTTATATAGGCTATGGTTTTTTTGGCAAAAGCCAGTAAGTGTATAAATTTCTCTAAGAAGTTAAATGAAGTCGAATATCTTAAACCGAGATTTCAGAATGCTCTACAAAGAAGAATAGCATTGTTGTTTAATGTCAGGATGTTCGTGCGGGTGTCACAGCCGCAGTACAATAGATTAAACTTGTCAGTGGCAAAGTGCAACTTCCAGGAGTTACTCCGGTGTTTTAACGCTGAAAACTCACACTGAGTACAGGTTAACTTAGGACTACCATGTCCCAGGGGAAGAACGATACCCAATTTTAACATCATCAACGAAGAGGGATGACTTCCGGAGCATAATTTCTTTATGGACTTCATTAAAGTATATTAAGAATAAAAACGGACCAATTACGCTTACTTGAACTACACCATTAAATATCGAAGTGGCTTCAGATGTAGAGTAGCAAATTTTGATTACTTGCTTTCTACCCTCGAGATTAGAAGACGACCAATTTAGAAGCGAAGTTGTGATACTACAGGACATAAGCTTCTTCAGCAATACGTTATGTGGCATACGGTCAAACGCCTTTTTAAAAGCAACGAATTTTACAACGATAGCGCAATCAGCGTCTCTTGTTGTAGTTGCATAATCAAGATAGTCTAACTGACAGATGGTGTATGACCTACTTTTTCATAAACCTTGCTGAAGTTTATTGATAAATCTCATAGAACTCAAGTATTTTATTATGAATTTTAGACTAAACTCTCCATGATTCTGGAAAGAATGGATGCAAAGTGGATAGGGCGATAATTCATTACATCTGTCATAGAACCAGTTTTCTGTCGTGGAATTATAATTGATTGTTTCCAGTACATATGCTACGCTCCTTTGATCATGGAAAGCATAGATACATTAAGCAGAAACAAGAGGATGTCTGGGGCCTCTAGTTTGATTAGTACTGACGGGCGGTTGTCAAATCCTGGATAGCGTTATGAAGGAGCTAGCCTAATTTGGCGACACAACACCAAGCTTGATATTATTCATTCTGAGTTCCTTGCTGCCTTCGATTATCAGCCTGAGTTGAGGTTCCTCTCTCGCCTTGGTACTACAGATAGATGTGAAGTCCTCCTTGAAGATCGAATGAATGATTACGCGGTCGATTTTGGCAATTACATCAGAGTTTAGAATCGAGTTTACATTAATTGATTCCCTGTTCTGTCTACGAACCAAAAGTTCATGTTTGCGCCGTTCAGTACTATTACCTTATCAGAGCATAGCATTGTGAGATGATCATCATATGACCCAGTTACCATTCTGCTATGGAACATCTGTAGGGTAAAATCGCTAGTTTTCTTAATCTATTTCTCTATTTTGGGTTGTGTGGTGGTTACTTTTCAAGCTACCTGCTGGAGCGACAATCCCTTTCGACCACTTAACGCATTCTAGAGCTAAATCTTTAGTTCAAACCTGAATATGGTGGTGGAACTTAACACAAGCAATTTGTACATCCTGTGTTCAGAAAACATTGCTACTAATTCAAAGACTGTCCAATGAGAATGAGCGGTATATGGCTACTGATTCTATCGGTTTAGAAAGAATTTGGAAAGAATAACCAACGATGTTATGATCACTCTCCGCTTAGCTGACGATGAAGTATTTAGACATCCCATAGTAAATATTAGCTCAAGTGGGTTACCAAACGTGGTTGGCTCATCGACGTGCTGTACCCATCCTAGTCGATAAAGAGTCGACATAAAAGTGTCCCGTTTTTCTGGTTCATCGTTAGGTGACCATATATTCCGGACATATTAATATCACCAGAGATAACTTATCAGTGCATGAGTGATCGGTAAAAAAGAAAATGTGTTATTAAGTCATCAGTTACGTTGACTTTAGATGGGGTTGGTATATAAATACAACTTGCTGAGAGATTTATTGGGAACTAGAAACGGTAATCCACACAGAATCATGAGTTATCCGAAGGAATGGTTTATTCAAAGGTAGAACCAGGTATGTACGTTTGACATATATTAGACAGCCACCCCATATACCAGAAAGGTGCTCATTACGAAAGCTGTGATAAAACATTATCCCAAACAGTGTCTCGCATTTCTACGAAACGCCATCTTTCTTTTAAGAATATTACACCAGGTGCTGAAAGATGAAGAATATTACGCAAGTACTACATTTTATTTAAAAATGAAAAATAATTACTTACTAGTATTTGCAGTGTCTTGTTTTTCGTTGGGTTGGCTACAGGAATCCAGGTAAAGGACACCAGCTAGTTGAGGCTGGGGAATACGGAGGACATATAATCTTAGGAATTACTGTTATTTGTGAGTGTGGTCTGTAAAGCGCACAGGATCCCTGAAACGTCGGAGGAGCGAAATACTGGGAAGTTTTCTATCCTCTATGAAATTAGTTTGTTGGATGTTGCACATAACCTACCGGCCTGTCAAGCTTATTTACATGTAGAGGAAGCTTCCGAGCATTTTGGTTTACCCAGTTTTTCGGCAACTTGCATTTCGCTGGCAAGCGACTTCGATTTTGTAGAGTGTACAAGTTGCATACTTAAATGTTGAGCGGTTGTGCCGATTGTCTGCATGCTTCCAGTGTTGACAGGATTTAGTAAAACGTTTGAAATAGCAGTGTTTTTATTTTGCATAAATGCACCAGTATGGATACCACATGAGGTTTTGCTACTAGTGCACTTCACAAGAAGTGTTTTACCTTTTGTAGGTGCGCAGCTTTTTGATGAGGAGTTTTCGGTTTCGTACCAGAGCATCTATGCACCTCATTGGTGAACGACAAAGAATGAGCAGACACAAGCATTTGCGCAGTGGAAAATTGTTGTATGTTCGAGGACCATTTACTTAGTAATGTTGAGGTAACGCAACATTAAGTAGCGTCACAAGCGATATATTTACGACAAATGAGATTTGATTTCGACACTAGAGGGGATTAATTTGTGCCCGAGGTGTCATGGAGATCATTTACGTGGGGAAGTTTACGAGTTTCCGCGGGTAGCGAAGCACATTGGTCTTAAGGTGTCTGTCGGTAACACTGTCGGTACACTGTCGCTGTAGAACTGGTAAGTCTGGTTTCAGTACCAACGATATGAATCATTCCTTAGGTAAAATTTCCTCCAACTACAAATAAATTTTGCGACCACTGTTTTGTTTGCAAATTTAAAAGTATTGAGCATATCTGTTTTAGAGATCTTTTATGCAGCGTCACGCAAGAAATGTACAGGCTCGCAATATGGAAATTGTTGGCCACTGCGGACGCGTTTGCCGCAAGCAATAATATTTCTGGTAAATTAGATGCTATGACATTTTTGAAACGTTTTATGCGCTCGTGAACCTGAAAAGGGACATGTGGTATAAGATTCCCATCGGATTAAAAATGCTTCGTTTTCAGCGTATCCGGAGTAATAAAAAGACACTTAAGGGATATTAGTTGCACTACAAGTTGAATCAGGGGTTCAAACCTTTCCTTCAAGTTTAGCAGCTATAGCTCAAGCGCAGCAATTATTTGAACTGCCTTGTAGGATTATTTTGTATTAACTACGCTATGTTCTACCAGAGAAACAGTGTAAGAACTATATTTGGATTGTACCTGCAATGCTTACAAGCCATATAGCACAGCTTAACCTAGAGAAGCACCAGACGCGTTTCTCCCTATTGGGTCTTGCCATTGATGAGCATTCCCTCGGTCCCCTACTGGGGATCGAACCCATGACCGCTCAAGGCAGAGACCAACTGGCCAGCAGCCTAAGTAACTTAGCCTTGGGGGACGTCCTTTGGTCTACAAAATTTGCGGGAAAACCCGGATATAGCACGACCTACATTCTACTCTCAAGCAGGTTACTACCTTAGCAGGTGACAGTGGCCAACCTCTGAAGTTCATGACTTCCTCTCACTAGATGCTACGTCCACAGCATTTGCAAATAGGAGAGGTTTCATTTGCTATTACTAATGAGTAGGAGGATTGCTATTTCGGCTTTATATAGATCTTACATGTTCAACACTTCATTTTTACTATGCTGATGGATGGGTGATATGTAAGATGTTTTCGAAGCTTTTCAGAATCCTCCAGTCTAATTTGGACTTCTCGTTTTGACCGAGGTAGCTAGTGTTTTTAATGATTAGTCATCAGGATTTGTGGACTTGTAATACCTATTGAAATGATAATACTGCAGAACAGGATGTACGGTTCCAACCCCAAAAACCGGTGCTCAGGAAAAACGTTACAAAACCACTAAAAAGTAACCGGTTGTTATGTGCTTCCGTCCTGAAAGAGGTACCATATTGTCCTTCGTTGACTGTACGCAAGGTGCACAGGTCAGTCTGGAAGTCTACTCCGTGTAATAGCAGATCTAGTTAGCATAATTTGTACTGAGTTGGACCTATGCGTTAATAACTAGCGAAAGACTGCAAGACTAGTTTAATCCAGAGAGAGTTGGAAGGAGAAAGACAATAATGCTGCCGGACTTTACCAGCTGTATAATCCCTTCTTGCGCCAACACCATTTGGTCACCAAGAACAACTTCTGCAAGAATTTGTCTGCACGCTTCTAGTTGATGGTATACAAGCTCAACTTTAGAAAGTTTTACCTTTAACCAAAAATGCCTCTCTTCTAGCTATTGTTTTGTCATTACTCTTGTGTACCGTGATCTTCCTGGCTACCTATATTTTGTCATATTTAAACTTAGTCGATGCAATCGCTATCTACAATACATTCAGGGGTACTGATATTATATTTAAGTGCGCTATTTTATAAGCAATTAGCATTTTCCGATGTACTCATTCACTTATCTTCCGGGTTAACTGCAGTAGTGACAGGTTAAAGTTATTGAACCACAATTTCATCAACAGCTTGTTAAGGTAGTCCATAGTAGCCCGTTAACCACAGGTATTTGACTGGCAGATTAAAACGGCGCTTGATTTACTGAACAGAGTTCGTCAAGCAGCATTCGATTTGGACAGAAATAGGCGCAGCCACATCATCCCACCCAAGGCACAACTATACCGGGGAGTTGCTGTACACATAGCAACTGCAATGAAAGTAATCGGCTGCCGTCCAAATGCAAATGCTGTCTTAGAAGCACTGGCCTCGAAGCCTAGTGGACATAAAAGGTTGAAATAGTCACCTTATAATTAAGGGCTATCGGTTTCACCGCTGGTTTGTTGTTTCGAATAAATAAACGACGTCTGTAAGGATGAAAACATATGTGAACCTGTGCGCAACTGTTAATTTGTTTTAACCTCAGGGTTTAGTTTCTGAGTACATGCCGCATTTCTTAATTTGCGACGCAATCTCATTTGCCGTCTCGATTACCCTATGTATGCGACCCGCACGAATAAAATTGTAACTTGTTCAAGTAAAAGTATGAAGCCGGATTTTTGTAAGTGGTAAGGGGTTTGATTGCGACTTACGTAAAGATTCGTCGAAGCTAGACGCAGGTAGACAGCTGCCACATACCTAGGAATGCGCTAGACTGCTGTTGCGTTCTATTAGAGGTCGTCAGTAGCGCGCGTCGGCCGAATCCTACCGGATTCGAACCCACGAACTTACTCTTGCGTGCCAGCGACTTATGCCACTGGGCCATGGGCGACTGCGGCGGACCGCCGTTACTAATAAGTAACTGCGATACAGCTTTGCTCATTCTTACTGTTACGAATGTTATAGACGTGCAGAGGACAGGGAGGTCTGTGTTCAACAGCATCGTTTCTTTATAAAATACCCAATAATCCTCCTACTACTTTCAAACATTCAGTAGTCGCCTTAGCAGCCTACATGCCACCTCGATTGGTCGTGGATTGTAAAGGAAGTCGTGGCGCTAGGGACCAGCCCTATCCTCTGCACTTTCATAACCTACATAAAAGTTGGGAATGAGCCGCGCTATACCGAAGGTTGGTATCAGGTAAGGCGGTCCGCTGCCGTCATGCATGGCTCAAAGGTAGATATCGCTGGCTGGTGGGTTCGATTCCGGCGGGATTCGGCGGGTGCGCGCCAATGACAAGCCTCAAAAGGACGAAACGGCCATCTAACGCTTTGTTGGGTGTATCATGCCTGTCTGCCTGAGTTCAACTGCGACGAATGTTCACAATACCAGGTGTTTTCATATTAATACAAAAAGCGTACTTGCACCGAAAATCGGTGCAAGCTTTTTTATTTAGAATGTTTTACATCTAGAATAACTTTTACATTCTAATCTAACCAGAGGGTAAAAGAAGCTACATCGTAGCCGAGTGGTAATCAGATTAAAATATAAAAAATGTTTTAATTAAACTGCAGGCGTAAGTAAGCACTAACAATGCAAATGAGTTTAAAACGGGAATGTATTACTTTTGTTACATTCCCATTTATAAAGCGTAAAGTTTGGAGAATTTTCTTACTGCTTGGCTACTGTTTAGCACTACCCATGGTTGCGAATGTTTGGCCTCTTTCAGAAAACAGAATAAAACCTTTGTTCACTTCTTAGTCATTTTGATCAATGTTAAATCTGTACAAACATACCAAACAGAATCGGTACGTTTGTAAAGAGTGTTTTGATAATAAAATTTCATTTTTAGATGCCGCTCTTTTATACAGGTTGTTCCATAAATCAAATTACATACCTTCGCTCCTATTTAATTTCCTGTGTTTACAATGTAAATAATAAATGCAGCTTAAAAGGTTTCTGTACATTCTATGTTAATAATATTAGTTTGGACGACTGTAGTAGAATATACATGTATATATATATATGTATGTGTAGAAAACAGGTCTGCGAGTTATAAGCTCACGGCTGGATTGGCGTAGAGCACGAGCGCCACCCATTTTCTCTGACGGTGGGAGGACACCTTTCGGGTGTTCAATGGTTTGCTACTGCCCGCCTCAAGCCAGGCAGCCCCTGGTCAAATTGGTGCAAACCCGACAAAACACATCTGCGTCTGGTCGTGGTCGCAGGTGCGTACCCCACTACGGTCGCAAAACATATAATAATTCTTCCAGTACCTCAAAGGCTGTGTGTGACGGCTGTCAAGCCGATCTTCATCTGTCTGCGCAATCACAACCCCGAGCTGGATCTGCTCCCCACTGTCTTGTGGGTCAGGCTATTGAGCCAAAGGCTCCGGGTGGAGTCCCTCAAGCAAACTACCGAAGCACAACGACCACCTCGCGTGCAATTGCTCACCAACGCAATCGTATGCATGCGCGTAAAGCACTCAGCATCGAATGCCGGAACGTGCACACACTACTGGACTGGAACTCCAGCGAGCGCTCGGAGCGACGCACTGCACTGATCGCGATGGAACTGGCGCGTTATCACATCGATATTGCGGCGCCCAGTGAAACTCGGCTGGCTGAGCAAGGTAAGTTGCATGAAGCAGGTGCTGGCTACACATCCAACTGGGTGGAAAAGGCCGCCTCTGCACCAAGTGAACATGGGGTCGGATTTGCAATATCCGATCGCCTCAATGACCAGCTGGTGGGTGAACCAACAGGCATCAGCGCGCGACTGATGACCGTTCGCCTACGACTCGGAAGAGGTAAGTTTGCTACTTTTATAAGCACGTACGGTCCGACCATGTGTTATCCTGATGACACGCGTGATCAAATCTACACACAGCTATCCTCCGTGCTACGATCTGTCCTGAGGAGTGATCGACTATTTCTGCTGGGTGATTTCAACGCGCGCGTTGGGCGTGATGCATCAGCGTGGACAGATGTTATCGGTGCGCATGGCATTGATTCAGCTAATGCAAACGATGACAGGCTTTTCTCACCGTGTGCCACTCACGGCCTGACGATCACGAACACTCGGTTTGCATTGAGTGCGAATGATCTATCAACCTGGACGCACCCACGGAGTGGTCACGCTCACCTGCTTGACTATGCCATCGTACGTCAGCGTGATATGCGTGAAGTGCTCATAACACGTGTACTGCGTGGAGCGAAGTGTAGCACTGCTCACAAGTTGGTGCGGACAAAATTGTACATATATTTTCGTAAATCGATGTATTGCACTCCTGCCGTGAATCGGTGTAAATTTAACATTCTCTCCCTCGGTACTGTGGCGAAACGTACTGAGCTGAAGAAGGCGAGGGCTGCACGCCCGTGTGATGTGGAATGCATAGCCACAATGGGCGACCTGTGGCACCACTTTCGCGACCAGGTGAAAGCTGCTGCCGAGGAGACCATCAGGCGCGCAAACTGTAAGCGGCCTGGTTGGTCTGATGAGAACAATTCGACGATAGGCGCATTGGTGTCGGAGAAGAATGCAGCATTTGCTGCACATATTGCAGATCCCAGTGACTTGGGGAAGAGTAGTCAGTTTCGCAAACTTCGACGGCAACTGACCCGAGAGCTACGTCGCATAAAACATGCATGGTGGACGGAGAAGACGAAGCAGATGGAATGCTACGTCGAACGCTGCCAACACAAGGAATTCTTTGACTCCTTGAAGGCGGTGTACAGACCGAGATTGGAGCCTCTGTGGACACTGATAGATGATAGTTCAGGCGCTACCTGCACCCAGACTGCAGACATAATAGAGATCAGGCGAAAGCACTTTGACTGTCTATAAAACAACCGTTCAGAGATGGACTGGCCTACACTGAACCGCCTAAAGCAGCACGATGAGAAGCCGAGTCTGGCGGATACGCCGAAACTGGATGAGACAGAGAGAGCACTTGCTCAGCTGCGAAGCGGCAAATGTGCCGAAACCGAAGGGATCCCGCCTGATTTATTGAAACACGGCGTACCGGCGTTGTTTACTGCGCTGCACCACTTGGTGCAACGCGTATGGATTGAGGAGGAGGTGCCTCCTTGGCTGAGGGATGCCCTTGTGCTACCACTGTACAAGGGCAAAGGTAGCAAGCAATGTTGCACGAATTATTGTGGCAGCAACTTGCTGAGTTGTGTGGGCAAGATGATTGCCCGAATCCTGCTCAACCGCCCCGTCAGTCAGGTTTTGGAACCTAACGTGGCAGAAGAGCAGTGTGGATTTCGTTCGGGTCGCAGCACTATAGATAAGGTGTTTACGGCTCGTCAGTTGCAAGAGAAGTGCAGAGAATGACACCAGTCATTGTACTTGCTTTTGTTGATTCCACCAAGGCATTTGATACGGTGAACCGCGAGGCATTGTGAATGGTGTTGGGTACGTTTTGTTGCCCGCGTAAGTTTGTAAGTTTAATTGAATGTCTGCACAGTGGTATGCGAGCAAGGGTGCAGCTGAGTGGAGAGACCTCGGATGACTTTGCAGTTGTCTCTGGTGTGAAGCAAGGCTGTGTCTTAGCTCCTGCCCTGTTTAACATTTATCTTCATGCAATGTTGTCTTGTGCTTTTGATGCGGCTTGTGCTTACGGTATTCGTGTGGAGCACTGTATTGATGGGGGTTGCTGAACATCCGTCGTTTCGGTGCGAGAACTCTAGTCTGTGAGACAACTATCGGTATGTTGCTGTTTGCTGACGACTGTGCGTTGCTTTCACACAGCGCGGATGAGTTGCAGCACATGACTAGTGCTCTGGCTTCGACAGCTGCGGAATTCGGGCTCACCATCAACACAAGCAAAACTGTCTGTCTCTTTCAGCCTTCACCGGAGGTGCAATCTTCAATATTGCCGCGAAACAGCGGTGGTGCTGAAGTCTTGGAAACCGCCTCCTACTTCTGCTAGCTTGGGAGTGTGATTTCGACTGATCAGCAGCTACACATTGAGTTGCGTATTCGCGTGTCGAAGGCAGCTGCGGCATTCGGGAAGCTTGAGTACTGAGTGTGGAAAAACCATCAGGTTAGCATAGGCACAAACCTGATGGTGTACAATTCCATGGTGCTGTCCGTTCTTCTATACTGCAGTGAAACATGGACGATGTACCTTCGGGATATGCGATATCTCGAGAGGTTCCATCAGCAGTGTCTGCGACGAATTTTGCGCATCGGTTGGGGCGCCGGAGTTGCAGACACAGAAATGTTGCGCCGTCGTGGAATGTATGCAGTGGACTGCATACTTATATTGAGACACCTGAGATGGTGCGGTCATGTTGGCGTATGGATTCGACTCGGACACCGAAACAACTCTTATACGGTCAGCTGAGTATTGGGAAGCTGCACGTGGAGAAACCAAAGTTACGTTACCAGGATATGTTCAATGTAAGCCTCACACGTTCTAATCTTGATTGCAGGTCATGTGAATCGAAGGCGATTGATCGTGGTGCATGGCGCGATCTGCTCACGAAGGCAATTGCTGAAGTGCGGGAGAAAGACCTAATGCATGCAGAGAAGAAGC
Source organism: Dicrocoelium dendriticum (assembly GCA_944474145.2). NCBI lineage: Eukaryota > Metazoa > Platyhelminthes > Trematoda > Plagiorchiida > Dicrocoeliidae > Dicrocoelium > Dicrocoelium dendriticum. The sequence goes on from OX104064.1 coordinate 186,304,933, forward strand.
GGCAAGCAACGATGGCTTGTACTCCATCGACATCGAGTGCATGGTGGAGTAGCACATGCGGTCGCGAGTGCCTGAGTCAGGCAGGCCTAGTGAGCCATGAGCGAGGCCAATCGGGACCCCTACCGAAACGACGACGGGTCCTGCAGAGGACGTATGCAGAACGCGCCCAGTGTTTTTAGGTACGCTGCATTTGATTTACTAACCGCGTGCCTGCATGCTAAGTCTATTTATTTCAAGTGGTGGGTTTTCAGTTTTGTCCTAATGCTTTGCTTTTCTATATAAATGCCAAGTTATATTCTATTCTATAAACTTGCAAGCGTCGCTTAAGCCACTTGTAGTTATTTCGATAACATTTTCGTGTTTTGCAGCATTTCCGTAAAATAAACCACCTGACCTCGTGAACGTACCTCGTATTTTTTTAAAACCTACACTTTTGTGAAAAGCTTATTTCATATGCTCACTATTTTAAAATTTGTCACAGTTTGTTTGCTTGCTAAGTTTGATTATTTCAGGTGGTGGGTTTTCAATTTTATCCCAATGCTTTGCTTTCTCAAATAAATGTCTACCTGTACTCTCTTCTATATACTTGCACACTTCACTTATGTCAATACTAGTCCTTCTCAACAACATTTTTGTGTTCGTGACATTTCCGTAAATTACACTTTCTGTCCTCGGGAACTTACCTCGCATTCTTCCTTAAAATATTTACTTCAGACGCTCATTACTTCAAGATATGTGCCACTCTTTCCTTATGAATTATTCGATTTATTTTCTTTGTTATCTTTCTCTCAAGTGATTGACTTTTGCTTGATATCCACGGTGAGGCTGCGCTTGATGTGCATCTTGACAAGGAGCCTACCTGTCCATTACTAACTACCTCGTTAATACTGGCTCCAGGAGACAGTTGGTCGTTGCTGGAGGGTACGGGGTGCACGGTCGTTGTGGACGTGCTAGGCTCGAAGAGTGGTTCTATGCAATCAGTGTGGTGCGGACTACGGTCCAGCCACCGACTTGTGTGCGCTTGATTCCCCAAATACTGCGTACAGGTGTTCGTCGGTGAAGGAGTGTGGGCCGGCTCCGTTGATGAAACGTGGCTCCCATCCATTTGCCTCCCGGTCTTATTCCTTCGGGTTTACACTGGATATGCGGTGTGAGGATGGAGCTGTGGGTGGTGCAGCGCAAGCCACCCATGGTCCCTCTTTAGGCGTAGGCGTCCTGTGGCTGACCACAGTGACAGGCAAATCCAAAACCGGATGCCGCCAACCATATAGAGACAGAGAAGGAGCGGCACGTGTGGAAGCGGACGGTTCTATGAATGTCCTTATTATTTATTTGATGTTTTGGCGAAATCTGCATTTGTTATTGTTCTCAGTTGCTTACGCACTCTAATACTATCAAACTGCAATTTATTTCAGAAAACCATTTTTGACCCGTTGTGCAAAAAGTGCGAAATCAATTATATGACGGGATCTCGTTTTGCAGATTGTTCAGGCCATTCAGCTTCAATGTGCTGCACACGGTTGAGAAATAAAACGTTTATTCATTTATTTCTCTTTACTGGGGCTTTCCATATGTATTAGACTAAATAATCCGGTTCATCAGGAAACAAATTAGACACTTTATCATTTAAGGTTTTCTCGTCCGTATGTTGAAATACTGGTATTTTAGCTGTACCCAAATATAAAGTTCTCATCCTGTGAAAGGCCAAAATGCAGTATCCTCCAGCACATTTATACCTATTTCAAAATTCTGATTATGTGATGCCAATGTTCAATGTGCATTGTTAATCAATAACCCTCGTCTCGAGACCAATTAGACAAAAATGGCATTCCTGTTTCCCTATTAATTACTTGTGCTTGCCTAGTATTGCCATATATATGCTTTCCCATCTAAGCTTTGCTTCATAAGTGGCATATACAAACCACTAAAAATTATTTTCCTTTGAAGGTTCATGTTATTACTCGCAATGCTCCTAATCCGAAAATACCAACGAACAAATTTCAACGTAACTGTGTTGCATCAACTTTACAGTGCAAACTTGTAAAGTAACTTTTATAATTTCTCAACCAACTTTCTCGGAAAACACCTCAAAGTTTACGTAATTATTTTGTTTAGAATAATTAATTTATTCATCTTGGTACCTATTACTTTTTGCTAGCGTAATGTGAGATGAACCGCTAAAATTCAACTAAAAAACGTTAACACATGCCCCAGCATGCCTGCATCAGAAACCGGTCAAATGCTAAAGCACACGTGCGTGCACAAATGAACGGTCGTAGTATAAGAAACTTAAATGAAAAAGGTTGGCACCTGTAAACAAGGCGTATAATTTTTAAATCATAAAGGAACATTATAAAGAAATGCAAGAGAAACCTTTTATGTCAGCTATAAAAATGAAATAAAATTAGATAAATTGCAGAAAACTATCTCAAATCAAACTTTTCATGTCAAAAGATAGTCAAATGCGCCCGTTCTTCCTGCAGAGAAGCGGCGTAGAAGTTTGTAGATATCTTGGCACGGTGGCCGTAAATTTTGCCCGGGCTTACCTAGTTGTTTTTAGCTGTTTGTAATGCGCGGCCCTTATAAGAACTCAAAGTTTGTCCATAAGCCACCGGGGATTCTTGTTTGGTATGTCTAATGTACCGAATGAGGCTAAAAATTGAGTTTCAAATCTCAAAGTGAGACTCTTTCTGGTATTCTATCCATAAGATTTCGGAAATTATCTGGAAAACCTTCTATGGTGCGTTCATTCACGGAAATTGAATACACTGCGTGCAATATATCTTGCATCAAGCAAGGTGCCGCAAGCATTTTCCTTAGAATGGGGTCCTGACGCAACCATTATCTTCACTGAAACGTTGACGCGAGATCTTGTACGTACTGACACGCACATTATTAAGAATGTGACGTACAAATGAGCTGCACGGGCGAAGAAATTGCTCTTTGTATTGCGTGGTGAAAATGAAGCGGATATTTTATGCTTATTCTAAACCACGACGACTCAAAAATACTCATCAGAATAAAGTGATGAGACTTTGCAAATTTATCTCGGTAAGTTGTTGATCTGACCTAAATATTAGGGTGTGGTTCAGAAATATTATAGGGGCTGGAACAAATTCCGTTTTCCATTTTAAAGCAATAAGGCGTATAGTGCAAACATAGAAAACGGTCATTTGAATTTATCCGTTAATAAATAAATAAACTACAATAGAACAGCGCGGCAGATAATTTATAACGGCATACTCAGAAGCGAGGACGTTCCTTAAGTAATGTAATCTAATTCAAAGAATCGGCGCACCTATAGGAACGATCAAAAAACCATGTCTTTGCATCAAAGTTAAAAATGAAGCATTAAAGTTCAATATTGTTTGTTCTTTTTTATGTGGTGCATTAGATGTAACTGCTAGATGTAACGGCTAATTTTTGCGCTTGTTCACTTAGCGGTTAGGAACACTTATAAAAACCAAAGGTAAATGTCAATTTACACCGGGTTAGAACAAGTTCAAGATATATTGCGCGACACTGCCGCGAGTTTCTCTAATGTTTCGTCAATATTGAAAAGTTTTAAACCCAACAAATAAGCTAACCGATCATCCGCAATGTCTTCGGAAGCGATGACCTCCCACTAAGTTCCGAGCATATTTCAAGACATGAAAAGGTGGCGAGCCCCATAAAAGCCTCGTCATTACTACCTCAACAGAAGTAATTTAAGATCGATACGCAATGCACAAATTGCCTTCCTCATGACTGTCAGCATACAGTATTATGTCTGTAAGCTGATTACCCATGGGATTGGACCAAAATTGTCAACATAGATGGTAGTTAATATATGTAGGCAATATACAAAACATTACCACAGCCCAATTAGCGTTGTGCGTGAAGCAATACATAGTTACTTTTACGCATATCTATTTATGAATAAAGTAAATGAGCTTTTGCATTATATCAAACCAATTAGCTCATGCAGCATAATTATAAATCTAAAAGAGACAGGTTTGCTCAAAGTGAGTTCGTTATATAAAAAAGGCAATTTTCGACAGTTTCATGCTTACAATAAACGTCATTGAAAATGAGGAATAATTGGTTATTCAGCGTTTAAACATGCACACAAAACACCTGAGTGCAGGTTTTGCAATATGTGGGTACATATTTCAAAGGGTAGACCTGTTATTTCCTGTGTACGTAGCGTGGTGAAAAAGGTTTCACCCAAAAACGGTCAAGGTCAATACGTGGACGCTGCTTTGTCGAAACATATTGAGATAAGTTGAAAATATACACAAAAAGCTGCACAGATAGAGATCATGTTGCATGGAAAATGACCTGCGAAGCGGTCAACTCCAGTGTTTGTGCGTCAGAAGAACTTTACGCGTCACATAATCACACTATATACCCATTACTTTTTGAACCTACCACACGTTAGATAGTGAATTTAAATTATTAATGCTTTTTAGGGCCTACGTGGTCAAAATTCATCTTACAGAGCTAGTAAACATACAGAGGTCTAGTTAAGTTGGTTTTACACGGTGAAACCCTAAGGCATGAAAAAATGGTAAACTTGTTGAGCAGGCCAAGATATAGTGACAGTAAAAATTGGAGCTTTCACTGAAAAGCACAATATCCGCAGTGAGCACTTGGCGTTAAATGTGTGTTTGTTTATCAATACACAAGAGCAGGAACAGGATAATGTCTGTAAACACAACAGGTGTGGAACGATCAAAAAACAAGTGCGACAATGATATGAAATACGAGAAGCCAGGCAGCATGTGGCAGTCCCTTTCAGACTGCAGTCGCTGCGTAACAGAGTGAGTTGGCAAAAAGGCATTAAACCGGCAAATGAAAATTACTGACACCCATTTCTGATGGTTAATATCCCTACTAACACTGCGAATTACATCAGTACTATTGAATCTGAACAATCGGACATAAGAACTCTAATAAACTCAATGGGATCGACCTTTTTTCTTGTCCTGGATAAGAAACCGTCTGCTGTGCTCAAATTACTAACCTTGATTTCCTTATACTTTTTCATGAATTTTGAGTATATTCCAGATGTGTGTAGGTATGCACTGGTTGCACCAGGATATATAAGTAGCCAAGTCAAATACAGACGAGCTATCTGCCCATCAGCCATCATACTGTGTGGAAGAATGGAAAGGACAACCAAAGCCAAACTAGGAGAATTCCTATCGACCCGAAATTTAACCAACACCACCTCATTGAGTTATGACAACATCGTCATGTATTACTTGTCAAGTAAAATATCTAAACTACACTACTCGTTCCACTGATGGTGATAAGCGCATGATCACCGTATCCCTTGCTATGCGCAGAACAGTCGATAAAGTACCACCTAGAAAGCTTGTATCGAAAGTATATTTCTTTATTATTAATGGTAGTTCACATTCTCGGATATTATCCTATCTTAGTGGTAGGCATCAGACAATCGAAATATTATGCAATGCTTCCACAAGTAGAATAGTCACACGTGGCATGAGCCAAGGAAGTTTTCTAGGGCCTCCTTTGTTTTTGATATACATTAACGAATACTTAGGTGTCATCAAATACGGCAAACCATATGTATTCGCCGTTGACATTAACATTGTTCATGAGTTTGTTTCAGACAATATCATTAACGCCCTAGCCGACATACAAGCCGATTTGCGCAAGCAGGAAACTAGTTGCATCAAATGGAACATCGAACTCCTATGTGAAAAGTGCAGCTGAGTATGATATCTGTGCAATATTGCACCAAACTCCTTAATAGTAGACGGTAAAACACTATCTAACTGTCTCACAATTCGTGATTTTTAGCTACAGTAACGGCCCTCCTTCCATTTCGCCGAACAGATCCGGGGAACTGTTGCAGAAGCCCGTACATAAGGAGGGTTGATACTGAAATCCTTCACATTGTATGGATCAAAACTCAACCTAAATAAAACTTATATGTCCCCTATTAGAAGATTACTCATTGATATCGTTGTTGAGGTGAACAAGGAACCCTTCCGATAAGGAGAATAAAACAAGCTGATATTAATTTGTGTTATGATGCACGAACGCGCCTTTACCTCGGAAATCGAGGATATGCTTTAACCTTACCATAATATACTATGAAGAATGTATATATGAAGTTACAATTTGAAAAAGCACGAACTGGCCTGAGATTAATTTCTTTATTAACTGCTACACAGTTAAGTGGAACAAATTCCACAGATGCTGAGAGCCTGCGACACAAAGGTATTTTCGTACCCTAGTTAAAAGCGAATTTACGGTGAATAAAGTGAAGGATATACTCAAGATAGAGGTGAGTATGGCTACGTTGTAGGAGGAATGGCCCACTGCCACATAGCAAATGGCAAAATACTCTGATTATGTGTCAACCGAAAAATATAATGTTTTCTGTTTATAAAAGAACTTTGTTTTGCACTTAAACTAATTTTCCTTATTATCCGGGATATCAGATTTTGAATTATGAAGTAATAACCGAAATCTTATGGATATCACTCTATACACACCTCAGGTGCATCATATGTTTGCACTGCTAGAACAGCGCCCAGTAAACAATTTCGTTTTGAATGGATTGTACGCAAACTCTTCAAGATGACTCAATTAAAACTTCGGTAGGAGTAACCACACAGTCTGTATTTCGCAATATTGAAATAGAGACTATTAATTTTGTTTACATTCTTTTACACTCCTACATTAAGTTTGAACATTTATAGTTCGTATATCGAGGATACAGACCAGAAACAGAAAGCAAGTCTCACAACTCAGCGCTATCCATTCCTGTATATTTCAAACGCGTGTAAATGACGATGAACCAGATAATTCTTTCAGCAATCTCTTGCTTATCGATACTTCGAGCGATTATCCGTTTTGACATTCCCCCTTTACAAACCGATCAGTCTGTCTTTCTTACGCAGAAGCAAAAATGCCCATTACTTTATTATATTTCCTTGTTATTACTACTCAATTTTCTCTATATAGTTTATATTCTTCTTCACTTCATTTTTGACCACGACTGGATCGATCTACTGAGGTGCTGGATTGAAGCTTCCAACGTTAACACTTATACCCACGCAAGGCTCATTGTGATTGATTCCCTGGTAAGAAAAATGTGCTTGACACCAAAACTGCTTGCTGATACGGGCTAGACGGCTTGACTGTCCACACAATATAAACAGAAAAACAGTCTTAAAGATGAGTTACCTATGTGCTGGCTTAGCTGCTTTAAAAAGCTACACCGGCACACGACCAGAAGTGGCCTCGGAGTGTAGGTGAAACTTATCAAGGAAATAATCCGCTCGGAAGCAGGTCCCAAGGAGACGGTTCCACGCAAGGCCGTACTACTTTACTTATACAATAGGATTTATCTATGCTTATTATTTTCAAACGAGTAAACTTCTCAAAGGTTTTAGCAGATTAGTTAGCAATTTCCGCCAAAACGAAATTGAAGATTTCTCTGTAAATTTCAAAACACAAAACATGTACTAATTACGACACGGCAACAGCTCAGAAATCGTAGCATCCTGTTGGACTGTACCTCTCCCCGACGAGGAATTTACCGCTGATTGTTATACGCCACTACTAAATATTGCTAATGCAAGAGCAGGATAATACTGTACATGTATGATCGGTACCAAATATGGAAGCAGCTTAGCAGTTAAAGCGAAATATATCTATTATTATTATTCATTGGCTGAAAAGGCGGTAGCCAAATAATCAACTAAGGTTTAACCTACTCGTAGTGTTCTAACTGACATCATCCAATTGTGCGAAGTTTGCCAAGGTTAGGTGGGATCTCATTATCTACTAAGACGTACCTAGGCATGAGCAACTCCGTCACATACTCGGAAAATAGGCTCTTGGAAAGTGCCGTGATAATGGAGACTGCTTGCTCAGCGTCGATTAGTTTAACCAGTTGTGCGTAAAATATACGCGCTCCCGGCATCGCAGGAAGCAGCTACTGAAGTGCTACGTCAATGATGATCGTATAGTAAGCCAAATACGTTAAATCTTGATCCGATTTCGATGTATGTCCTCCAGCTATGAAAGTCGAGTGTACAGAGGCGCTGCAATATGCAATAAGAGTCGTTCGGACAGCGTACTCTTTCGCAGCAAATTCAGACTGCGCTTGACAACGCGCTGAAAGGCCCTTCCACCAAAGAGTATCAATGCTGCCTACTGAAAAATACTGACTGTTGCCAATCCCTAAATACAGCAATAGAATCATAGGTTTCTACCACTGCACCACGCCTCGTACTTGCAGAAGATGAATCTGTAGACGCTCGTTTGTCTAGGCTAAAAGCGTTGCTTTATCTCTCATGGGCTCTACCTCTAAACCTGTGAAGGACTGGATAACGGAAGCTACTATCCGCTTGTCTGCAAAGGCGAGAGAAGCACGTCTCACCAAGTACCCAGACCACCGTCGCTTGAGACGTGAGGCAACCCGTTTAGCACGGATTTTACGCAACCGCTACTGGTATTAAATGGCAGTCAACATATAAGCTGCATTATCTCCTTTCAATTTGACTCACCTTTTTCGCCTCGTCCGGTTAGCTGCCGGCAAGCCCTATTCACCACAGCACATATTAAGTAATTTTGAAGGCCAAATCATCCCGATACGAAAGGAAAGCTTTCCAGAGGGGTAGAGTATTTTAGCAACATGTTAAATCGTCCACTACACAAGCCGCACTCATTTCATCTTTAATATATTTAGAATATGACGCATATGGGTCACCGCCATCTCCCACAGAAATTGTAGATATCGTTCGTATCCCGAAGCCGGAGAGAGCTTCTGGAGCTGACGTAATTTCCGCGAAAATCTACAACTTTGGTCCACTAGCTATCCTTGAGCATTTGTAAGAGCCCTTCTGCTTGATATAGGAGACAAAATCTGTCCTTCCTCGTGAAGTACCATAGTACTACTGACATTTCAAAATGAAGGTGACTGAACTGTATGCATTGATTATCACGGAATTAATCTAATCGATGTGGCTGCAAAAACATTTGTAAGAACCTTGCATGCCCGGGTTTCCAATAACAGGAACCATCGAACTCGCCATTACCAAGGTGGTATTTACCCGGCAATGGTTGCAATAACCAATCATTCACCCTAAATCGGGTACTCGAACACCGGTACCGGTTTCAGCAGCCCAAGTTTGTGTGCTTTATTGCGGTTTGAGCTGCTTTTGACTCAGCTGACCGTGAATCAATTTGGAGTATCTTAGTTGCCAAGGGCGCGCCGGCTAAACACGTTAACTTGATGAGAACATACTACTGTTGCACAGGGACCAGAATTCGGGTCTAGGGAGAAGAAACAAAGATTTTAGACATCAATACTGGAGTCCGGTATGGTTGTTTACTTTCTCCAGTGCTGTTTAACTTCGCAGTCGAGCGGGTTATGCATCATGCTCTTGAGGGCTATCGTATTGTTCACGCTAGCCCTGACGTCTTGTTGTCAGATCTTGAATTTGCTGACGCTACCGCTATCCTTACGGATGCTGCTATATCACTACAATCACTGCTATATCGGGTCGACCAATTAGCCTTTATGCTCGGCCTTGAAATTAACATCAGCAAGATGAAGTACTCCTTATCGCTAGCCACCCAGTCTGCCCCGTCGCTCTCCATACATTGACAGCTAATCGAATCTGTTCCTGAGTTCAAGTATCTTGGATCCACTATCCTCCCCAATGGTCAGGATACATCGGAAATTGGGTATCGTATTGACATCGCTGGAACAGCCTTCTTACAACTAACAAACACAGTGTGACGAAGGACGAAAATTAGTCTGAGAAGGAAGATCTGAGTATTCTGAGCAACCATTGGGGCTATCTTACTCTATGTTTGCGAGACATGGCCGCTGCGATCCATAGACACCGGGGAGCTAAAAGTCTTTGACCACTGATGTCTAAAGCTTACATTGAAAACGCAGTGGCATGGACGTATCACCAATGATGTAATCCGTAAGCGCTGTTACCGTCTTTCTAAGCTCTCAGTGCTCATCTAGCGCGGCAGACTTAGTGGTTGGGTCATGTTCTCCGCAGACCAGACACTGACTTCACTAGGACCGCGATTTAACCCTCGCGTTACCAGGGGTTATTGTCCACGACGTAGTGGACAACTGAAAACTTGGCTCGCTGCAGTAAAATCGGAAGTCGATCTTCTGGGACTCCATGTTGTGCATGGTGTTCAGCACGGGAGGAATCACCGGATAAGTATCTACATTGAGCTTGCTACTGACCGCCAGGCTTGGGAAGCTGCAATCCGCGAAATGCATGAAGCCAGCTTATCCTGTCGCAGGAGCTAGCCGCAGTAAAGTAACGTAAGAGCTGCAGTTACGATCATAACATTCGACGAAGGTAAGCTTATCCTAGCCCAGAATCTCGACTGCTTGGCAACAGAAGTTGAAAAGTGAATGGAGCTAACATTATATTGGTTAAAACGAGTATGCGCTAGGACAGCTGATTAGCCTCTAGGCATACCAATTTTGAGAAAGTTGCTACATCCAAAATACGATCGGCAGGGCCCTATTGCAGTTATCTTCTCCAAATATGGATGAGTGCCAGGCGGAGAAAGGCCGGGACTTTGATCTTCAAGCAGTACTCAGGACCACAGAAATCACGCACCGCACGAAATATTTAAGCAACCAAATGTCGCCGGGCTTAACTAGTTATTTCATTATCAAGATCGTGGCAGCTGAACCCGGAAATTCCGCATCCGTATCTCAAGTGTCTCTGGATTAGTTTAATTTCCACGGGAATTCAGTCAACTTTGCATAGGTCGATGTATAACTTACCTTGAATGAAACACTTACTGTCTTGTCTGTTGGAAACACTGCAAAATTTAATAGTGAGACAAACTGTAGACCATCATAACCTAACATGAACACAGTAATAACGATCACTCGACCTTGCAGCTTTACGAGAAAAGGATCCAACAATAACACCCTAAAAGCTGTGTGCGTAAAAGTACCGTAATGTACCATCATCACGTTGCGGAATATGTTGTTTGGCGACCTAGACCAGTGTAAGTCATTGTGTGTTATGCTGAACGCAGAAACCTAACGTATAAACAATGTAGAGTTCCTTTTCACCATAACTTCACATTACATGAATAACTTAAATTTATAACAGTCACATTAGAATCCTTCACTAATGCAGTAAAAGTTTCCTTATCCGCAAATGCGCTACAGCAGATCCAGTGAGATATGCATCCATCCGCATGTCCCTTGAAGCACGCGGCAATCAAAATCTTCCCCTCGCAAGGACAAAACAGGCAAGATCGCCTCGACCCAATTCACACATGCCGTCACCTAACTTGTAACCCAGGATAGTCAGGATATCGAAAACTACGGAATTGGAAAGTGACGCTTCGTTTGAGCAAAATGTCGTTGGGATGCTCTCGTGAATCGATTGTCCCCTAAAGGCTATCTCTCCCAGGAAATTATATAGCACGCGGTTTAAAAATATCATACCTCATGTTTTAGTCAGAGATAACAGAGTTGAAAGTGTTAGAAGGCTGGCGGTGAAATCCGAAATGCCTTGAATCTCAACCGCGGTCAAAGTCCAAGGAAGCCTTGTAACGACTGGAAATAACCTCTAAAAAAGCGTACATGCAGCTGATTAGACCGTAGCATCAGTTTACCGCTCGTTTGCACCATTCCGCGTTAGGTTCGGAGGGGGAGTTGTACTTACTTTAGTGGACACAAAAAACAAAATAATGGTTTATATCAAATAGCTTGGCGTTCTACCACACTGACCCGTGTATTTCCTGTGGGCTTTTAGAGAACGTGAAAGTACCCTGCCTTTATACTAATCCGCAAGGCTTCACAATTAGCCCGCAAAACTGAAAAATCGCCAGGTTCCTAAGCCATTTGATATAATCGGTTGCAGGGATGCATAGCTAAACACTGTAATGGCGAAAGATGAAATCTCCCTGCATGACAGGTCACTCATCCGCAACGACAGGACTACAAAATGAGTAGGGGTAGTTGGGTAATACAAAATCGTCCTATAGTACAAAGCCGTGCAGGCTTTAGAGCAGTAGTTCCAAAATTCTCTTGACTGCGCCTGCATTTAAATGGCAGACAATTGAATTATTGCTTTGGTGTACCGACCCCAACCCAAATTCTACGTCATGAACCAACTAATACTTTGCGACTACACTATGATGCACACTAAAGGGAATTTTCACATACATACTCAAATGGTTTATTTCCACGTACATTGTCCAAAAACCCCTGCAACGTTCGTAGACCAATTTAAAGCCAACCCGCAAGACCGCGTAAACCGTGTTCCGATTTACATGCACGACATTTTACTCACTAGGTTCAGAACTGGTAACAGACCATATTTGTTGCATCTCGTGTGCATCAGAAAAGAAAAACTGTAGTCCTATTTGTTGCAGATGGCCATTTGGGTCACAATGTCATTCAGTGATCGGTCTCAATTTCCTCTGTTATGCGGAATATCTAAGTGAGAAATATAAGACTGTGCGAACCATCATACGGTAGGATCGCTTATCCTAGCATATCAGTGCCTCAACCTGATCATTCATCTCTGAAGACCCCCAGAAAGACACCCAGCTTGAAGTAGTCAGCAAATTCAATAAATAGTTAGAATTCTTCAGAGACAGGTGTTTACCATGAGCCCAACACTGTTTCTTACGTAGAGAAGAACTCAAACAGGATCGCAGTACGAAACGCAGTATTATCAGAATATATATCATCTCCAATCCAAGATAATTAGAACAACAACAAGTCCAAGGTAACCAGTAAACTCAATTGCACTGAAAAGCCGCATATCTGCAAGACTTTGTGAAAAGTTGCGGCGCTGGTCTCATAGTTAGTTGATAATACGTCAATAGCCTTCTTAATGTGCGACAGGAAATTCCGCCACTTCCTTCGGCCGAAGGCATAAAAGAATGACAATGAAGTAGCAACCGTGTTGCGGACGCATTATACTCTCACAATTCAGTTAGTACTACAATCAGACTATCTTCCAGCTTTTGTTTCTGACTTAAGACTGTGAAAGCTGTATTGCAGAAATTTAATTCTCTGGTAACTACTGTTCCCCGGATATTGATGACGTTTGCGTATAATCACTGGGAACACCAGCAAGAGAACTAGCAGAACTTTTGACTCAGGTCTTCCAGCGCTGCATCGAACAGTCCCAAGCTCCCGCCATTGAAAAGCTTTGTATAATAACTCCAAGTGCCCCTTGCTGAGGGTGATGTTGCATTCATGATGCTTCTTCACCGCAGTTGGGCTAAACCAATTTACACTTAAAATAGGTCCTTTTAATGCGGATAAAATTCATTACACGTTATTTGGTTTGTTTTGCGTACTTGATAATCTTCTCCTTACTTGCACACGTCGCTCACGCAAATTGTGGTAAACTTGCGTAATCTTATCGCGTGGTATTTTTTAAATAACTTTCGGACATTTTGTACTTATCACGGATTCACTTATAACCAATTTCTTCTATATGCTCATTTAGCGAGAATTTGTGTCGTCATAATCGTTTACTTTAATCGATATCGGCATTTCGAATGATTGGCTGTTGTTTGAGATCCCAGGTGTGGCTTCGCTTGATGTGCATGTTGACAAGGTGCCTACCTGTCCATTACCAACTACCTCGTCCATACTGGCTCCAGGAGACAGTTGGTCGTTGCTCGAGCGGACGGGGTGCACGGTCCTTCTAGCCGTGTTAGACTCGAAGAGTGGTTCCATGCACTCAGTGTGGAGCGGACTACGGTCCAGCCACCGCCTTGTGTACGTTTGATTCCCCAAATACAGGGTGCTTGTGTTTGCCTGTGAAGGAGTGTGGGCTGGCTCCGTTGATGAAACGTGGCTCCCATCCACATGCCTCCCGGTCTTACTCCTTCGGGTTTACACTGGATATGCGGTGTGTGGATGGAGCTGTGGGTGGTGCAGCGCAAGCCATCCATGGCCCCTCTGTAGACGCAGGCGTCCTGTGGCTGACCACAGTGACAGGCAAATCCGAAACCGGATGCCGCCAACCATAAAAAAATCCAAATAACAAATGCGGAAGCAAAACTGAGTCCGCAAACCAACTCCAAGTGTGTTTACCACCTCTGCTATCCAATGTAACGAAATTCATCTTTGCCAATGCGATGCTGCGTTGGCTGGAAAATTTTAATATTTTTGGTCGCGAGCAGCACGGATTCGGTCGAAACGATTGTGCAAAAGGAATGTATTAATTAAACGAAGCAGTTGGACAAAGTCTAGTGGTGCTAGAGAGGCAGTTAATGTAATCTACTTAGATTTTTGGTAGTCTTTCGATTGTTTCAATCATCGGATTCGCCGTTCACATTATTAGTGCGGCATCGATGGACTGCCAATTTTTTGCATCAACGGAAATTAGTTGTCAGGTTTCGGAGTTTTTATATGACCTCAAACAAATCAGGTGGGTCATGCCGCCATCTTCAGTTATAGGTCCACGATGGTTTTTGGTATTTATTAATGACTTTTCACATATAATTGCCGCAAATTTCCTCCGCCTTGCTGAGGAACGCAACACATGGCTTAGGAACAGGCGGATGCCCATCAGAATTTGCTCACATAAACCGAGATGGGACACATCAGTGATCAAACTAAAATATGCAGGAATTCAACGTGAGCAAACGCACGGTACTTTCCGTACGACACCAGAGTACCTAATCCCACAAGCTCGGAACCCAAATACTGCACAAAAATATATTCACTGAGCACCAGTATCGCCGAATTCGATGCAGCCTGATGATAGCATAGTTGAATGTGCACAATCCAAAGCATGTGTACTGCTCTTTACTCTGACTCAATGGTAAAATAAACAGAAGTGTTCAACCTGTCTAGTACATAGAGAACTTTGATTGATCAGCCAAACTCATTCACTTGATTGAGGACATTTTATCCCTGTTCCCAAACCCTTCAATCCTTTGAGATCTTTACACACGTTTGCCTCGGAGACTTGTGTAAAGAAATAATTTGTTTTAGCTTCGCATTATTGGCATATTCTTGACTTTCCAAGGTAAGACACCAAAATATTTCTACTCCAAGACGTATCCTCCTTTACAGATTGCTGATTAGCAAACTGCTATGCCAAACTTTACCTTAACGCCGCCGCTCGACTTCCATTGTCCACCCTATCTCACGACAATTGCAAGCCTAGTTGTAACTTGATTACTGACTTCAATGTAAATGATAGAACCAAGGTAACAGGAATTTACGTTTCGTTTTCTCTGCCCAGTCCGTACATATATTATAAGTTCATTAGCCTACCGTTAAATTGTCCTGTCTCGTGATATTACTTATTCTAGCACTTTGGGATACTTTGAAGTGCAAGGAAGCGCATGGCGCTTGATTTCCTCGAGACCTGTAATTCGAGAGCGTACCCAATATACAACTATCTGATTCTGGCGAGTGTCTTCAAAATCTCTGCACGTTAGGTCAGCAATAAGCACAAGATGGAATAGGAGAAGAAGTGATCATTTGGCCGACCCAAGTGGGTAAAACGTATCCTGATATTCAAAGAGGAAAACGATCAACAGTCATTTGGATCTCGCAGTGTCTTGCGAGAGTCCGTGAATCAAGGCTTAATAGCCGTACTGAGGATGTTGCCTAGCTTGTCAACAACAAATTCGCAAAAACAATTCCCAGCTGGAAATAAAGCTCGACCCGCTCATCCACACTCAGTGTTACAGGTGTTCTGGATAATTTTCCTAGACTATGACTGCATATCTTTAGTAAGCTATGCAGCGCATGCACGTCTGAAGGCTAAATCAATCCGAAGGCTCAATCTAGTCAGCAAACGACGAAATTTTCTACAGCTGAACAGACTAAAGCCAACCATAGTTAATTCATACAAATCTAATTAAATACTAACACCGACCATCCCATAATATTTACAGCAGACGTCCAGGCTAATTTTCAAGAAGCGCAATGTGTAACTTACAACGAACTTAACCAAACGTTCTGACTCGACACGCAGTACAAATAGGTAATATGTAGACCAAAAACCGTCAGCAACAATTTACGCTTAGTAGCAAAATAGCGAGCTTCTAAATGATAAGTAGGTCTTAAAAGTGAGAGGCGGTTGTGACTGCATGAAAGCATTCAGTGCTTAGCGATTTTCTCAAAGATACACTTGGATTAGATGAAATAGGAGGAAGGGTTTTCGACAAATGCGGAGTAATATATTAACGTGCTTAGCGACATATATTTATTAACCGTCGGCTAGCTAGTCAAGGTATAAGTGAAGGATGTGTGCTTACAAAATACACTTTGGTACATGTTGACCAGTATGAATAATTTAAATTTCGGACTACCACAGTTAACGAGGTAGGATTCCATGAGCTTTATAAAACGTCATTCTACACATCACGGCGACAAGTTTTCCGATCTCCACTTCCGTAAGAATGGTTTGATTGCACCACTACCATACTGATAAATCAATAAGTGTGATCAACCCCTCGATTGTTTGTTTAGTTTATTATGTAGGTTCGCGTGGTACGCTGCGGCTGGTGTAAGCAGAAGTGTTTTGGTATGGTAACAAAGCGTGGTGTCGTAGCTGGCTGAGAACAGTGATTTAGTGGAGGACCTGTTTCCGTCCAGCTCTGTTGAGTCAAGGTTATTCGAATTGCATGGCATTGTATCTCTTAATAAAGGTTATTAAAACCAGCAAAACTGGTTCTATATTGTTTGTTGAAGAAATCTAGTCGGCATTGTGTAACTGATTATATCATTGTTAATTCCGCTGTAGCCTAGTACAGCTACTGGTTCGTTAAAATCTCATTGCCGTGAATTACAAGTGTAGGTTCGAATTTCTCTGCACATAATAAAACCTTCATCCTGTAAGGATGTAGGCACAAATAAACATCCCTTCAAGCACTGTCCATTTTAATTATTTTCGTTTAACTTATTTTACATTTTAAGCAAAAGCATGCAGTTGAATATTATAAATTTACTATAAGCAATTATTTGGCACGTGTATTCAATAAAGAACGATTATACAAACAAAGAAGGTTAAACAAATAGAAATTGGATTTTATCTTGATAAATGTAAATCCCTATGACCGGAGCCTAAGCAGAAGGCAATTAGGTTTTGCTCGCCGAAAACAATGCACACCACGACACGTTTTGACCACATATGAGTTGCTCGGCTATCTCTACAACAAGAGGGAAGTACAGCTTTTGTTACTGTTACCAAAATTTCGGGCTTGGCTTTGATCGAATCATAAAAACCCCCGGGGCAATTGAGAAAGCAAGTCCAGGAATAACTACGGTGCTGTTTTACAATGGAATAAAGTAAGAGACAAAACCATAGCCTCAATGGTGTCCAGACCTAGGGTGTACAACAAATCCTTTCAAAATTTCAACTGTCAGAAACAATGCAACTCAAAGATCTGACGCACCGACACGTGCCACTCACATGCTAAAACTGACAGAGCTATTTCACAGTTACATTGACGTCGTATCATTGATAAGCTTATCAATCAGTTCGTTCTGGCAAGCGTCACAGCGGCTAAGCACCGCGAGTACATTCAAAATTGTATGATTCATTGTTATCACTGAGAGAAGGGCAAAGTGGAATTAGTCAAACCGGGGTTTGCGTGCGGCTGGAGGGATTGCTTTAACACAAAGTTCGGGTATACACAAAACACTTAGAGTCAAACATCCGTGCCAGATACTACAAATATTCAAATTAGTCTTGCATATGCCAAAACGGGTCTAAATCACGTCTGTTAGCACTTCCTGCTTTTCTCTATTTAAAATGTTGCAAATTTGGTCAATGATACGACCGGGGCGAAATCCACAACGGATGTCTGGATTACCGTGCGGAATACCACTTTTTCTTCCGGATTATTCTGTTATTCGTGGTTTTTCTGCGCGAATTTTACACCAATATTTTCCTTTTTGTGTATTCTTCAATCTCTGTAAATTTGTTGAAGGTTCTGTGGATAATTTCGGAGTTATTATTGTTTAGCCCAAATACCGTCTGCATCCGCTATCTTGGATTTGTTCCACACCTGGGCACATTCGTTGAATTGTGGCTATCATCGACAAACGTAGCCATGGAATATAACCCACCTATCAAACTTTAACTGCGAGAAATCACACAAGGTTGGTTTTTGTTGCATCAATATATTACTTTCGCGCTTGAGTCTAAATCTCGACAAGCTTAGATCGCAATGGCTCCACTGAAGTCTCGCCTTATTCAGCAAGCCAAGCGCAGTGTACTTTCCACGCCACTAGCAAAGCGAATAATATGCGAAGCCCTAAAAAAGCAGAACTGTTCCTCGGCTAAAACTATATTTATTGAAGAACTAAGTGATAAATTGCTTTCTTTAGAATCACAACTTAATGAGATGCGAAAAACACTGGCCCTCTTTGAACCCAGTAAAGATCACCTGATTACGCTTGACTACGTCAATAAAACTTTGAAGCAGATTGATCCTGTTCTAATGGGAAAAGCAAGGCAGTTAGTTGCCTCTGTTGCCTCGGAAGTGCACGAACGAATATGTAGAGCAAAAAATGTAACTGCTTTTAATGTTCCGAACAGGCTGAGACTGGCTAAAATAAAACTAACGATACTGAAACTTGTAGCATGTCTAAAGTTGATTGCAAATGCTAACGTTTAAAATAGAAGACACCGAAACGTTGTTGTGCAATCATGTTCAAATTTTTGAGCGGACCCTTACTAGGCCAGTGCACCCAATTTAACGGCATTTTGTGTAAACCAGATAGAACACACTACAAATGTCCGAACTTGGCACTGTGCCGCGAACACGGGAAAAAATAACTAGGTTCTACGAGAAAGCTCAGCCAATCGTCCGAAAGACGAGTACACTCAAGGTGGATATTAGATGCATTGATTTAAGCATCGATAATCTAGCAACGTTGTCAACTAGCTCCAAAACCGTCCTTCTTTGCTCCACTGAAACACTGTTTACACAAGGAACGCAAAAAGCGAGTTCGCCTATTTCTGACAACGACACCCATTATATCGAACTCCTCATGCACAAGGATTAAAGAAAAGTATAAGTGCTTGGAAGAGTGGAATAATGACAACTCGTTAAATATATCACAATCCGGTCAAAACAAACAAGCTACATCCAAGGATAGAAAACGATGTAATTCATAATCCACTGTGGCCAAAGGACAACTTCTCCAATCCAGGGACCTGTGTCTTTAAAAACCTATACATATTAAATACTCGGTGGCAGCCAAAATTGCAGTATCGACCAACCTCCCATAACCACCAGTGTAAAGAAATTTCCATGTTGAATAAGACGAATAACAACTGTCTTGGCTACGCCAAATTATCATCCTGAACTACACAACAATCACTGGAAGTGCACAGATAATGGAAGGAGGTCGACCAGTAGGACTATGTTACCACCCGCTCTTTTCCATGTTCCTTCAAACACTCAAGCAGCTTCTTCCAGTAACCATTATTTAACGGCGACGGGAATGGACTCGAACCGATTCCCATCTCAGATACATCCGGCGGAGGTCAACACTTTGATCCTACTCTCTCCTATTTGTCCAGATGATAAAGCTAGTCCATTGTCAAACCAACGGTACCCTAAACATAATGCCTGGTTTCCAGTTCTGTCCCGAATGGTCACCATATCCACACATAACGTGCTACTTTTATCAATAAAGTTCCTAATGGCTTACTCGGGCCCACCACACTCACATTTACCTACCATGTGCACCACGCTCGAACGCAAATATTCAGACGACAACACAACGGACAGCGATCATTCCCCATACTTAGTACATTCTCAATGATTCTGATTAATACCAGATCCGTAATCAACAAACTTCATTTTAAAAACACGCACAAATCAATGACCCACAAGCGATCCTCCTCACTGAAGAATCGTGTTCCTCGGATACAATTGACTGTACTCTGAGGATTCCAAACTACCAACTATTTCGAAAAGATGGCTGTGACTGAAAAGATGGAAGGTGTATTATATACCTACACAAAACATGTACAGCTATACCTATAGACCATTCACAATCAAAAAATATCCGTGAATCTATTTGGCTGTCAGTTGCGGGTGTCTCATCTTACACACTGCTCTCATGTATCTACAAACCACCGAATGGGTCTAACCGATCACCAACATCACTTCTGCATTTGACTTTGCATCAAAGTTGCCACACAGCCAGAAGATTATTGCCGGCGATTTCAATCTACCGAAAATACGCTGGTCATCCCACCCAACATCTACCTTGCACGCCACTTTTCTTTCTTTCATCAGAGGTATGCGCTGGACACAATGGATTACCAGTCCAACCAGATCCACCAATGTACTGGACTTAATATTCACATTGGGGATACTCAATCCACAGACTGAGATCTTAAACCATCTCCCTGGCAGCGAGCATAACATAATCGGACTCAGCTTCCAAATTAAAATGGTCACTAAACTCGCCACTACAGCGCCAATAGTAACCC
Organism: Dicrocoelium dendriticum; assembly: GCA_944474145.2. Taxonomy (NCBI): domain Eukaryota; kingdom Metazoa; phylum Platyhelminthes; class Trematoda; order Plagiorchiida; family Dicrocoeliidae; genus Dicrocoelium; species Dicrocoelium dendriticum. The sequence continues at coordinate 186,325,407 of OX104064.1, forward strand.
ATAATCTAAACTAGGAATGCTTTCAGCAGTTCATTGGTTTCTCTGACTGGGATGTATGTTTCCTCTCTACCAGTGTGTACACCGCTGTGGAGCAGTTCCATAAACAAATCCATCACGCTATAGCCCTCCTTGCTCCACAATGTGTTTATACCCCACATGTCTCCAAAGATACCATCGAGCACTTAATTAGCAAGCAAACCAAAAAGGTTAGCTGCAAGGTACGGAAGGACCCATGACTTTTCACTTATCTTACAAATGCATTATTTTACCGAGTCAAACGTACTCAAGTAACACAACGAAAAAGTAAAGAACATACGGACAAGCTGCAATGCTAGGGAGTTTGTCAACTTACTGCATCCTAGAACCAGTGACCGCCCTTCTCTGATTGCCGAAATTGTTGATGGTGTGGGTTACTTATTCCATGACCAAGCTGAAATCTATGAAGCATTCAGTGACTTTTTCCACTACCATGAGTCCCAAAGCTGACCCGGTGCCTGTGTGCAAAGAGCTCACGCAAACAAACCTCTTATGAAGACTCGATAACTCGGTCAATGCCATCCATCAAGTAATCAAATCAGTCAGGCCATCTTTCAAGCTGGGAGTTGATGGCATTTCACCAACCACCGTTAAATTAGGAGGACCTGATATACCATTGTTACTGATGAGCATGTTCATTCTATCGCTGGGGTCTGGCCACTTTGCACACCAGTGGAAAACGTCATTTATTATGTCTCGGCATAAAGGAGGTGCCAAACAAAAGATTGCTATCTACCGACCAATCCACCACACTCCGATAATCGCTCGCTTCATTGAAAAGCTGGTCAGAATGGCGAAGATGAAGTTCGTTGATTCTATTGGCCAGATCATTAATTCGCAGCATGGTTTTCTCAATAAGCGATCGTGCACCACCTGTCAACTGCATTACCTCAGTCACATTTCAGAAACGATCGATTCCGGCTATGCAGAAGTAATCTTGTTTCTTGACATACACCAAGCGTTCGACCGAGTACCACACAAGTGACTGTTACAAAAGTTGGAGAACTTTGGGATGCGGGACCCATTACTAGGTTCGCTATCGTCATACCTGAGGTAGTCACATTAGGTGTTTATCGATCTTTCCCACGCTCAATCATCAGTGGAGTCATTCAAAGGAGCTTGCTCGGCCCCTTACTCTTTTTGCACTACATCAATGACATCACCACATCTGTAAAACATGATACATCATTTTTATTTGCTGACGATATCAAACTAGTCTATGAGTTTCGGCTGACGAGCTTCACGGGACATTATTGCTCATTCAAGATTATTTACATTCCCTTGTGTCATGGTGCTGCACATGGGTGATGAACCTGTCGGCTAAGAAATAAAGCATCATGTCTTACGGCTGCTGCATCCCCGAAGCATCTATCACCCTAAACAATAAACGCGTCCCTACACAGTTGTCCACGCGAGATCTTGGCATTAGGTACTCATCTACCCACAATTTCTCCGAAGAGACCCAATAGCAAGTAGCAAGTGCCAGACAGTCTGTGTTCAATTTATTAAACAAAATGTTCATAACTCGTGCTAGAGTTGAGCTTTTCAAGCTACTCACCCGCCCCATTCTCGAATACTGCAGCATAATATACGGCAATATGAGAAGTGACGGAATTGCTGTGGTGCATTTTCAGAGGGCACTTACTAAACATCCGATTGGTAAACACTACAAAGAGTTATCGAGAACGTTGCAATGAACTTCATCTCGAACCACTTTGGATTCGACGATTGTAGCACAACTTGTTGCCGCTTTGCAAGATGTTACACAATATATCTATTCCAACCTGCCTACACTCAATTTACAACATTGCTTAACGCAAGCGCTTCGCAACAAATATTTTACATTGAATATACTGAAGGCCAGAACGAACGTCCGCTACCAATAAAACTCAGGCCATGTGACGATGTGGCAACATTTAGCAGCGGACTCGCCAATTACCTTGATCTAACTACCCTAAGCTCTATATTCACAAGGGATAAATCCCTCGATGAGCTATTCCAAGAAGGGCCCAAAACATATAATCACCAAGGTTTTCATAACTAGGCTTTGTCCCCAACCATCCACCAGAATGTTAATACATGAAACGCATATCCAAATACTCCAGCTATGCATGTCACCCATGCAAGAGCATGCGTTCTCCTGTACAAATAGATCTGTGCCGCTATAGACACAGTTCCTCTCATCAGGAGAGCTACGAGTATTAATATTATTATTTTCGCGGGCCTGCGCTTCACCTGATAAGTGGAGGTCATGTCACTGGGAGCAAGGGATATAATACAGCGACGAGCAGTTTTAAAATATGTAAGATAATTCAAATTGGAAAGTGTAGCATAGCAGACAAATTCGAAATAAACAGTTCCGTTGGCATTCCAGTCGGCTGCATTAGTTGGCCAGTTTCAACTAGCTGTCCTTTAGTTTGTGATTCAGGAAACTGCGGCAAGCGTGCCCAAGGTTATTGGAAATCTGATAAATCTGAATGAGGTCAATCCGAAAGCGCCACTGTACCCTCTATAAGGCTTCCAGTAGAGGTTGGTTTGGAGAATGGAAATATTTTGCCGTTTGTGCTTGCAATTTGCACTGGGGCAAATAATACAGCCGGATCACGTTTTAGCCGGGGTTGCAAGGTCTGAATCCCGTATTCCACATGAGGCTACACAAACTCATTAAGCTTTGTAGGAAAATGCAGGGGTTGTACTTACTGTATGCACTAGATAATACACCAAATTTTGGTTCACGCTTCTGCTTCCTTCATTTATTTCTCTGAATAGTCGAGGTCATCTTGCATTACTACGAAGTCGCGCCTTTGTGAGACCGTCTTAGACACGTGATTTCCCTGCCTATATATGTTTGACATGTGGTTTATATGTTCATTATTGCATATTTCTGCATAGAACGGAAGTGGATTGGTCTTTGACCATGATAAAGCACCCTCCAAATCTAGTCGCAGCATGTGGTGAACTTCCTCAAATTTGATAGCCAGCCATATAGTGATGTCAAAGAAAATAGCATGATGTCTGACTTGTTGTCTCGCTAGAAGTCGTCCAACAAGAGCACGAATAAGCATTACTACAACACTAATCTTTGAAGAACACCACATTTTATCACAATATGATGGAAGAATGTGTCCCGAAATCGCACCTGCAGTCACAGATGAAGAAAGAGATTTCCGATCCATCAGAATACATAGTTAAAAATTCCGTAATATTAGAGCTCCTGGAGAAGGATGCAGTTATCTAAGACATCTGGGATTTTAGAATAGTCAATATGGATGACATCGTTTTCGGTCCGACATTCCTTCCTTCCGGTTTAACCCTAACGCTCATACTGTGATTTGCTGGTACATGAGAGACGTTGAAGCAACCCATGTTGCATATATTCTGTTATTAAATATTTCAAATTACCCTACTGTTACCAAAACGATGACTGACATTACCGTCTTTGAGAATGCTGACAGCAAATCTTTGTGTTGGACTGTTTTCAAAAGATATGTTGCTTATGTTCATCTAAGAAGGTTTGAAGAAATCGGAGTAATGACTAGGCCGGCCTCACAACTGCCACCTTCCAAACTAAAAGGTGCATAAGTTCATTTGAGGAAAATTATGTGAGTCGAACGATAACGGATTCTTCGAAACAGTCGATGAACTGGAAGTGATGATGGTATATCCAGCTTATCAAGAGAAGTGTTGGCTATATGCACACAGTACGCTGGGTGTATTGGAGTTAGGCTATCATTAGTTTGCGCCGAATGAGCATTGGGGCTGTTGCAGAGGGAAGAGGCCTGGTTCGGGTGCGGAGTTGGTCGTAACAATGAACCTACTAACAAACTCCTTTCAAATATTACAAAACAAACGGGACGCGCCACCTTAACACCCAATTTCTATTTGCATCCGCTACGGTCCTCGTGATCGAGTGACCAGGGTTCACTTCAACGTGAACGGCGGTCAGCTTTGAGACTGCGCGTCGCAATCCATCTACACAACGTGTACTTCAAAACGACCATCAGCATCGCTTAGCAACCCATGCTGCCAAGCAATGCCCGTAGTAACCCGGTGGTTTAGGGTTAGCGGTCACAACTAACATCCTAATGGTCCCTGGTTTGACCTACTAACTCTATCTGACGAGATGTAATCACATCGAAACGCGTCATAGCAACGCAGTGTTTTCGGGTGGGCAACACCCAATTTCGTTCATTTAGTATCTTTTAATTCCTAGTAATTCGAAGAACATTACTTTGCTCCAGGGCATACAATACATAAATTACCTCGTTGAAATGCATAGTGGGGCGATCCTCTAGCCCTAGAAGATTTGATCCCCAACTTTGCTGTGCTCAGTTCTTTGTTTGTAAGCACTCATTAAGCGCATCTTGGTTGTTTCGCGCTTTGCATCTAGTTGATGAATTGACAAGCCCCAAGTATGGAATGCTTGTAGTAAACCGTTGTAGATTCTACTTGAGCTGTTCAGTAATTGGATGATGGAACTTCCAGATGATGAGCATCGAATTCACCTGAGATGTGTACATAGCTACAAAGCGGTCGCAGTAGTTTGCCAAACCTAATATTACGCTAGGGTACTTCTTTGGGTAAGACATTAAGAGATGACAGCCACTGCCAAATGACAACAGTTGTTGCTTCTCAGTAGCAGACCGAACCAGACTGAGGTTATTAGTTGTGTTCTCATATGATCCACTGATTCTCATTGTAAGTCACTGCGGCAATATAGAAGCAAATCAACTCCCTTTTTCTGGTGATCCATTCTAAACGGGGAAATTTCACTTATTGTGACTTCGGTTTCTGTTATAGCTGAGTGTATGAGTGAAGCTGGGCTTATAAGGAAGATAAGATCGTCGCCTTCCATTTGTTCTTTCGGTCTACCGATTCTCTCATTTTTTATTTGTTTACTGGTTGCCATAAATCTTTATAATTTATGTGACAGTATTTGAGCACTTTTGACCAGTAGGATGCATATTCCTGCTTCATACATCTAACAAGTTGCTGAGCTGATAGTGTCCTTCCTCAGCTTGTTTTGTTTGCTCATGGCAAGTTAAGGGGGCCAATGGTTTGTGCATTCGGAACAACGGATTGCTGTCCGTGTATTTACTAGCATATGTTTAGTCCACATCCGTTCTTCTTTTTGATTTTATTCACAGTATCCTTTTTGATATATGGTTATATAGTTATCTGTCAACCGTTTAATCATACACGGATTTTATGCTACTGTGGTGTTTGGCAAATAATTCAAAAACCAATTCCCATCAAAATGTATCCTTTTACCAGGGGCGTTTTCCTAGCACGGCCTGTTACAGTTAATTTGCGGTTGCGTTTTTGACCACAGGTCATTGCTCTAACGCCTCGTAGATAACTTTTGTTAACGCTTGTAATGGTCTTTTAGCGCAGCTTGAACCGTGACAACGCAATGGAATGTACACAACTGTTAACACATCCTGGAGATTAGGAATCGTATGTTCTTCAAAATGCGACGTCGGATTACTCGAAAGTATTCTAATTATGTAAACCAAGTCTACGGATCACGGTGTGCAAACAATTTACTCTGACTGAAGGAGACGGGTAGCATTTGCCAATGCAGTTTTTAGCAGGTTAACAAAAGTGTCGAGGTGCAATAATCACTGTCCAGCTTAGTCAGTAATGTCAACTTGTTTACTTTGGTGAAGCTAAGCAAATAGTTTATTCTTCGCCCTTAGTTGACTGCAAACATCCGGCAATTTGACAGCTCAGTAAATGTAATTTCCTTAATTCTACGGAGTGCTGAATAAGACCGCCAATGTTTACTCAAATTAACGACGTGAATAAAACAAAATATTGCCGGAAGGATACCGTTAGGTGCATAAAAATTTTATTCTGCTAGAGTCAACCAGTGAGATGTCAGACAGTGGCTGATGTGCAATTCGCAAGTAAATATAGTAAAATCAAATAGGAGATCATTCTTTTCTCTCTCCGAAGATTGCGCGTATATATATATATATTGTGTGTAGGGATTTGTCAAACTGGTCAGCACCTTACTAAGCCACTAGGTCTCAACAGGTGTCGGTCAAATTCTACTAACGGACACATACACAATATTTGCATTTAATTTAGAATACATAATTTATATTCTTAGTGTCAGCATTAGTATCATTTAAGGCTCACCGTTATAACAAGTTTATACCTGATAGAATTCCAGTAATGAAGTTATCATTCATAAAGTATTTATAGCATCCGAAAACTGATACTTATTCTAAAGCATTCCAAAATGCTTCCATGGCAAAATATTCTTTATTGGATCTACCGGTCATCTTAGCCAAACTATTTGTAATAACGTCATAACACTTACTGGCAAGTGAATATTCTTTCAACGAAGAAGCAGTTGAATGCCTCGATCAGTGAAAGGATATGTTAAAAGTGGTAGGTGCAGTGTCGTACCTCATACCTAGCGGAAACTAATGTCCATTGATGGTTTCTTTTCAACCCCAATAAAGATCCATGTAAGCTGGTAGCCAGAATTTTACACCATTATTAGCAAAATTGATCGACTTTCATCACGTGGTATTTTCGATACATATATATACATATGTATATATGAATTAGGAGAGACTGGTTTCTAAGTCGCCGATCGTTAATCACCATGTTCTTTAATATCAGTATTTTGGTAGCGAACGATTAGAAACCGTGGTTTAATGATGACTTAAATGTACTCAAATAACGTCTTTGGATAAGCCGAAAGATGTAAGCGGGCCGCATACAGGCCATGCTGTTTACACTGGCAGTTATCGTGTAGAATGATTAATATCATAATGTGCACTAATAACTTTAGAAGTATGGTTTACAATGAATCGTTTAAGTCATAACCCAAGGAATGCTGGAGAAGTTACGTGCTTGACAGCAAACACTTCAGGTAGGAATTTGCTGTCTGGTGTAAAGAAAGCTCGTCGTTTTTCCTGTTTTCTATAGAACTGGATAACTTACGAGAGACAACTCGTACATTATCTTGCAGGTTGTGAGTGGCGAAACGAAACGGTGGGGCGAAAAATTGGTTCTACCAGCATATCTTTTAAGTGTAGGAAGAGTCAACGTTAAGTCATAGCTACTTAGTGCGATTAAAGTCACAGTGGCATCGACAAACGGGACGGCTACGAAGATTAACTACTAGATCTGAATGCACCATATATAAATAACATTTACGGTAGATTTATGATGCTCATGTGATTCGGAGGACTGACTACATATACTTCGCCAACTATCAAAGCGAATCTACTGGGTGAATAAAAATTCGAGCACTAGACCACAACATTCACATCCTTGGGTATATTTGATAAAACACGGCGCATAGCTGACCTACTGATATACATTATAAACTGTATTGCTTAAAATTATATACAGTAAGTCATATGCGTTAATAAACTAAGCTTTATTCTTTCTACAGAACAGAATATATAGATACGTGTTAACAAAACGGCTAAGCACAAAGCTTATCTCAGTATATAAAATCAGAATTGACCAATTGATGTTAACAAAAGCACGGGTAAAGTATTTTGCCGGCCATTGAAACTTCCTAACCTGGAATTGCACTTGTATATTGATAGAGGCAGCAAATTTTCTGATAGTTAAGCAGTCCCAATATTTTAAATATTATGCGAATGGACTTCATCCTTAATAGAATGCAGCCCAACTATAACGGATTCATAAATAGCTCGGCAAAAACTTAATTTAGATGAGTGCCTAAAGAATTACTGTCCTCGGCAGAGACATGCAAAACTGCTTCCAGTGCACCGTGGGTGTAGTCTAAAGTTTACAGGAACCCATCACTAATATCCTGCAGGGGTGCCAAAAGTGCAGAGTGCTTTACCAGAAAACCATGTCAAGTATGTAAAAATTCCTTGTTCAATAATTTATATCAGGCAACTACATTTCCAAGGCGCATCGGGGTAAAAGTAAACAGGCGAAGTCTAACCTGCTACTAATTGAAACGGTGTGAACTCGTTTATTAACATACGTCCGACATTCAAATCGATCAACTAAGCGGACGAGCGTTAAACAGATTTCACGTACCAAAATATTAAAACTAAAAGATTAATCTACTGACTGGAGCGAGTACTACTATGTCAGTACAGTCGCTCTAGGTGAATGTATTTTCTTTAAAGCCATGGTAGAGTGCGGATTTGCACAAGTGTTCAATGCATACATGGCTATAATTATGTTCTCTTAATCACAATCACTTCAGCTGCCTTTAAGAAGAGTTAGCTAAATCCTTTGTTTGCCGTTCTGTTATGGTGCTGAAAGTTTAGTAACATCCTCCATCAAAATGTTTTGTTTTGCTAAAATCCATATGCGCCACGATAGATTTAAACATACTTTTACCGTACCACGATAACCCTAAGCAGTGTTTAGTTATCCGAATTGACAGATTTCTAGACCTATATCCGTGATATTGACATCAGTTTCAGGTAAATTTGTAAGCAGTATAAATATATTGCCTGACCTTGCATCCTTTTTCAGGGCTTTGAAAAATAAAGAGAATAGCCCCCGCTAGCATATATGGTTAAGCGGCTGGGTACTCTTTGATTACTAAAGGAAAATATTTATCATTCTGCAGATCAATGCGAAATCGCGTTTATGAAAACATGTTAATATATCTAAAGGGTTATTTTGAGATATATGTTGTCAGAATGGATTGTGACACGCAATCTTAAGGTTGTTTACGATTTTCGTTGAAGTTAACCTTGGTCTTTCGATTACGAGAACCTTAGCTGCTGCGAATAGAAAACGGGTGTTGCCCGCCCGAAAACAGTACACACCTATAATACGTTTTGATGTTATTTTCATATCATCAAATAGAGAGAGCAGACATCGAACGCGGGAACATTGGCATTTTCCCGAGCAGGAAACATCCAAATTATATCTGTTTCAGCTACGACTCTCGTGATCCAAAGACCAAGGTTCACGTCACTGGTAATCGCGGTCAATATTGTGACTGAGTGTCGCAATCCATTCACAAAACATGTACTTCAAAATAACCCTCTACATCTATCATTAACCGTTTTGCCAAGCGTTGCCCATCGGCTTAGGGGTAGCGGTCACAACTAACATCCCAATGGTCCTGGGTTCGATGCAGGCTATCTCCACCTGATGAGATCAAGCAAGCTGGAAACACGTAATGATGTACATTGTTTTGCAAGGGCAACGCCAAACGTAAATATATAGTTTTTAGCAAATGTTATAATGTATAATGTGCTTACTGGCTTTAGCGCCTTTCCTTCTGAATGAGGCAGCGCAGTTGTGTAAAATATTGTTGTAACAACTTAATTCGTCAGCTTCCCTAGCATATTTGGGCAAAAAGACTGCTCAGCTTTTGCCAACTCAAGCTTTTATATGGCTGTTCAGATTGTTTAGGCCACATTGGCTCCTCATCTGCTCCGAAGTCACCTCATCCCCCGGGTCAACAATAAACGGGACAAACGGAATGTGTTGTCATCAGCCAGACAGATGAATTTTTCAAGCGGCAGTTAGTTAACCACATTCTAAGAAGGCCTTTATTCCGCTGCTTTTGTCGCAGCTGTCAAGATCCCTCAGGAAACAAAGTTTAGTGACGGCAAGCATCATCCAGTCAATGAGAGCGGGTTGATGGATTTGACACGGGTTTTCCCTTTTTGCTCTCTACAACATTATGAAAATATGACCCCAAATTGATGGGGACTTTAATTCGGCCGTTGTTGTTGTGATTGGGATATTATTCGAAGGTACTTACAGAGAATGTTTTACTCAAAGTTCTGAAACATAAGTTCGAGTGTGTGCACATGAATCAATTTAAGGTCAGCAATGCTGACTTGCTCGGTTGATCGGCTGATTTGGCTCCGTGAAGCTGTCGAGATCGTCAGGTATATGTGGGGCTGGATCGTAAAATGTGGGTGCGGTTCTTCAGGTCTACCGATGAATTTTACACAAATACTTTATATTTTCAATTATTTAGGACAAATACTAGCGCCTTCTATTGTGCTAAGCATTTTCACAGTTATTCTATAACGTAACGGAAGTTCTTTTGTAAGTGCACATAATGTATTACAGGAATGATGAGCTAGAAATTCATAGCCTTATTTTTTACCTTAACTATGACTACAGAAACAACTTTATTCTAAATCACCAGATTCTGTAATTTAAAAAAGGATAACATGTTTATAAACCTAATAATAATTGCAGTGCTTAGTCAAACTATTACCTCGCCGGCATTTCTACTTTTCATGCACAAAAAATCACGCTCCGGAAGCTTGGTCAACGCAGATGTAAGAAAAAATGTGATACTTTGGCATTTCTATTGCTCTGCTCAGTCGTGTACACAGTACATATATGTAATAAACTTACGTATGTACATGTGGAACGAAATAACACAGATAAATCACAGTTGAGCAACCAAGAACAAGGCAATCTGATAGACTGCCTCAGTTGCTTTTGCGCTCAAAATAACGGCCGGTTCACCGTAATGCCTCACTGATTGTCAACATTTTCGAGTTATGGTTGATCAATAGCAATTTGAATGCCTTCGATCGACCCTCGTGATGGCCAGTCATCACAAGGTGCTTACTAATAGACGAGGTGGGGTTCCGGTTCTCCAGTCGGTCCTTCCCTCCATGGTGTACGATGGAGTGCATCAACTCTGGTGCAGTCTGCGACTGAGGCGCACCGACACTTGCCATATGACAGTTATTTATCATCCCCCAATATCCACCACAGGCATGGATTTTTGCATTACGTTAGCCTTGGGTGGGGTAGTACAACGACGATAGTCGTGTTCTCAGCTCAGGCGACTTCAATATTCACGATTTGAAAGTTCTAGGTTCCCAAAACTAGCACTTCAAGGCCGATCTGCAGGAGTTTATTGCAAGCATTCTGCTCTTCATTCAAGTCAGCTCGCCCACCAGATACAGAGCGAGAAATACACCCGCTCATGATGGAGAGACCAAGTTAGCCGTCTAGATCGGAGTGATCGTGTAACAATAATTTACGACCTTGTATGATGCGGAATATCCACAAGAACATATTAACTTGTTTCGAACAATCACACAATATGATCTACCAACGAACATTGTTGGTGGTGCAATCTGGAAGTCCTCGAACAAACGTTCCATTACCATTGCTTGGATCCATTTTGCTGGCAAGTTCAGTGATCTGATTAATTTTGCATCGGATACAGGCCGATCTTTTCTGGAAAAGCATTATCATTCATCCGAATCAAAACCCGAAAACACATGATAGTAACAGACGCAGCGAATCGTGTGTACGGAGCGAACCCTAGCGCTGAAAATGGAGTAAATTTGTCGTGCATCGTCTTTACTGTACCGTACTTGAGTGTGAAGACAAATTGGTACACAAGCAGAGCTCAACAAAAACGGTTTGTGTGAAGAAAAAGCTTTTGTACAGATATGCCAATAGCCTCCGGAATGTGTAGGGTGGTGTTCCCCCACTACTATCAACAGATGGATGCGCTCAACGTTCGACGGCTAGAATTTGTTCCAAATTTGCAACATGCTACCAGCTTGTGTAACCTATCTGCCTTATTCTCTCAGATCCCAGTATTTACACAAGCCACTTTTAGTTCAGCGACCATTTTAAGGAAGCTACTAACGTTGCACACTTATAGTTCCCCCGGAGATGACAACGATCCCATGAAAGCACTGCAGGTTGCAGTTATGAGGCCAGCTGAGCTATTAACGAGATTTTCCAGGAATGCCTGGAGAAACAGCAGGTCCCTAACATGGGGGAGCAGGGAATCATGACCCAATTTTTAAGAGTGTTAGCCGTTCAGAGCCCACCAACTAAAGCCCAGTGATTTTTCTCCCGATGCTCTCAAAATTGATGTAGTCGATCATAGCTGTGGCTCTAATGGGCTACTTTGAAGGGTCTAATATCATAGCACCGGAGCGACACGGATTCCGTTAGCATCGGTCGTGTACTGCTAAGCGACCGATTGCTACTTGCAGTTGGACCGAGCTAACCAACAGCGGGACCGACAATGTTGTCACCTACTTAAATTTCTTTAAATCTTTGGACCGCTTACATCACTACATCCTTCTTCAGAGGGCTGAAAACATGCGGAATTAAGAACCCAGTTCTTGCATACACCGAACACATTTTTCCTTCAGCAGCTTCTTTAGGTTCAAGTTCGGGGCTTAATTTTCGGATCCGAGTTATGTGGACTGCGGTGTTCCTTATGGGTCAGTGCAGGGACCGCTGTTATTATTGGTCTGTAGTAATGACAGCACGCGTGTCGTTCAGTTTTGCCAGTCAAATCAATATATGGCGCGCGATGGGCGGTCAGGAATATCATGATATGCTGCAAAGAGACTTCGATTGCGCTTTTTAATGACAATTGCAAATACATTTCGTTTACCGCGGACAAGTGCAGAACTGTGCATGTCCGCCACAAGCTCAGTAACGCATATTAGCTTGGAGGCCACATGTTGAAGACTGCCTCACATGTACACGAGCATGGGGTGGTAATGCAAGACGATTTCAACTGTTCGACGCAGTCCTTAAATGCATCCAAAAGAGCAAACCAACAAGTTAGTCTCCAATGGGGTGAATTCGGAAGGCTCGAACCCTCCATCTTCCCTCAAATGCTCATAGCGTATGTCAAGCCTCACATAGGTTACCTGATCCAGGCTTGGCAAACCTGGTTAAAACGCGATCTGGCAGCGCTGGAGACCGCACGGTAATGGGGAACGCAAACATTGAAGGGATTGTTCCACCTACCGCATTAGATGCGACTGAATATCCTGGAAGTGTACAGTAGAAGACATCGCCGTCTACGACGTGACTTCTTACTGTCGTTCCAGCTTTTGCAAAACCCCATTCACGCTTGCCGCCACCTCCTGACACTAAGCTGCGACACAGAATTGAGGGGACATAGGCTGAAATTGGACATCAAATGCAGTCTGCTAGAGTGCCACTGGAATCACTTCTCCCTTCGAATTAGTCAACCGCGAAACGCTAATTAGCATTTTGACGTTTACGCGCCTACGCTACCTATTTTTGAGTAATGACGGGATGATGTTTTACACCGCCTGCATTACACGATCTGATGTCTGTTCAGTGAGTGACGACAAGTCGCGGACAAACATCGTCCATACCAACCACCAAGAAATCGGGAAAGACGGATATACTTTTGGGTTAAGGTTGATAAAATAGTGAGTCCACAAAAGCATTTTTCGCTTATGTGTAACTTTTTCTTGTAGCAGCATTATTCCCACCAGCCATCCCACGGAACTTGTCAAGCCATGGCTTTCTCTCCGTATTATACCATTGAATTGAAAAAAACCATTGATTGATCAAACGTCTGTGTAAGCGGACATACGTTTTCGGTAATTCTTCATCAGGCTTTTACAATTACATGAAATGGAAAATTTTGTATACAGACCCAACGGGTCGTCAGTCCGCCAAATTGATCCTAGTGCGCTATGACAAACCGTCGGTTAGGTACCAGTTGTAGTCGTACGCGCACACAGGTCAACTGCAGTCCGTCCTAGCCAAGGTAGACTAAACGCGTGAGTGAACCTTTTCTGCGTGCACAGTGCTGGTTCATATAGCCGAATGGAGATGACTTCTGCGGCGTCTAACATCCGCTTACGGAAATACCTTGATCGATTTTCTGGGGTCTGATAGATTACTTTGAACGAATCAGCCGACTTGGTGGCGTGATGGGTGTTCGCAAGATGCGTGGCGATGGCAGAGTTGGTGGCCTTTTTGCCTCCATTTCCGAGCCAGGTCGGATGGTGTTGCCTCACCCTTTCGGATAAGCTTTTGTCGTACGGCCAAAGTAACCTGCTCCACAAGAACAGGTAAAGGAGTAAACACACATTGATTTGGTGTGGACAGGCAGCTTATCCTTTAGGTTTAGTCTCACCATTGGGCTACTGGTGAACAGGATTTGCAGCCTCGTCACTGGGAAGGTATTCCTGAGTGTGGACGAGAGACGGCGGGATAGATTCTCTGATACTATTTCCCCTTTGTAAGGCAGTTGTAGGAAAATAGGTTTCCGCTCCGCCTTCAGGACCATGGGTGCTTCCCTGTTTCGCCCCAAATTCGCAGTAATAAAATTCTCTTGGTAGCCATTCTCTTTCAGTGTCGCTCGTATTAGTTGCAACTCTTCGAAAAGCGTATCCTTCGAGCAGATTCTTTCGGGCCGGTTCACGAGACTGAGGACCAAGTTTCTCTTAATCCGAAGCGGCACATAGCTATGAAAGTTGGTGTACTGTCCATTCCAAGTGCACTTTCGGTAACCGCTACGTTTTACTACACTACCATCAAGTCTTTGTAGAGCTACACAGAGAAAATGAAAAGCGCCGTTTTCTTCTACCTCGTAGGTGAATTGTATAGCCTTGTGAGCCTGGTTAAATACGCTGGTGAGCTTCTCGATGTTACCGGAAGTGTCAAGTAGGACGAAGATATCATCAATGTAACGGTGGTATAACGTGAGGCTACTGATGACCTCTTTCATTTTACCCTGTTCCAACATACGCATGGAAACATCAGCGAGGAATGGTCCTAGCCGAACCCATTGCAACTCCATCACGCTCTCGGTATATATCCCCGTTGAATGGGAACTGAACATTAAATGTATAACTTGGCAGTAATTCTTTCAGGGCCAGAGTTGGTATGCCAATATTAAGATGGTTCTCGTCAACAAAGTAGCAAATGAACGAAAGATTTTCAAATAAATGCACATTCGTGAACAGTAAGGGGACATCTATAGAGCACATAGTTTTGTTCGTGAGTTTGGAATCACGCACATCTACAAACGCAAAAGTGTCCTTTAGGGTACGTACAACGAGTCCTCTACGAACAGACACATTTCTTCATGGGGAAGGCTCGGAATGAAGACCGCTAACATTTTAGTTAAGCCAAGCTGTGTAAACGTTGTATATATTACATCTTAACTGGCACCAGCAATGAGCATTATACCCGAGTCGTCATCCAGTTGGATTCGACTCACCCCAATCGTTCCATGTCGCATGAAAGGAAATAGAATGATAGCCTGCCGTCTTTGGACATTTTCATCAATAGGCGAGCCGGAGGCACGCTCCAAAGCAGCGTCCAAAGTAAAGCAACCTGGAGTGGGTAATGCATGCATTGCACCAGCTGCGCTCCTGTTGCATACAAGCACTCTCTCGTCAGCCCCTTTTATTTCAGAACCAGGCATACTTGCAGTGTGGATGTGCTGCAGACTGAGAGAAACCTTCCTACCTAGAACTCTTTTGTCAAACTGCAACCTTGATAAATTTATCCAGTTCCCCAGTAGACCCAACAAAGATAAACTGCCAGTATAAAAGGTGGAGAAAAGGGATGTTTGTTTACTTCTGCCATTTAAAGGAGACATTGTTTTAAATGAAATTGGTCATATAATTAGGTCTGCTGCAATGCGCACCTATACCACCGCGGGTTTAGGAATTATTCACACCACATAGAGACTGGAACCTAACAGCCATGCGGAAAGTTGGTAGGCAGGTTTGGTTTATCATGCAATTTACCAGATCACTTGTAGCGGCGGTGGAACTTATAGAGGCAAGACAAACCGGCGACTGGCGCGAACTGGTTGATGCACTCCATCGTACACCATGGAGGGAAGGACCGACTGGAGAACCGGAACCCCACCTCTTCTATTAATAAACACTTCGTGATGACTAGCCATAACGTGGGTCGATCGAAGGCCTTCAAATTGCTATTGATCAACCATAATTCGAAAATGTTGACAATCAGTGAGGCATTACGGTGAACCGGCCGTTATTTTGAGCGCAAAAGCAACTGGGGCAGTCTATCAGATTGCCTCGGTCTTGATCGTTCAACTTTGATTCACCCGTATAATTTTGTTCCTCATAGCTTTTTTGCCCTTATTTGTCACGTTTGCGACAGATGAGAGGAACAGAAATGTTAACATATCGCAACCTTGGTCTTCTGTCTGTGTTGGCCAAGAGGTAAAATGGGCACAGAGTTTCAAGCTGCAGAAGCTGTCCGAACTCCAACTCTATTCGAAAATGGCCACAAAGTTGGAAACAATTTTTTACGAATTGTCAAGAAAAATGCAAAGAAAATGGAATGCATCGCTCTGTTTGGCAATTTGGAATTAGAGGGTGTCATACTGAAATTTCATACAATATGTTTATCCTGTCCAGTTACATTTAATCGATTCATGGGAAACGTTTGATCTCGAAAGCATTTTACAACGGAGGTATTTCTCAAATCAGGTATAGTGATATTGCAAGAATGACTTTACATAACGACAATAAAGATTGTGCGGCGTGACTTATGTGCTCTCCATGTATTAGAGCCTACCACCACTAAAGCCCCGACAAAGCGGAGAAGTATAATTGCCGGCATTAGCTAACACTGTCCGGTTAACAAACGGTATCAATAGGATAGAAAATTCTGGAAAGTTAACAAAATTTCTTAGCGTTTTGTTTTGTTATAGGTTAATGCGGTTATGTGGCACCTGACGCGGCACTGGCAATTATATATATTTTCGCAGATCACCTTGCCTCGGAAAATATTTCATCTGCACCAATACTGGAGCCTGTCTAGGCCTGGGCAACCTGACAGTATCATGCCCACGCAATACAATGAATCTTTCCTCAAACAATTTCTTGATGCTCTGGCCACCGCAGAGGATAATCAACGGTGCCCTATCTGCTGCATCGAGAAGGGTGGATAGGTGTTTGGATGCTACTGCTCAAGCATTCCCGTCTTCTTATTCCCCCTCTTACGCGTTTTCACTCTTAACATCCCGTTCCAACTTCACTTTTATCCCCCTGTTTTCAACCCCCCGATTATTGGCCCTCCCCCAACATGCTTTGCTAGGCATTTATCTTCTAATTTCAACTCACATGTGAACGCGGAGCGTCACTCCTCTCCTGTCGACAAGCCCATGTCCAATCAAGCGGTCCATACCAGTTCATCGGCTTGTATTTGGAGCCGTCGATCCTCCTTCAGATTGGCATGCCTCAGTGTATGCACATTGCTACAACTCGGTCAACAGGCAGCACTTGCCCGAACATTGGAGACCCTCTCGATCGATATCTGCTGCTTATCAGAGACCCGCCTGCAAGACTCGAGCTCTGTGCTCACTCTGCGATCCCCTTCAGGTGACGCAAGCAGTGTTTTCTCATTGCGCCTATCCGATGACGATGCAGCTTCGAGCACCGGCCAAGCTGGTGTTGGCATTGCCCTGAGTCCCCGGGCTGAAGCTGCTCTGGTTGATTGGATTCCAATCAGTAGCCGGATGGGTGCGGTTCGATTGGCTGGCTTGTTCAAAGCTTCGAAGTCGCGCGGGACTAATAGGTGTCTATTCATCATCGCTGCCTACGCACCCACAAACTGTAGCGATGATTCGGTAAAGAACGACTTCTACCGCCAACTGACCCAGCTCATTCGCCACAGAAGAAGCACGGACACTGTTGGGCTGGCTGGGGATTTGAACGCGCAAGTTGGAAAGTTGTCCACTGATGAAATGCATTTTGGCGGTCAGCACGGTGTAGGCTCCCGTAATGATAACGGTGAGCGGTTACTTCATTTGTGTGAAGATGCCCGCTTATTTCTTGCGAGCACTAACTTCCGACACAGCACGCGCTGGAGTGTGACTTGGCGTCCACCAGCCTCGAACCAGCCTTGGACACAGATCGATCACATTGCGATAAGTTACCGATGGAGAGGCTGCGTCCAGAACTGTCGCTCGATTTGGAGCACATGTGTGGACACCGATCATGCACATGTATGTGCTGACATGCGGATGCGTTTTGGCGGACGCCCACAACGACGCTCTGAGCGAATTGACACCAGCCAACTGACAAAGCCGGCTGTTCTGAATGCGTTTCGAAGTACGCTGACATGCAAGTTGAGTAAGCGCTCACTGGAGACAATTGATGGTCACTGGGCACATGTTCACCAGACCTTACTAGCAGCAGGCAAATTCTCATGTGGTATATCTAATAGCCAACATGGTAATTGGGTCTCTTCGAAGTCTCTAGAACTTATCGATGCTCGCCGGCATATCCCGGCCGGAAGCAAACACAATGCAAACTCGCAATGAGCTCCGGGCAAGACTTCGTGCTAGCCTGAAGAGAGACCGCGAATCTTGGTGGTCTCATCGTGCGTCAGAGATGGAAGTGGCCGCTGCACTTGGCAACCATCGTAAGTTATTCCGTCTGATACGGGAAACGGGCAACAGGAGACCTGGTGTTAGTGGAACTATACGTGACGAGAGTGGACAACCTATCTACAATTTGTCAAAACGCTTGGAGCGTTGCGCTGGACATTTTGAAAAGCAATTTAATCGGCTTGAATTGTTCGATTCTTCGCCAGTCACTGATCGCCCCGCTCCGTGGGCTGTCCCTTTGGATCCACCCTCACGCTCAGAAGTCGAACGTGAGATCGGACTGTTGAAGTTGAACAAAGCCGCGGGACCAGATGATCTTCCTCCAGCCCTCTTCAAATTCGGAGGCTCTGCTCTTGTTGATGCTTTACATGAATTACTAGTGAAACTGTGGGAGCAGGAGACTGTCCCAACCGACTGGAGCCGCTCCGTTATTGTTCCCATCTTAAAAGGAGGCTCGCGTTCGGAATGCGGCAACCACAGCGGAATCAGTTTGATCTCCATCGCCTCCAAATTACTCGCCTCCAAAATCCTTCACAGACTGACTGGCGCTTGTGAAAGCCAGATTCGTGAGGAGCAAGCCGGGTTTCGTCGGGCTCGTGGCTGCATCGACCACATCTTTCACCTTGTGTCAGTTGTTGGAGCACCGTCACTCATATTGGAGGCCCACCGTAGTCGTGTTCCTCGACGTCAAGGGTGACTTCGATTCGGTTGTTTGATGTGCCCTTTGGAATTTTCTACTCAGGAAAGGTGTGCCTGAGAAATATGTAAATATTATCCGAGCATTATACGCGCGTAGCACGGGCAGAGTGAGGGCTTACGGCAAGCTGTCGTCGCCCTTTATTATCTCCAGCGGTGTGTGACAAGGATGCCCGCTGTCACCTTTCCTTTTCAACTTCGCTATTGACGAAGTCATGGAGATTGCATTTACAAGACATGATTTGGAAGGTGTACAGCTACTCCCAGGAGAACGACTTCTTGACTTGGATTATGCAGACGACATTGACCTCATCTGTGACAGCTCCCAGACGTGCCAAGCCGCGCTGGACAGATTAGCACTGGCTGTCAGCCGCTTTGTGCTTTGCTTTGCACCATCGAATTGTAAAACGTCCCTCCAAGATTGGCAAGGATCGCCTCCTGCGCTGACCCTTGGTGAGGATCAGCTAGAAGTCGTTCAAAAAGTCAACTACCTGGGAAATTTTTTAAGCGCCCTTGGGATCGAAGACGAGGTCACGAACCGTAAAACAAAAACCCGAAGTGCTTTTAGTAACCTTCGCCACCTATGGCGGCGGCGCAACATCACTCTCGCCCTGAAGGGTAGAGTGTACAATGCAGCGTTAGGTACGACCTTACTGTACGGTTGCAAATCCTGGCCCATAAGAGCGGTGGACATGAAGAGGCTAGTTACATTCGACCATCCGTGCCTTCGCAGTTTGGCTCACATCTGGTGGGAACACCGCGTGAGTAACGAGCGCGTTCGTCGCCTTGTTTACGGCACAGGAAAAGGAAATGAACCGCTCAGCACCGTCATTTCACGCACCAGGCTCCGATGGCTGGGCCACGTGTTGCGCATGCCAACCCATCGACTTCCACGACGTGCGTTGTTTGCTCACCGGGGATGTGGATGAAAGAAGAAGAGGGTTGGCCAAGCGATGACTTGGTCGAGAGGAATGAAGGCCCTTACTTCTGTGCTGGCCTCGGTTGGAGTGTCACGGCTTCCTGGTTGGGGTCCGAAAGACGGTGAACACGTTTGGCGAGATACACTTGCAGACATGGCAAGGAGCCGACCTCAGTGGCATTCCTGCTGTTAGTTTCTTTGTCCATCCACATCCCTTTTAGCCTCTTCCTCCACCTACGACCTCATTTCGTAGCGTTAAACATAATAATTTTCCTTTTTGCCTAGTAGCCGGCTGGTAGCTTACTGGAACGATGCCTATCCGTTACTGGTAGCTCAGCTGGATGCAACTTTTTGTATTTATTTTCCTTTTTCATTTATGTATTGCGGCACAGTAGCTGAGGTGTTTCCCACCTCTAGCTGACGTGTATATCTGATGATAATGATGACCAATACTGGAGACCTCAATAGCAGTGACACGGTTTAAACTGAAGTGCTAAGTCTAACAAACTTGGTGGAATTCCCCACTAGGCTCCATGCACATCCGGATTTACTATTTCTTAAAAACAAAACCTATTTTCCACACAAAGGCGCACTCTGTATGAAAATCAAACTGGTGTATTGTGAATTTATGCCCCAAGATTTATTTTAAGGCCAACTACATTGCGATGACAAGCAGTAAATGCAAAATGGCAAGCGGTAATAACGTTCAACGGAATAATCTACAAGGCTCAACTCAACGCTCTATCCAACCGCCACCACAATTCTTACCAACCAGGACCGGTCAGTTCAATGCAAGCACCAATAAACTGTATCAATTTTTTCAATAGATGTTGCCTAAGTGAGACCACTTATATTTTTCGCTTGATAGAAATTCATCTCCATTACTCAAGTAACTGCGTATAATTATGATGGGTTAAACCAGCTCACTGGATGGCAAGTTCAAAAAATTGACGTTTGACTTTTGATAATCGTTCAACTTTGATTGAATTCTGGGTTTGCAGCAACGTTGTTTTAAATAGCATTGGAGAAGAACGACTTGGTTGGCTTTTTCACCTCATGAGCGATCCTGTGAACAAGTGTAAAATATCCACAAATGCATGGACAAAGAATATTGTCCTGTTGAGTTTGAAGGAGGAATTCGCCACAAGCATGGAATTAAATAATAAGTAGTAACGCGATATTAACCCGAAGCTAAGTATGCAACTGATATAACTTTTGTTTTTGAATCGAAAGAATGTCTCCCAAGAATGTGGACTACTTTTGAGAAAATTGGTCCACAAAAGTTAAGAGTCGATTCAGATCAACCGCGTAAGGTCTAACAGAAAATAATATATGTTATTTTTGCATACATTCTGTACATAAAGGTACATAGTCAAACCATGCAGCATTATATTTCTTTGTCGTTTTTGATTCCATTGTTAAATCATAAATTTCTAAGTCAGCCGTTGCTTTTTCCTTAACACGGGCGTAACTGAACAGGTTTGCTTAGACGGACACTTAAAAGTCTTGTTTCGACGTCTGCAATTAGTGGGCACATGGTCCAAATGGTATACCCGCTATTTCCTGTGTATGTAGACTGGTGAAGACACTGTTTAGGCAACAACGGTCACTCATTCCGTGGACGCCGATCTGTGGGGATATGCTGTACAAGCAAAACACCAGTGCGAGTAAACACTGAGTGGCTGGACAACAATGCGCTTGCACAAATACTGGCAAAGAACATGAAAAGAGCGCGCAGGTATTCCAAAACGAGCGACAATCCAGTATGGAACCATGCCACCTGTAACTTATGGCATTGTGGTCAATTTAGGTCCATCACTGGCCAGCTACAAGTGTATGTCAAGGGGCAACTCGTCGATCACAGTGTCTAAAAGCGGTGCTACTAAGAAACAACTGGTGCTCCGCACACATTTGCCGAAGACGCTCGCCGTTTTCAGTCGGTTCGTAGTTAAGCCCAAACCTGACCCGTGAGAACGGCATCGGCTTTTTGAATGCGTGCAACCAATAACGAGAAGATAAGACGGGTGCAGTAAATTCAACAACCCAATTAGGGTGGTTGACCTTAGTTTCGGACACACAACACACATCAATACCCACTGTGCGTCCAAGGTGCGAGTGCAGCCTTTTGACCTATTTGTCTTAGAATGCGATCGCTAATCGCCGCCTTGACAACGGGACAGCGTGGAATTGTAAGGGAATGTTGCCGATAGGTGTCCGATGGGTGTTGTGCGAAGGTGGCTGCAGATGGTTCTATTCTATCGGCAGTTCGGTTGCTGTCAAATTAGCTGGGAATTATAAAAGGAGGGTTTGTATTAAGGGTCGGGATGGAAGTAAGAGAAACATGTGGCAAAGACAGAAGGGAGGCGCTAGCAGTAGCAACTTTTTGTTCATCCGCACTGCTGTATGCAGCAGATAAGGTGACCCTTGCTAATCAGAGCGACGGCTGATGCAGGATGAAGTTTAGGTTTGAAAAAATGTCATGTTTGTATGTGGGCTGATATACTGCCACGGCACCAAAACTTAGACAGGAAGACGATTATGGTCCTGAATCAAAGCCTTTGGTTCAAAAGCTTGTCTTGAAGACAGCAGATGTGACATTGAGTTAGTTTTACAGAAATGGACGCCATCCTATTTCAAACCCCCCAAACTGGAGGACCAGGAGAATGAGTTCGTCTGACCTCTCACCACTACCCAACTTGGTAGGGGTAGCACTTTATGGGCACAGAGGCACCACCAGTATAGGTTAATGGGTCAAGGAGATACGTCAACCGTCACACCAGGTTAAGC
Organism: Dicrocoelium dendriticum; assembly: GCA_944474145.2. Taxonomy (NCBI): domain Eukaryota; kingdom Metazoa; phylum Platyhelminthes; class Trematoda; order Plagiorchiida; family Dicrocoeliidae; genus Dicrocoelium; species Dicrocoelium dendriticum. Next base: position 186,347,975 of record OX104064.1, read on the forward strand.
TCCAGTCTCGTTGTGACGGAGTTACAGACACTAGCGGTCATGCGTTCGATTCCCGGCAGATACCTGAACTAATGCGCAGGTGTGTCGAGCCCTAGCAGGACAAACAGATCGTCTGCTGCTTTTCCGGACTGGTAGCTCGTCTACGTGTCTTATGATCCAATTGCGAAGAAGCAAATAAAGTTTTATATTACTCGTAAGTAGCAGGCTTGTACCCAAATCCATCTACTAATAAGTAATTAATACTAAGCTCCATCAGTCTTCAAAATGCTGAGTGGATTCACGGCACTGACAGGGAAATTCTGAACCGGACTACCAAACATGGCCATGTTCACGCGCAGTAATCTGCATGGCTGTGCATTTCGGTTCAGGCTGTAGCGCAGTTACATTCCTATCCGTGATGATCGGCTATCATCCCACATGGCTCAGTTGTATAAGCTACTGCCTAGCAATGCAAGACACTAGCGGTCCTGGGTCCGATCCACAGCAGTTGACCGAATAAATGCGGAAGACTGACGAGTTCCAGTAGGACGAAACTATCGTCTGGTGGTTTCCAGATTCCAGCTCGCGTTGGCTTCTTGTGATCTAAATGTGACAAATTAATTAAAATATCAGCGATATCTGAATGAAGAACTAGCCATACGTCTACAAATCTTGGGACAGAAGCTGAGAGAATAGCTACACTTGTCGATTGAACGTTGAGCAACAGACGGCGGAATGAGGAAATAAATTGCGCTGCATGGGAAGATGTCGAAGTTGGCCATGCGCAAGCACGAAAATAATAAAAATGTTTGGTTCAGGAAGCTTTCTAGAAGGCCAGTCAGTGAAACAGTGATAAAAGTACTTAACAGAAGATTAAACCACAATGTTAAAGGCGGAAAAACCACCGAGTTTTGGCGCTATTCGAAAACGCTCTACGATCAAAATGACACAGGGATTTAAAAACAAATACGACACAACATCGTTTCTACTATGACGCAGGTCAAACAATACTAGTTCCATATCTTGAAAAGAGAAAGAAGCGAAGAGCGCTCTGAAATCTGAATAGTGATTTGTTATCCTTCTTGCAGACAAAAGGTACATCACAGTCATAGTAGATAAAGCAGCTTATATTGAGAAGATATAATGACTTATGAACGATAGGACAACGTACAGGCGAATTAAATACTATCTGACATCAATTAAGAATAAAGAGAGAAATTTAGAAATAGAAATTTAAATAAGCTCCAGCGCTGTAAAGAAACGGGAAAGCATGCGAGCCCGTGACTCGAGCATCACACAATTCTGCGGACTTCCAGAAGTGCACAAACTGCGTGGTTCGTTGCAACAAAATCTTTCCCTTCCAAGCACACACAAAAGGTTTGTGGCTACGCCTCAAACATCTAATAAATGGATCGCGTCACTCCGTAAGCAACCCCCATCAACTATTAGACAAAAACTTGTACACAGATCATGAAGAAACAATGGTTTTCTTCGAGGTCACTGCTTTACTCACACCTATCAAACTGCAGCTGGCAAAGGGAGTAATCATAGTAGGCCTGGACGACAGCAAAGAGAAATTGAGAAGTTGACGACCAATTATTTGCGAGCTTCTGCAACTTTTCCACACGACATACTTTAATTTCATGGAAAGATTTATGGGCAAGTGAAGGGGACATTGATGGGATCCCCAGTACCAGGTCTGATTGCTGAGATCGTTATTCAAAATTGGGAATAAGGTCTACTGCCAACCATTAACCCAACGCTCTGGGTCCACTATTAGACCGTACATTTGTAGTGATCAAATGCAATGAAGTAATGGTCACACAGCAAAAACTCAACAAAGCAACGGAAAGCATTCTGTTTACAAAGGAGTTCGCGACATAAGACAGGCCCCAGTTCTTGGACGCCTTGGTCAGCAGAATATTGGACGGTGAATTTCAAGCATCCATTGACGTTGAAGGCATATATACAGAAAAACCTTTAAAAACGTCAACAGGAAACACTCAAAGTGGCACAAAAGAAGCTGCGAACTGTTGATATTTCACGAACTTGCAACACACTACATTACTGCGGATGCGAAACGGGATAAACACCTATTCAGTTCCTTTGAGCGTAACGGACATTCACCTAGCTTCATCCACATTTGTTTAAATAACAATCCAACGAGCAACAATCTGATGCTAAATGTAAGCAGAGAATCGTTTTGCAGTATATGAAGAACATCCGTTACAAAGCGACTAGACGTTAACGTGGTGCGACGGTTGGCGTACATCGTGGACTAAATGAGTTATACTGCGCTCTTTAAGAGTTACTTTATTCAGGTTGGTCATTCGTTAGAGGTTAGACGAACTCATTCCCCTGGTCCTCCAGTTTGGGTGTTTGAAATGGGATGACGTCCATTTCTGTAAAACTAAATCATTTCCACATCCGCTGTCTTTCGGACAGGTTTTTGAGCCAAATGCTTTGTTTATGGGCCCTAAATGTTCTCTTGTCTTGGTCCACACAAGTTGGCAGTAACTCGGCCCAAATACAATCATGACATTTTCTTCAAACATAAACTTCATACTGCATCAGCCTTCGCGCAGATTATCTAGGGTCGCCTTATCTGCTGCATAAAGCAGTGCAGATAAGTGAAAAGATGCTACTGCTAGCCCCTCCTTTCTTTTCCACATGTTTCCCTTACCCCCGTCCCATTGCTTGCTACCAGCATTCCTTCTATAATTCCTAGTTCAGTTGTCAGCAATCATAATGTCAGTAGAGTTATACCGCTTGCAGCTGACTTCTCGCAACACCCAATGGAAACCAATCGCCGATAGTTCATTATAAGGGCACACTGTCCCGTTTCCCTGACGACGTTCAATCTTCGCACTCTTAGACAAATAGATCAACAGGCTGCACCCGCACTCATGTGTAACTCGCTGGGTATTGATGTGTGCTGCGTGTCCGAAAGTAGGATCAATGGCACTCAAGCGGTTGTTGAATTAACTACGCCCGGTTTATATTCGCGCTATTTCTTGAACGCATCCGTAGACGCTAACGCGGCAAATACTGATCTTGCTGGAGTGGGTATTGTTCTCAGCTCCAAGGCTGAGTCATCCATGTTTGATTAAATTCCAGTGAACAACCGCAAGTGTTCAGATCGTTTGACTAGATCAAGTAAGGTTGATAGACGAAATAGCAATATATGCTGTTTGTTTGTGATTTCCGTTTATACCTTCACTGATTGCAGCTCTGATGCTGCGAAGGACGTCCTCTACAACGAACTAAACACGCCAAGATACGGTAATACCACTACAGCGTTCATAGTTCTTGCAAGGGATATGAACGCAAAAGTAGGTCAATTGGGCTCTTCAGAAGCTCAGATGGATAGTAATTATGGGCTTAACTACGAACGGACTGACAACGGCGAGCGTCTTCTGCAAATGTGTGCGGAGCACCAGTTGTTTCTTAGTAGCACCGCTTTTAGACACTGTGAACGCCGAGTTGCCACTTGACATGCACTTGTAGCTGGCCAGCGATGAACCTAAATTGACCACACTGCCATAAGTTACAGGTGGCATGGTTCCATGCTGGATTGTCGCTCGTTGTGGAATACCTGCTTTGACTCTGATCCTGCCTTGGTGCGCCGTCGTTTTTCCATGAACTTTACCAGGAGGCGTAGCAAACGTATCCCTTGATTGACAACTGAGAAGTTAGCTCAGCTATCAGTCAGTAAAGCCTACCAGAATGCGCTGCATACTGACCGTTTGCTGTCTTGTGATAATAGCACTGAGCTTCTATTGAATAAGAGTTTGGCCCCTGCATTTTGCAGGCGCCTCCGCTTTTCATGTTATCAATCGTCACCACTTCAGTCACTTGATAGGCGTGATGTCAGTGAACCTGTTGGAATCCAGAATGAAGCTCCATGCTGGCTCTGAACCATACCAGACGGACTAGTAGAGGCCAAAACAGAGCCTGCGTGCTTAGGAAGAATTATGGTGTACTAGTAGGGCTTAAGAGCAGGAGCAGTTAGCAAGTATTACGATTACTTCTAACTGATCCGCATGACTGATCCCAGGAAACCAGCCGTCAATGAGACAACCAGAGGCAGCGCAGTTGCCTTGAGTCAACATAAGGAAAGCCGCTTTGCTCGTTTGGATGAGTACTTTGCAGGCAGCTCAGTTGGTCCCCTGCATCTGCACCTCTTTCTACTCAGGTGGTGCAGAATGAGCAATGCACCGTTAGTTAAGAGAATCCTTCGGCAGACGAGGTTCGAAGCGCAATCATAGGCTTCAATCGATTTCGAGCTGCTGGCCCGAATTCCCTCTCACCCGCAATATTTAACAACGGTGGTGAGTTCGACTGAAAAGCATGGATCTCCGTGTTTGAGCTGGTCTGAAAGGCAAAGGCCATTAAGTATAGTAGCGAAACACAAGAGCAGCAGCCGCACCGGGTGTGCTAATCACAGCGGTATTAGCCTAACGCCGGTGGTGATAATGTTACTGGCCCCAATTCTCGTTCGTCGCATCACTGCGATCGAGTGTCACGGATTAGGGAAGGGCAGCCAGGCTTATGCCCAGGACGGGGCTGTATAAACCACATATTCACTCTGCGGCAAGTGCTAGCGCAGCGCCGCGCATACTGCAGACCGACAAGTACTGTGTTCCTGGACTTCATGTATGCATTCGACTAGGTTGATCAGTCTATTCTGTTCGAAATAGTTGTGCGAAAATAAATCCTTATAAAACAAGTGAACATTTTGCTTGTTCTATACTCGAACACTACAGGCCTCATCAAGGTCTAACGTAAACTACGGGATAACTTGCAGATAACATTTAGCCTTCGTCAAGGTGTTTCTATTTCCCCATTTTTGCTCATTTTGTTTGTGGACTCCAACATGGAGTTCTCACTTTCGAAGCTTCAGGATGCAGGCGTTATACTGCTTTCTGGTAAAAAGCTACTTAATCTTGGTTGTGCGGAGGATATATTCCTGTTTATAACAATGTTGGGGCGACGCAATGAACCCCGAATAACTTCTCAAGAGTGGCCCCATCATTAGGCATGCGCTTCGCACCTCCAAAGTGCAAAGTGCATTTACAGGACCACCAGCCAATTGATGACACCTTGACCCTTAACAGCCAAGAAGTTGAGGCAATAGGGCAGTTCGCTTAATTTGGTAGTTACATCGGCAACGATTAGCGCATAGCAACTTAAGTCAGTTCACGCACTGCAAAAGCTAACAATGTCTTTTTGAATCTGAGACCACTTTGCATCAGAAATAGTGTTCCTCTGCCTCAGTTGTCAGTTCCCAAGCTGCGTCATGCAGTGGTATCAAGTCATACTCCCTAGAAGTGCTTGATGACCGTAATTTTAATTAATCTGATCAAGTCGGTATGAGAGGAAAGCACTTACCTGGCTATGGCAATTACTACACCCTTCGCATGTTCAAACTTTTGTCACAGATCGAATGGTTGCGCTTCTACTCCATGACCTACCGACTGTACGCTTGACAAAAGCCTGCACTAAATTCCTGAGAACGTGGTGGTAGCTTGAACCTTCGACTGCGCAACCGCATTTTATGCAGCTTACACGTTAGTTGGTTGCTCGGTGGCTAGATGATTTTGCTTGCACCAGCATACATGTCATGTATTTCGGGGTTTTAATATTTTCATTCGCATCGTGCTTTGAACCCTCTCTTTTTGGGTACACATCACCCTGCCATTATTTGCCATTTGACTCTGTCAGAAGTCACTTAGCAAATGCTCGCCACTTGCTAATATAGGGTACCTGCACGGTCAGACGGATCAAATGGTTTTGCGTTTTAAACTGTGACAATGTTTAAGCAGAAATAATCATGTTCTTGTAGCTTGGCACTTTCATAACGAGGGGACTGAACACACGCGATTTCCGACATATAACCGACACATTGCCTAAAAGATTACGTGGCCTTTGTTGGTGCCACAACCTGGATACCTTTATCACTACTACATATTTGACAGAAAGCAACTGTCTATACTTGTGCGACCACCGGCTGTATAATCTGGAGGCGGAGATTTCCGTAAGTGATCCCCTACAATTTATAGGTGGTAAAGACCTGCTAGGTATTACGATGAAGGATGGCATGCACTAAAACCCAACTGATGGATTTCGTAGAGCCTTGATTAAGGATGATTGGTATGGAATACTAGTTGACCAACTGCATGTTGCATTCAAAAACAAAAGATGCAAATTATGTTTCAACGGCAAATAACGCATGCATTGTCATAGAGCTGAGATTAGCACTGCCTAAAAAAGGAAACCTAGTTACCTCGTAGAAGAGTTGCTTGAAGATAATGAAAGAAAATTTCAACTTTCTTAGTAACAATCCTTTGACAAGCTGGTTCAGTAAAGCCCACAATATAAACTTTCATTTTGCCCGCTCATTTTCTGTATTAAGCTTTACGGCTGTTGGTTTGGAGTGTGTAGAATGTCCAAACATCCCTCCCATGCTGCCTCAAGTACAGGATTCACTTTTGTAGCATCTGAAAAACTGGGATTTCAGTAGCACTGTGGCCAATATACCAAAACGTGAGTTGAACCGTAAAAGGAAAATACGTACGTTTACAACATAAGAAAAATAGAACGAGCACCGTGAGAACTACACGAAGGTACCGACCTGAGTACATTCCGTATCCCACAGCGTTAGTGCTTGCATGATCCGTATGTCACAAACCAATATCAAATTTCGCCATGTCGCGCTCCAATTGATTTATTTGTGTCAAAAGTCCAACGCTGATAATTTATGGACAGCATTCCGACAAAAGAAATGTGTCAGTTAAACTTGATGAACCGGCATTCCACTGACCAATAAGTTGGGCTAAGATTCCCACAGTATATAAGCTAGCGATAGTAAATCCGAATAACACAACAGCTAGTAACGACAACTGCTAGGCCGAAAATCAAATCTGCTGCTATTGCCGCTAGGCTGAGTGCTTATATGTGAACCCATGCAAACAGAATTCGTGTATTCATGTTTTCATAGCACCTATGCGTTACGGGATACGGCAGTAAAACATGTCCAATCTAGCGCACAGTACTATGGTATTGGTTCTAAACGTACAATGCCAGCTTTTTGGATTATATTTAGATGTCCTGTTTAACATTTTTTTACCATTTTCGTTACTGGATTTCCTAGCGTAATAGTTACTATGCTGTAATTGATTTTCCCGTGCCTGCCTTCCCTGTGTTTCGCTCATTTGCACATGTTTCTGTTAACTGCTCGGAATGAAAAACAGTATGTATTCGTGCGTCATTAACGGTCCAACGAAAAAGCATACAATCACTTTCACATTCACGCGCTAACGCGGAAAATTAAGGAGTTCTTACTACTAACAGGAAGCTAATGTTGGAGATTTGCTGATAAGAGTTAAGCTCGCCCTGCTGTCAACGTGATGCACATACTTAAGTTGACGTCGTTTTGCGTGATAAGCAGGTAGTGATCAGCTTCAATTTTTCTTTCTGCGATAAAATTTTACGTCGGTAAGCACCGTGTCACAGTTAATTAACTATCATTTGCAAGATATCGAAAAGTTACTTCTAAATTCCTCCACCAGTGGAAATACGCTATTGATTTTTTAACATAAAGAACACAGAAAAATGCGAGAGCTTTTAATCTCTAGAATAGTTGCAGTCACTGCGAATATAATGGATGGATGCGCAATGGTTCTCTGTTTAATTACCTTAGTATACATAAAAACACCAACATTGGTCACAACGACATACATCAAGATGCACAAGGAAAATTAATACTCTGCTACTGAATAACCGCTTAAATTGTTTTTGACTTCGTAGCAGAGTTGGGTTTTCATGTGAAGATCAAATGATCAAGCGGCACTTACACATGATTCGACGCCAGAAGTTTCCAGAATTCCAGAATTTTCCTTTACAATAAGCAAATTTCGTAAACGTTCGACACTTCATTACACTGAATACGCCATCAATGTATAAACTATGCTACAAAGGCCACATCACTGACATAAAATAAGCGACATTGAACAACGGATAAAAGGTTGATAGATACTTTTCACTCTTCTTTACTCGACACTTTCCTTCTTAACTAGCGAAAGTGTTCCTCACAAACACCAATAATTATGGATTGTAGAAGAATTGCAAACATTGCTTGAGATAAACCTTTTGTCTCCGCTCTTCATATTCTGTCTACACAGCCACGCCCAACTTACAGCTATACGAAAGACGTGAGCTAATAAGAAAACCTAGGCTGAATTTACGCATTCATTCATTCACTTAAACCACTCGATTTTCGCTTATTCGTCTATGATTTTCTTGTTATTGTCAAGTAAGCATGCCAGGCAGCAAGGTAAAGCTAACCGATTGGGTTCCCAACATCTTAATTCCTATTTCCAATATTGCCCATTCATTTTTCTTCTTACTGGCGTGCGCCTTGTGTACATTCAAACAAAAACGCCTGAGTCAGTTGACAAGTGCTAACCACGTTTGCCTCATACACAACAAATAGATCTCCCATTCCAGCTGTCACTGTCTATATGTACAGCTGTTGTGCGGAATTAGTTAATTGATTCCATCTTTCACTGCTGCTTTTTAGAACGTCACAAAGTGTAGAAAATAGTTAGCATAAAGTAGCAGCTATATTCAAAAAGTATGATTTCGGCTTCCATCTTTCAATCTTGATTACAAAACTGTTGTTCATCCTTAATCCAAGGGAAGAAATGTTAGTTCTGTCCGTATGTGGAGCTCTCCGTCAGGAAGCTGTGAATTATTCTGTGCCCATTTAATGCTTTGAGCTGGAGAACCGTCTAGGTTCTAATCACGATTATACTTTCTATCTGACTCTAAGAGTATTCTATAAATGTTATACGAATCAATGGTAAAATCTTGTTCACGCAAAAGACCTGTCTCCTAAACCCGACAATAGAATTATTATTATTATATGGATTATCAATGTTTTGTTAAAGGGCATTTATGAAGAGAACAATGTTGCTCAACTGCGAATAGGAGGGCAAGTGTATAGCGAGTATGTATTTCACTTTGGACCGCAAATCGCCTGATCCGTGCAACCTGAGTTGCAGTCTAGCATCATTCATTTAGCCGAAATTTGCTTGATAAACTCAATGAAAACCATAGCAAGGAAATGGAAAAACTGGATTTCAATTGCAGAAGCCCAAGCCATCTCGCAACACTGCCAGGGGACAATGAATGCAGTCTGGTTGTATTATCGAGCAGAATCTCATCGGTGGGTCTTTTAACCTTTGGACCATAAAAGTTAGCCAAACACTCGAATGTACTTATTTACTGCATGTACATAATACAAATTAGTAGAATCACTCACTACTGTGCAATTAAATTGCTGTTGTTAGTTCACATTATATCAGCGGCTTCCTTCGGTAGAATAATGCATACCTAACAAATAAACGAAATATATTCTTATGTTCCGAAAATGATATTAATTGCGAGTAACGTGAAATGTGACTCGGTGATAACGATCAGCGTTTTACCATTAAAAGTAATCAAATATTTCAACTTCTCTGCTAATAAAATATTAACCAGGCGATAGGCCACTGGAAAAATTAAATGCTATCAAAAATTCATAAAAATGAAGCGGTATGATAAGTCGCAATTCGTCTATAATTCTAGATGTCTAGCAGAAGAATAAGTGGCAACGCATTACCTAGATGATTGGTTGAGGTTATTGTAAAAGTTGTACAAAACAGTAAAACTCCAGTAGCTTCTCACTCCGCATAACGTTTGTTATATGAATATCACTGTCAGTTCATGGGTGGTGGTTTTCGGAGAAAGTCTTGCAGGCAAAGTCCATCGAAAATTTACGCATGTTCAGCGGATGCTACGGCGTGTAAATTGCAGTCAGTGTAACATATAAATGGTGGTATTTTGGCTCCTGAATATACAAATTAGCATATAAATACCCACTTAGATTTTTGATACTTTAATGCGGCCAGAGAATAAGCAACTTCAAAAGTATGCCACATATATGTCCACGTTTATCCAAGCTGTCTCCTACTTTTTATACTTAACTGAAGTCGAACGAATACTAATTTATACATTGATGGCATCGGTCCCACTGGAACCACATTACTTAACTTATAGCTGATGAATGCACAGTCAGCATTTGCGTTTACCGCGTGTAGCAGCAAAATGACAAGCAACTGCGTGCTCCAAACCAAGAATCCTAGCATTTCGGAAGCAAGCAGACACAATGTACTGTGTTGGCTCTCATGTTAGTGTCGGCTTAAATAGAAACCGTTTTGGAGGAACATATGCCACAGTAGAAAAACTGGTGAAAATTGGGACTTGTTTCCTAGACTATTTAAGTTGAAAAGCAAAATTGCATGGTTTGGGACGAGCACAATGAAGGAACCGTGTGTGATGTGTTGTATGAGGTAAACTCGATGACATATAATGTCCAAATTTTGTAGTATTACTTCTGTCCTACTATGTTAATACAAAGCATAAGCCACGGGTTTCCAAGATTTGATTAAACGTGTAAGTGGTGAATACATCAAGTAAAAGACAGCTTTGAGTGCGCTTAGTTAGTAGGCGAACATTGGGTGAGGGCACGTTTTTCTTGCTGTTACAATCGCAATGTGACGCTCGACTTGGCGTTGAGCGGCTATTTAGTCTTCTAAAATGTATTCTCGAAGAAATCTAAATAGTATTGCCAACTGAATGACTAACGAGCATGCATTCCACAAAAGCTGACTTCAGCTTAACACCACTGAAATTTTTATTTCCAGTTCATTGTAAAATATGGGCTACTTTAGGCACACTGATCTAGTTTAGAGCAAGTTATCACCAACATCACCAGCATAAAACTGCAAAAGGGGATGACTAGGAAAATGCGAATGAAAGCAACACGTCGCAAACAACAAAATATCGAAGAGAAAGGAATAGTATATAAATTCTATACTAGTTAGTTTGAGTTTGATCCTTATCAGTGGACCGACTTCTAAAAATTTCAGTATACATGGAGAGATCTTACGATAATGCTTACCTACTTACAATCGAGTATTTGAAGCGTTTTATTGTTGTAGCTAAACTCAGCCAGAAGCTAATCCGTATAAGGAAAGGGATAGAAGGCCGTTGCCATATATTGAGACTCATCAGTAACACACAAATCAGTTCTACTATTAGAAATGGTCTGGAGCTAACTAAAAAACATGGCTGAACATACTTCGGTAACTGCTCTTTCGTACTTTTCTGAGTGAATCTTTATCTGACCTACCACCGACAAGGCACACACTAAGCCCAAAGTTAAGCCATTTAACTTTTAATTCAGCATATATGAGAAAAAAGAATATTGTCCTTACGCGTGATAGCTCCCCTGGCGTGGAAGTTGTAAACGGGAAGGCATTTAAGAAAACGATCGTGAAAAGCGTCGGAACTTTTCCGGTTATAATAAAGGCTCAATGCTGGTACGTAAGCTAACTTAATAATGGGTCGTGAAATATTGCTACCTAGTTCAAAAGTCTTAATAGAGATTATTTGAAATTTTTACCGGAGATTTGAAATTTGACTTTTGATCACCTGTGGAATATTACTGCGCAGTCGACTATATATTTCATTTTATTAATATCTTTATGACAGCTTGTTCTTTTGATTTAGTGTCATGGTTATTCATGTTCTACCCCGTCAAAACTTTGTAAACGTTACGGGTTATTGTACTAAATCTGGGCTTCCCCGAATATAGTCACGAAATGGGGACAAGGTTAAACGAATAACAAAAAAGCAGGAATTATTTTAAGGGGACATATGTTTTGGATAGCTCCTCATTAGGCTTCTACAATTATATACAAACAATGGGTAGATAGGCATTAACAGTTTTTAGTCCAGGAGCAAGAGCATCGGGATAATCCACAATCTTGCCACAGTCGTTGTTCTCTCTAAAATGCGCAAGCCTTACTGGCTCTTTTCAGGAATCTGCGCTCTCTTCTTGGTACAATTCGTTAGCTCACTGGTATTTTGCAGAGAAATAAGAAAAAACTGTAGCAATTATTTCATCACAAACATCTGGTTGCATAATGAGATAGAAAATGCGATTTTTCAACCAGGTAGTTATTTACCTATCAGGCCTGGCTGCACTGGAATAAACCAGTTTCGTGATGGTGGAGTCATAAGTAAAGTTATGGGCACTAGAGCAACCGTAATATTCACGTACTTGACGTCATATACGATCCGCTATGTAAAAAAATGCAAACTAAATTTCTTAAGTGGCTTTCAAGAGATCACCGCCAAATAAACCTCCAATGCTCCCGGCAATTCTGCGCCAGAGTTAAAACATTATAAAGATCAACATTCTCTAATGATATCAGTAACGACGGAACAATATCAATCGAAAAAATCGAAGACTAACAATTGTTTTCGGTGATTCATCTTCAGCCCCGTACAATCAAATGAGTGAAATAACAATGGGCCAAAAATTGGATTTAAAATCAGTTCAAATGAGATTGATCACGTGTCGACCAGAGGCGTGAACCAGTGACAAACGGCACACTAAGACAGAGACACAGTTGCACAATCGCACTTGCTCTCAGAAGGATCTGCTTTGGCTGGCCAAGTTAGCTTAACAACTTCCGTCAGCTTCCTTTGTGCACACAAAAGCCGTTGGTACAACCGAATGCTGGTCACCACGGCAGTAGCAAGGGCGCGGAGGCGCAGGCATTTTGACTGAAGTGGAGGGACTCTGTTTGGTATTCGAAAGGCACTGATTGGGTCAAACACATGCCCACTATCAACAAGATGAGCCGAAACAGAGCTAGTTATAGCCCCAGTACCGCCTCGACGCAACCAGCGTGGTAGGTGCTCCTTAATGCGCTTCGACAGTTGCCGCGCCGTTCGACCGATGTAAGTAGCGCCACAGACGCCCTCGAAGTAATAAATTACCATAGAAGCAGTCAGCGTCGGTAACTTGTCATTGTTGTGAATACGGATGAGTGGCTCCGTTGAAATGTTACAGCTAAGCTTGGATGCTGGGAAAGTTGACTAGACAGCTGTTGGAGGGCTTCTAGTTACACGCTCAGCAGCGGCGTCTCCCTTGAAGGGTAGCCGTAAGAAAAGTTCTTTTTCCTTTGAAGTCTGAACCTGCAACAGGTCGGACTTATTTTGCATGTTTATAAAGCTGAAACGATCAATGCAAATTCGTATACTGCCCACTCACGAAAGAAAACCTAGAGTGGGCAGTATCCGAACTTTTATAGTTTCGTTCTGTTGAGGTATAAGCGAAACCTAATTCGCTGTCTAACCACAAGGGCTTGCAGGATTTGTTCTGAAGACAAGTTAGATAATGAGATGACGTTCATCCAGAATTTGCTGCGCGAAAACGGATATCCTGATCTTTTCAGTTCTAGGAACATGCAAAATAAGCCCGACCTGTTGCAGGTTCAGACTTCAGAGGAAAAAGAACTTTTCTTACGGCTACCCTTCAAGGGAGACGCCGCTGCTGAGCGTGTAACTAGAAGCCCTCCAACAGCTGTCTAGTCAACTTTCCCAGCAGCCAAGCTTAGGTGTAACATTTCAACGGAGCCACTCATCCGTATTCACAACAATGACAAGTTACCGACGCTGACTGCTTCTATGGTAATTTATTACTTCGAGGGCGTCTGTGGCGCTACTTACATCGGTCGAACGGCGCGGCAACTGTCGAAGCGCATTAAGGAGCACCTACCACGCTGGTTGCGTCGAGGCGGTACTGGGGCTATAACTAGCTCTGTTTCGGCTCGTCTTGATAGTGGGCATGTGTTTGACCCAATCAGTGCCTTTCGAATACCAAACAGAGTCCCTCCACTTCAGTCAAAATGCCTGCGCCTCCGCGCCCTTGCTACTGCCATGGTGACCAGCATTCGGTTGTACCAACGGCTTTTGTGTGCACAAAGGAAGCTGACGGAAGTTGTTAAGCTAACTTGGCCAGCCAAAGCAGATCCTTCTGAGAGCAAGTGCGATTGTGCAACTGTGTCTCTGTCTTAGTGTGCCGTTTGTCACTGGTTCACGCCTCTGGTCGACACGTGATCAATCTCATTTGAACTGATTTTAAATCCAATTTTTGGCCCATTGTTATTTCACTCATTTGATTGTACGGGGCTGAAGATGAATCATCGGCAACAAGTGTTAGCCTTTGGTCATTTGTTCAGGATAATGGAATATTAATCGCGTTACTTTCAACGTATTTTAAATAAATATCTTGCTATTCGGAGCTATAAACCTAGACTATACGCACTGTGTAGGCGTAAAATGGTTGAGGCAGAATAATTTGCAATGTAATCCTGTGAACTTGTTTGTAATGGGTAAAGTAATTGGCCAGCTAGGACGCTACCATATTTGTAACGGCCGCGGACACAGATAACAGCAACAGTGATGTTAAAATCTGACAGGTGGAAGCGTGACTTTGGGAAACCGTGCCATTGAAATAAATGTAACACGATACTCGTATGAGCATGTAATGTTCTAAAACACCAACGGCATGTTAGTAACTCGGAATTGGAAAGAGGTGATAATAGGATAGATGAGTTATCAAGGAGGAAGTATTGATCCGGTAATCTAAATTTCTGTTGGACTGTGCAACGCCGTTGAAATTAAATTATTCCATCTTTATTGTTGCTGGAGACTTTAATATAAAGGACACCAGGTTCTTGTGTTTAGCAGACAGTGTTCGCAGTTTGTGGCAAGCAACGGCAGTTGTTTAGCATACGAAGACGGGTTAGATTGATCAGCTCATACCATTGTATTATAAAATGGTCCATCCATATGCAGTATATCTACTGTCTTTCTTGCTGACAATAAGCCTTTAGAGATTTAACAAAGGGTGAATTCGCACCGTTGGAAATAACACAAGGCTCACTAATTTTCCACACAACAACAACGAAGACCTTACACTTCGACGTGACAATCTTAAAAAACTACAACAAAATTGCTACTATTTGTTGGGTCCAGTTGAAGTGATCTACGTAATGGCGGATACATTTTTACCAGCACTGCTAAAGCGAATTGCTCGATGAAACAACGGGTTTACGAGTGCAACATGACTATTTGTCAAGAATCTACCTAAGCAATTAAAAGTAAGGTTAATAGACTAATCTACCTATACGGCAAAGCGATTCTCTGCAACTACAACTACCGTGGTCTATGGAGGTTTATAAGGAGGTTTTTAAGACAGTTGTTTGGTAAAAGTACTTGCTGCCAAATTGGTGAAGTGGCCGTGGGTAAACCAAATTCTCTGTTTAGTTCCGCCTCACCAAATTCCCGTCACTTACCTCTATACTTATCCCAGGTCCTCTACCTAAGCGCCGTTCACATAAAGAACTCAAATCAAAGTCGAACGGATCTAGTGGGACGGACGCTGTCTCACCATTATCTTTGAAAGTATGTGCCAATTTACTCACATTACCTTTAACAGGTATCTTTACAAATATCTCATATTTGGTGTGACCCCGGATATTTAGGAGTCGGCCGAAAAACCTTTGTAAGAAGAAATGATGCACGTACAACAAAAACTACTTAAAAAACAGCTGACTCCGTGTACTTTAACAGCTACTGTTGTAGAGCTTATCTGCCATTTGCATATGACACCAGCAATTTTCATTGGATGCATTGACATTTAGTGTTCGTTCTATAGCGTCTGCATTAGAGCAAAAATCTAATCCTTCTTTTCCTTGATTATCCGAATATATTTGGAAGCCTGCATACATCAATGTTGCCAAAACGGCTATCAGAGAATGGGTTTCACTTGGGTGCATGTAATCTTTTGCAAGACCGTCTTAATGATCCTACTAAATGCACTAAATTAAACAGTACAAAATACTCTGTCTCCCTTTCCGGTTTTGTTTTTCTCCAGAGAGCCATCCTATTGCCTTGTACATTTTTCCTTATATGTTGGACTTCTTTCTATGCAAGCCATGTAAATACTGCGCAAATATGCTGACAATATACTGGAATGTTCGGCCCTAATAATCAGGACTCCTCATTACTTCAACCTGGATTGGACAATCTGTTCCCATGGTCTTCATCCGAAACACTCAGGCAGTGATGTAACCTTTTCTTTTCTACCTGGAAATAAATGGCCGTCTCACATGGTTGCCTCCTGTAGCCTTAATGTGCACGAAGATCACAGAGTCAGCTCATCTACAGTTAACTGTCTCAACCCCTCTTTGACAAAGCACATTTCTTGGGCCACGCACATCAGCCAAACTTTCCCGATAATCTTAAATATTTTGTGCACTCAGACTTACGCTGAATACAGCACCCCTACTTTAAATCGTAATCGTGTGTCATCTTGCAATACACCCCATTGCTAGCACTACTTCCATAGCATTTTGCCCGAAATGCTTCAGAACAATGGAACAATGGTATAATACTAATAAAATCTCCAAGGCTTGACGGGCTCTGTGGAATTGGTAATGTGAATTGCCTAATGTTAAAAAGTGGAACTAAATCTAATTGAAAAGTGTATCAGTGTACTCACTATAAAATCTATGTTAACACACATGTATGCCCGTTTACCTTGTTTCGCGGGGGTTAGTAAGCACAACGTTTGTTTGCGTCTTATCTTAGTGTACAGAAATCAACTCAAGTAATGCTGGGGGTGTAACGCATGTCCAATTTGCTTTTTAGAATAGATATTGTGGGCGAAGAAATAAAACCGATCGAAAGACCGTTCCACGGCTTGCAAACTCGAAGAAAAAAATAATTCTGGCGTCATTCCAGCCGACCGTATTGGGTAGCCAGTTTCAGCTGATGACCCCACACTCATATGTTACGGCTACATTTCAGGAGGTAGGGGCAAGCGTGACTGGTACGACAGAATTAGGTAGCAAGATAGATAGCAAAATCTTCCAGTATACACTTCTAAGGATTTCCTTCGCAGATTGTAAGACAACTGGAACAGGTTGTCACATTTATGGTTGTTCTTCGATGTGAACTGTTAATGCGTGTTACTTAATTAAATGAGTTTTAAGGGAGCTCAAGTGCTGTGACAATGAGAGGGATAACACCTTTCGTCTACATTCCACTTGGTTGTACTGTTCAGCCTCCTTCGACAAACATTACACGGATGATACCTCCAAAACGACCATGTTTTCTCGGGCAAATTGCTTAACGAGTTCTTTCAAACTGGACAAAGGAAACGAAAACTAATGGTAAAAAGGTCACACAGAACTTTGCAGTAATTAAAGCCATGTATTTCATGATGTACGGATGACACACATGCTCAAGGGTATATTTTTACACTCATGCATGTTAATGAGCCTTACAGTACTAATAACCTGTTCTTATTCCACGACAGCCGCTATAACAATCGAGGATTATACGTACCGTTATTAATACTTTTAGTGTTATTATGCAAGGTTGCCAAGTCCACAAACATCCTGGCAAGCGTAGTTAGTGTTTTTAATCCCTAACACCATTGTGAGATCGCTACATAGACGCCGAGGAAGTCCACTATACTCTCTTTGACTTTTCGATCAGACTTAGTAGGACTTCAGGAAGCTTGGCCGTGCTGTCCATCCGCAGAATTACTTATACTCGCAATTTGGGCAATTTTTGTCCTTGTTTGTCCATGCTAATTCATATAACTTTCAAAGCTATGGTAAAATACACCCCTATATTTTAAACTATTTTGTGTTTCTATTCCATTATACATTCTGGTTTATCACAGACATGCGATCAAAATTATCACGAAGCCTATGTACAAGGAACACAACTATACTAATGTAATGAATGTTGCTGAATAGAGGGATGCTTTACGTAAGAAATCTCTGCATAGCATGAATATTTCATTTAAATTAGCGCAGCTCTATGATAAACTATCATCAAGATAAAGGTAATTAAAACCACAATTTGCTGTAGCGAATTTTTCAAACTGGGCCTAAGTATGTTTTAAGAGATCTGGCATCATTAGGAGGTGGATGATGTGGTTACTGTGACTGACGGTTTCATTTGTCATCCAGTCGACCGGCTATGTACCTGCCCGAACCGTGACCGTGCTATCACTTTAATATGCGTCTGCTAGAGGATTCCGAGTTGCTCCACGTTTCCTGCGTAACTGATGTGGTAATCGAACTGTCGAGCTGGAAGGAAAACCGAGAAGACCGTTAGCAGTTTTGGATCTGTCTGGACAAGTGACGTAAGGCAACCCAGAAACGCATAGCTGGAGCAGGGCATGTGACTTAAGAAGTTATGCGCATTCCCTTCCTAATACACTTCGGTCTGGCAGGTCTCGGTCTTTTGTTATTTTCTCCCGGCTGGGTTTGCGGCGCATAAAGCAGAGACAAGGGTAACGTTATCAATCCTGTCAGGTTGCAAGCAAAGCAGAAGGCGAGTCAGGTGGACTCCAACCTCGAAGATGAGACTGACTTCCAGCACCAAGATTGGTAGCCCTCGACTTCATTTCCAGTTGCCAAGTCAAGGATTGTCTACCACCCTACATCTGGCAGAAAAAACGAGGCACTTATCGGTAAGCGCTGCCGACACATACGTTGTACGTTCAAAATTCAACGCAAATTATTCAGCTCTTTCTGTTGTTATAAGGAACTACCTCGGGTATCATTCCCTAGCGCTCGACTAAGCACATCATCTTTGTGGACACCCAATACCAGCAATACTCTGCAGGCGGCGATGTTCAGAGAGTTGAAGGCATCTCAGATCTTTAGATTAAAGGAGATGACCCTTACTTCCATAGAGTGGGATTGATCTCATTTTGGCCTTGTAAACACGGCCTTACAAATAATGGGAAACACCTTTTTGACTACACAGGTGTCGCAGATTCGAGGAGACAGTTATGGTTTTGGCAATGTATGCACTGTATTTAGTCGGTACGTAAGCCTCATTGCCGATGCAGCTGCCAAGGTAAGTGGAGCGATCGACAACCTCGAGTTCATCACCATCAAGGGTCAACGGGTCACCAAGTGCCTGGTGAACCTGTAACGACGCCTTACACTTTATAAGTGCAAAAAGCATGCTAATAATAGGACTATTCCATAGAAATTATTCAGGGCTGATTGCACCGTATGAACTCCGTTACAATGCAGGACAAAATCGATCGCATAAGCAAACTCAACTAACTTTTTGCCAGGCAGCCTATCAAGATTGCAACGTAAGACAGTAGGAGAGCACTCAATGGTGAAGTCCACGAAGTTAAACGAACTCGGGGGAATTCAATAACCCTGGCAGACGCCAAAGGTTTTCGGAAAGTTATCCGATAGTTCACCGTAGACCCTAACGCAGCCCGTAGTTTTCAAGTACATAGCACGTAAAATCTTCAGAGATTTCATGGAAACCCCTTTCCCCACAAATATATCGAACACAGTGCACCGATCGATTAAAACAAACGCTCTCTTGAAATCGAGGAATGAAGTTATTATCGGTCTGGGGTATGCGTGAGTCTACTCTGCTGCAGAGTGAATATGTGGTCAACACAGCCATCTACAGGACGGGATTCCCGTTAGTCCATATGGCGACGAACTAGAATTGAGGCCAGTAATTTTATCACAACTGGCGTTAAGCTTATACCCCTGTGGTTAGGACACTCTTTGCGACTGCGCTTCATGGGTAATGCCGTTATAACCGATTCACTCCTGTTGGGCAAGACAGTCCCCTCCATTCATACACGTTCGTACAAGATGGTCAGAACTTGGCGAGGACCTTACCGTCATCTTTAATTAGTACAGATAAGAGATAATCCGTGCGAGCTGCACGAAAACGATCGAGGACTAAGGTCGCGTTTCGGTCCTCAGTTTCCGAGACAGCCTCTGAACTAACTGCCTATAGCTCATATTGCATCACTTGTGTAGGATGAGGTCCTGAAGCAGAATGATCACTGGTCTTGAAAGAGTTCTGACCATCGAGCCAAACGGCGCTCATTATTGCGATTGAGAATACCAGCACAGTCTTTGTTTGTCCCACTGACGCCTGGTTGTGTCATATGGAGGATTTTAAAACAAATGTGCAGGCTTACCCAACGTACCCCCACCTCCGACGCGGATATGAATAAACCGGAAGATATCCGTTGAAACTGCTGAAACAACCTGATCACCGACTCATCCTTTGCCGAGCCTAAATTTCATGCGGACTCACAGTGACCCTGTCGACCACGGCAGTAAACACATGTCACCAAAGCAACTGCATTAAGATAGAGCAGGTGGTCTGTGTGTACTCTCTCCCGTAGTTAGGCGGCAGAGTAGGTGCGCATTAGGGTGGACCTGAGCACAAGGCTGAAGAAGAGTTTTTATCGGACTTCGCTAGCCAATGGGTATTCGGAGAAATTCATTCAGAGCCATAGCAACCCGCAAAGAGAAGCTGCCTGTACAAACTGCGCATAAGAAGTATGTTTATTTGTTCTTACACTTCAAGGAGGATCACTTGGCAAATGAAGTTGGTCACGAGCTCAGGTCCGCTCTAACGCGCACCTACTCTACCGCCCAACTACGACTTATTCACACCACACGAAGGATTCCTCTCCACATCCGTTCAAGCAGCGCGCCAATCAGTTCGGCCTCTAAATTCATCTACCAGTTCACTTGCAGTTGCGGTGACACTTACATAAGCAAGACTGGTCGCAGGCCTGCTCAAAGGATGGCAGAACACTTCCCATTGTGGCTAAAGCAGTTGCTGTTTAACCAAGGCAATGCTGACTAAAGGATGAACCGGAACCATGCCTCATCTATCACCAAACCCGTCATGCTGACTCGTCACCAGGTGAACCCAATCGATTCATTCAACGTGCTATTACGCAACAGGAACCCGATGTTGTTTGCAAATGGTGAGACGCTGCTGAGAATGTTGAAGTGTCCCGTGCTCTGTGCCCAGAAACAACTGAGACAAGCAACTAGATTGCCTTGGACCTGATTATGTCATTCCCATCAATTTTATCTGCTTATCCATGTTACTAAGTGTGGACCCTATATATTGCGTGTTTTGTTCTGCCTGTATTGCGTAGCAACTGACGAGAACAATCGAAATGTTAACATATCGCAACCTATATCTTCTTACTGCGTTAATAATATAGAAAAGCAAATGTCGATCAATTGCTTGTCTTACGGTTACCTTAAACAGTGTTCAAGAAGCCCAAACTTGAGAAGATGCCAAAACAAATTCGTTCAAATGATATTCTTCTGTTTCTGTACCGCAGTTCAATGTCAGCTCAAGGGCCATTACCTGCGCTATGCATTCGGTTATTTCACCGCTGGACAAGATAAGCAACCATATTCGGTTCTCTCTTTTGGACTACAGCAAGTCATTGGGCTCTGTATGCCATGTGATCCATCCGAATGCTCAACTCGATGCTGAAGTACATTATTCTATCATACGTTTTGGGCGGCATTATTTTGCCGCTTGCCTGGAGGTTAATCAAGTTATAGACAAAGCTCCTCGCCTTAGTACACACACTGGTGTTCCTTAGATAAGATTCTTCAACCCTTGCATTTGTCACTTACGTCAGTTTTAACCTAGTTTCTGACGAGGCAACCTTACTGAATTATGCAACTGACATTTTCTGGGGAATTATACAAACAAATGCTGATTCTCCAGTCAAATGACGGGATATTTCTAAAGAACACATTTTGTTCCATAGCTCGCGGGCTACTAATTAACATGTCAACTTGCAACGGTAACGCATTCCATTACGCGGATAGAATCATTATCGAAACTTTCTTCAGCAGTGCCCGAAATACCACCTTGAAAGCAAGGGGCTGCGCTTCACCATATGAATAAAATGCTTAGGTGTTAGGTGTGAGTTTTCTCTTGGTCAAGTTATGGTGCACTACTAATGGGTAGCATGTGTGAAAACGAACAGGCACGGGAAACTCAGCGAAATTATGAATCACTGCGGACAAATGGCATGCGTAGCACAAATCGGCCTATACCCATAGGTTGTGCATGCAAGTGCATAATGGACGGAGAAGCAGAGTGGTACAACGAATGAAGTACGCAAATACAGCTGAAGTCAGCATATGGTTTTCTCCTCTGCATCTCGTTACGCTCTTATCAATGTCATATGAATGAAACATTCGGAACATTCATGAGTTTATCCTTCTACATCTCAGATTTAGGAGCTTTTTCTGTCTCCAGTACTTGATAAAGAACTTTGTTACTGCCTTTGCCCTTTCATAATGGACGTATTGCTCACTATTGATTTTTCCTGTTCTGCTGAGTAAATACTTCAGATTAATCGGCTGGAGGTCACAGAAATATTCACCATGTGGCAGTAGACCAAAATTGACTTCAGTAAATACGCTTGTGTTCACTTATGTAACTACTTGCAAGAAGCTAGCGCCAACGATAGTTACCTGCACAAGTCATCTATTTCATTGACCATAACTGGAATGCGTGTCGACCTAGTCAACCAGACTGATGTATAAGTCTTTGATTACCGGAACCATAATTTACTGTTGGTCAATTATTCTTGTTTTAGCGCCATGTTTGTTAGATCCTAAATCTTGTCCGATAATTGCTCCTCGAGGAATCTTTAAATATGGCGGCTGCTTTTACCGTCGGAATATTATTTTAAACCAAACACTGCGGATTCTTTGTGTCTATAGGAAATGTTTTGCCATCTTAAGGTAAATTAATTCCATACTCACCACTGCTGTCTTACTCTGTTGAAGATTTGATTTACCTTTGAGACTATGTGCAAAATTTGTCTGTGGTTGTGTACGGACACATGACCAGAGTTTCAAAAGATTTTTCAAGAAAGTTTTAGGCAAAAAATCATCGCGCTGGCTGACAATTAATGCTTTGGCGCTGTCTCGTTAATACTGCGAAAATTACGCTGATACTGTCCAGAATTATATGCTCAGTTCCCTGAATAACGGCAGATCTCAAAAACATTTTGCCGCGAACGAAATTCACGAATGCAGGTATATTGACGATGCCGGAAACTTGGTTGATTTAAGACATTGGTAATGAAGTAGCTGAAGTCAATGGATCCGATTGCCAAGGAGACACTCAACATTGTGGGGGGAGGGGTCTTCACTTAGATTAAAATGATTAATGTAAATGGTTTTCAAAATTCTCGGAGTACTAAACAGCTTCAATAGGCTGTCACCTATTGTAGTTTAAACCAAAATTTCTGATCGGTTTCCTCACTCTCGTAGTTCAGAATGTGTACATAAATACGGACACAGACATCCGAACTACGAAATTCTGCAGACAAATTTGCCGTAGTGTGCGTGTTTTAACGTTTTTGTGCGTCACTTCTGCCGAAAAGAAAACTCATCAAGTAGAGCGCTCAGATAGGCCTTGCTGCAGACGATAAGAAGACGACTAGAATTCCAATGGTTCAAAGTCGTTTATGTTGCGCAGACAGTTACAGTAACCAGTTCTAGCTACATTAGATCGGACTGCCCGCAATGTGTAGACAAATCTGTCCAAGAAGTGAAGCAGACAAAGTTGCCGCCACAATTTGGCTTTATCCAACATTCCAAGTCATTCCAGTTGTCAGCTGTTTAACTTTGCTCATGAAAGTGCGATGCGATGACTGAGATAATCGCGCATTTTGTAATTACTAAGTTCGACCCCACGGAGGTAAATATGGCCATGCTAATACCTTAACCAGCCAAAGTAAGCTCTGAATCTAAGCTGAAGAAGACAGCTAGACACTCCAACCGCACTGCAACCCCGATCTATAAATCCGCTGGGTCATCTCAATCCCATATGTGAACAATCCACAAAACTGCATACTTCCACTTCTCCAAACATAGACGCTTTGCCTGGAAATTCAGTCATGACACCGACAGCTTCGAACCGAAGGCAATCCGGTTCAGATAACATGCAGGTAACGTACGCGTCGATTGCCTTGACAAACACACAGGGAGCGACACAAGTAGGTCCATCTTCTGTACCAAGCACACGTGGAGCAACGTAATGTTCACCGCCAACTCCAGTGGTGCCTTATAAACACCCTAATTGCCGGCAAAAACTAAAAAGCCGACACTCGCTAGACCAAACCACGCTGTGTTAACTCCAGCGTGTACCAATACTCCAGAGTCCAAATCTGGTACAATAAAAGGCAAGGTGCAATACGATCGCACCCAGTGGAGTTCCATCTGCGATGCTTTTGATATCCGGGTTGAGTCTGATATGCTGCAATGCATAACGCGCCACACGACCTCAGTGCACTCTGGTGAACCTCGAATTCTTGGTGTAACACTAGACTCAGCAGATGAGATCAAGGCTGTCCTGCTCTCATCAGTTCATCTTCGCAACTCACCTAGCGAGTGGGCATATTACCCCATCTACCTTAGAAAGATCTCCCAAAGGAAGCAGGTGACCAACGCGGCATTCCTAATAGTGATAGCAAACAATTTGTTATTGGTGTACCCGAGCTATTGCATTCTTCTAATCACGATGCGCAAACACATGACCGAGAGCAGTGGTGCTACATCCGCGAAGCACTCTCTGTTGACAATGTTGTTGTCAACTCCTTGACAAGAGTTCCGCCATCACTTAACTTCAAGGGCTGCGGTCCAAGACTAATGAATTAATATTAAACCCTGAGGAAAAGACGCAAATTCTGTTGGATAGCTGGTCAAAGTTTCGAGCCATGTTGCCAACAGCGATCCGGGTAAATGTAGCAGGCGAACGGCCAAAATTCGTAAGCAATTCGATGGAACTTGTGAACGCAACAAATTCTTTATCTGCACACAACAGCAACTACATCACCAAACAGGACAGAGCAAAACACGAGTTAAACTTCTGTATAGGAACGCTCAATATTGCCATGCAACTTGACTGAAATTCATAAACCAAAAAACGATTAATGGCCGGCCACATAACTGCCGGCTTAAAAACTAACGCAAGTTGACATCCATCAAGCCATTCCTAACAACAAAAACCCAATCTTGTATGTACACCGACATCCAAGGCGTTTTAAGAAAGCATGCCAAACTTAAGGAAATCCATGCCTAGCAACCGCGGGACCTCGTCGTATTTCCAGAGACCAGGCTAAACCTGGAGATAACCGATTCTGAGATCAAGTCAGTTGGTATGTCGCTGCTTCTGAACGATAGAACCGGAAGTGGTGGTGATTTGATTGTTATTATAATACAAACCTCCGATGTTACGTTATGCAGTACCCGGAGTACCGCTCTCCTGATTCGCTTTGGTGCCGTGTATAGTTGCGAAACAAGGACACATGTCTACTAGCCGTGATTTACCGCCCACAAAACTCAACGTCGGAAATGAACTTTAAACTGAACCACGTTTTTCAGTTTGCTTTTAACAAGTCCTACACCCACATTCTTATCGCTGGAGACTTTAATTTGTGCCACATAGAAACGCCAGCAAATGAAGATACGCAGTTTAAAGCCTGCCTGCAAGAGCTAATTGTCAGCCACTCTCAGTACAACCACATAACCTCTCCCACCAGATTACGAACTGCTAACAAGCCATCGATATTGGATCTTGTGCTCATTAAGGAATAAATCATGATTGACGGGATAGTTACAAGCACACCATTGGATCGTACTGACCATGGTAGTCTACTCTTTGACAATGTATATGCTGTGCGGATTATCCTGCAAATGAGAATGATAAGGTGCATACTCTTACGCACTATAATGTATTATCTGGGCTTGTTAAGGCTACCTCATAAACTTTCTTTGCCGAATGTCCTCCAGATGTTGCCTGGGATAGCTTTACAAGGACGTTTAGCACACTGGTAACACATGCATCGGAAAAGAAATGTTTCCAACCCAAAAGCACGCATAAGTAATTTCTGAGGGGCAGAACACGTAAATATATGTCCCGGAGGGATTTGGCATTGCCAGCTCACAAGGACTGCTTGAATGCTGAACCCTGGACTGCATACGAAACACATCATAACTTCTGTGGGAAACTGATCTGCGAAGACAAGATTACGTATCAATAGGAGTTAGTGTAGCGATTCTGCGCCAACCGCAAACTTCTGAACACGCATGTTACCAGTCTTTACAGGGTAAAGCGCGGGAGTCGTGTATTATTCACTGATGATGGATGCACGCGATCAGCAATGTAAGTAGCTGACATCCTACGGCTATATTACTCCCAAACTTTTAGCAGGTCACCATCCCAAATCTTCTCCTCGTTACTATTACTCCATCGTCGGCATTAGACAACATCACCACTGCGGAAGCTGGATTGAAAAAGTTGTTATCCTTGAGAATTCACAGTTCCCCCGGAGTGGATAACATCTGACCAAAGGCTCTGCAGGCGGTAGCTGGTGGTCTAGCAGAACCACTGGCTGTTTTCTATCAGCAGAGTCTAGAACAGAATCATATTCCACCAGTATGGAAGCGACGGTCCATCACTGCTATATACAAAGGAGGTAGCCGCACTGTCCCTACCAACTATCGTCCGATAACACTACTTCTGTATTATCCACAGTTGTGGAATCAATCACCGCAGATACGCTGATGCAGTGCTCGCATAGTCACAACTTAGCAGTCCCAGAGCAACATGGCCTTCGTCAAAATCGTTCATATAATACTAACCTATTAATTGCACGTAATAGCTGGACTGAAGCTGTTGATGATGGAGCAGGAGTCGATGTCATCTACCTGAACTTCTCAAAAGCTTTTGTTTGCTTAGACCATAGAATTCTTCTTCAGAAGCTTTGGAACTATGACATTGGCGACCCAGTTCTGAGTTGGATAAGCAATTTTATACACGAATGACGGCTACTGGTGAGAGCCTGAGAAACATTGTCCGATGAAGAAGATCTGGTGTGTGGTGTACCACGAAACTCCGCGCTAAGACCTAGTCTATGATTGATGTTCATTAAGGATTTGGCAAATAAATTGCTTAAGATTTCCTAAGCATCGCTGATGATATCAAGATATGGCGAAGGATCATAGAACCGGACGACCACGAACGGCTCCAGCGCGATCTCAACACTGTGGAACTGGTCAGTTCCAAATCCGTTACCATTCAACTGGACCAATGTCGCGTTGTGCACTTACGCCAAAGCCATTACTAGACATATTTGCTTGGGACAATCGAATTGCAGACCAGCTCCAAGGAATGTGACCATGGTGTGCTCGTACACAGCAACCTCAACTGTTCAAAACAGATTTAGTTAGCTGCAAAAATAGGCGGCCACCAGGTCATTAAACTGCGAAGTGCATTGGGGAAATTTTACCGATTATTCTTGCTACGTAAGCCTGCATGTTGAATACGCTATATAAACATGGCAACCTCGGTTGAAGTGCCACCTAGAGACGCTAGAGGCACTACAACGAAGTGCAACAAAGAATGTAATGGGTCTGCGCTATCACTCTTACTACGAAGCCTGAAGTTGCTGGGAATTTTCAGTAGACGCTATCGAGTGCTGTTCAGCGATCTCATATTAGCGTATCAGATACTGGTTGATCACAACCGCGTATGCCGCCTTTAGCTGAAACGGTCACAACAAGCAGCTAAGGGGTAACTGCTTAAAATTGAAGGAACAATATATCCGTCTAGAGTAAAGACGAAATTACTTTCCCCTTCGGGTTTCCCAAACTTGGAACGAACTCCCACGCTCCGTTTTACCCTCCCCTAGCTTGGACGGTTTTAAGAAACGGGTAGATGTTGCTCTTAGCTCCCAGCAATTTGTTACCTAAATTTCTCTATTGTTGATTACGCCAAGCATATTTTGCTACAGGATTTATATATCGAATGGACCCAAGTGAGCGACCATAGTTTACATTTGTCATACCTTATATCAACGACCACTGCACCCCAATGTATTACTACAGTTTTACGCTTGATTGTTTAAACTTTACAGTGAGGTTATTTATCAAATTATTTATCTCGGCAGACGTTCGGTAGGTGACCCACATATATTTCGCTTTCATCGTATTCACCCCAACCATCTTATGGGACGTGTCAAGTACTTGCTTTTACCTCGCGATAAATAATTTTTCATTTTTATCCAAGTTATAATGTTTCATCTGTGTTCTCGCTGGCGCCTTCAATAGGATTGACACGACTTTCATTGACACAATGGGCTTAGCCAATTTAGTGCAATTCCCCACAAGACTCAAGGCATACCTAGATTTCGTCTTTACTAACAAAATCGTACCATTTTTCCAAACAAAAGCTTGCAACTCTTGGAAATTCCAACCTATGCATAGTAAAACTACGTCCCAATTTATACAATAAGGCTAACATAGTTGCGTTGACAAAAGACCATCCAGAACTGTTAATGCTACTTCGCAGATAACATTGAAAAAATCAATTCGACACTTCGTTGAACTGAATTTTTAATTTTCATAAAGGAAGACTTGTCATTTCAATGCGGGAACTTCCCAGAATACATAAACTTCGTTTCTGTTTTGTGTTGCTCCTTTGAGACACTCTATGGGAACTGACAGTTTTTCATATTATTGCTCAAACAGCTAGGAAAAAAGGGAACAAACATGAAAATATAAGCTAACTGCCCGTGTTAAACGTCTGCCCTTAGTAATAAAAGCTGAAAAAATGTTAAACACTGCATAGTCAGATCGTTTTAGGCAACCATAGTTGCCGTGAACTATGGGGCTTCTAGGACAACGCTCCGGAGATACTTCTTACAACAAATTCATCGCCGAGGATGCAGATAAACACAAGGTTGAAATCAGCTTCTTATCACCTGTCACACACACCCTGCATTTCCTTCTCACTACAGTGCCTTCCATTTTATTTGATTCCATGACTGTTATGAAGGAGTTTACAAGAATAAAACCATACAAGGCTAGTTGACCAGATACTCTATCAGCGTTTGCTCTGAAAGTATGCGCAGGTGATTTATCAACACCTGTGACATTTGTCTTTACTGGGCGTCTAGCGAGTGATACCATCTCTGACTTTTAGAAACCAGCCAGGTTAACACGAATGCCTAAATAGTATTTCTCAAATGTTGGCGAATTGCGAACAAGTCTATGCTGCTAAAGGTATTGGAAACAATTTTGCTCCTCGGACATTCAGAGTTAACTATACAGATATCATACAGTTTGCCTATAATCCAAGGCGCTCTATAATCAATGCTCTTTCAAATCTGTTATATTCCACCGTGGTAGCGTTGAATAATAGATTCAAGTG
The DNA here is from genome assembly GCA_944474145.2 of Dicrocoelium dendriticum. Taxonomy (NCBI): domain Eukaryota; kingdom Metazoa; phylum Platyhelminthes; class Trematoda; order Plagiorchiida; family Dicrocoeliidae; genus Dicrocoelium; species Dicrocoelium dendriticum. The sequence continues at coordinate 186,376,988 of OX104064.1, forward strand.
AGTACGGCTCATATTTCTTGATTACACCAAAGCTGCTGGTAGCGTCGACAGATCATTACTGTTCAATAAATTTTCCCGAAAATGACGCCCTCCCATGCGTTCGTAGTGTGTTAGGTGGTTAGTTCACCAAACGCACCCACATCTTGCAACTATTCAGCAGAACATCTTCTGTACCCGCAACCAATTTTGGCGCTTTGCATGGAGCTATTATATCGCTTTTCTATTTACCGTATACTCCTTCTTCCACCAAACTTCATAAGCTTTAACTACGATGATGACATTGTCTTCAGTCATTCAGCGCCGTTTTGAAATCTTAACCGTAGTTAGATGAACGACAGACTTGACCGAGTTCCCGGTCACTCTCTCAACCCATCCATTTGTTAATACGTAACGTTCACTTGTCTGCATCCCAACAAACTGCAGTCGCTTACCCATATCTCTCCTCTCCTGATTGTGGATGTCCACAACATGCTTCGTTCATCTACCGTAAAACATCTCATGGTTGCCTAACTCACAATTCGTATTGGTCTACAAATATTATTTAAACATTTTAAAAAATTAACTCGCTCTTTCCCCTCTTTCATTTACGCTTTGATTCTAATGTTTGTAATTACATGTATTCTCTCTCACCGGTTATACTGTGCCCGTGTTCTTTTTCTAGGGATGCTTTAAATTGATTAAGCCATTCTTGTCCGTTCGCTGCTTTCGTTTAAGCAAGGAACCGCTCATGGATTTCATTGCAAATGCGTTTGATGCATGCATCAGCTTTTTAACCTGGATATTAAACAACCCAACTCACCCTTTACGTTATCCTGTCCAGCACTAAATCTACTTCTTCCATTCGGCCAACAGTTAAAGTTTGATACTGTCCTCCTTCGTTTTATCGCAACTTCATCCTGCTTCATCACTCATGATAAGTAATCGAGCCAACAGGATTGAGATGCCGCTTTCGTAACCAACTGCTTGAGTGTAGGTGTAAAGTTTACTTTATTATTGCAAATTGTTATTTATCATTAATGCTTTATTGTATTATATCCTGCAGCGTTGATATGCAAATGTTGAAAATATGGCCATAGGGCCGGATTAACTTAATTTGACTGGATGACTATAATAGCATTGCGTTTTCCATTTATTAGTTCCATATGTGCTAAAGCTGAATACTCTCTCGTTTGGAGCTCATAAAGCACCGTCTTGACCTAGCGTAAATGTAGACGAATTTCAGAATCCCCTTCGTTGGTTAAAGTTCTCTCTGGAGTAGACACAAACAAAACATCCTTAGTATCATCACCAATCTCACTTTCGGTAGGAGAAGTGCAATACAATTGATCATAAAGCTTATCATGCACAGAATAATAGGGTAAGTCAAATATTCAACACATACGGGAACCGCAGTGGTAAAAAGAATTGTTTCACGCGATGGTCGGAGACAATTACCACTATAGTAGACAACATCGGCGGATTCCAGGTAAAACATATTTGTCCTAAGCATGCAACTCTTGAACAGTTGCCGCGCTCCCTCCGGGGGAAGACTGAGCAGCGTTCCTGTACTGCATTATGAAGTAATCAACGCTTATGTCAACCTAAACAAAAGTTGCTGGTTTCAGGAAAGCGGCTGCACTTTTAAGAACACGCACACAATTTTTTGTGACACCATTGGATTACGAGTGTTGGGAGCAGTATAGAGGTGGCGCAACCAAACCTTTTAAGCCGCTCATCCAGATTATTAGCACTGCGATGGCTATCACTGGCCGTAACCGAAACTGTAGATCTTCGCGAATGAGGATCTTGCGGAGAAAGGTGATGGTAAAGTCTGACTTGGCAGATGTCGTGAAGTATACTTGTGTCCAACCAGAATACAAATGCATTCTTTTTAATGCATAGTATTTGTCCAAAATGGACAACATGCTTAAGCATGTACTCTTTGCCATGCCTCACATGATGTATGTCAAGGCGCGCATTTTGAGTGTCTGGAATATATTTTGTACGAGCAGCTAGGACAGTTTTTTGCAGTGCGGAGAATATCAGCATTCTGTTCTGTCCACTAGCATGTCAAGCAAGAAAAGGACTTATTTTTTATACCCAGGGAGCCAGAGTGTAAGTTCTCCGATACACTAGATCGGGAACAACATTTCTACCTTAGAAACACAAATTTCCATCGGATTTGCCGAAGAGTTCGCCTCATAGCTTGCAAAACTTCAAAAATCGTATGTTCAAATTAAATTTCATCCTTTGCGGATAGTGGACAGAAATGCGCGCTAATACTTTCTCGTATCACAGAACAGGCGTGGCGGATCACCGAAAGTGGTTGGATCAAAAGGAACTATAAACTCCCAATTTCATCAGTAGTAGTTATTCGTGATAAATAACTGTGCTTAGCATTGTGGTGCTGAATGTCATCCGAATATGCGGCAAGCGTTGTGCTAATGCTGCAGAAGATTTAGCCCAAGAATTATGGTTATGAAATATGAACTTTAAGGCTTGATTGTCAGTATAAATAGTAATAGTAATACTATGCTAAGCAGATGGTCGTGTAGGCGTCAGTTAGACCAAAGCACTGCAAGAGCTTCTCTCATTGTTTGTTCCTATCGATGTTCAGCTGGGATGGGACATATGGAAACACACAATACGGGATGTGCATTTTGTTCTAATGCTGTCCCGATACCAGTAGGTGACGCATCTGTAATTAGTGTCCACGGTAAATTTTTTAAAAAGGGACGTAAAACAGCATCCGTGGACGGAAATTGAAGGATATTACGCGTTTTATCCTCATGAAGTTGGGATCAAGCAAACGATTTCTTAGATTGTAGTTTAACCTGCAGCTCTGCCTTTGCAGACATTTGGGAATCAGTCTTAGGTGAACGAGGTTCGTCTGAATTATCCGAAGTAGAAGCTCTGAAGAACAGTGAAAACAAGCAGGATCTGGATGAAAACCACATTTGTAAACTATATAACCAAAAGAGGGGAACTGTGTTGTAGTAAAAATGCACTTCGATGGGTTAACTGCCACATTACTTGAACATCACTTTCTAACAGTGCACAAAGTCTCTCGTCTTGTATGGTTTTCGTAGGTGCACGTACAATGACAGCATCTTGTTATAGTGAAATACTGACCAGTCCGTCAGTCGTAGAATTAATATTATCTTGGAAAATCTACGGTGGCATACTGTGTCTAAATAGGAAAATGTGAGGCAAAATGAACCAAAGATTGTATTAATTTTGGTGACAGAACTGGAGTGTTCATCACGAGGAATCTGCAGGTAAGTGACTTTCAAGTCAAGCTTCCGAAAACGCTTGGATCCGTTCAACTGTAGAAGAATATCCTGGGGCTCAGCAGTAGTGCAACAAATTTGTAACTCGCACTTGTTCAATATGGCGCGGTAATCGCCCCAACTTGTGGGATTATAACCATTACGTTTGAGGGGATTAACAATTGGTGTGACGCAAGCGGAAGTGTGAACAGGCGAAATTATGCCTCTTCAAACCATGTTGTCCAGTGATTTCATCACAGGCTCCTCAAGCTAACTAGATAAATAAATAAATATATGATATAGTCTCAGTGAAACGAGGCACACCAGGTGAAGGAGCAATCAAATATGCATACACTCAGAGAAGCTTTGGAATAGTAAAACATTTCCTTTCAATTAAATGTCTAAACGAAATGTTGTACTTCATGCGAGTGAGCATTTTGTCAGACAATATTCCGACCATGGAATATGATGACATTGAGTCGCAGAAAAAGCGGGCATAATTGTTGTGTCAATATTAAAGTTCGGAGTGGTAATCCATGTGCACAGGAGCCAAACTGAGAGTTCGGTGCAATCGTCGTCCATTAAAAACTCGGAACGTTCGGAGTTCCATCAAAGCATTCTTCATAGCAAAATCGGTTACACAGGTTGCATGTAGAAAACGGCTGACTGAAATGATTCGCCTTTTTACGAACACGGAGTTCCCTGAATTTCAAGCAAGACAGGTTTAACATGCATGCCATCTGAGGTGTTAGAATATTATGTGACAAGCAAACGAAGTTTTGTTTGAAGTGTGTGAGGAAAAATAGACAAATAGATAGTTAAAACATGCATATTGTTCAGGTCTATGAAAGATGATATGTACTCCCAGAGAGGAAATATAAATTTTTTCCGATTAGACTGATATTTGAAACCGGTAATTCACGTGAACGGAAGATAGAAATTTAATGTTCATTAATCCCTGTAACAGAAACTGTAGCTGGTCTATGGTGAACTTGGAGGATTAGACTTTTAAATAGAGCAAGGGAAGAAAAGATCCTACAATACCAGTATCTGTAATGATATCAAATTGATAACAAGTTCTTTGGTAATGTAAAATTACTGATAAGGGTAGCGCACATTAAGATCATCGAACCGGAAAAATGCTGATGCTTCTCGCAACAAACAAGCATTTCTATTTCGAGGAATGGCTTGAAGAAAACCAGTCTTTCCGCACTTAGAACACTTAGAGTTGCGAAATTTGCAAATCAGTTAGGGATGTTTAAGTTGACCATATTTTCAGTTATGCCAACGGTTTTCAAAATAAGTGACGCTAATCGTACGCATCTTTTTATGGGTTGCAAGCATCTTAAACTGCCGCGGGTGTTGGTTACTAGGTTGCACCTTACTGCCCGAATTGTATACCATTTGAGGATCTTCTTTCACTGTCATTCCCGCATCTTGCCATCCCTGGAAGATTGCCCTGACGGATTGTGAGTTGGATCAGGAATAACTAATAATTTTATTGCAGATTAGAATGATTGATGCCAAAGACAAAACAATCTCGAAGTTGGATATACAACTAGTCGCCAAAATCGCGGCGAGCAGCTGTTGTTTGATGTTGCAGGTGCAATTGAGCCCGTTCAGCTGCTGCGAACTTTGACGGTTAAACATGTGTCAGCAGCTGCCTTTTCTTAGTGCCTCACAATACGGAGAATTTGGCGGGTCAACTAATGATAGGTTCTTCAAAAGTAAGTTAGCATCTTGTTCATTGTCAGTAAACAACTGGGAGTTTAGTTATCTTTCAAATCTTGCTTATGGTTGCATCAAATTTCAAAACTTTTAAGACAATCTTCAGTTTCGCGACAGCGCTAGTGAATATACAGAAAAGCCAATTTGCATATATACATGAGTAAAATGGCTGACCGGGACGCCAATTGTGATGTTAACCATGCAATAGTAATCGAAAAGTAGTAGGCTCAAACTAAGAGCTAGCAATGAAATTGAAGTAATAACACAGTGCGAGCGCACAGAAATCGTGTTCAATGAATTCGGATTTACGCTAGTTTCGAAAGCACAGTAAACAAGAAGGGTACAATATTGTTCATGTAAAATTACCACACCCAAGTGAAACCGGATTTCTTGAGATGCAAGGAGACCCATCAGTTGGGTTTCATTGATTGTGCTCGACAACTCTTTCGAAGAAGTATCTGGTCGATGGCGCACACATGCCAGTCTATTCACCGAAATTACACAATAATTTAACCAGGACACAATGAGCGCGCACACACCGACTGAAGTTTTCATGTCATTTATCACTGTGATGGTGAATAGCGCTTTTAACTCGTCTACGGAATGTTCTGTATATCGACCATGCCAAGTTTGAACACAGGATTCACAACACGTTCCGACTAGTGTCATCATGTTTTCTTAGTGAAAGCTTCCAAAGAGCAAGTCAGTGCGCATGTCGGGAAGTGCACCACGGGGAGTTTCAGTCTTGTCTTGCTCAGAAGCAAAAGTAAAATAATTCAGTGCTGGCTGCAACTAATGTTCTTTCCTTGCAGTGGTGGAAAACTGAACGCACTTGTTCAGAGAGCATTTACCTTACATTGCCTCGAAGTAAAAGCCAACCATCGATTGCAAACTAAATTAAAGATAAAATAAAAGCTGAATGAAATTATCCTGTTGGATAAAGAATAGAAGGAAGCAAATAAGAATGCTCAACAATTGTTGGATATTTTAAGATTGACTTTTCATCAATAGATGAAGTGCACTTGGGAAATGATTACATTATGAGTATTCTACTGCTAGGTGTTTTAACCACATAAAAGTTTCATTTACAACTAACGTATAAAGAGTGGCGCTATTCGGTAGTGTTTTTAAGCGACAATTTGTCATGAAAGGCTTTGAGCTAACATGTATCCAGGCGGTCAAATGAACAAGAACACTGGACCGGGATGACGGTACTATTTATGAACAATTAAGAAGCAATAGCAATACAGACCACAAAAATGACACTTGCACTCAACGCAATTTAATGAAACCCAATTAGGTCCGAGAGCAACAAGATAAGTTTTAGAGCGTCAGTGGGATACAGCGTACAGGACACGGGATATTATGGGACAGGTGAAGTTAATCACAAACCGGATAAAGACTGGATGCGTGCAATGAGAGTTCAAAGGAGAATGTTTACAGTGATCATAATTGGTGCGGAGAAGCACGTAGGCACCCATAACAAGGGCACTTGCTGGGCTAAGTGATAATGGTATGCGTAGAGAGAGGGGGAGAATGAATAAGTTAGCACAAAGCGGGACGGACTCACATAGGATTACACGTGCGTGTGGGTGATATGAAATCAGCAGGATGTGAACTTTGTTCACATGGTTCGTGTGCACATGATTATTTGGATAGAAAATCAACGCAGTGACGAATCACGGAGAATCCTCGATGATAAGATTGTTCTTAGTAGTCCATGCTCGATGGTTAGGGAATGGATGAAATTACACAGAGAATCCGGAGTCTTTCGACAGCGCTATCCATTTAAAAACTGGAACCATGAAGAAGTACGGGTTGAGAAGTAATGTCTAACACTTCCACCTGGAATGGAAAGAATGTAGCAAAGTAGCTTGGTGATCGCGCTATTCGTTGTTTTGAAATATGCGTAAAATGGCCAATTGTCACATGATAACACGCAAAATCCAGCTGGCTATAATTTTGCAAAATACCGTTTGACCATATTATGCGCCCTTCGAACAAATAGTTATACAGTGAAATACGAATAAGATATTGGGTAATTTTGGATATGGGAAATTGCAATGCAGTACCCCACAGGACCTTACATTGATTATTGTACGTTCATAAGGAATTGAATCTTAACCGGAAGGGCAGATGGATGTCTTTCTTTGGATAGTCTTGACATCAACAAGGAAATTGTTTCTGCCACGATTGCTAGGCCTGGTTGACGTATTTTACGTGGTTTAGCACCTTGGCGTTAAGCAATTGTGCGAAGGTTGATGAATCAAATAGCCCAAAGAGTGCGAGGAAGACTGACTGACTTTACAGTTTTTCGATGCATTCTCTAAATGTTTTGAGCACTTGAGATCGCCCTGGATTAGGATCCTAATTCCACGCTTATGAGTAGCCTTCTGCAACCTGTGATGCCCAAGTCTGTACATGCTCAACGGATGATGACGTAGGTAGTTCAATTTGCATTCAGCTTTGTTGAGCTAAAGTAAGTTTTTTTTGACAATTTCTGAACACAATCCGGGTCACCTTAGAGAAAATCAAGACCATTAGTGCTATCAACCGCTCACCTTATTTTAACATGATAATCCTAAAGCAAGAAACCGAGGTAGGTTATACCTGCAAGGTCTTTGACGAACTCCAAACATAAGTGTGGTCCTAGCATCGAGACCTATATAACAGTGAATCTCGCTGAGTCGGGTTGCGTGGCATTTTTCTAAGACGAAGTTAAAGGCTCCGTTGTTGAAGAACGTCAGCGATCCAGCCAAGAACAGGATCAGCCATTACAAAACATTTTAGTCCATGAAGTACGACGCGGTGATTTAGGTGCTTGAATGCTCTGAACTAATTCAGGTAACTGACAACGCTTCTGACCCCACTAACTGCCGCTTCCATCCAAATACCTTGTGTCATCGGTAGGTTGGTGGTGTATGACCGGTGTGGAAGGAAGCCATGTTTCGTCGGTGTCATGACGCTGAATTTTTCAGACAGTCCATCTTTTGAGGACACAGAGGAGAGTCAGTGGGCAATCAGTTGCAGGATCCGAACGGCTTCCTCCTTTTACACGAGGAATAGTGTCGCCATGCTTCCACACAAGCGGTCCTTACTGTTCATTGACGCATCGTTGGAAGAACCGAGACAACCGCTCTGTTAGCTTAGTGACCATAGCCTTCCGTGCCTAAGGACGAATGTTATTTGTCCCAGGAGAGCTAGGATGGCACAATGAGGGCAACATCCTTAGCACTCTTGCTGGGTGGAGGATAAAATGTTTTCATCGTGGCCTCTGTCTTACGGATATAAGTATATAACATGGAGTAGCTGCAAGTGCGGAACGCTAAGCATATTGTAGCCATATGTTATTAGTTGCTTCGTCGGCGCACTGTGCGCAGCCGTCGGTTGTGAAGGGTATTGATATATGTTTTATCACGAAAATGCAGCAGACCAGAGCAACACCGGAACGCATGTATGAAGAAAAACTGTCCGCACACACGCGCAGTACAGTTGATTCGCCAGAGGTTCGCATTGCAACCAATCAAATCAAGATCACATGATAGGCCAACGAGTGCTAAATAGAAGTGTGAGTAGGATAAGCGAATCGCGGGCAAAATTAAAGCAAAGTATTTGAAAACCCCATTGTCTCCACCTCTGTGCGTAAATATATAGGCACTACATGTCCATGCAAGATCTAATTTAATGTCAGCACCTCAAAGGTTTGACATGTGGTGCTATGCGCTTAAACTTACCGGTAGACAGGGCGGCGTATCCTACCGGAACTTCGTAAGTTTGTATTTGTTTGTACAGAGCGCTACGTTGTAGGTGCGTTCAGCTGTTCAACAGCCCGTTAAGAAAGATCTGTATGTAGCCTTCTTGCATTCACCTTAGTCCCATCAGTCAACTTGTAAGTTCCTGGCGTGCACACAGGTTGCACACGGATCGGCAGGTCGAATAAATCACCTCCTTTCCGGGAATTAGGCAGTCTCACAGGAACGGATATCCCTGGAGGATACGTGTTTTCAACACGTATATATTTAGTCTGGTAAACAGCCCGTCCTTCATAATCTTTTTGATCGGCGGTTGCGTTGGATGTAAAGGTGGCATTTAATCGAGTTCGAATTGTTCGCCCTAGCGTTAGCTCCGAGGGTGTCGTTGCTGTTGCAGTATGTGGAGTGGTTCTGTATAACTCCAATCCAGATACAAAAGCATCAACCCAGGATACATTCGGAAGCCCAGGGACTTGTAGAGAATCATTAAAATTACAAGTAAGTCGTTGGACGAGTCCATTCGTTGCAGGATTATAAGGTACAGTCCAAGCGAAGCCTAATACCATTGCGCCTTAGCAATTCAGCATGCTCGTTACTTCGAAAATATGGGCCGTTATGAGTGACTATTTCTTCCGGCAAACCGAACCTTGCAGACAAACAACAGAGCCACTTTATGCTGACAGTTGTAGTTGCGTCCCCGCATTGAATAGCCTCTGTCCACTTGCTGTAGAAACATGTAGCCACTAGTATGTTTCGCTTCTGCGGGAGTGCATTGGTAAACGGGCACATAATATCGATGGCAATTTTGCATATGGCTTCAAAAGTTACACCATAGGTTAGACTGAAGCATTCCGGGGCCTCGCACTCTTATCGGATTTTTGCCAGGCGTAACATTCCCGCATAATCACCCCGATGCTGGAATTCAACTTTAGCCACTAATAGTATCGTATTAACATAGCTTTTGTTCGCACAATCCTTGGATGAGCTTCATGCGCACATGCAACCTCCATAAGAATAAGGGTTGCAGGGATCATAAAATGCTCGCATCTAATAACGCAATTGCTCACAGTAGAATGCTGGTTCCGTAGGGTATAGTGAGGAAGTAATTCAGGTTGGCTCTTGGTACGAGTGGGCCATGAACTGATATGTAATCCCAAAGTTTTTCTAGGACAGGGTCTTTGTCAATGTGCACTCGTATCAGGACAAATGTTGTTGTAAATGATCCCTCTGAGCGCTGCCACATCCTTTTTACCTTCTCTAAGTCCTCGTTTTCCCTTCCTTGGACAGTGAGAGACTCGAAAAGGCATCTGTGAGATGGATAAAGCACCCTGGCACGTAGTTTATTCAATAGTCGTAGTTCAATAAAAGTAAGTACCAGTTACTCAAACGTACCGGCTTTTGGCCTTTGTCACAGTGACTTAATAGCGTTGTAAGAGCAGAATGATCGGTGCGCAAAGTGAATCGACGTCGGAATAAGTGAAAGTGCAATTTTTCACATGCCCAGACGCATGCTAGGGCCTTCTTCCGCCGGTGGAATAATTTCTTTCAGTATCAGACAAGGTACGCGATGCGGGCGTAGTCACTTTCTCCTCACCATCGTGCAGCTGGGACCGAACTGCACCCAAGCCAAAATCTGAAGCATCAGTTAAAACAAATGTTGGGCAGTGCTCATTGAAGATAGCTACCATGGGAGTGCATTCAAGCATCGATCGTATGGTAATGTAAACATTGTGTTTTTCAGTGGCCCAATGAAACTCCTGCCTTTGGCGCGTCAATCTCCGTAACGGCTCGGTAATAGTCGCAAAACTCGGTAAATGTCGAAGGTAATAAGAACACAAACCCAAGAAATGTTTCATCTGTGTAACGATGCATGGATTTGGACAATCGATAATGGCACTGTTGTTCTGCCCATTAGAATTAATACCTTAGGTAGAAATAACATGTACAATAAACTCAACCACCGTTACAGCCAATTGGCATTTGTTGATATTCTGACGGAGATTTAGCTCATTCAGTATATGCAGCACATTGCAATGGTTTTCCTGATCTTTGGTAGGGTTACTACAAAAAACACAAAGATAATCCATATACACAGCATATCCTTTGAGATCTGATAACGATCGAGTAATAAATTGCTGCTAAGTTGCTGGGGCAATATAAGGCCCATTGGCAGCACTTTGTATTCATATAAACCGTCTTGCATGAGACAAGCATTCAAATGTCGTCAATCTGGAGTCAGTGGCACGTGGTAGTATGCACAGTTAATATCCGGTTTTGAGAAAAGTTTGGCGTTTGATAGCTCAACTATCAACTAGTCGATAGAAGGCAAAGGGAACTAGTCCACAAGTATATGTCGTTTAAGCGCTCGAAGGCTGGTGCATACATGAATAGTGTCATCTTTCTTTTGAACGGCCAATAGTGGATGAACCCATTCAGGACACTCTATGGGTTTTACCAAGTTTCCGTTACCATATTTTTCAAAGCTTGTGACAACGCTTCTCGCAAGGACAGAGGTACAGACTTAGGTTGAGAAATGCTGAACGGCTTGTAATCCGCGCTCAACCGACTCCGATGAATTGCTTTTTGTACTCTACCAATATCCGGAAGAAAGAGATTTAGATAAATGGAACTTAACAAATGGCAATGGTCATCCGGCTGACTCATGGTGATACGTTCATTGAGATCAAGGCATTAAGTTTCGATAGAGACTTACTATCAGTTTTAGAGACTTAAGCATCTATTATCCACTTCCTGCTATGTATATAATACATTGAAACCGTACCAAACCCTAGTATGCGGACATCGCCAATGGAGTAGCTGCTAAAACTGCAAGCGGAAGGTTGTATAGTTAGCTGACCGAAATGCTGATTTTAAAGCAACATGACACAAATATTCTTGGTGATGCGGAATCTAGTTCCACGTCTAGACAGATGGTTTGTTTCTGACTTCAAAATACACATGACGGATATCTGGCGAAGGCGGTTTGAGTTCTTGAGTTAGAGATGAAGGTGGCTGTTCGCATTCATTAACAACATATATGGATTTTTAGGTGGTGACCAAAGAAAATCTAGTCATTTGCAGAACTAACTAAAGAAATTTCGCGGGAATGACCAACCCGAGCAAACTGACCGGTCTTACAGCAATTCATATATTGTATAAAATAAACAAGGCATCTATTAGAATATATGTACGCTTGTCACCCTCGCATACAGTAGCGCACTATGCTGATACTTGTTCGATCAACAGTAATTGTGACGAATGTCGTATCGTATATATTGGTAAGCTGTGGTGCAAAAAGCAGAACTTTAGATTTGGAAGTTACAGTGAAACCAAATAGGTGTTTTGTATATCGATTTGTATTGAGTGGGAATGGTAGTTTTAACTGTAAAAAATTTGATACAAGCCTCTCCAATAACCTTTATATACAATCAAATGCGTAGATAAATAAATTAGAATTACAATACACGTACGGTGTATAATTTGTATTAGCATAGACAAGAATCATAGAGGAACAGTAGAACCATGGAGAGTACCTCCGGATATAACTTAAAATCAAATCATGAAATAAAGAAATCATCCTGAGAATGAAGTTGGTAATGATGGGCTTCTAACATTATAAAACCTCTTAGGTTGGTTTTAGATAAATAGTGGATCATAGAGTGTACGTTTGACATCCCTGACATGAGCTGGTCCCTAGATACAAATGCATAAGCTTTTAGCTTATCGGCCTGAGTAACGGGAAATCTTGCATCGCAACATTTAACAGTGTCAGAGGGAGATACTTAGAGGAGGACCCCAGCACAAAAGTATCAAGACCATCCTGAACTGTAGTCAAGTGGAGATTTTGCAACAGTATGGGAACACACCGCAAACCCCTATCATCACATTTGCACGCGGTATCTTGAGACAGCAGGTTACCTTTTCGAAACAACTCTAAAAGCAGGGTAAGAGATGATCGCTGCTTGTAAAACCAAGCCATGGGGGCAAGGTGTATACATCTTTCTTTAGTTAAACTGGGTAAGGTGTGTAGCGTAGTCTTTATCCGAGCTGCAGACAATTGCTAGTACTCAATGCATGAGCAGCTGGTTAACCAGAAATGGTATGTTAAGAAAAAGCAAATTCCACTAGACCTGACAACTAGCATTAACAAGGGTGAAGCAGCCGAAAACCAACCCTTGGTACCTGTAGGCTCAAATGACTCTTGCCGAGACAAAGCCCCCCGAAAATTAAGTTGCATATGCAGAGACTGCTACATAGGTCCACGGGAGGCCGCCGTTGCGGCTTCTTCTGTTGTAAACACCGTTAACGCGAAGAGAGGGACAAACAGCAACCAATCAACACTTGTCAGCAGGTCAGGACAAGCCAGTGTCATACTTCGTAAATCAAGGGAAAAGGGATCCAGTAACAGTGCCCAGACTGTTGTACGCTCAAATATCCCTGAATCTACCGCCATCGCATGGCGGGATAAGTTATCGGATGGTCAAGACCAATGCAGCTCATTGTGCGTGCTGACGAGTGTCAAAGCCAAGCCCATAAACTTATTACGAATTGCTCGCCATCCGAACTCGCCACACTATGGAAAACACAGACTTATTCGAGGAAAACTGGAATCCTCTGCCGACGTAGAAAATGTTTTGCTCTCCATCAACGCGCTAAAACACTGATCCTGTGGGATACGCATCTATCCTGATGTCCCTTGGAGTGCGAGACAATCAAAAAGAAACACCGAAGAGGGCCACAGCAACCAAGAAAGCCTAAACACAATCTTAATATATAGCGTCCAAGAACATCCTTCAAGAGACCGGAAAGCACGATTTAGATCAGTGGCGGTTCATTTGTGTAACTCTTTCTTTGGATAATATTGTAACTTTATCGATCACCAGGATACCTTTTTTCATTAAATTATAGAGGATGTGGCCCTAGAATCCTAAAACTTGTGGTTCAGTCAGAGCAACAAGCAAAGGATGTCTTGGATCGATGGCAGAGAAATCGGAAACATCTTCATTCTGAAATTCGGTTAAAGCTTGCATGCACTTTGCACAGCTCAAATATTAAAGCAGCTGAAGCAGCAAGCATACTGACGAATGTACAGAAGCGCAACTTGACTGCTGTTTTAATTAACTCTGACGTAGGTCTAAACGAACATTGGGATACACCTTGCGAATAAACATGCAAACGAGGTACCAGTATCCCAACAAAAGCAAATAACTACCGACATCCCGTCGGTCGGCATTCTCCTACCCTTGACCCCTTCAGCCCTCTGTGGGCTCATAAAGACCGAGAAACTGGCCTGCTTGTATACAGATTCTGAGGGACTTTTTAATTAACTGGTCTAAATAAAGATCACCAACCTTCTGGCTAATATGATGTCTTTGATATCACCGAGATGTCGTTGCACACGGGAAAGATGGACGCTAAAGTTTTGCTATTGGACATGTCACTAATTCGGTAGGACAGGCGCACTGAAATTGGAGGAGTAATCCTGTATTACCAAAGAGACTTACAGTGCGAAGCCGTGGAGGATTACTGACTCACAGTTACCCGACTCTCTTTGATGCCGCTTAAAGTTAAGCAGCAGAGACGCTTGCCTAATTTTCTTAGTGTACCGCCACCCTAACTCTAAATTTGAACCCGAAACCGACTGCCACCTAGCGTCTGCTTTAAGATGCAGTTTACAACGGAAGTACACTCACATTCTTATCATGGGTTATTTCAATGTACATCGTTTTGTAACTCCTGCCGCGATAGTGAAACAATTCAAAGCGGATCTACAAGATCTCGTAACCACTGTTCCTCTTTACAGTTCGGAACAGGTAACAGGCCATCTGTGCTGCATCTTGTGCTTACCTAGGAGGCGCATATGCTTGAAGTGTGGTTTTCAGACTGCCCGTTGGGTCGCAGTGATCACGCAGTCATCAGTTTCAAGTTCATGTGCTATTCGACATATCAGAATGAGAACGATGAGACTGTGCGGACCATCACAAGCTACGATCGATTAGCCCAGCTCGCCAGCTATCCAACCTACTCGTTCCTTGCCGAAGAAACCCCGGAAGTTGCCTGGTTTGAGTTCGTAAACAATTGCAGTCAGCTGATTGCATAGGATTCAAAGAAATGAGTTTGCAATAAGTGGACATCAGTTACATTTGTTAGGAGCAGAACTCGAAAACGGATGACAGTAAACAACGCGGCGTGGTGAGTTTACGGAGAAGCTCCAGCACCAGAAACTTGAGACAACTACGTAAGCTGACGTAACCAATTCACTCAACTGCTAAGGGAAGGCAAGGCCGCATATAGCGACATCACAAAAGCTTTTAGTGCTAACCACAAACTGCTGTACAAGCATGTCAAATGGCTTATGAAAGTTGAGGCAAGGATTTCCTTCACTCAGGAGGGCGATGGCCCAAAAATCACGGCTTTGGAAATAGCAAACGCCTTGCGGATGAATTATGCCCCCACGTATTTGATTGTCTTGCATCCAAGCGATTTTCCAACATTTGTCTTCTACTCGCCAGGAGTAACCCGCAACATATTAGCGACGGAGGATTTGTTGCAAGAAACTGCCGTATCTACGCCGTCCAGAGACACTTTAAGCATCACTCAGCCAACTGGCAGGATGTTTAACTCAGTTTTTCCAGCAATGCTTATACCAGAATCAAGTTCCCGCTATGTAGAAACCCAGAATAATTACCCCGTTTTAAAAGTTGGAAACAGAATTGAGTCATTTAATTGCAACTCAATATCCCCCTTACCTATACACTCCAAATTCATAGAATCCATTGTTGCTGACAACACTGGTGTGTTATCTGGAAAACTCTAACGTCAACAAGCCTGTGCAACACGGTTTCTGTCGACAGCAGTCATGCACACGATGTTATTAATCGCATGCTGTATTTGGACAGCGTCAGCTGATATTGAAGAAAGCCTTGAGGTGATCTACCTGGATTTGTCCAAGTCTTTCGATCGTCTAGACCATCGGATATTACTCTCTAAGCTCCAGCATTCCGGAATGGGCGACCCAAATTTAAGCTGGATTGCCAACTTTCTACTGCAACAGCAATTAGTGCTCAGAGTTTGGAGCTATTTATCTGATCCCATATAAGTCGAGTGTGGTGTGCCACAGGGCTCAGTTCTAGGTCCACATTTGTTTGTGGTGTATATTAATGACCTTGCACATGGAATCGCTTCAAAGTTCCTAATGTCTGCTGATGATAACAAGATTCGGCGCAGGATCCAGAGTGACTTATATACGGCGTATCAATGGTCAACCCAAAATGCACTGCAGTTCAACGTCATTAAATGTATGGTACTTTCCATCCGACATCAGAGCATCTACTCATACCGGCTCGGAACGAGTGTACTGCAACATTCAACTGTCGAACGTGACTTGGATGTCCTGGTTCAAGATGACTTGGTTTGTTCCAAGCAATCCAAAAATACCTCGAAGACTGGAAACCAACAAGTCGGACTATTGCGAAGGGCATTTGGACAAACATAAAGCTCCAAATTTCGACAAATGCGCAGTGCGTATGTTCGCTGCTATGTAGAATACGCAATTAAAGCATAGCATACATGGTTGAAACAGGACCTTAATTTACTAGGGTAGCCAAAATATCGGGCATCTGAGAACGTAATTGGAATACGCAATCTTTTACACCAGGAGAGGCTGCAACGACTGGGGGTGTTCACTGGAAGCTATCTCAGACTACCAGGTAACCTGCTAAAGGCATACGTGATTCTGCGAGACCCAGATCATGTGTGCCACCCTTCACTGCTACTCTGCAGCAATACAAACCTGAGGAGCCACTCATTAAAACGCGCTACTCAGTATAGCCACCTGGAGTGCCGTAGAAATTTCTTTTCCATTCTTGTCTGTCACCAGTGGAATGCTGTCCCAGAATCGATCATCTCTTCATCGACACTAACAGTATTTAAAAGACGGTTGGAAGACGCACTCATCCACTTACACTTTGATACTGCGCTACGTCTCTACTCTTCAACTGTAGTTTGCCATGGATTTATTTGCTGTTAACTACGGGTGCTGTGAATCTAAAGGGATAACGGGACTACGATGGAGCGAACGGTAAGTCCTTATTATCATATTTAATGTACTAACTGTTTCACAATTTTATTATTTTTATTATTGTTGTATTGATATCCCTACCAACTATCCAACGACAATTGTAAAGCAGCGCTTATTAGCCAGTATTAATTCATTATTCCTTGTTCGTGTGAATGTTGATATAAATTGATTAGTATACTGGGCGAAAAATGTGGCTCCAACAAAATGTATGTTTACTCAAGTGAAGGAAATTTTGGTATAAATAAATGAGGGTTAGTCGCAGCCATTTTCAAATCATATAATCCTCTACATACTCGGACCTAGGGACTACTAAGTGCATTTGAACTATTATAGAGGAACCCAGCAATAAAATATTTGTTACTTACAAAATCAGTGAATATTTCTTTGCTTAATACGTAGCAGTGGGAAATAAATTTAGTGTATCAACAAGATGGACAACCACCTTTCAAAGAAATACGTGGAATATATAATGATAACGTGAGAGAGAGAGAGTGAGATAGGTAACTTGTAGTCATTAACATTGCCATTAAAGCACGGTGAAAGAGAAACCTTTTGATTGTGACGGTGTAAAATAAGGGCAATATATATGTATTTTTTAGAAGGATGACGTTTGCATGTAGACCAAGAGAATTGTTGAGACAAGACAACTCTGGGATTATTTATGGTATAGGAACGAGGTATGTCTTGGGCATGTAAAGGCGTGGAAGGGGAGATACACACAAGGGATCAAAGTCTGCTGGGAATTAGAAATGGGCGGATGGTCCTGTTCTTCGAGTCGGGCATTTCGGTTGCAGGCGTTTCGTTACCAAACTAGGCAACATCTTCCGTGCGGCTATTTAGTCCTGATTCGCGGTCTCGCAAACATAACATATGCAGGGTCTGAGGGAGACGGACCAAGAGCTCGACCAAGCCAATAGTTCATCTAACCATAGTCGGAGTTTCATGGAGTCTCCCATGATTAGTGTTGTACAACCCGTCAAGAAACCACCAATTTACCTACATCCTGTGAAGTTTGAAAGGTAGAGTTTCGGAGTATTTGGAGAATAGAAAAGGTTAGGGTGTTTCCCCGTCCCAACAGCAGAGTTAAATGTGATTGCGAAAGACATTCTGCCGCATAGTTGTATGAAGTGACGGAGAGTTGTGAAATGTTTGCGTGCCACACTGCACACATATGGGGTCCCCATTTTCGGGTAATATACTGAACAGTAATTATCTGTCGAGGTTTGCTAACGCGTAGGTATGGTGGAGGAATTGAACCCATACTTTCTTGCATATGTTATCCTAAGCGAACGCAATGAAATAAACCAGATACGAGACGACATCCAATGTCGAGCCCCTTAGTTTATCTGGAAACGGTTTTAATGGTGTGCTGGATCCGTTTATTTGACAATAAATTTAAAAAATGAAGTGCACGGAAGTAGAAGACCAAGTGGCTCGATGGTGACCCGGTGGCCAGGTGGTGACCCGGTGACTTATATGTAGCGGTCACAATTCCGAGATATCTTTATGACATCAGTGTATTTCTGACTGATTTTCTGATTTCGGGGTTGGTACCAATCGTTAAGTACCGAGTAAAGATCGTTGTCAGAGGCGTTGTTAAACATATTCACGTGTTTCCTTACTATTGGTGATAGAGGATCCGGGCCACTAGGCTTGTCTGGTTATATTCTTGTGAGTCCCATGTAAACACTAGTGGCTCATATAAAGTAAGAAGCTCTGTGGTGGTGATGAAAGTTAGGAGAGCGTGTTAGGTGCCGAGGAGCTGAAATCAGTGTTGCGTTTGTCAGCATCCTCGGGGCCTTCAAATCTGCCGTTGCCTTTTCATTGAACATCATTTTTGCTTAAATTGCTTCTGGATGAAATATGTTTTATAGTAGTAGCTTGATAGTCTTATAATTTCAAAGTACTTCCAAGCTCGACGAAACCGCGGTTTTGAATGCAAAGCCCAGATCTCGCGCAGTGTTTGCGGTCTGTCGCTTTTGGTCAGGCGGTTTTGGCCAGCAGAATACGAGTAAGTAGAACTGAGCTCACAAAGCTATGTTTCGTCGACTTGAAAAAATACGACGTTTCTGTCCATCAACATGAACTCATCGCACCAAAAGTCAAGTCCTAGTACTCGAGTGAGAAGGAGTCTTTTTGTTTCATGCATCCATTTATAAAATTTTGCTTTTGTAAAAATTCCGTTTTACTTAATCCACATTTGATGCAGTAAAGTGCTGCAAATGTGACCATCTGGGTGCATAAAGCTTACTTTGATTTGACTTTTTGTGTGCACTGCAGGAAAGTCTTCCATAAAGTTGTCTTTACAGATGGCAGCAACTTTGATTGCCTAAAATGGTCTGTATACATAGAACATTTAACCTCTTTACACCAGCTTGTATAGCCATAAACTGACTTTGATATTTGTAGTTAGTCTATGTTCACATGCTTTTTCTTTTATCCATTGCGGCTTTTTGAGCAACGGAGATGAAATTTCATTATACAAATGATCGTCTTTGTTGGGTACATGATTGCAACTGAGATGACCAGCCTTCACTTGTGAAAATTGAAAAATCGGTGGAGCAAATCTTAATTTTAGCTGCTTGATATTTTTTGCCAAACAGTTCCGTGGTTTAACAGTTATGGACCATCACTTGTCAGTACAACATAATTCACTTCACTGTATAACTTGGGACGTTGTTACGATTCAACTGTCGGAAATGAAAGGGAAGCAAACTTTTGCGTCGAAGATGTTTTTTCATTAAAATCTACATCTACATGTGCCTCAGTCTGGTGAGCCAGTACACGAAATTAGAAAGGGTGATGGTGCTGAAGTACCTGTCCCACTATCATTTAAGTTACCTGCGAAAACACAAGTGAAAGTACTAAATTTCTTTGCGACTACGAAATTGGTGATCAGCAAAACTTTTCACCTCGGAAACGCAATTTCGAGAGCTCAACACACGGATCCAAGAACGACAGTCAGGAAACAATGCACAAACAACTGGTTTGCGTTACAATGTGTAACAGCTTAGTGACGCTCCTGTGTATTGCGTAAGCTTTGAACTGATTTACAAACGTTTGTTGATATAATTGATAACATATACGCGATACTGGGGCTCTCCAAAGCGGTTGGATCTAATGTGGCGGTGACAATTAAGAATAAGGACTTCATCATCAATGTCAAAATGCAGTGAACATGCTTGTAACATCACATTACCTACATTCTTATGGTAATTTCGCTGTAAAATGTTTGCAACGTCGTCAAAGTTCCCAAGAATTGACCCTACGTAACAGGACAGGATCAGCGGAATCTGCGTCATGTTCGCTGGACAGCGCTTGATTCCTAATTGCAAGCCAGCAAGATGATTTTCCTTATTTCCTAAATGTTTTTGATAACTCTTTTGAAAGCCTTTATGATCTCGTAACGATCTGCGCACCCTGTCTCGGAGATAAATCAAGCAGAATATGGCATTGGAGGCTATGGAATTGATTCACTTAAACAAATAGGAACAATTTTTGAACACATTAAAAATTCGAAGTAAGTACTGAAATGATACGGTCGGCTAACGACAACGACGTCGGAGTTAAAAGGCCTTCATGGCACACAGACGACGCGAAAGACGATGGGAAAACCGAGGAAAACTAGGTTAACCCACCTTTGCTCAAAGTCAGCGACGCGAAAGTGTAAAAGAAAGGTTTCTATTAAAACCCACTGTGTGCATAATGTCAGTTTACTGTATCCTAATCGCAATGTGGTCTGAACACCGTTTAGTCCTAACTTATCATCCCTTTCTAGAGAACGGCTGGTACAGAGCCTGGCAAAGTGTGGTTGAACTATAACACGCTGTGTTTCAGAATCTCTCTCCAATAGCTGCGCAGCCGCAGCGGCTCATACACACGCACATATGGAATCGGCGAAGCCAAACACCGTGACAGACGAAACTTAGTCGTCGCCTTTGATCGAGATGATGGAGGCACACGAGCAATAAACGGCTTGCACTTACACCCGATGCTTACAACATTTGGTTACATTTGCGTGACAACAATATGATAAGCACATCGTCCAGTCGCCATAAAACACATTCCTTGAAAACACATTGCTGTGTTCCGCTTTGAATACAATGTGTCAAATTTGGTTTACAAGAAACCTCAGATTTGTATATATGACCAAAGGCCACTTAAATGTGAACCTTTCCATACTCATTTACTAATTATTCATTACAGCATAACGCTAAAATTATCATTGCACATGCGGAAATCCGTCAGCACGATAAAATTACTAACGCTGAAAAATCTGTCAGAAAGCTGATAGGAGGACAAAGCTTAATTAATGCTTCGCTTGTCCTAATGTGTCACTTCGGCGTTCAGTATAGGTTCCATAATTCCGAAAAATGCTGCTCGATATACTTAACTTAGCCATTTACTACCCCGATATTTAGTGCTGTTTTCGCAAGGTAACCTCGCTGTCACCGTGACTTGCACTTCATCTTGATGAATAATTTCCTTGTAAAAAGTTTTGAATATATAAAAATTTTAAAATAAACAATACCCAAATAAACCACGCTAGCTAAAGTTGTCTAACTGTAAAGTGTTACAAATCCTGTCATCACGACATTCCAGTGTTTATTACTTTCTTGTTTATTCACCTCTTGGTTAAACGCAAAGGCTTTGTTTCCTTGGTTACAGCCTAGAAATTCATCCTCCGACTGCAGATAACATATACCACTTAAAGTATTGTCCTATTTCGTAGATTTGGGTTTCTTAAGTTGGAATGGTTTTCATAGTAGATTTTTTAAATCCCCATTTGGTAATCCGTTATTACTCCGGTTATTCGCAGACACGTAGATTATATTAATAAATTTGATTACTTCCAAAATTCTGCATTCCATATTCCTGGACGAAGTCCAAAATAGATGGATACACTAAGTAAAATACATCATTCTCCTAGAAATTCTTGACATGGGTGCAAGGAAGCTTTAAAAAGAGTTTTGACTGTCGACAAATGCATTTTCGTGTGCTGACAACCTTTGCACACTCACTGAGTCATTTCGCAATGCACCGATGTTTAATGTCAGCAAGCCACGCACTCATTTTCACATTCCAAGTCATTTTTTGCAAGCATTGAACTTTAGAATTCCAGTTTTCATCTGCAAACAAAAAGGCGCAACTCCAGTAACCTAGTTTAAGCTTTCTTAAAATACAGTGTTTCTATTTAAAGTTTCGTGTCACTATGTCCTCACCTTACCACGATAGTCGTGCTATTCTTACAATACAGACGCATATGTTGCTGTCCAACTATATTAAAACATGGAAGCTCACATGGTTTGGTTTCCGGATTACAAACAGCCCAGCTTCAAATCGCTAACGAAATTGGGAAATTTATTTTTTCACATAAGGTTTGGTTATTTCAAAAGTCACATTAAATTATACAGCTAAACGGGTTTAAATAGTAAACAATTTTACTATAAATTTTCTCTTATTATGATCTATTGAATGTAGTCTGTGCGCAAATGCCGTACATTTTTGCTCTCTTATTTCCGCTCTGCTTAGTTTGGTAGCTCACAGTAGCAAATAGACATTTTACGTTTTTTCCTTGATAACCGACCCTGTTCTGCAGTTTGCATCCTTTAAATAGCAAAGCAAGCGGCAATAGAACATCAGAGAGAAAAAGGATTAGAAAGCTGTCATCATCTTTATTATTTTCTGAGATGCTATCAGGTATGAAATAACATATCCGAAATACAATAATTTAAACTGATCTAAAATTATTCAAATTTCGATGTTTAAATTTGGTAAAACATTATTCCCAAGTAATTTGTATCAATATACGTGTGGTAGACACTACCACAAAAACTTGAGCTGCACCTCATACGTTTTCAAACTTTCGTATTAACAGTATACACTTAATTCGATTAAAATCTTTATAAAAAACAATCAAAGATATTTATATGCCACCGTCGTAAATCACCTACTCTTAAGAGAGGAAAAATTTCGGTTCCATGGGTATCATAATTAAATTTCTATCTGAAGTTATTATGCTGTTTGTGGTCAAAACATTTACTTGAATAACCTATGTGGTTTATATAAAAGTATTTAGTGAAAACACCATATATTCCTTAATTTAGTGCCCATCACTTATGGATCAAACATTCTCGAAATTACATATTCCGACTTATCTTAAACTTTTTCTAGTTTTGATTTGAATACAATATGGTGTGTATTCAACTACCCGTCATTCCGGTTAAAAGTTGAACTGACAAGCTGAACTATAATGTACACTTTCTTCTGGAGCTAGATAAAAATGTTGGTTACGAATATCATTTCAAATTCAGCTAAAGTATCGAATCTGTCGAACGGCAAAAAAGTAGGGAATTTTTGTCAAAATAACAACATGATCCATTACTGTTCCATAGGAGTAGAAACCTAATGCAACACACAGTATCGTACTGCACCGTTGCACTGAAAATATTGTCGTTGTTTGCTACTAGGTGTTAAACCGAATATAGTTTGCTTATTTATGATGCTGAAACCAAATGTAGGTGGCTATTTTCTTTCGTACACTGAACTGAATGATTATGAAATCAAGCGACATTTATTCAGGTACGCTTGAACTGAATTTAGCCCATGGCACCTGAGAGAATGTGCACTGCCGGTTGCTTGTTATTCAACTGCTTTCACCTACTTGTTTTCTTTTCAGTGGACAATGTGTAATCATCTATTTATTTGCCTTAAACAGATAAATCAAGTAGCGCTACACAGTCCGCCTGAACATACAAAAGCTTTAAAAACTACGCATAACCGGTACAAATATAAACAGTTCGCAATCGACAGTGTTAGATTAATTGTGTTAATCTCGGCCCTATACTGCACACAAGAAACGACAAACATCAGTGATGGAAACGTCGCTAACTGCGTGGTGCACATAGGTCAAAACACAAAAAATTCTAACTTGCAATGTTACATCATAATGGATATCTTTCAAACAAGGTACCCATTATGAAAACACTTGGTATCCGAGCATCGCTATCAAATTAAATCTTACTTTTGAATATGGTATGTTGCGTCGAAACGAGATTCTTGACCATGAAGTTGATGTTATGGAAGCAAAATAACTCCCTGGGGTTAAGAATCACTTAAAAATTCCATACTCAGCGGTGTGTGCTCAAAAACTCGCTGACTGCCGTCAGATAAGTTTCTATCACAAAAGATCTTTGGCATCACAATGCAATTAATTCAAGACTTTAAACCATCGTCCAAAGGCGAAATTAATGGAAGATCTGTGCTCTTCTCACTCGCTCCAATTAAGTATATCACACATCGTGAGGAGTTATCCACGAACTAATTTTCTAGAGGGCCGCGCTCAACAACAACCTTCAAGCTGGATGCAAAGATGAGCAACACACACTGTTATATCAAACTTTATCCTCAGCATAAGCACACTACTTTCAGTTTCTAGTGCGTAACTCAAAATACTATGGTTCTTAGCACACAGCTGTTCCAGCATTCATACTAAGCATGGATTGTCTAAACAAAGCCGCGTGCATCGTTTACTTGCTGACACCTGGTCTTGCCAGCCTAGTTATAATTGAATTTTTGGACCGGTGCGATATTTGTGACAACCAGTTGTCTACTTTAAACATAATAACAATAGTAGACGTCAACATAACCGTCAAGGTAAAACTGAGTAAGTTACTTTAGTAAGTTACTTTAGAGTAAGTTAATTTAGAAAAAGGACAAAGTAACAAGTTTAAACCACTTAGGGATGATTACTAAATTTCCATTTCTGTTAGTCAGCGACATCTATTTAGCAGCAGTATGGGTAATCCAATAAACGTCGGCAAAGAAGCTAACATAGTTTTACTAATGGAAATTGAGTGCGCTACTAACTTATGGTTCAGCTACGGGTATATCCGACTTAAATGCAAAATTCGATTGTTCTACTTGTCCATGAAAAGTATTCCTTTGCGTTTGCAAACCCACATGTTGGCTACCCGCCTTCCCATTACGAAATAAGTAGTCTGACGAACGACACTAATAGAAGCAACTGGGCAATTTAATGAATGCGAAGACTAAACAAACAAAACTAGTTTACGTTATTCTTCACTCGAAACCTCCACACTATGATGAACCCAGACTTATTAGATTGACATCAGAATGCACCAATGATGTAGAAAACCTTTCACTCTCTGCAAGTACGCTACAACGAGGGACCCATACGATACATACCTATTTGGACGATCCTGAGAGCGAGCAGCAATTTTAAAGACACACAATGGAAAGACATGGCAAGCAACAACTCTAAACACAATCTGCAGCAATGGCTTGTCAGCATTTCCTTCCCATGATAGTCAAGATCTTGAAAAGTAAGATTTGGAACAGTGAAGGCTCAAGTGCTAAACGCTTTTGTTGAACAGCGTCGTTACTCGATCACTAAAATAGCTACCTCGCTCGCCAAATTATAGTGAATGTGGCATAAGATTCCGAAAACTCATGGTCCAATTAGGGTAAACAGCAACGGATGTTTTAGATCAAGAGGAAAAGTCGGAAATGCTTTCGATCTTAATTTTGGTTAACAGATGCAGAGGCTGCACACCGTCTAAACATGAAGTCTAATGATTTATCAAACCTATCGGCAATAACACAACAGCTTCACTTAACCGCCAATGCAATCAATTTTCATGTAGCTCTAGAAGAGGAATCATATGTAGTCTGAGCGAAACAACTTACAGCTGAGGTACCATTGACCAATTAAAAAAGAATAACGGCCGAACTAACATTGGTCGGCATTCTCAAAGATTTGACTCATTTAGCCCATGGTGGGCTCTTGAAAAGTGACAGACTAAACTGCTTGTATACCAATGCCCAATGTGTTTTCAATAAAATAGCCAAATTAAAAAATTATCAAGTTTCTAAACTATGCTACATTATTTTTATCAATGAGACATCGTTACATGCAGGAATGAGGGACGCTAAGGTCTCACTGACTAGCATGACACACGTCCGAAACTACTGGCTAACGAGAGAAGGTGCGGTAATTCTGTTTTGTAAAGTGACTTACATTGCGAGTACATGGAGGATTAAGAGTTGCAGCTCATCTATTCTCTATCGTGTCTTCTGCATTTAAAAAGCACAAACACCTGCCGCATAGGCTTGGCATGTTTCACCTAAAACTGTGCACCCGAAATTAGCTGTCATATTGCGATAGCATTAAGATGCAATCTGAAGGGAAAACTATGCATTATCACAATGATTACGACATATATTGTTTTGAAACTTCTTCCATTATCAGAGAACAGGCAAAGTCGATCAACTAAATTAGCAGCTAGTGTTCCACTTTACAACCACCTTATTTTTGCACATTTGTTTCGAAAAAGGTAACAGAACAGCTTTCTGGATATTGTGTTCAAAAGTGCGGAACATATGATTAATGAGTTAGTTCTAGGCTGCCTTGTGGGCCTCAGTGATGATGCAGTCATTAAGTTTAACTTATTCTTTAGTGCGGAATATCAAAAACAGAAACCTAACTGGATGCGTACCATCACACGCTATGATCGTTTGACCCAACTTGTCAGTACCTCAACCAAGTCGATCCACCCCGAAGAAAACTCAGAAGTCTTCGGGCTTGAATGCGTCAGAAAATGTGTTCGGTTGTTTACAGACGCTTCAAAGAAATTGTTTGCCATGAGCTTAGAACCGTTTATTTTGTAAGGAGCAGAATTCAAAAATGGAAGGCAGTATGAAGCACAAAATATCGAGCGTATAGATCATCGCAGACGCCAGAGGCCAAGGACAGTTACGTAGCCAAACTAACCACTGCACTCAGCTGAGCACAAAAGACAGAGCCGCATATCAGCAGAATATGGTGGATACTTTCGGCACTAACCTCAAGCTGTTATACAAGCATGTCAGTAGCTTTCGTAAGTGGAGTCAGGAAATCTCTTCGCCTCAGGCAGCTGAATGCCCAATAAGAATGGATACAGGGCCAGTAAGCGCTTTCAGGACTCAATGTGACCCCATATTTCAGTGAAGCTTACCATCAGACGACCTTGCAACTTTGTTGCATGTCCACAAGGACCCACCTACATCTCCTTTATTGCAAACGATACGTTCTAAATTATTATATCTGCCCAACCACAGCCCTGTGTGTGTAGAGGTCACTCGCCCAGAAGCACGTGAAGCAGCAATAAGACAAGATTTAGAAACGTTGGCTTAGTTCATCCAGCGCTGTTTAGAGCAGAATCAACTCCCTACCATGTGGAAAGTGGGACAACAATTCCCATTAACAAGGATAAGAAGCGGCTCTTGGCCTTAAAAATACCGCTCGGTGTCGCTTTTCCCTAAACTGTCCAAAGTCATAGAGTTCGTCGCTATCAATCCGCTGATGTGTAACCTAGAAAACTGTACGAAAATTACCCTCGAGTAGAGTGGCCTTCGCTGACAACGATCGCGCAAAGCAAATTTCTTAATCACGCAGAGTAGTTTGAGCGAGTCTGCTGATAATACAAAGAACATTGACGTGATCTACGGGGATTTGTCGAAAACATTCGATCGTCTGTGCTAGTGAGATTCAGACTTGCTGAAGCCGTGGGCCAGATACATTTCCCCAAGTTAACAACATGCCCTCGGAATTTCTTGATCCGAATATGACTGTTCCTCTCCCCCCCGGAAGTAAATTTATGTAAGTGGGCTAAGTAGCCAGGTTAAAATTTTACTCAAACACTCTCCTTCCAATCAAGTCATAGTCAGGTGAAAGATGTTACTCCCATCTTTTTGTTGTAGTCCCAAATCGTAAGTCCTCAGTTCAAGTATTGCCTCCAAACTTCCGACAAGGGCTTCTTCAAGTTCGGTTCAAGTTGATTAATATCCACTCATAGGAATTCGTAAAGATGCCGATGTGTCATCAGTGAATGGCACACATTTTAAAATTCATGTTCACCGATGGATGAGATTGCAAACATAGTAACCCGGTTAATGGCAAATTTCGAAGACTCGAATACCCATCCACAGGGAGACGTTCATAAAAACCAAGCAAGGACATCTAACCATACAGAGCCTGCAAGTATGTTGGGCACTACAGATTAAACGGTTTTAACTGTAAGTTAGGTATCACAGTCAAAACACCAATACTAAACTGGTTTTCAAATAATCGTTCTACTTTACTAATATCTTGAAGTCTTTAAACGGTTCGTTGAAATTGTCCTTCATGAGATTCAGTATCAACCATGCGACGTGCTGAGAAGGGTACTCTGGTTTCTCGTGCATTTGAATAGATTTCTGATAAAATAGGAAAGTGTGCCAATGGCTTTTCTGTGCATGGTTAATGGAAAGCTGGAACTTCATTTTGAACGATTTTATATCGCCGTAGATTATCAAAATCAAGTTGTCCTGAACTTGCGTTCATTAATTGAAGCAGTCAGATGACATATACTTTCTGGAACCTATAATACAAGATTTGAGATATGCGCTAAAGGTTTTGCTTATTCTACATTGAAACTTCCGGTGTTATGTCTCGCATTGAGCAATCTTTGTAGCTCTTTGTCTCCACTCCGTTATTAAATTTACTTTGTTGCAGCAAATCAACTTACACGGTGGCAATTTTTTTATGAAATTCTTTGGACATTACATTATTAAGGGCATTGGATCATATGAAATTCAGTTTGCTTACTACCTCCTTCATGGTACTTCCCATGTTCAGCCCCTTAGCATACGCCAAATCAGAGTGAATTACGCGATGCAGTTTAATCGGCTTGAAAATATTTGTTGCTTCCTCGACATTATGACGCAGCTTCGATACTAGACCGTTACGCTTCGTCGCTTGTCACTCCGCACGAAGTTATCCACTAGAGATTAAGAGGAGCGATATTTGTTGTACTGAGTAGACCAAAGAAACCTACTATTATTGTACCATACAACCTGTTCAATGATGCAAATTCTTCGATAAATTTAAAAGCATTTTCAATTCCTCTAATAAAAATTTTGCAACTGAAACATTAGCTATATCGTTTGATTCACCTAATGCTTTAGATATAACATGAATTTCATTACATTATTCTGCGCCATTCAACCAGTCTAGTTAATTATCCTTTACAGGTCTCGTAATAATACAACATGAGTGACTAATGTCATGAAAAGCTTAAACTGTGCCGGATTAATATGTCACATAAGCCTCAGGAAGCGGTGCAGAACTGAGTATCCTCGTTTTTACGTTTTCATGGAGTGCATAAACTATACTTACTCCATATTGTCCCATCTACGCTTACAATTCCTAATTACGCTACCATAATTCAACAACGTATCTGCTAGAAAAACGCTCAAACAGATAACCCACCTATATTTTGGTAATTGCAGTGCTAGCTCCACTATCCAGCGAGAATTGTCAAGCAACTGCTTCTTACCCGGCATTAATCAGTGTTCACTGAACCATTTCCCTCAATTTTCTCCCAGTACCATTAATGACTTTCCTCCTATAAGTCCCAGTTTAATTGACGGCAACTGCAATGTCACTGGAGTCACACCATTCGTAGCTGTTTCGGCATCACCCACTGGACACTAATCTCTAACAGCTCCTTATAAGGCCACACTGCCGAGTTTCGCTGATGGCGTTCAATGTTCACACTCTAGGACAACTAGATCAACAGGCTGCACACGCACGCACGTCTGACACGCTGGATATTGACATGTGTTGTGTGTCCGAAACTGGGAGCAATGACGCCCACGGGGTTGTTGAACCAACTGCGCCCAGTTTGTCCTTTCGCTATAAGGTGCACTCATCCGGAGACGCTGATGCGGAAAACACTGGTGAAGCTGGAGTTGGTTTTGCTCTCAGCTCCAAGACTGAGTCAACGTTGGTTGGTTGGACTTCCGTGAGCATCCATTTGTGTGCAGTCCGTTTGACGACAAGAACTAATGTTGTTTCACGGAGTAACACTAGACGCTGTTTGTTTGTGGTTTCCGTTTATGCCTTCCTGATTGCAACTCTGAAGTAGCGAAGGACGTTTTCTACCACGAACCAAACACGCTAATAGGCAGTGTCACCAGTGCTGCTATTATCGTGCCTGCAGGGGATATTAATGTACAAGCAGGTCATCTGAGCTCTTCAGAGGATTTGCTAGATGATATGGAATTAACTCCGAACGGATGGACAACGGTGAGCGTCTGTTACAGCTTTGTACAGGGCACCGGTTATTTCTTAGTAGGAGAGAATTTAGGCACAGTGGGCGCCGAAATGTCACTTGGAGTCTTCCGGTAGCTGATCAATCATGGATCCAAATAGGTTACGTTACTCTAGGTTACAGATGCCGTCGTTTCTTCCTGGAATGTCACTCTTTCTGAGGTATTTGAGTCTACTCTGATCCTGTCATGGTACGCTGACGTTTTTTCCACGATCTTAACAGCAGGGCTTACCAAGTGCATCCTTTGATCGGCAAATGATAAGTTATACCAGCCCTCATTCAGGCAAGCCTGCCCGGATGCACTGCGTACCGATCATTTAACTGTTTTCCTAATGACCCCGAGCTCCATTGAAACAGGATCTCGGCCGCCATGCAATGTGCAGGAGACTCCGCTTGCGGCACTAGGAATCCTCATCGCATCAGTCACTTGATCTCCTTGATGTCGGTGAACTTGTTGGAATCCCGAAGAAAACTCCCGGCTGGCTCTGAGCAGAGTGTTACCTGGCGGAATAATGGTCACAAACTAAAGTGGAACATGCGTGTTGACAAGGAAGCCTGGTGGACAACT
The DNA here is from genome assembly GCA_944474145.2 of Dicrocoelium dendriticum. Classification (NCBI taxonomy): domain Eukaryota; kingdom Metazoa; phylum Platyhelminthes; class Trematoda; order Plagiorchiida; family Dicrocoeliidae; genus Dicrocoelium; species Dicrocoelium dendriticum. The sequence goes on from OX104064.1 coordinate 186,407,518, forward strand.
AAAGCTTAAAAATGGAAGAAGTAGGAACA